>OZ059809.1:984200-1677172 GCA_964057025.1 Standfussiana lucernea
TCATCGTATACATTTCGATGTTGCACTATCGATGTTTTGAGTACAAGGAATCTATATCCAAGCTAAACTTAAGGTCTATCTTAATCACTTCATTGCTTTAACAGTTTTTGGCGTAAATACATATAGTTTATGATTTGTATTGGTACAGGTTTACCAAAAAAATTTGATTTTTTTAAATTATATTCTTGCTGTCGAGGTAAGGTTAACCGTTAATCTTTCCATCTACCATACTTTTTTCTTGCAAAATTATTTTTGAATTAAATTGCAATTGACCTATGTTTAACGTTGCTGCAACGGCTATCATTTCATGAAAATGTTCAAATTGTTAAACAGAGATTTGAAGGTACCAAAAAATGTTTGAGAAAGTTAACAACTGTTTTATGTGTTCAGATATTTGAGAGAGAGATTTGGTGAGATACTAATGTTCCACATATGTATTTACGCCAAAGCTTATCACTAAGAACATATAAGTGGCCTAGATACATACTGCCTAACATATCGGATAACGAATCACTACGCTAAAGTTAGTTATTTTTGTTATAAATGTATATAATCTCTCGCTAGGTGGTTGTAGTTGTGTGGACGAATGTAATTTAGACAATATTAATGTAATTATAGTTTATAGGAAGATAAATGTGTATTTATTTTAGGGTCGGCTTAGTATTGTGAATCGTCTTCAATGGGACTGGCTTTAGTTTGAAAAATAACTTTATCAAACTAGTGAAGAATATGAAGAAGATCGTTAGATAGAGTTTTACACGACGGCTGGTAAATAGTAAGACAAGTATGAAGAGCAGCTTTTCGTGATAGTAAACGAAATAATCAACAGAGAAAATGTCACCATCTCGAAAGAATCCAATATATTTAGATACAACCATCGTAAAAACGATTTTCTTACTGATGGATATCATTAAATTTATTTTCTAGATCTTCATCCTTTTTTTATTTATTTATTTTCAATAGTCGGATAACAAAAATACATCTTTGCTAGAGAAAAAAATTGAAAGTATAACAGACCATTGTCACGCGGAAAATACTAGATTTTTCTACATCATTGTCAAGGAGACAAGGCTTCATTGTCGGCGCTAGCCTGGTGATCGCCACTGTTGATTGTGGTTTCAGGAGTTGCTGAGTGGTTGGGAATACTTTAGCGGGCTTGTACCAAATACAGAAGTATACAAGAAATACTATAGCCAGTCCTATGAAAGACTTATCTGTCGCCATTTGTGAACCGTAGTTATAATTAACTTTAGTGGGAAAGCTGTCAATAGCAGTAGTGACACTTACTGTATCACTGTCGGTATTCTTGTCATCATTCTGTTTATATACTGGTTCGATTTTAACTATAATTTTAATTGTTATCTGAGGCTTACATTTTCAGGGTTTTCTTTTAGTTTTTCCTTATCATCTCATTTCTTTTGTAAAATATTGGAAAGAATGTCCTGTTTCGCGTGGAATTTTGACGTTTATAGATGCTCTGTGGGGAAATTCAAATTATTACGAATGTTCATATTTCAACAACTGATTCTTACAATAATATCAATCCCATCATTTCTGTTTCAAGTTTTAAGACTGTAGAAATCTCTGGTGATTTGTATTCTCCAATGTTTTTATCCGAGTATATTATTATTTACTTCTACGAGAGGCTTTTGAACCTTCCGAATAGTGTCCACATCATTGACATGACATACAGGGACGAAGACAATACAGTTGTTTTCTTTGTAGTTATTTTCTTAGAATGGTCATCTTGAGATGGTTCGTTACGTCCACTTATTATTTGCTTTAGCGGGTAGACAGGATTAGTGGTTATGCTAAAATAAGTCTTAAGTTTTGGTCGATTGTGAATATTTTGCGGAACTAAAATAACAGTTTCAGCTTTGACATTGTCATCATCATGGAGTAGGTACAGTTTTAAGCAGGAGATTAATGTGAATAAATAATGTAACATGAAATTCTAGTATGGTTGGACTGCACAAAATCGTCATCTTGAAAATTGTGATTATGTTAGGTCATGATCTTACGTGTTCCGTTTCTGAATGCTGGTTATTCCAAAATCTGCACAATCGAGCAAAACAAAATCTACTTCTAATAGAAAACTCTCGATGTTTACAAAAACTGAAATATCCAAAAAAAAACGTATGTATAAAATTATTATTATTACTATTTAATAATAAACAGAAATAATAATCGTAACTTTTTTCAACTCCAGTGTCCGCAGCAAAAAGCTTAATAAATTAAATAAAAAAATACTTCTAGTGGTCGTTTAAGGATTGTCCAAAAACAAGACATCTGTGAACATTTTGTTGATTTTGTCCAATTTTCGAATTGTATAACGTGTTGTTTGATTTGCATAGTGGCGTTATGATGGGGAAGATTGAATAAAAAATCTTAAGAAAAGAAATCATAAAATAATTGTATCAAAACCTTGAAAAAGATTTTGAATAGGAGTAATTATTGCTCTCTTCAGGAATTAAGTAATAAAAATATTTTTGAATGACATTGTTCATTTTACAAATATTTATAATCTGTTAAAAGAGTCACAAAAAGGGGATTTTCGCTAAAAGAAAAGAAAAGTAAACATGGATGGCTGACTGAAAAATTGTTGTCATTATAACGGCGAATTTGAACACGGTAAACTTTTTTGAATATAATAATTATTATTACATGAATTTAATAAGAATTAATACTTGGGACTGAAAATTAATAATGAAATCGTGGCGTCACTGTCCAAACGAACACATTTTTGATAAAAACCTTTACAAATTTGTAGTCCAACGTTTTTTGTTACGATAGTTTTACCCTTTTTAGAGATACGTATAACGCGAAATAAAAGAATTTTATTTGTTGAATATAGAAAATATTTCATAGCAATATTTTTATTGTTAACTACTTTTAAGGTACCCTCTTGAAAGCTATGCGACATAGTAAACGGCTTTTTATATATCGACCAGTGTCTAGTATGTATGGCACATAATAATTATTATATTATTATTAAATAGTGAATTTAGAAAACTATTAAAGTCACTTATCAAGCTGTCTTTATACTGTATGTAGCAGAAATATAACTATATCTATTCTATTCTATACATGTTAGTATGTGACTCTGTATATTTCCTAATATCTTTTAAGCGTGGACAAATTTTAATGTCGTTATTAATTTCTATGTTTAATAATAATAATAGAATATCTTCAATAAATAAAAATTATTACTATTATAAGCGCGCTATCGTGATCATTATTCAATCATTACGCACATAAGTAAAAAATAATAATATACGAATTAATTATAAGTAATAATGATAATTACACCATTGTATCATCGAATGTAATTGTTGATTGTTATATTATAATTATTATAATACAATTGTCTAGTTATTATGTATGTGATATTGTTATTGGAATAATAGATATTTTAAATGCTAATAAAGTAATTTATCTATTACTCTTCTTGTTGACTTGTGTGTGTAATAGTGTTATTAATTAAGACACTAGTTTTAAGTGAGAATTTTAAAGGTAATTTCAGAAACTGGTCAAAGTATTCGTGGTAATATATAAAATTAATAATATCAACCCTAATAACTGCTTGATGTGTTCTTGTAAGAATAAACGATACATTTTTGGACTTACAGCCTTTTGTCATTGGAAGATTTTAATATTTATGTATGTCACTATGATGTTGCGGTTTTAAAACATGAATAATTTTACTCAACAACCTATTACTAAATTAGATGTTATCATTACTGTCTTTTTAGTTATTAAATGCTTAATAAAAATTCAAGAACACATTATTCTTCTAAAATACTATTAATTATATCTGCATTTTTAATATTTACTCATGTTTTAAAACAACAATTTTTACATCCATATAGAGTTACCAAATATAAGAAAAATATCTGACAATAATAATAATCCTCATTATTATAATAGAACCTATTATTATTGCCAGAAGGTTGTCATTTCTATATAAAGCTTGTATGTAAATTTAGTATGATCTCACACAAAAATAAAAATTATAGACGATCTATTTTACAAAAAAAAATCTTTCCTGGAAACTGTAATAGAGATTTTCTTTTTAAATATAAACTAGAAGCTCTCATATCACTTGCAATCTGCGAATCACCGTGAGAGGGGAGAACATGAGCTCACATTTATAATGATTGGAAACATGATGCAACACTAAATTGTATCATATAGAATAATTTAACACACAACAGCTTGTAATCTTTGAAAGTTCCATTAAATCAGCAAAAATAACTCGTCCTCATCATCATCTGCCTAGCCTTTTCCTAACTATGTTGGGATCGGCTTCCAGTCTAACCGGATGCAGCTGAATAACAGTAATTTGTTTGACCTCCATAACCCTGTCAGTACTGTGTAATACGATATCCCTTGGTAAGACCGGTTATCAGACTTTCGGGCCACTGACTACCTGTAACGACTGTCAAAGATCTAAAAAATGACAGCCAGGACCAGCGACTTAACGTGCTTTCCGATACACGAAGGAAACTCGATATGTAATGGGTGATGACCCATCCAAAGACTAACCTGAAGATTGATCCGAGCGACTGTTATTATTTATCCGCGAGCTCCTCTATATTACGTAAAATATCCAAAAATGCAGAGGACGTAAGTGACATCGGCGCATAAACTTTTCCCATGAAGTCAGTACAATGATTTTGACCCTGGTGGGACAGAACCAAAGGAATCAGCTGCTGTGTAGTCATCCCACTTTTGCGTGACGTCGATGTTCCTTAAGCCGTGTTTTTTCTTTAAACGCGATTTAAATTCGTGTCTATTTCACATGACATAAGATCAAGCCTGTAATCCCCGAAGGGTTAGGCAGAGGTGTACCTAACACACACTCACATTTCGCGAGTTACCTTTAAGTCCCATGTAATAGGGGGCGAGCCTATCTATCTGAGTAAAACATCTACCAATCCGGGCCAAACACCATTATGTTTGAAGACAAAAATCGTAACCGCGCTGCGCTTACTCTTACAAACGAGCTATTTTTGACCACCAGCTAATTATTTCGCAACTGACTTGAAACTTTTCAGCAAGGGGCAGATTGTAATAACAAAGTAGAGATTATTTTATAAATGTGTGCTCATTACCCCTTCTATAGAGCTAAGTACAATAATTAATATAATATTGAAGCAATAACGAATAAATTAATCTAAGTCACGTGTAATAAATTTAATTAATGTACAATTAGTTGTTTTTTTTTCAATATCCTTACACAATACCCAATTAAACTTACAGAAATTAATACGTTCAAGCGTTGTAAGAGCCTGCAGTCCACCAACAATTTTGAAGACACGCGAGAACATGAAAGAGCTTTATCTTTTTCTTTTATAAAATGTTGCTGCACACTAGGAATTTCTCATGTATCGTGGGTGCGTTTACAAACATTTAAACTCACACAAACAGCCACCAACGGAACAACTACCTGTAGGCCATACAAATATTTGTTGCGTGAGGGAATCGAAACCGCGACACGCAGCGCAGCAGCCAATCGCTCAGCCACTGCGCCAACAGTGTCGTATAATATAGACTAATAATTAATATGATCTTGGATAACATCCACCTCTAAGTTTGAGCGTCTCAGTGACTTTGTCACTACAAGGAATACGAGTACAGTGATATTATGGCCATAATTATCATGGAAGATTAACCGGTTGGCGATCACAGTTTGTCGTGTGAACAAACCTGAAGAAGTAGAACATGGTTGATTTCATGAGCCAGGGTTTTTTGATAAAACCTTTCGACCTCAAATACTGGGATTAATCATTAGAAAAAACTAGTCAAGAAGTGTTTAAACGAGTATAAAATACTTATGTTTTAATTAAAAACGGTTTCAAGTTTTGAAAAAAGTGGCACAACTATTTTAGAAGATCAAACAATTTTTAGAGGTTCGTCAAAGCCATACAACGGCCCAAAAAGGAATAGAAATAAAATGTAAATGAAAAAAAAATAACCGACTTCACAACCAAAAGGCATTTTTAATTAAAGCCCTAAAAAGCAATTTCCTCTTAATTTAAATAACCCACATAATATCCAACCTTAAATAAGCCTAACCACGTGGCTGTTTCATCCTGTTTCCTACGCACGAGACAGGTCACCGACCCGGTGACGCGTAGGCCCAGACTGCTAAATTAACTGTGCCTAATCCTAAAAGCGTCATCTCATTTCCATCTCGTTCAGACAACATAACTCTCTACCGTGACAGAGAACAGACGAATCGATTATTTTGGTGGTTGACTGTGTTCTTACTTGGAATTGGAGACGGACTTTTTTTACATATAACATAAGATTAAAGTTCAGGAAAAAGGCTTTGATAAGCAGATGATGATGAGATCGAAAACTTCTTATAACATCTTCATCTTCAAACGAATTTTGATTACATAGGGATAGTTTTCAATGACCAGTCATTTTTTTTTAAATTAAGATCGCTATAGCGAATGCATTATACTGAACCGTAATTAAGTGTTAACCATTCTAATCAAATCAAAGACATTCAAATATTTACCAGCGATAGACGTGACAACACGAAGAAAATTGAAATCCAATCAAAGAGACTCAAAAGGTTTATAGAGCGGGCATAGGGAATATTTTCATACAACATTTTTGATCCCGAAAATTTTAGATTTTGACACACGAATGCTACCTGACAACCAGGTAAATGGCACTAGACAGAACGATTTGTTACTAAGTAGTAACAAGTATTAGATTACGATTGTTTTCGTCTTGTCCCGTCGTATGACAATATTCACAATGTCCGTCCTATAAGTCTTTTAAATCTCTTTGAATCACCTACATGCAAATAAAAGAAGACTACAAACACACACACGTTGAAGACATTCAATAGACTTTTTTTTTACGAACCTTTCAGAACTTAAATTTAATGTTCAGTCTTGGTAATTTAACTGAATTGTGGTTGCTGAACTGTTGCTAACAAATTATGGACATTTTATTAGGCTGAATTAAACATGTTTTATTTTAATTTATTTATTAGAAAAAGGCGTGAGCTTATGTTTGAAATTTGGATCAACGAATTTTGTGCAGATTTCAATGATGATTACCAGAAGGGATTCTGTGCATACAAGCGTATTACGTAAAATCCCTTCTGGTAGGGTCAATCTCATGTAATCGGGGGTGGGCCTAGTACCATTACCCACTATAATTTTCGCTCCGGGCTGCTATGCTACTAACAATTTGTAGGGTCTAAACTATTAACACTTTGCCCGACCCGGAGATTGAAATTAGTTTACTCATCAGTCAGTTTAACCACTTTAATTTTTCTTTTGTTACCCGTAGTCTTTTTATTTTTAATATTATTGCTTTGGATTCTGTTATATCTCCACATATGTTAGAGCACTATATAGGTTAGAGCACTGGCTTTTGTAACATATTTCTATCATCTATCACAGGACTCTGGGACTTCATACAATATTTTACTCTTTTCTTGTGTATTAAAGATTATTGGAAGACGTCACGGTAATGACCGCTAGACATACATGTATACGTATATTTATGTATTCGAGTGCTATCTTCCATACCATTGACTTCCAGTAGTAAGGTGTCCTGTCTCATGGTTGCTTAAACAGATAAATCTCAAATAAGTTAACAACCTATTAACACAGCTTGGTCTGAGTTAAGTCGTCTTTATTCTTTCCCTAATAAATTAATAATTAAACTCAGACACAAAACAATAATGTTTATCTGTAGCCTATACTACTAACTTTATTTATACTATTCTCGGCGGGTATCAAACCCGTCACTCGTAGAGCAGTACCTAACCGTCTAGCCATAGATTCAAATTGTGCCATCAAAGTTGGCCAAAAGGTCGATGGACGACCTGATCATAATCTAACGATGCCTCGTGCCCAGACCACCAGACAAACACATTGAGATAATGTCTATACAATTGCGGTTCTGGTTTTTATCCAGACGTAGGCTCACTACATTGCGGTGGACTAGAATGGAACGAATTTTGTGACGAAATAAATTAATATTGTGCCAGTTGGGTAATATAATTATAAACTATGTACGACGCAAAAACCAGGTTTTGCCACTTCGGAAGAAATCTCATTCATTATCTTGAATTCTCAGAGCCTAGCAGCCTCGTATCTTATTTGCATTTGCACGTTACACATTAAATTGACATAAAGTTAATTGTGCTTCGAAAAATGCTTCTATTCTGTTCCGTGACAGTGTAAATTAAGCCGTAGACTGGTGAGGCAGCTTTACCAAGTACTATCTTATATAGGGGCTGCGTCTTACTTAGTAACTGGGTTGTTGAGGCCAGAAAGGTATAAGAGCCGCGGATCCGAGCAGTCTGGTGCACATCTCCCGCCTACACTACACCACTACGGTGGAGGACATCACAGAAGCGCAGAAGACGAAATATGTGGCGAGAGTGCTGCTGCTTGAGTCACAAGGTCGACTTTAAGGCGTTTGTGGTGTGGAAACCAACGTATCGTCTACACCTCGTCTTGGAAGATGACTTTTGGCCATAAAGAGTGGTGTCAGACGCTTCCACGGGTAAATGCCACATGAACGCATAGTGCAGTGAAGTACTACTTCTATAGTTTTTATTTACATGACTGCCTCGTTGGTTTGGGTGGTGAGAATGAGGTCCTGGTTTCGATTCCCAGGTCAGGCAAAGTGTTATTGGAGTTTTCCTACTAGGAATTTCTCGGTAGCAGCCACGGAGACTGGAATCGCGCCCCTGTGATGGTAATACGCTCGCCCTTATTACATGGGCATTAAACACCACTGGCGAAATTTGGGTGTACTATTAGGTAGACGTCTGCCTAATCCTTCGGGGATTACATGCTTGATGCTATTCCATGTTTTATTTTTGCTGATTTAATGTAACTTTCAAAGATAACAGCTTGTAATATTTGAAAGTTACATTAAATCAGCAAAAATTAATAGTATTTTAACTCGAAGTACCTATGTATCATGATTCCTATAATTTTAAATGTGAGCTCATGTTCTCCCCTCTCACGGCGATTTGCATATTGCAAGTAAAAAGAAAATCTCTATTACAGTTTCCAGAATAGTTTTTTTTATAAAATAGATCGTCTATGATTTTTATTTTTGAGGGAGGTCATACTAAGTTCACATACATACATACATACATACATACATACATGCTTTATTTTGAAATGACAACTTTCTGGCACTAATAATAGGTACTATTATAATAACGAGGATTATTGTTATTGTATAACTCTTGGAGGGATTACTGGCGTTATGTAACTCCCGAACTAGAACAATATAGTTAACCGCGCCACATCATTACTTAACTCGGCGTTAGGCCCGTTTAGTCTGCAACATACAGTCGGATTCGGTCGCTACACTCGCATCGTGCGTCGCTCCGAATTACCACCACTACTGCTACCCCCATTTGACTATTCATTGGCCGCAATCCAGTTATAGGGGATGGAGGAAGAGTGGAGGCGGCAATTTGTGTCAAAAATATTAAATGTAGGTATCCGAGTTGAATTATCGAGGAGCTCGTGGCTAAATAATAATAGCCGCTTGGGTCGATCGTTAGGTTAAGCCGCGCTTGCCTGGGTTGGTCCGTGGACGGGTGACCACCCATACATACCGAGTTTCCTCCGTGCCACAGAAAGCACGTTAAATCGTTGGTCCCAGCTGTCAATTGTAGATCTTTGACAGTCGTTACAGGTAGTCAGTGACCCGAAAGTCTGACAAACAGTCTTACCAAGGGGTATCGTATTACCCAGTACTAACTGGGTTGTGGAGGTCAGATAGGCAGTCGCTCCATGTAAAATGCTAGTATTCAGCTGCATCCAGTTAGACTGGAAGCCGACCTCAACATAGTGGGGAAAAGGCTAGGCGGATCAACCGAGTTGAAATATCACCAACTCTGGAATAGGTGAGAGAAAAACATGGTGAGGAAACCAGCATGATCTAGAATCGTCCACCAACACGCACTGGGCCCGTGTGGTGGATATGACCCACTCCCTCGCTCTCACGGAGAAGATGCCCATTGCCTGTGTCCCAACAGCTGGAGCATTAAAAGGCTGATAATATTTTACCTGGAGTTATCTGTAGTGTCCTTGAATGCATATCTCATAAAATCTTTCAGGGGAGCATATACAATTTTATTGAATACTAGCGAACACCGGGCGTGTGCTACTACACTATAGTGCCGAATTCGTTGTTTTAAAGGTTTAATAAATAAATAATAATAATAATAAATAAATCATTTATTTCAGATTCATCCTAAGATTACATCCATATTTGTTAGTAAAATTGCGAGCTTACAAACTAGTGTTAGTAATAAACAATGGGTTTTTTAAACATTTATTAAAAAGAAAAGAAAGAAAGTGACTGGTGTTTAAAACTATCTTTGCCTCTCTAATGAAACGGTTTGGGACATCGATTGGATGGTTTCAAAGTCTATAACGGACATATTATAAAACACAATATTTATATATGTATATATATATATATAAGGTGGGTGGACCATGGAAGGCCATGCTCCTTCGAAGGCCAATTATTAAAATTTCGTACTTATTGCCATGTGATGACAAATTCCTTCTATCTACATAAACATCCATCGAACTAGAAATCACAGACGCGGCGGTGAATCGCTCGCGCCACTATTTTGGCAGTACGGTCCCTTGCTTCATTGATATCGGAAATCGGCGACGTTAAAATAAGGTGGGTGTACCATAGAAGGCCACTCTAACAAATAAATAGTTATTATTCGTTTATTTACTGGATAAATGAAACTAACAAATATTTAAGCAATACTTTGTTTTATTACGTAATATATAAACCACTTCTTTTTATTGTAGATTTAATGGCTATTTATTAACTTTTAGTGTTAAATGACTGATTTATTATAATGGCCTTCTAAGGAGCCTTGTTCCTAGCAAGGCCATTTTTAAGAGTTCAATGAAACTTAAGTTTAATCAATATTGATCAAATCTGAAATTTAAAAAAGTGGTTTATATTTTACGGAATAAAACAAAGTATTACTTAAATATTCGTTCGTTTCATTTATCCAGTATATGAACGAATAATAACTGTTTATTTATTAGAGTGGCCTTCCATGGTACACCCACCTGTATTTGTATTTATATGCATTGTATTTATATTACATAATAAGTATCGAATAACTTGTATTATTTTAAATTTTGTGTAGTATTAGCAGTACCCCACTGACTACCCCCCCTATTTTCTATTTAATGTGCGTACAGTCCATCCAAAGGTTGTCTGGAAGAGATCGCTATCAGCGATAAGACCGCCATTGTAACCATTAAATTAACAATTTTGTAAAACCGTTCTGTTTCAATTTTGGTGTACAATAAAGTATATTCTATTCTATTCTATAGGTAGAAACAGTTTTTGTGTTTTATAAAGATAGATTTTGTTTATAAAGTTCTCTTTTGGTCAAAGATTTTTTTTTCAAACTGAGAACTTTGGAAACTTCAAATAAATTAAATTCAATAAAACTAGAATGAAGATTAAAAAAACAAATGAGTTTCAAGCCCCCCCTTAATTTACAAATAATCTATATTCCACTCAATCGATCGCAAAGAAAAGAAAAGGTCATTGTGCATTTTCAGTAAGCTCTACGATTAATAGGTTTTTATGTTGTTGTAATTTTGAAATCCAATGAAGCTCTGAAAAACTGAATATTGAAAGGTTTTGAGCGATACCACATCCACTTCAACTATGTTCACAGACGGATTACATGCGGCCTTGTATAAAGGCTCTTCCTCACCGAGCGGTGTAATATTTTTCCAGAATAATCTTCAACCGATTTACAACGTTTTAAGCGATTATTACACACGGTGGAGTTTTCCAACCACACCTGGAGGGAAAGCAGACATTCCTCGGGAATCGAACCGGATAAAATCTGAAAAAATAATACCCTGTTCCTTTATGGGGTCAATCATAAGGATCACATTTCTCTAACAAACGTAATAAATTTTCCTGAGTAAAATTTGCCATCTCCAGTATTTACTAGTATTTTCTCTCCAAGTGAGGTTGAAAAATTCCAAAAATGATTTCCGCGCGTTCTCAATAGTTCGGTCAGGCTAAGATTTAGCCGTCACACTTAAGTGAACTAAAACAATGATTCAACGTTCATTAAAGGATAATTAATTTATAATATAATATAATTCATTTATTCTCAGGTAAATAACACCCATTGCCACATACAAATTAATATAAAACATAATAAATGAATCAAATTTATAAAATTACATAAAAGCCCAATAGGAGCAAATCAAATCAAGTAATTTAGAATAAAATTAAATAAATACCAATTAAATTAAAATGTAAACAAAACGAAATTCAATTAAATTTATATAGATACAAACACAATAAAGTCAAATAAAAAAAATAATCAACAAAATAATAAACAAAATTAATGTTGACTTAATTCTGTGTAACTGACTAACTGT
This sequence comes from Standfussiana lucernea, assembly GCA_964057025.1. Classification (NCBI taxonomy): domain Eukaryota; kingdom Metazoa; phylum Arthropoda; class Insecta; order Lepidoptera; family Noctuidae; genus Standfussiana; species Standfussiana lucernea. Next base: position 996,656 of record OZ059809.1, read on the forward strand.
ATGATAACGGCAAAAACAGGCAGTGTAACGGAAACATTTTTAAAGGAAACATTTACAAACAAAAACATACCTACATAACATCTTCACGCCTGTTATCCCCAACAGGTTCGGCAGAGGGTTTTCCTTCTCCTCCGAGAAGAATAGTCTTTTCTTATTAATTTCGTTGCGGGATCCAAAACAGTTTAATTGTTTCTCTGGGACTTCGACGAGTTTCATTTGTCTCAGCGCTTTTTTGGTGTGTAGAGTTGCAGTGATTTCGGAATAGTGTGGCGGGCTTGTTTAGGTTAGGCAGAGGTGTACCTACAACACTCCGACATTTCGACAGTTAGCTCCTAATAGGAGGGGAGTATATTAAAAAGAAAAATAGGCATTAAGGTTCAAAGACCTAAAAGACTAAAAACCCACTTTCCACCACCAGCGTCCTGAGAACGCAGCCTTACCAACGCGCGAGGCAACCGCCCAAACTATGTAAATCCTCAAAAATATTATTTTTAATTTATCGTGGTCAAGTTGACTTTATTATCTGCTTGCTTTATGATGCAAGGGATTCTTGTAAAGGTTTTATTTTTAACTGGCAATGTTAAGGTTTTTATTTTTAACTGTCAATGTTGCTGTTATGTAGTACTGTATCTTGGAGCTCTTTATTGAGTAAAAAAATGGTGTCAAGAGTTTTTTGGTTAGAAATTAAATTCAGTATTATTTTTACTAATTGAGATTTTAGTGGTGTCCTACTTACGGATCTCTATAGTAATGTAAGTCCCTTCCACTCTGTCTATTCCAGGAATTTGTTCAAAACTTTTAAATTAATTGATCCACGTTGGCCCCTGGGGATTTCGAAGCAATAAACAATTAAGTTGTGTCTTATTATTTCACGCTTAATAAACCTGGTCTAATGTTATCATCATCATTCATCATTCTGCTGACTCTATCTTGATTTATTTGTGCCGTCGCAGCATGTCTTCTTCTTCCATACTGTTTATTAATCGTCACCTCAGCAGTCACCTCCTTTCTAGCTATGATCTGTGTTTCTTTTTGAACCTGGGGGTTACCATGATCTGTTAGTGCAGAAATGTTTTAGGACTATTCCGAGAGTGGGAAAGTGACAGTTCTAGACAGGTGTCTAGCGCCACTTCTTACCCGCTCTCGGAATAATACTAAAACATTCCTGCACTAACAGATCATGGTAACCCACCTGGTTTTATGCTATATGCTAGCGAAAGATTCAGGGTCTATTAAACGGTATTCCAATAAGCAATATCCGCTTGATAAATCGCGAAAGCTAAAATTGTATTAAAAAAATAATACGCAAAATGACTGAGTCGACGTTCATCCAAAGGTGTTAAACAAAATCCTTTAGTCCTTCTTCAGCAGTCAACGCTATCTATGTATAAATCATCATCATCATCTGCGGCGCCTTTTCCCAACTCTGTTGTGGTCGGCTTCCAGTTTAACCGGATGCAGCTGAAACTCTATCTATAAATAAATATGTAATATAGGCATTTCCAATCACACTCCATTTAACTCGGTTTTCAGCAACTCTCATATAGCAACATTGTCGCCTTACCGTATTTGAGGGCTTCCCACCTTACGTTTGCCGGAAGTATAACATCACGCCTGGAATCCTCGAAGAATAAGGTAGAGCTGTAATAATAAAAGCACACGTACATTTTGCCTGTTATGTTTAAGACCCATGTAATAGGGGTGAGCCCTTGCCCATCAATCGGGCACAAATCCAGACTCCGTGGCTGCGACTGAGAAATTCCTAATGGAAAACCCATTAACTCTTTGCCCGACCTGGGAATCGAACCCAGGACCCCATGCTAGAACAACGAGGCAGTCACTTAATCTTAGGTACAAATTCATACACAAATTATCTTACCCTATATTTATTCAGTGTGTGTAGGGAGGTACTCCTTGTTTAACAACAACCCAACTACATAATTACACATTACTCGAACATGACATACACACTATGCCATAAATACACTCATGTTGTACGAGCTGGTAATATATGTAAAAGTGTGGCCAAATGTGTCCACTGTGTAAAGGCCATTAAACCCGAGCGTCGGGTAACGACCCTTGGACTAAGGGATGCAATGCTGAACATATGTTCACCCTAGGAATGGGGAATATGGCAACAATTTGTGTGAGAACAGATCGTTCTTGTAACGGCTAGGTTGGTATTAGGTACTGAAGTTTGTATCGGTAATGAAGACTCAGGTTTTTTTATCATCGACTGCAAAATACAAAATTCATCCATGTCCGGTACAGCGATTGAAGAAGTAAAAGACACTTTCTTAGGAGTTATAATAGATCAACATTTAAACTGGAAGGCACATATTCAAAAGATTAATAAAAAATATCCAGTGCTCGCTACGCATTGTCAATTCTAGCAGAAACTACAAATCCAAATATTACAAGAAATGCTTATTTTGGAAATGTTTACCCATGATTAACTTATGGTGTCATATATTGGGGTAACTCGACAAACGTACAATCTACATTCATTCTCCAGAAGAAATGTCTTCGGGCAATATATAACATGTATAATACCGAGTCATTAAGAGACGTCTTTAGAACAGAGGGTTTCCTGACACTAACTGGAATTTATACATATACTCGAATTATGTTTAGTTGTTAAAAACAATGTACCTATGTTACTGCTATTCGTGTGTACAATCACTTGCCGCCAGCAATTAAGCAATTAAATGGAAATATGTTTAAAAACAAATTAAAGAAAATGTTAATAAAATTGATAATGTATTTTATAATCTGCATGAGTTTTTTGATAAAAAATTATAATATTTGAAAGTAATTTCATATACATACATAATAAATTGCATATCCGATATGGGTAGACTGTTGAACCTAAAAATGTTATGTTTATAATAAGATCTAATTGTACACAGTTATGCAATAAATGCATATACATATCTTTATCTTTAAAAATCATATTTTTTTCCCACGGATAGAAAACTAAAGAATGACACCTACTATTATTCTGTCATAATCTACAGTTACATTTTAATAAGAGTTTCCTTTTTGTCCTTACTTCAAATTTGGCTATGGAATCCTGAAAAGATACAATTATTTGGTTGTATTAAAAATAAAAACATAGAGGCATGCGTGTATGTTTTTATTTTTTGTTTTTATGTTCAACATCACGCCTGTAATCCTCGAAGGGTTAGGCAGAGGCGTACCTAATAGTACACCCACATTTCGCCAGTTATGTTTAAGTCCCATGTGTCTCAGGGGGCGATCCTATCGCCATCAACTGGCACAAATCTAGACTCAGTGGCTACTCCTGAGAAATTTCTGATGTAAAACCCAATTACAATTTGCCCGATCCGGGTATCGAATTCAGGACCTCATTCTCAGCAGTCATGCTTGCAAACACTAGCTAGACCAACAAGGCAGTAATAAAATTCATTACGCAGTACGCTAAAGTGCATGTAGGGCACAATGTCTGTCACCCCTTCAAACTCGTCTATTTCTAAACCTCATTAATTAACAACACAGCTTCCTGGAAACTAACAACACAGTTTTTTTAATCGTTTTACGATTAAAAAAACTGTAGCGGACAGTTGGGACAGCCCCATACTGGCTTGCATTGGATGCGCCAACATGCCACTGTGGCGTATACTTAATAATAGCTTTGTTTTTTTTTTATTTTTCTGGTATATGTAACTAGTTATAAATTATGGTTTATACTAAGTGGATTTTGTCTGTAATAAAAACTTTTTAACGAAAAATTGAACCGACGAAAACCGGAACTTTATAATAACCTTGAAAACGATGTTAATTTTAGCGGAAAATGTATCTTTTAGCATTTATTTCAATATGATGTAGAATATAATTTATTAGTGTTATGAGTTATTCAACCCGTTGTTAATAATTTTCAGTTGCGAAAAGATTTTTTTACAACAATCGAGCTTTAAATTCCAAAGTTACTGTACTTTTAAAATGCATGCTTCATAAAAGGCGAACAAAAAACAAAAATGGCTACCATTCAGGGGGGGTTGGGTTTCGACCCCACATGTAGAATAACTTTATTGATAGAATAGAGCAAACTATTCCCCTAAAAGTTTGTACAGTCCGAAACCAAACATATTGCATACTCTTCCTGACCGTTTGCGGTCACGGTGGCCAATCTTAGAGAGATTAGCAATCGTCCCAAGTGTACAAGTGTGTGCGCAGACACAGGTGCACTCTCTGTTCCTTTATTCTCATGGTCCGATGGGACGGCAATCCGTCATGACCGGACGGAGATCAGGCGCAGGACCAACTGTTTAACGTGCTTTTTAGGCACCGTGATATCATACCGCAAACTTCCAAATTCCGGGCTACTACTGAGAAATTTCTAATGGAAAACCCCAATTGCACTTTCTGCCTGACCCGGGAACCAAATCAAGAACCCCACTCTCAGCAGTCGTGCTTAAGACCAAGAGACCAACGGGGCAGCAAGATGACTACTATAGTTCTAAACGCAATCGAGTTTATACAATTCGTTCCATCGATGAATCTCGCAAAGTAGGTACATATGGGAAGAGACCTTCAGATATTGTAGAACTTCTTCTTTATCGTGTGGTTAGTGCTTAACCTGGTGTCAGAGCTTTTATGTCGCCCATGGGCTTCTGACTTGGCTGTTACATGCCTTCGAGAAATAATATATTCTCTCAGGCATGCAGGTTGGCAGGCATGTTTTCTTTCACCGAAGCAAGAGATAATTATACAACATGATTTCTAAAATTCAAAGGTGCGTGTCTTGAGTTCGAACTCAAGACCTATGACTTGTAGTACTGAAAGTCGTAAACAATTGTAATGGCCTTTTATCTGAGATAAAATTTGCTAAGGAATCCCATTTTATGCTGAGGACATAACACATCATATGAGGGTCTCGTCAACGGTGATATGAATTTAGTAAAAAAAAATGGCCACACTGGGCAGTTCGCAGGGGTCAGCTAGAGGAAGGAGAATTACCAGATTGCATTGTAGTGAAATTTGACGATGAAAGCACAGGAAGCAAACTAAAAGATATATGGTTGTGTTGCTATACCTCCAGTGGTTGCAACTTTCCAAAGAATAAAGGTTCTGAGACATTGAACGCAGGATGTTGCCAGTAATTCTACGCTGGGCAGTCACGGTACATGAATTACAAGGGACGACCCGCGATAAAACAGTAAGAAAGTTTTTGCTAAACGACCTCTTGCGAGTGCCTTTCGTCTCCATCGTCAGACCTTCGATGACAGTCATACTCTAGCTAGGTCTAAAGTTCTCATCAAGATGCATGAAATGAGCCTAAACACGTTTTAGCTGCTGTAAACTGTTGAGGACCTCTTGGCTTCCGTTTCCATCATCACATATAATCCAGATATTATTATTATATATTATATGTTGTATTGTCATCAAAACTTTATATGTGTGGCAAATCTAAACAGAATGGGTTCACAATTGATAAATTCAGTTGGAAAAAAATTAATCAACCCCTGTATTTCCCCCTTTTAAATGGGACCAACTTTAAGATATACATATACACTGTCCAATAAAAAAAGAATCATTAAAATAGGACCTCTCAGTAAAAAGTTATGCGTGGTCATACATAAAAAAAAAAACACAAAAAAAATGGAAAATAACTTTACTTTCGGAAGTCGGTGACTATTGTTTGTTTCATTGAATTTTTTGCCACCGACTTCCGAAAGTAAAGTTATTTTCCAATTTTTTTTTGGAAAGTCGGTTTTTTTTTGCAAAAAAGTTTTTATTTTACCCTTTTTAGTTATCGTATCACACACAAATCCTTGTCAAGTATCAATTTCGCAATTTCTTTTACTTGGATGACATTTTTTCCAGTTATTTTGATTTCAAAACCAAACTGCTGAACCGATTTTGATGAAATTTCTATGGGACCAATCGGGAAGTATATCCATTCAGATAAAAGAAGAATTTTTCAAATCGGTTCATAAATGACGGAGATATGAGGTAACAAACACAAAAAAAAAAAAAACATACAGCCGAATTCAGAACCTCCTCCTTTTTTTGAAGTCGGTTAAAAAATATAAACGGGACGAATTGAGAAAATCTTCCTTTTTTGTTTCGTGGGTTAATAATCTGCTTATATTTCGGAAATGTGACGCTTTAGAAGATTTTGTTTAAGTTGTTTAAGTTTTAAGTTATCTTGCTGCGCCCTAACATGGTCATCTACTCACTTATTTTAAGCGTAGAGTAATTATATTGTGGGTACAATGTGCATATACCTATAGATATACTGTAAATCAGTCAAAACTGCTTTTGACCGGTTTTAACTATGTATAATATGTAATTGCTAACATTTTATAAGAAACTTGACTGAACCCAGGCAAAGCTGGTTTAGACCGATTAATGGTTTTGACTGCAACAGAGATATCCCAGGAAGGCAACAGGAAAGTCAGGTGCGTTTTTTCGGTCATAAAATGAATAATTATACTGTGATCACTGACCTGCCTGGCAAGGATTATGTATTGAGATGTGATAGTATGACCTGCTCAAAAACTGTTAAATTATAAAAACAGAATTCCTACTACAGAACGTTAAATACTTTCTGCAAATTAAACCTTACTCAACAAGACATTCCTAGACAAACATACAAAACCTACTTGGACCTCTGCCCGGCACCCAAGCAAAAAGGGCGTGAAGTCGCCATTTTAAAATAAGCATACGCAATGCGTATTTTATTGGAGTTGCTCGCATTCTATTCTCCACGTTTAGCTACAATATAAAAGTACTAAATGATAGCAGCGACTGAGGCGACATCTATTGTATGGATGCGCTCAACTTACACCCCCCCCTACACCCCCTTCTCTCCTATCAATCAGTACTGTAGCGCAAATGTGAAAAATCGAAAAAAACCGTCGCGAAATCCGCCTGTAGACTGGTTTAGAGTGGGACAGAAGATGTGTTTGTTCGAGGAGTGAGTGAGATAAAGAGAGGATAGTCTAAATTATTGTATTATACATAATAATATTCGGGTGGTTTAACGTATATGGTGAAATTGAAGAAGCGAAATTGGTAGACTGATTTAAATTACGGTCATGTGTTTGTTGTGACGGGGTGAGTAGATCAACACATTTGTACCTTGGGAAGTCCGTCTTTTAATTTTTTTATTAATTAACCTCAGTTTGTAGTGTGAAGTATTTTAACTTTATCTAATTTAACACAATGACTTGTCTAGTTGTAGCAAGCGCGACTGCTGAGAATGACGTTCTGTGTTCGATTCCAAGGTCGGTCATAGTGTAATTGGGTTTTTGCATAAAGTATTTCTCAGTAGCAGCCACCGAGTCTGGATTTGGGCCCGATCGATGGCAATAGGTCCGCCCCCTATTACAAAGGACTTAAATATAACGGAAGAAAATAAGGTATACCTCTGCCTAACCCTTCAGGGATTATAGGCGTGATGTTATGTTGTGTCGGTGAAGGCTAGGTGATTTGTGAAGTTACAATATAATTACTGGCAGAATCAGTCATCCTTACTTCTATAATAACATACACACCTATCTATACTATTAAACGTAACTTTGTCCGTCTGTTACCATTTTACGCCTAAATAGCTGAACGGATTTGAACGAAAAACGGATGGACGTTGACTCTAGTTAGGCCAGATTACTTTTTATTTCGATTGTACGTTGTTAACCTACAATCGAATCTAAAAACCTAATCTTTAATTTCTGACCCCCACGCGGGCGAAGTCGTTGACAAAAGCCTAGTATCTAAAGATATTGATATAGGTTTCAAAGCAGATTGCACCGTGCACTATTCGTGTTCTTTGATCTATTCAAACCTAATTTATAGTAAAAGCAATAGGAGCACAGCAATAGTGAAGAGGCATATCATTTAAGCAAAGCATAATAAGCCTTTAATATTCCCACAGCTGAGACACAGGCCTATGAGAGGGAATTGGCTGTAATACAACACGCGGACCCAGTGCGGATTGGTGCACATCTCTTCGATCTTTCAGTTCCAGGTCATGCCGGTTTCCTCACGATGTTTTCCTTCACCATTTTTGCTTCCAGAGAATTTGATTTGAATTCAGGATCAGTTCGATACTTGACATAATAATATTTACACCTCCAGATTTTTAATAATAATAAAAAAAATATCAATTTTTAATAGTTAGTACTGAGAGAAGATCCGTAATCATAAACCTATAACATAAAACATAGTGAAATATTTTTTTAAGTCTCATATAAACTATTACACATTTATTCCTCAACGCGTAAAAAATATCCACCATCTGAAATCCCAGCATATACTGCAATACTATAATCGTATTGTCTCCATTTTCTTAGAGGACGCTTCGAGCGAGCCCACTACACACCCTCTGCAACTGTCTACACTCTAAACCCAAACTCAACCATACTCCATCCACATATAGTTGAAAATTGTCCCCCATATTTTGGCTCATAAGTCTTTTCGCGTCAACCCGTCGATTGCCGAGACCCGACGGCGCGGGCGGTCGAAGGAAACCTCACCACTTAATTTAGGGTTAAAATATACTTCACCCGATTCTGGATGGCGCGGGGAGGGGGGCTCAAGGTCACTTGGGGCTCGTCACGACACGTGTCATTGGACTGGTCTGGGTGAGACTGGATGCTGATTAGGGGAACTGGTGTTTGGGTTTTCAATTTAGCATAGATCATAATTATCGGCTTGTTATGACACAATTCTGATATTGTTTAACCATTCGGTTATGTAATTTGTGGTTTTCGGGGATTAACCTTTTGACCGCCACGGTCGGCTATAGCCGACAAATGAAAAAGTGCCCAACATGCCAGCGTCGGCTACAGCCGACAAGAAAACGACATTTTTCAAGTAGTTTTCATCTGTCGGCTATAGCCGACCGTGGCAGTCAAAAGGTTAAACCGTAATGCCAACATCTGGCAGAAAGAATGGTGATTCAAAAAACAAAATTTCAAACTATTTATTTCAGCATATACTCATCAAATTAAAATTAACGCTCAGTCTTTTTGAAATAAGATTAAGTGCGAAAATGTATGATAATGTGTGTGTGTGCAGTTTCTTTTAAATTTACTATTTACATGTGTTAAGAAGGACCGTTCTATATTATTTGAATAAGAGAGCCATACAGGTCAGAATGCGTTGACCTCGAATTCTTGGTCGAGTAATTACGGCTAACGTAATTACTCGACCAATCGATTCGATCGGCTTCTTATGGTTAGGCATATGAAGCGCATCTGTGGCTGAATTATGTTACAGGGAAAGGCGACAACTCTTGTGACATAACATCCAACGCCTTAATAATAAAATCTGTTTTAAAACAACTTACAAACTAGTTAGTACTTACATCTACCAGAAAACAATTTAACTGTTCACCACAGAGGCATGTAGGCGTATCCAATGTCTCAGTTTGGGGCTATCCCATCTGTCCGCTATAGTTTTCTGTTTTAAGACACGCACTGGTTGGAAAGCATTCGTCGACATCGGTTGATTTTTTCATTATATCTGACTACTTCAACTAATAGGTTATGTCATGATTTTATGAAAATGTTGACTTGACAAAACAAAAGGCAATTGCAATTAATTATAACCCGGCAGGTGTTGTACTCGCCAAGCTACACGCTTTCATAATAAAAAACTTACTATTGACCACAAAACTAAAATATAAATAGGTAGCAATTAATTCAAATACCCATTACCTGCCCGACAGAAGCCTTCAGTTATTTTAACTGAAGTTAAAAAGGGCTTTAAAGGTTTACGGAATAAAAAATGTTAATGTAAACATATGAATACAAAATGAACGAGCGACGCCGCGGCATAACTCACTGCACTCTCCATGTGTCCGGACAAGTACAAACTTGTACTTGTAGAGGGATACTGCAGTATGGATACTTATAAAAAGTTTTTGGTTATAACTTTTTTTTAGAACCAGGACGATACCGAATTTCAGATTTCGCCTTGAACTTAGATTTGTATGCAATTAATGAGTTGAATCGAGCTTTAAATCAAGTTTAAACAGAATCGTTCTGTGATACGGATAAATAATAAAAAAAATCCTTTCCATATTTAAGCCCATAAGCTGTTGATTAAATACCCGTCCATCTTTTAAATCATTGCTTACAGAAATTCACATATAAACTTACGCCATAGATAGATAGATTTAGAAATTTGTACTATCTAAAATGTTAAACATAAATAAGACATACAATTATTGCATTTATATATGCCGCCAAATATGCTGGGATTCAATAAAATCAAAATTATTTATGCACTAATCCACAGTTTTTCATAAACTTATACTACCATAAAATTTTAAATTTAAAACATTAAAATTATCGTCATCCCAGAATACGCGACTACCCGTAATTTACTCGCAATCAAAATTAGCGGCTAAACAACAATACGGTTGAAGCCAGATTAATGATAAATTTAATGTTTTAATTAGCACGCCATACATATACGATTCTCGTTTTAACCAGGGTACTTACGTTCGTGCGCCTTTTTACACATTCATCACACACACTCTTCATACGCCTGTTTTGGAGTAGTGAGACAATTGAGGACGCCACCTACTACGATTCTTAATACTCCCTCGGCTTTGGTTGCACACCTTTTAAGTCTGCACCTCAAAACAAGTATTTCGCTAAGAAAAAGAACCGCTTTAAACTAACACTTGTCACATACTACATTTATTTACAAGAAGTCTACGTATTTTGCCTTTGCACGATTATTATCACATCTATTGCATTCTATCTAAAAAAAATCTTATTATTCTTATAAAGCTTCTGATCCACCTGCCATCACCACTAAATCACTCCAAATAATATAGAGAAACACAACCAAGTCCATTAAAAAAAATAAAACAATAAAACTCTATTTAAAAATTTAAACAGCTTTTCATACTTAAAATTCATGAAATACATACAATATGACCAAAGCATCAACTACACAATCCGATGATAATATCTCCATGTAGTTTGTTTTATTTATGGTACTAAAATACTTGACAGACTTATATATGGCCGCTTTAGAAATTATTACACTCACATTAAATTCGTAGCTGTTAGCTCCGAATGTGCTACGAGACGATAGTGTCGTAGCGAGTCGTAGAGGGTCTACGCCGTAGACTCTACGGCGTAGAGGCTCATTTATTTATTTATCTTTAATTCAGGTAAAACCCATAAATTTGTTAGTATTCCTTAACCTATGTTAGTACACAGTGTTTGTGTTAGTAGTGTGTTGTGTGTGGCTAGAACACACAATAAGTAACAAAACTAAACTGGAACTAATAATACTTAATTACGCCACCTCATGGAGACACCTGGCGACAGTACATGCACTGCGCACAGGTGCCCCATGAGGCGACCTTCAGTCTTACTAGCAAAAACGCTTAGAAGACTGTTGTCCACGCCGCGCATCCGACGCAGTAGTGAAGTGGATCTTTTACAAATGATCGCAAAGAAGTCATCTGTCCCCACTGCAGCGTACACCCTCTACGCGCTACACAATCGAGGCAGCGACAGCAGTATCCTAAAAGCATTGTTGTATTGCACACGCAGGGCATTAAACGTTTTCTGCGTGTATCTGGTGCACAGACTGCAGGTATAAAAAGCCTGGCAATAAGCCCTAAACCATGTTATCTTGACATTGCTGTCGCACTTTGCAAATCTGCGGGCCAGCATGTTGCATCGTACGGCCAATGCCCTACGCTCCCTCTCAATATCACAGTTATCAGTGCCATCCTCTGCAACCCAGTGACCAAGGTACTTGAACTGTTTAACTCTGTTTAGAGTGGCACCACATAGCGAGACTGCTGGTACCACTTCATAGGTCTTGTTTTGTGCCACTAAAACTAACAGCTCGCTTTTCTTGGCATCATACCTTAGTCCATGGGCTCCAACATAGCACTCACATATATTTAACAGCTTCTTAAGAGCATTGATCGACGGACTCAGCAGTACCATATCGTCAGCATAACTGACGTTGTTGAAGGACTCACCATCGATCGTGCATCCGATGTCAGCGCTGGAGTTCCTCGATCAGTTTATTCATATAGATGTTAAACAACTTGGGCGAGGTCAGACCCCCTTGCTTCACCCCGCACTTTAACCTGTACACATCTGAGTATGAGCCTGACCACCTCACAGCGTTGTGTTGGTTATCGTAGCAGAACTTTAGCACATTAATTATTTCTCGAGTTAAATTTTAAGTAAGACTCAGGTGTCCGTACAGTTGGAAATGATTGTTTTGAAACAGGAAAGAGAGTACAATACCTATAAAGTTTACGTTTCGAGACATAAGTTACCAGTCTTTATGAACGACAACCTGTGGCCTGAAGGCGTTAATTTCAGGAAGTTTATTTATTTCAGAGGTAAACCTGCTGCAAAATTACGAGTACCTACACCTAATCATAATGGAACAAAGTCCAGTTAATTTCGTAGGCTTCGACTGTAAATCTATTCATAGAAAATGAGAAATAGAGAGAACTGTTCAAATTTTATAGGCACACTTGAAGCGGTTTGGGTAGTTTTTGGAAGAGTACTTTCTCGGAGTGGTTCCATTTAATTTGGTGAAGATCTGATGAAGAACTTCGGAGATAGGCAAAATCTTTGCGTGCCCAGATGACGAAATAATAGGGCATACTAATTTTGAGTTTCAACACCTGGACACACGTGTGTCTAGTCTCTCGTGTCGAGTTGGTGAATAACCCGTTTTAGGAATGGGTTATCAACTGAGACTGCAATCATGACTCGGTAAAGTGGCATTTCATTTTTTTTTTAAACTCAAACCTCTTTTGACCGAAAGGAAGATGGCAAGGCATCCCTTGGATGGCCTTCTCATAAGTCGGCAAGAAGAGGCGCAACATTGAGAGAAGTGGAAGGGGTGGGGGGAATTATTTGCCCAGGAGTGGGCCAGTTCAGGCTAACAATAAGAAAGACGTCTTTTACAACGTTCTAAATATTTTTTATCTTATCGAACCGTTGGTTGCAAGCGGGACTGACTGTCACGGGTTCAATTCCTGGGTCAAGCAAAGTGTTATTAGGTCTTCCCATCAGGAATTTCTTAGTAGCAGTCACGGAGTCTGGATTTCTGCCCGGTTGCTGGCAATGGGCTCGCCCCCTATTACATGGGACTTAAACATAACTGGTGAAATATGGGTATAGTATAAGTTACACCTTTCCTTAACCCTTCGGGGAGTAATCCCCGCCTGTAAAGGCGTGATGTTGTATTAATGTAATTTAAATAGGCCCTTAACATGTTATAAGTGTGGCCTAACCTTGAACTTAGGACACGATTTTGGATCGTCCAAAAAGCCTTGAGTTTCATAAAACACTAAATAACCGTCTTATCTATGATAACTTGCAGTAAACTCTTTCCCTAAGTTATTTTTTATGAGCAGCACATGATAAGTAGCTTGAAAATCTCTATGCATTTCTCGCGAAGATTTCTGAGGAGCGAACGTCAAAAGTATATCTTTATATATACCATAAGTGTGTGATTTAGGAGCCCAACTCTATTCCCCGGGATGAGGGGAAACATTTGACTTCATTAGCATACGTTGGGTAATGTGGTATCTTACTTCAATAATCTTATGATATAAACGACTTAGTAGAAAATACGAAGGGTATGTCTGATAAAACTATCTTTAATATAAAAGAATCAAACTTAAATATGAGCATTAAAGATGTATAAAAATGATTATGTATTTCATCCAAATTCCACATTTAATAAAAAAAAAGTTCATATTTTTACGCAAAAGACCCAAAGCAAAAAATGGCGTTAGTTAAATTTATGATATCTAAGATCTGACTGTCTCAGGACATAGAGAACATAGTATTTTTTCTCCGTCTCGTCTCAACTACTCATAATTTAACATGAAAACGTGCCGTCGACGAAACGAAACATCTATATTCATGCTCAATAGTCTTCTAAAATACGAGGACGACTTAGACCGTCACGATGACACAAAACACGAAAATATACAAAATGATCTGATTAAGTTCTTTTAAGCGGAAATCTTTTTGACTAAATTGCATTCGAGGAGCGGCGAGTCAAGCGAGCGGCCAATGAGGGCTGATGTGATTACTGCCTGACTCATCGCCAAAAAAGAACACGATGCGGCATTCCAATTGCAACTGTGTAGTATTTTCTCCCGATTATCAGGGAGCGTTTGAAGGATGCAACTGGGGGGTAGGGCGGGCGGCGGCGGGGGAGCGCGCGCCGCCCAGTCGAGCCGTGGCCGCCGCGCACACCGCACGTGAATGGCGCGCTAGAAACAACCAAATGAGTACTCCGCGAGACCAAACGCGAACCCCGTTCACCACCAGACGACCGGCCAGATACTGTTGACTGTGATCATTTTGTAGTTTAAATTAATTAATCATCTAATATAGTGTTTCGGACTGTACCGGTTTGTGGCTAATGTGAGTTCAGATCTTGAGGCGTGTGGCTGCGGGTCACGTGCCCTACATTAGGGTGTCGTCGCCGGAACGCTCAAATGCTGCATTTTTACGTTTATTTACAATCAGGCAATGCTTCTGTAGTAATAGTCGTGTAGCCTAGCTTAATACGTAGTTAAGTAGTCTTAGTGTTATTACTATCATGAAAGTGTATCGTCTCGTAAAATTTTGATGTCATCTGTATCGAACGCATGCGATCTCGCAAAGCAAAGCGATTTGGATGTGGTAGATGTAGTGTTCATGTATCAGCTTGGTGCGATTAATTGTGATCAATAAATCATTTAAACACTCTTTTTCATGTTTTTAGTATCACCCCTGTCCGTTTACCGAAGACCAGCCAGTCTTTTGCACTGAGTATCTTTGCGTATATTTATGTGGCCTGTGTCGGTGGCGTTGTAGTTAGAGCCCTACGACTAGTGTTTAGAGTCTAGATTTCAGTGTTGGGCTCTGAATAGAAACATTAAACCCGAATGTCTGTAAATTCACCATCTTATTTCTTCATTTTTAGTTAGCTCCTCCGCAATGCTTCGCTAGTGGTTATATACATTTCACTATTATGTAGTTTTTGGAGTGTGTAGTTAGTGTAGTTTTAGGTCGGAGTGACGTTGTATCGGAGTGCCGCCGGAGTGAGCGATGCACGTGGTTACCTGAAGGTAAATAATTGCTCCCACGTGGCTGTGAGCTCAATTAACCTCCCGGTGGGGTCGGCACGCACACTTTCACTGATGGAAAACCTGTACAACTAACTGTTGTTATAAATACAACCATTTACTGACGTCACCGGGGACCGGACCTATTTGGTGTCACTAATTACTGATTTTCGGGTTGATTAAGTATTCTATTAACAGTTTTGACATTGGATTCTATTCATTTGAAAGCGATTTTTGACTTTTCTGGATATGGTTTACGGATACCATAAGATCAAAATAATTTTTATTTTCTTTCGCAAGTGTTACCTAATATTTTGCCAAAACAGAAACTTACCAAAAACATTGAAATTGAGCAAATTACGACTTAGCCCCTAAAAAATTCAACCAGAGCCATGACCATCAGCTTTATATACATAGATGAATTAATATTCTATTCGGATCATTTGGTAGAACACATTAGATACATGGTGTGTGTGCGTCTGTGCGTGAGGGTGTTTGTGTCTGGCGGGGTGGATGGGTGTGCGAGGGGGGTGGGGGTGTGTGAGGCCCCCCGGCGGCGCGGAGGGGGGGTTGCGGGCCGGCACATGGGCGATCGATGCGGGGCGCGTTGCCCGCGTATCATTTGCGTGCCACAGCTCTGTTCCCCACTCCCCGGATTCCTTCGATGACCTGCAGAGTCCAGGACCCGTCAGATCATTTGTATGATATTGTGGGGAGCACGTGATTTTCACATGGATTTTATTGAGAGGTTTTTCTCGTATGGCGTTGTCCATTAGCAATAATGTTTTATTTATTTAATTGTCATTGGTTTGTCGATTGCGTTTTTGTTTCTTTTGGGGGATTGGAGGCGTTTGGGCTTATTTTCAAATAAATATGTTCTGGTCGATAAGTTACCGTTGACTTTTAATAATTATGGTGGACTCATTTGGAGATGAAATCTATTCAATAAATGATGTATAAGTAGGTTTCAGTACTTTAAGAACTGTAAAGTTACCTACTCGATAACAATTGGGTTGAAATTAGTTAACCGGTAATAGGTACAAAATATTACGAAACTTTAGACCATGATAGTCAAATTTCCAGACCTATCATAAATTATTTGGGGAGGGAGGGGGGAATGTTATATCGGACGAACGGTTGCAACATCTTCGTGAAAGATTGCACATACAGATGAATCCTTAGCAATTTTTCATCATTTAGAAATTCCAGATGTTTTGCTTTAAAAGATGAATTAATGAAGTAGTCTTGAGTTCCAGTAGCAGGAACTTAATATACTATATATACTGGTCTTATAACTTAAGCTTAAAGTAGAGTAGCTCACATTTGTTTTCATTAACTAACTAATGCTTGCAGCATTTTGGGTCCTGAGTTTTGGGTCATAAGGTTCTGCTTATTAGTCCATGGTCAATAAGGTATGATTAAGCATAACAGGATATCTTATCTGATTTTGGCACAGTCGATTGATTTACATTGAATATTAGATGCTTTATATTCTGGGACATTGGTGGATTCTTGATATTTCTATCCGTCCACATTTTCAAGGGTAGTTTCGATCATTAGGTACTTGAGTTAATATGTGAGTAGATAGTAGTAGGTGCCTACGTTAGGATTACACTATTTTTATTTAAATTTCAAGAACACGCACTGTTTAAAGTTTCAAAAATTTCGAGATATGTTTCAAGGTGTAGAGATGGTTATGCAGAATACAAATGCCATTTATTATATTACGCAAGTTCTATTCAAATTGAAAAATGATCCATGCCATTATCCCACCAATCCTTATATTTAATGAATTATTTCTAAAACACACATTCATTTATTCGAAAAAGCTGAAAGCGGCAATCGCTTTAAAAGCGTTTCGTTCTTCCACAATGTCTTTCAACTGAATTGAAATAAGCATTTCAGTAGCTTTCTATCATTATTATTGCTGATAGATAGTCACCCACTCAGACGCTCAGACAGGCAGTCGCTCAATGTAAAATACTAGTATTCAGCTGCATCCGGTTAGACTGGAAGCCGATCCCATGGTTGAGAAAAGGTAGGCAAATGATGAGATGGTGACCCTGGTACAAATACATTATGGATTGCAATAAATAATTTGAATTTGAATTTTGAATACATGTTGATCTTAAACAAATTACATACATGTACCTTGATTCTTAATTAGAAGAAAAAATTCAGTTACAGTACAGCACACACTGTTGATTATACGATAAAATTAAAACCATGACTGGCAGATAATGTTTACACCCAAAACTAATTTTGTGACTACCTATTTGACCGAGGTAACCCAGTTACTGGGTATACGATCACCCATAATGTCTGTCAAAGATCTACAAATGGCAGCCGACACGACGGCTTAACCTGCTCTCTGAGGCGTAGATGGTCTCGATAATATGATCACCCATTCACGGGACGACCTAGACAAGCGTAGATTAACCTTCAAACGACCCGTACGTCTGTTATTATTCGGCCATAAAGCCCCTGCATTTTGGCAAAAAACTAATTACCTATTTACCGTCGCCGATTTACGACATCCGTGAACATCCACCGTTTCATTTCCCTTCATCCATATCACGGTACGATCTCATTTACCTAATTTAAAGGGTCACTCTCCATTGATGGGGTATTAATGGGGTCGTCAACAACCCTTGTTTCCTTCCCGGTATTATTGGGGATGCGACGCATCCCAAATTATTTAGTTGAAATTTTTTCACGGTAGTATGGTCTCTTCCGTTGCGTTATGGGATCCGTTAAGCGATGTTGCAGGAAAATGGTAATGAGTCTGTAGGTTGGATGAATTTTGCTCCGAGTTAAAAGACTGATTCATAAATTGAGATAATTACTTGCAAATGTGAAAAGACGTTATGATTTTTTTCATATTGAGGAGCTCGTGGCTACATACTAACTGCGGCTCGGATCAATCTTCAGGTTAAGCCACGCTTGCTCAGGTTGTTCTGTGGATGGGTGACCACTCATTACATACCGAGTTTCCTCCGTGCCTCGGAAAACACGTAATGCCGTTGGTCGCGGTTGTCACGGTAGTAGTCAGTGGCCTGAAAGTCTGAGAACCAGTTTTACCAAAGGGTTTCGTATTACCCAGTACTAAATGCGTTGTGGATAGATAGGAAGTCGCTCCATGTAAAATACTGGTATTCAGCTGCATCCCGTAAGACTGGAAGCTGGCCCCAATAGAGTTGGGAAAAAGTTAGGCAGATGATGATGTTTGATCATATTTGTGAGAGTGAAAAATAATATAGAGCTTGATAATAATATCCTTATCGTATCATCAAATCACTGGGTTGTGGAGGTCAGATAGGCAGTTGCCCCATGTAGTGACAAAAATATCCTTCCAAACTCATCTGTTTGAGATTTTAATGAATCAATGAGAGCCTTGTGGATATTAACAGCCATTCAAATGATTAGTAAAAAGTTTTATCTTTACAGTTCGTTTTTTTGCGACCCGGTTAATTAAAAATTTCACGTTCCAAATTATCTTAATAAAGTATTGAAGGGCCATTAGTTTTGTAACATGAGTCTTTATAGTGAAGCTTTAGAACTGATAGCGAGGATTTTATGAAAAAAAATGAAATTATAATAAGTATGAATATTTTTTTGCAAAATTTAATCTATGCTAATATTTAAAACGCTGAAGAGTTTGTTTGGTTCAACGATCTAATCTCAGGAACTACTGGTCCCAATTGAAAAAATATTTTAGTGTTGGTTAGCCCATTTAATGAGGAAGGCTATATAACATCACGATGCGACCAATAGGAGCGTAGCATCCATCAAAAATGTTACGCAGACGAAGTTATGAGAAATGTACTAAGACGATAATAAAAAACCATAACCAATTTCAATGCATCTTTATGAAACGTGCTTCTTGCCTCACCTAGTTCAGCGATGCGCCGCCATTTATGTTACTGTCCAGACGTCATAAACCCAATGAGGTGAAACAAAATACATCATAACGACACAATTACATAGCAATATGTCGTCAGCAGATCAGACAGTCGTTATTCACGACCGATTAGTTTTAGACATGTGTTTGTTTATTGGGATAAGGTGAAACTCATAACAATTTATTTTTACTTTTTTTATTTTATTTTTACAAAATAATAAAAAATACCCGCAAATAGGAAATTCTCATAGTAGTCGAATAGAAAACAATATATATTACGTAGGCAAGGATTTATTTGTCGTTGGTCCAGTGGCTGCAAACCAAATCACTAATTAAATTCCAAATCACTAGCAACTAGCAACCACTAGACCCGGGAATCGAACTCAGGACCACATAGTCTTGAGTTCGATTCCCGAGTCGGTAAAGTGTTATTGGGTTTTTCTATTAGGAATTTGTCAGTAGCAGCCACGGGTGTCTGGATTTGTGCCCGGTTGATGGTAATAGGCTCGCCCCCTGGGGCCACTTAAACATAACTAGCGAAATGTGGGTGTACTATTAGGTACACCTCTGCCTTACACTTAGGGGCTTACAGGCGTGATGTTATGATGATGTTATTTACTATCTCGTTTTCGACAATTTGCAATAGTTTACCGAACGTTCGTATGTCTTTAGCCACTTTCTGCAGGATTTTCAAGAATTAAGAATTTAAAATTTCGGTGGTCTATGTCCACTTAATCTATTAACTCTTCCATCATCGTCATTGCTGGTAGAAACTCACTTTATCTAGACCGTCAGATCCCATTAACATCCTAGCCGGCTATTTCGTGTTTGTGAAATATTCCAGAGTGTATTTCACTGAACCAATTTATCATGTACCTACTTGTAGCCTACTTTCAAAGATATTTAATAATAAACGTATAATTTTTAGTAAATTATAATGACTAAACAACTATCCAAGCATGCCGAATATCTCTAACAGACCGTAGTTGCCAATTCCTATTGATATGAATATCTCAAGAACTAGTGGTCCGAGGAGAACGCCCGACTGAGCCCGACCTTATTATAATGTCTAGACAAGAAATATACAAATCGATAGACACACTGGCTTCCTTATACTTAGACTAAATCATAATTTTTCTAGACTTTTTTCTAGGATGATGTGGTATGTAGATAATTTTGTCTGAAAAGTTGCGGCTTAAAATGAGTGGATATGGCACTTCTATCCTGCTTTTTATTACCTGAAATGCGTAAGTAGGTGAATTATATAGAATTAGATTATAACTGAAACTAAATGAACTTAGTTTTTATAAAAGCAAGTGAAGTCGCAGTCACTTGCTTAGATAAAAACTAAATTCAAAAGTAATTGTAGCCACTGCTTGGAATAGTTTAGTAAAATCTGGAACTTCTTTCAAACATCATCATCTGCCTAGCCTTTTTCCAACTATGTTGGGGTCGGCTTCCAGTCTAACCGGATGCAGCTGAATACCAGTATTTTACATGGAGCGACTGCCTACCTGACCTCCACAACCTAGTTAGTACTGGGTAATACGATACTCCTTGTAAGACTGGTTGTCAGACTTTCGGGCCACTGACTACTTATTACGACCGTCAAAGATCTTTAAATGACAGCCGGGACCAACGGCTTAACGTGCTTTCCGAAGCACGGAGGAAACTCGATGTGTAATGGGTGATCAGCCATCCACAGACATCACAGAACATTTAATTCGATGCAGAGTTTCTCTTGACGTAAACAACCTTAATATTTCCCCTTCTACATACAAACAGCCAATAGCACCATCATCTCTACATGCTCCATTTCTCACATGACGTTACACCTCTGCATACCTTAAAACCTGATCTCATTAAGAAACTTGCGAACTCGTCGCGAGCCACTGAATCCCAAAGTTCCCAACTTTTACAAAGTTTATGTAAAGTTTTTTTCAATGTCAACAAACTGTAATACGGTTCCGTAAGGGAATAAATTTGTTTTCAGGTAGACAGGTGATATTCAAGTAACGTAATGGAGAGGAATGAATTTTGTTTGAATTTAGGAAATGTGATTAATTGTTTTTGTGTTTCGTGAGGTGAGGTGAGGTTGATTACAAATTGTGCGATGAACAATGCCTCCACACATTTGGGGCAGCCTAGGGTAAAGATGCGAATAGGCTGCAACGATCAGAACGCTCGCTAGGAAAAGGGGAATTCTTACCCCCAAGCAAAGACATTCAAATATCTACGACCGATAGACGGGACAAGACGAAGAAAATCGTAATCTGAAACTTGTTACTAATTAGTAACAAGATCGTTCTGTCTAGTGTCAAACGGCCCGCTTGTCAAAATTCAAAATCAAAATTTTGTATGAAAATATTCCCAATGTTCGCTCTATAAGTCTTTTAAATCTCTTTACCTCTAAGTCACTTGCGTCCTTATAATAAATGGGAGTTCCCACTGTTGTTTTTTGTTTGACAGGCCGCATAAGCGTTTGTTTGACGTTCAACTTCAAAGTTCAAATCTCAATTCTGAAAGCGGCCTTCAGACCGTTGCCGTTGCAGTATTCTAAAAGACATTGTACTGAAACAATAATCAAATCTTTTTCTATTGTGTGGTCTACGAACGCGCGCCCTTTACGTTAATTTAGACATAATTCATAGTTTTGTACCTGAAAACCAAAATAATATTAGATAGTGGAGATTTCGACTTCAAAAATCGAGACGAATTGAATACCTACCTACTTTACATTACATTTCTGCATTCCTGATGGGATTACGTAAACTAAAAAGAACTGTTAAATAATCTACGATGTTATTTTAATCGAAATCACTGAAAATTATCTTAATTTATGCCATTTCATAAACGTTGTTTAGATGTTTCTTTAAATTGTGCTTCATAATTGTAGTGTACCATTATGAACATGTGTATATAATATCGGCTCGCCTGTTAAGCAACGCGTCTTATAATTAATATCTTATGCCTTCGTGTCTCACACCTCTTGACCGAGCACCCTCGACCACCCAGCACTTTCCCACGAAATGCTTAACCAGAGACCACATAATATGTCATCGATACCATCGACTCAAATCTAGTCGACTGAATCGATACACTACGATAATCCTCATTGCAACTAAAATGCATTGAAATAGGCAGCATTAAAACTTAAGAGAAGATCTCAGCCCTTTGCTAACCGGCTTCTAAATATTTTACAATATGAGGTATTCTTTTATAGTCGTGCCTTTAAGAAAGACCATGAATTCACCTTAAACAACAGAAAATCTACTTCCCGAAGAGGTTGAAAAGTTCATCACCAATTCACCACCTACATACATGTTACTATAAAAATGAACCTTATCCACAAGGATATAGTGATCGTAACCTTGAAACCTACCGTGGTATCTCAAGTTCGAATCCTGGGCGTGAACCGGTGCTGTAAACATCAGCGGGATATTTATTACCGACGATTATAAGGCATGGAAGAAAAACATCGGAGGAGTAGGAATGATTAATTCTAAGGTGTTTATGTAGTGTAATAGGTGTGGGCTACAATAGTAAATACTACATGCTTATTGGATTGCCCGTCTATGCCCGTAGTATAGGATCTAAGTGGGTCTGTCTAACTAACTAAAATGTGAGTGTTGCACAACTTTCGCTACTTGATTTTGGGGATGGTTTTATTTTCTGAAAGTAAGATTTCGCGCTTAAGTGTTTATGCTGTTGCAGCGGCAATATGTACCTACGCGATTACTTGCGCGCGCGCTGCCTCGTGTTGGGATGGGAATATGGGAGGGTTATGTGTAAACATGTTCTGTCTCTTTTCGACGCGGGGCGGTGCCGTATTGTATACCTACATATGTGTGACACTGCGCATGTTGGCATGCCCGCAATGTATATTTAAAGAAATTGTTAGGTAGGTATGTATGGTTAGCGATGCTACTTTGTAATGTTTATGGATATTTTTTTTATAGCTACTAGTTACATTACTATGTAGGTACTAAATAAGTTTTTATGTAATTAATTCTAGAAAATAAAGGGTGTTCACGAGAATACTACCGACAAACTGTTCTGCATCGTGGGAGGAGTTTGGTGTTGTAAAATTTGTGAATTTTATATGAAAAATAAAACTACTAGTAACTTGAAGGTTATGTAAATCAACTAATAGAATAGTTAAATCTAAGTATTTACAAAAAAGTGACTAATTATATAAAAGAACCTAGTAAATATCATGAAGTAGCTCGGAGGTAGATTTCGATAAAATTCGAGAGATCCGCCTATGTAGCACTCTTGTACATGAAGTTTAAATAACGAAATAATTATGAATACAAATCAGATAAAACATTGCATTTGTGTTTAATACTCGTATGTAGACAAATAACAGTGACAATTGCATTATTTTTATACAAGGTCTTTAGTACCTACTGCTCTAGGCACTCATTTAGTTTCAGTGAAAACAGTCACTAGGGGTGAAAAAAAAGTACCTAATGAGATGAAAAATCGAACTTCCAAAAGACGATTCACTGTTAAAAAGTTACGACCTACACTTTGGGAAATTCATGTTCAGTCCAATACCAAAACAAAACACAATCACATCATCCAATACAATTTACCCCCATAATTCAATTTATTTCGACAAAATGATCCCTTCGAATTGTCTTCTAAACTATCTCAATCCGGCTTATCAAAAGAAGCGACTGCAATCAACGGTATTCACAATTTTCTCCGAATTCAGCAAAGAGAAAAAGTGATAGAAACAAAATAAGATTATTTCTCAGAAACAGCGAGCCAAGGTGACCGCAGTGACATTGGTACAGACCGACAAACGATTGGAACTTAATATATTATTTACTTGAACGTCTTATGGTTTTGTTCGCGACAAAAATTGACTATTTAGATGTTCGTCGTTGATTTACTTTAGTGCTAAGAGTGGAATGTTAATATTAGTAGTAGAAAACTGTTTATACAAAAAATATTTTGAATCACACACAGAGGCCAATGATTTTATTTGGCTAAGACGTGCTGTTAATATAAGAAAAAGCTTAGTAACAGTTCCAGATGTATGAAAAAAAAAACCGGTCAAGTGCGAGTTGGACTCGCGCACCGAGGGTTTTTTTTATATGACGAAACTAAAAATTTACGGTTTTCGTAATTTTTCCTATATCTGTACTATAAGACGTGACTTCGTACAAAATTTCAAGATTCTAAGTTCACGGGAAGTACCCTGTAGGTTTTGATTCCCGTGCGAGTTTCGAAAATTTGCGGAAATTTGCGGCCTAAGTGGCTGTATCTTTTGATTGCGTTGACTTAGAAGGTTGATTTTTCTACAGATTCCAGGGACAGTAGAACTAAGTATCATATAGAAATTTCAGTTTGATACCTCCACGCGTTCCTGAGAAAAACGGTCTTGACAGACGGACGGACGGACGGACGGACGGACGGACAACAAAGTGATCTTATAAGGGTTCCGTTTTTTCCTTTTGAGGTACGGAACCCTAATAATTAAAGAAAAACAAATTATAGCAGAGATATGACGCACATACAAAATGACAAAAAAAAAACATGCGACGCATCCTTACTAATATTATAAACGCGAAAGTTTTTATGTATGGATGTTTGTTACTCTTTCATGCAAAAACTACTGAACGGATTTGGATGAAATTTGGTACTTTTTATCCCTGTAGTACGATCTCGTGGAACAATAACCGAATTCCATGCGGGCAAAGCCGCGGGCATAAGCTACGGCAGGTTACCACTAAGCATGATACTGTACTATGGGGCCCACAGCACAGCGCTGGTTTTCAAACTAGCAATAGGCTCACCTCCTATTACACGGGACTTACAGCTTATCCAGTAAAATTTGGTCGAAAGAGACCTCTACCCATTTCTTTGGTCTCTCTTGGTTGACTTGCGAAAAGCTTACCAACCCTATTTAGATCCTTATCATAATCTTAATTGCTTTAATTTTTTCTCTAATTTAACACACGATGCTATTGACTTCATCCAAAAATGAGATGCATTAAATTAACACTATTACACACGTAATAAGCTTAATTTGACAATGTCATAAGTTAGGCATCAATTTCGCAAAAGGATAGTACTCGTATTACGAGTTTTGTATTTTGACGACCCGAATGGCGCAGCAGTAGTGAGGCTGCCTTACGTTCATAGGGTTCCGGGTTCGAATCTCGGTAGGAGCAAGTGTTTGTGTGATGAGCATGGACATTTGTTTCCGAGTCATGGATGTTTATATGTATAATATGTATGTATTTACAAACAAAAAGTATCTAGGTAGTATATCAACTATCTGGTGTCCACGACACAAGCCTCGTTGCTTAGTGTGGCACTAGATGGCGCTGTGTGTAATGTCCAGCGATATTTATTTTTATTATTATTTATTTATTAGTAGGATCTCACTATAAAAGTTACCACCGTATCTAATTCAGTCCATGTCAAAGCATTGCCTCGTTGATCTCGCGGTCGCAAGCACGACTGCTGAGCATTAGATCCTGGGTTCGAATCCCGGGTCGGGCAATTTGGTTTTTCCATCAAGAATTTGTCAGTAGCGGCCATGTATTTTGGGTTTGAGCTCGGCTGATGGCAATATTCTCACCCCCTATTACATGGGACTTAAATATCACTGGCGAAATGTGGGTGTATTGTTAGGTACACCTCCGTCTAACTCTTCGGAGATTATAAGGCATGATATTATGTTATATAAATGTTATGTAAATGCATTGCTATATTCTAGCTGCCGAAGAATAAAAATGTTCCGCTCTTCTGTAAAAAACTCTACTGTTACTAATGCTTATAAAATGAAAAATATAACTTCAAGGTGACCGCCCCGACATTGAATCCCCCATCAGATAGTTGACAAGAGTCCCAAAGGGGCCAATTTTCTTTTTTTGTTCTTTCATTTTTTGATATTTTGCTTCAAATCATTTTGATAGATGGAAAGTAATTGAATTTCTGATATGATAGGTCTTGTCACGCCAAATCTTTTGCTGGGTAGGCAGAAAGATGATTTGATGTGTGTATACATTTACTTTTTTTTGGAATATAATTCAGTTGAATTTTGGCTTTGCTTAGGTTGTCTATCTTCATAATTATTAAGGAGACTTTATATATTTACAAAGAAACCCTTCTCATCCCTTCCATCAATCAATCATGTTGTCTTTCGCAGTCTCCTGCTGGACCTCGGCTTCTACCAAGCTGTGCCCCAACACTCTGTCCATAGCTATCGAATTTCATTTCAGATTTCATACATTGAAAAAACTCCTAGTACCAGCCGACCTTAGATTTGTTACCCAACCCGACTTTCAGTGTTCACGTTTCGGCATCGTATGTCATAAATGGCTGGACGCACTAATTGAAGACCTTACTTAGCTTCAAACATGTATTCTCATTCCTTATCAGCATGTTTCATCAACTTTTTGAATTATTTAAATGTCTCACTTATTATTTCTCAATAGCTTAGTCGATCATAACCAGCCACTCTTTGATTCTATCCCCATTTCCAATTTACGGATTGCATATTGTAAAAGAATCAGAATCAGTACTTTATTTGCTTTGAATGTAGGTACAGGTATAAGATGGTGTACATACATTAATGAGATCAGCTACAGTCTACCTTACGGCGTGCAAATTATTATAAAATATTAAAATAAACAAAATAATGTCACAAAACTAAATAGAAATTAAATTGATCGTTTAAATAGAAGTTAAATTTGTAATTAATTATCACAATCACAATCTGGATAAACTCATATAATTTAAAAAGTATTTTACTGAGTAATAACATTTTCCTAAAAGTAGTGCAGTTATCTTAGATTTCAAAATGTTTAAAGAGCAATCCTTAAAACCATGAGGTATTCTATTATAAATGACAGGTCCCATTATACTTTTCCTTAACAGTGCTGTTTTGTAATTACCCGAATGTAGCAAGTTCTTGAATTGGGATCTCAAGGGGCCGTTGTGTTCTTATACTGGCCAGTGACGGAAATAAGTTCCGATTGGTTTTTACAAAAATTGCCACCTCTAATATGTACAAACATGGAAAAGTCAGTATCATTAGAGACCGAAACACAGGTTCACAGCTGTCTGTGCTTTTAAGGTTAGTCATAGATCGAATATACCGTTTCTGCGCCTTAAAAATCTCCTCCCTCTCACTAGAGGTACCCCAAAATAAGATTCCAAATCTTAGCACTGACGCAATTAACCCATGATAAGCTAGTAGAAGTATCATGGCTAACTTTGTGTGATAGGTTATGCAGTACGTAGACTAATTTATTTAACTTCTTACAGAGGACAATAATGGATTGATTTGTATTGCATTTACAAATAACGAAATAATAACTATGACACTCACGAAAAATATTCTCAAAAGCCACCATTTTCCACAAACAGACATCAAACCCCATTCCTCGTACCCAAAACCCTTAAACCACTGTTTATTCATCCGTTACGATCCACCGCATAACTTTGTCAATACAAACCGCCACTTTTCGGTACCACTGCATGCAGACAAGCGGCAGTATTGGTACTTTGGTACCGATAGTGACAACTGATGTATATATGTTTGTCCGAAGACCATTAAATTCGTAATAACGCGATGCAATTGCAGCGCTGAGTCGTCGTGATTTTGCGACGGTCAGGGCTGGCAACCAAGAGGAAAATGTTTTTTATTTTATTTTTGTTCCTCGCGTAATTATTTTTTTTTTACAGTGTTATTTTTTTTCAATGGAAAAACATGTAATCAGAGTGTCTGATTCTGCAGTGTCCTCACATAACCTGACCAAGATAATGACTGGACTTAAAAAGATCGAGGAAGAAGAGAAAGATGCGTAAACTACACAGTTTATTCTAAAAGACACCGAAGCGGATAGGAAACCGACCTCATCTAATTTTTATAGTATTGTTTTGACGTGTTAGTGTTTGTAAAAATCAATTCATGGCTTAGTCTTTTCCTAAGTTGTAGTGTTACAAGGAGAAAAGCTCATCATAAAGAGTTTGATAAATTTTGCAAGCGGCATAGCATTTGCCTGCGAAAATCAATAAGAACTTTTTAAGTTAAGTGTTCTTTCTAATTAAGCTAGAGTAGTAGTAGTACACACAGATTTTATACTAAAATATCCATCACTCGGTCCTTATTTGTACTGTACTAGTTTGTCCGAATCTTTACTATATTTTTTAACAAAGGCGTAGGTGGTTACGACAGACAAAACTCTCCGACATTAGAGTAGCATGATTGAGAAAAATGCTTCGAAACATACAGTATGATCCATTGCAGCACCAATTTCCGTTACGCAAAGATTTTCCCCTCTGAAAGTGTTTCAGGTGACGTCATCTGACATTCACAATCCTTATGAAATTCACAGGTGGTTTCTGTTGGCGATCTTAAACTCTTTCTACTAGCCACTTTATTATATATAAAAGCCCCAGCTTGGCTTTGTTTTTTAAGCGTGGTAAAAATAGAGATTTCTATATGAGATGTTTGTTAAATATTAATTTTATAGCATTTTGAAATCAATATAACGCTGGTGGAAATCCGTTGCGTAGTTCAGAAAATTAACACGTTTACCCATACAGACACATAAAACTAGTTTAACTTATGATATGTTATTTCATGTATCTTGTACCTAAAAAGTAGTTAACATGCAAAACCCAGTAAATTAAAACCGGAGTACACGAAACTCATTCCAATAAACTAAATTGAAAAATCCAACTCAAAACTGTCAACCCTAGCCGCATCTATGTGACTTAATATCTACAGGGTGTGGTGGTGTGCGTCTCCCTCTTTCACCCCCCTTTGGCAAGCTCCGCTGTATATACACCCCCTATATACTTCACTATATACAGTATACGCATTTTAACACCAGTTTATATATATACAAAGGCAAAACCACTAGTGTTTGACCGATTTGGCTGCACCACAGTGGTATAATGCGTTTGAGTGCCCAAAGGATTTATGGGCATGGGTCTTTTTAAAGATTTATTGCCGGCTTTTGGTTAAAATCAGTTGAACGTAAAGTGGTGAAAAGATTGTTAATCGATGTCGTTTTGTGATCGACGCATAGTAGGATTTTTGGTTGAAAGAAATCTGTGGTGTCGATTTTTATGAAGAAAATATTGTCTACCTATGTTTCTTTACAATTTTATAAATCAAATCCAATGTTCAAACCTTAGGTTGAACAAATTGGCGAACAACTTAAGCACTCCGTGTGTTTAAATCGTAGTTTTAATGCTTTGGCAGTTTTGTGCAACAGCTATATCACGAAAAAAATAAGTAGTATGTTATAACTTGATAAACATATAATTTCCCAGACTGTATATAATTGCACACTGACAGACTCATTCTAGTACAAAGCTGGTCGATATTCTCAAGTAAGAGCAGGTTCGTTTTCTCTTTTAACCGTGATCTTGCCGTAGTAAAAATATTATCCCGGCAAACAGGTGTTGGATATACAAAAAGAATTTTAGAATTCTCAATGCTACACAATTGTCATGCATTTTCAATGAGTAGAAAACTTGAAGTTGGCATTGACATTTCCGATATACAATCGCATAGTGAAAGTTCCCGAAAGCCTTTTTAATGTAAATTCTATAAAATGCCTCATCCATTTAAGTAATTGTTTGTTTATGAGGTCAATCGACGACCTTGCTTGTTATAGATCAAAGTCTATGCCCATAATTAGCTTTATCCACAAAAGGCCCCGTATCCATTTCCACGTAGCGACCTACGCTGTGCCACGCCTACGACGTAGCGGGGCCAGGAACCGTAGCACGGTGCTACGCCGTAGCTCTGTGCTACGATGAAAAAGATTATGATTTTACAAGAGTTTGATTTATTTGTTCTCTCTATCTTACATGACTATAATAAAACAATGCTTTTCTCTCTTTTTGCTTATAAGAATAGCCTAAGCCTTTGCAACACTGTGAGCACGAACTTCAATAAAACAGTTATAACTATGATTTAAGTTAACTAAAGTTACAATAAAGCGTTACTAAATTTCTAAAAGTAAAGTTAAAGTTAACTGAGTATCCCGCGAGATCACAGCTACCCCAGCGCTGGAGAATTAACCCACTTTCTTATGAAAATGACATCATTCCATTTATTCGATGTTTCTTGTTCTATATAGTGACATTTTTTACAATAAAAACTGCAAGTTTTCAGTTTTATTAAGCAGTTTTCTAGCAAATGCCGTTTTAAGTTATTTTTATTGGGTTTTTTTTTGGTGTAAATTGTCGAATGGGAGTTTTGATAGAGGTTTTAGAGTTTTTATAGTGGTTTAAAACTAAACTGATTTTTTAACGAACAGTAAATGGCAAACTATACTCTTTTAATAAGTTTTAGAGGCAAAAGTGCCCAAATTTTGTACTTTCAAAATATTAAGGGATTGTTGCACAGTGAAATGTAGTGTATTTTATACAATTATCTTCAAGCTATGTTAACACGAACGTATTGTATTAAAGATATCTCTCCTGAATATTACTGTGGCCTGAGCCTGATGGCATTATATAAAAATTACTGCTTCGTTGGTCTGTTGGTGGCACGCAGGACTGCTGAGCATGGGGTCATGGGTTCAATTCCCAGGACGGACAAAGTGTTAATAGATTTTCCAACAGGAATTTCGTAAGTAATAGCCATGGAGTCTTTGTGAAGATTTGTGCTCAGTTGACAGCAATAGGCTCGCTTCTTATTACATGGGACTTTTCTGGCAAAATGTGGGTATAGTATGAGGTACACCTAGGCCTCATCTTCGGAGATTCCAGTCGTGATGATGATTGTTATGTTGAAGAAAGAATAAAAAAAACACTACCAAAGCACTTATTAAACTTTAAGATCATACAAAAATGACTCATTGATAGAAAGCTACACCAGGAAACAAGCACATAAAAAACATACTTACCTAATCAATTGCATAAAACTCGGCACTTACCGAACATAACACACACATTATATCTGTGCCCCGTGTACGGGCACACGTATTACTCATACAACAGCTAGAACTTAAAATCTGGGTCAAACTTTCAAGTGTCTGCCACCCATTAGGGTCACTGTTTTTAATCTGTTCACACTGGTGCATCCATCTTCTTTTAGCTTATGTTTTTCGTTTTTTTGTCTCGGTTTTGGGATGTAGAATTCAGTCATTAAAATGGAAATTACTTCTGGTATCATTAATCGGTCATCATGTGCTTTTAATCAACTATGTTGTACTATTAATATTTTTATAAATCGGCTGTATAATTATGTGTATGACATACTCGTAGCTAAATAATAACAGCTGCTCGGGTCAATCTTCAGGTGAAGTCGTGCCTGCCTACGTTTGTCCTTGTTTGGGTGACCACCCTTTACATACCGAGTTTCTTCCGTGCCTCGGAAACCGGCCCCAGCTGTCATTTGTACATCTTTGGCAGTCGTTACAGGTAGTCAGTGGCCTGAAAGTCTGGCAACCAGGACCAAGGGTATCGTATTACCCAGAACGAACTGGGATGTGGAGGTCAGACAGGCAGTCGCTCCATGTAAAATACTGGTATTCAGCTGCACCCGGTTAGACTGGAAGCCATTGGTGTCGGCAAACACAAATGACCCTACCACTAGACGAATGAGGCAGTCTAGTTCTATCAGAGTAAAAGCACCGAACCGACATGTTTTATGAATTGTATAGTCACGAACATGCACAAGGTTTTACGACTAACCAAACGGTTGAGGAAAAACGCGATAAAACCAAAGTTTTATAGTGAAATGTTACGGGACACATGAAGAACTTACTTTGGGTATAACCAAAAATATGCCGCCGTCATATCATGGTGTAAGGATCTCTCGTGTTTAGGAGGACATGTTAGCAACTTGGTCTCTTGGTAGCAACCGTTTATCTTTACTAATCTACAAAAGTTATTATTCTAGCGACTAGTGACCGGCACCACAGAGTCGATATCAAAGACATTCAAATATTTATTTATTTAGGATCTCTGACAAAGGATGTACACAGATCATGGGAAATAAAATTATGGACGACAAAGATATCACGTAGGTGTACTCTTTCACTTACAGGAGACCACAGCATTCATAATAAAATTACATCCAAGCTAGCAAGAATAAAATACTAATAAAAGACATTTAAAAATTTTACAAGAATTAAAATAAGAAGAACATTTGTTAATATTTAGAATTTTAAAATAAAATTTTAAAATGAAATTAAAATTAAATCACAAATTAAATTAAATAATAAAATTTACGAGCGATAGACGGGACAAGACGAAGAAAATCGTAATCGAATACTTGTTACTATTTAGTAACAAATCGTTCTGTCTAGTGTCATACGCCCGCTTGTCAGGTAGCATTCGTGTGTCAAAATCGAAAATGTTTGGGATCAAAATTTTAGTATGAAAATATTCGCGATGTCCGCTCTATATGTCTTTTAAATCTCTTCCGTCGATATACATAAGTAGTCAGACAGCCGAAAGTCTGACAACCAGGATTTCAAAGAGGCATCGTGTTGTCATGTTACTGAGTTATGGAGGTCGCATTATCATCGTCTACCTAGCCTTTTCCCAAGAATGTTGGTATTAGCTCTAATTCAAACTAGATGCAGCTTAATTAACCAGTATGCAAAAATATTATACTTGTACTTCTATAAATGTTATTATTTAGGTAAACAACATTTACAGTTCCTGATCATACATCCTGACAGATTTACAAATGATCATGATATGTACGTAAATAAAGTCGTAGTCACAATAAAATATCTATAAAAATACCAATAAAAATATTGACGACTTTAAAAATCACGAAACAGTAACACGCAAGTAACGACTTTATACGCCACTATCGAATCAAAACTGGGGTAATGTTTAGTATCATTTAGCTCATAAAAATACCCCCTAATTTGCCCAAAAGCCACCAGGTGGCGACACGATCGGAATGGTTTTTTTATAACCGATTACCCATGTCTACGACCAGCCCCCTTGTGGAACTAAAATTATGCCCCTAAAAAAATGACAACAGTTATAAAAAAGGAATTTTTAGCAACTTTACCATATTAGAAATATATTTTTCCCATGCCACGGGGTTTACGATGTCAGTTTACGATCGAAGGTTTTACGATTTTTTTATATATACCCAGACGGAGTTATGGGTGGGGTAATGATAACAGTTATCAGGGTTCCGACAATCGGGGAATTATTATCGATTTATCAGGAGAATGCGAGTGAAGCCGGGGTGAAACGTAATGGTACACCGTAATAATTTTACTATGTATACAACATACGGTACACGCAACGTGTTATTCATGGTTCGGAAACATACTTTTATTTGGTATTAGGATGTTTTTCGCACGTTGGTCCTTTTGCTTAGGTTTGTGTTTTCTATTTCTTTGGGACTCTTATTTGAGCCTTGTTTTGCTTACCCTATATATTTATGTATTGTCCAATACGCGAGATTTTTGTATTAAATTATATAGATACCTGTATTCTACAACGGTAATAAATATAATACAGAAGTGTTGCATATAAACTAGATCTGAGGTAAGTCAAATCTAGTTTTAGTTTTTATAGTAAAACAGAAAGGAGAATGGGCCTTGACGAATAGACATCTGCTCAGAGTTCCAATAGCCATAAGATATAATTATATAATTGAAAAGAGTTTCTCAAGGAGAACCTTTGCTACTAACACGACTTTTGGCAATATTTGCAGTCAGCTCGGAGTTATTGACCTAAATAGGTGACTAGTTGGACACCGAAGTTGAGATTTTCTTGGCAATCAATTAAGGTTTTCTGGATAACCAATAGTAATTAGATATGAACCATTGGATAGAGCTTTTTAAGGCGAACCTTTGCCAGTGCTATGAATTTTGACAGTTTGAAAAAGAAAAGAAAATCGTACGCGGTCTTTTATTTTTTTTTGACTAAGTGATGCCAACAACGGCGTCTCCTAGAAAATTTTTGGTCGTAGTTTCCAAATTCTTAACGGGAACCGGATGGAAGAGTACTTCTATGCACTTCATCATCACCCAGCTAACTTTTTGCCAGTTATACTGTATTCGGCTTGCAGTCTAACCGGGTGCAGACAAATACCAATATTTTACATGGAGCGATTGCATATCTGACCTGCAGTACTCAGTTACTAGGTAGCACGATACCCGTTCGTAAGACTGTTTATCAGGTTTTCGGGTTTCTGACTATCCGTAACGACTGTCAACAAATTACAAATGACAGCCGAGACCAACTGCTTTACGAGGGTTTCGGTAGATAATAGGTCACCCATCCTCAGACCAACCTCGACAAGCGTAGCTTACCCTTCAATCATCCCGTGTGGGTGTTTAGCCACGAGCCCCACTGTTATTATTACTCACTACAAATAGACTTAAAAACAATCGCATGGCACCACTACAATTCTAGTTAAGTAGTTAGCCAGGTGGACAATCGTAACACGATAGCACGTCACCTTCCCATCTAACAAATATATACATATGCGTGAGACTTCATCAGCTGAAACAAATTACATTTCAATAACATTTTGTAGCACTAATGACATAACTACATAAATATTTTGTTTTGTTATTGTGTGTGACCGTGAAGCTGTTTTTAGGGTTCCATAGCCAAATTGCAAAAAACGGATCCCTTTCAGATTCGTTTTGTCCGTCTGTCTGTCAGTCAACGAGACTAAGTGAACTTAGAGGGGTTGTATTGATGGTTTTAATTATTTTGATTCTGTAAATATATACGTATTACGGCTGTAAATCATATTTTTATCATGATTCAATCCGACACTGACCTGCAAATTGCAAAAATCATAGCAAAATTTCAATGTAGCGGACTGCGCTGATAATTTTGTGTAGAGAAAAAACTCTGCGTAGTATCTACTACCATTTCCGTTAACCTCACAAACTAAGCTTAGTACATACGTTTGGCTGAGTTGGAAGTGGGTTCGCGTCAACAGTGCATCGGTCAGGGTTCGACTTTACGACCGCAGGCTCGCCTGACCGACGCCTTTAGCAGCTGAGCTTTTGCTGTTTTATAACTGCAGTTTTCGTACTAAGATTCTTTTATCTACGTATTTAATAAGCACTAGATTTTACCCGCGGCTTCATCCAACTGGACATCGGAAATTATACGACGGGAATTTAGTACCGGGATAAAAAGTATTCTATACCCTGACGTAGGTTTATCTGTGTGCCAAATCACAATGAAATCTGTTCAGCCGTTAAGACGCGAGAGGGTGACAAAGGGACTAACAGAGTTACTTTCGCATTTATAATATTCTTCTTCTTAACGTTTCGATGACAATTCAAATTGAGTCAGCCGAAAATTTGGCGACGAGTTTGGCGCTTTCAGTAGCGTCCATCAGCTTCTGTGGTGTGCAAACAACAGGACAGGCAGAACACGATATCAAGTATTCCATCTTTTGTGGGGCAGCACCACATTTACACTCCAGGGCAGAGTAATCTATGAATCTCCACCTAAACAGGTTTTATTTATAATATTAGGAAACATGAATTACACATACAAGTTCATACAGGATCTAATTGTTTTATAAACATAATATTGATTTATTAAAAAATCGTGTTAGTCTGTAAAACAACATAAGAATTCACACACAATGTTACGTATTGTATATTGACACGGTTGATACGAACTGAGTAAAGTTCTGCGTAATTATTTTCTCACACACTTTATTTTCCATTTTAGACACTTTCTATAATTAGACCACTCGTAAACCAACTAAAACCAACATTATTATTTAACTTACATTAAATTCGCTACCTCGAGTGTCTATTTCAAGCTTGTCTGTCAGACGTCACGCTCAACCTACCTGGGGTCAATTGAGGTCAAACTTCACCTAGTCTGGTTCAAATGTCTAATTTAGGCAAAGTGGGTGCTTAGAGGTGAAATAGTTTTGAATGTTAAGTGTGTATTTTAGTTAGTAAAGGTCAATTTTGGTTACACAAGAATTACTTTCGTGGAAAATTGTAGTTAAGTACTTGTGATAGGTTCAATCTAATTTAATTACAGAAGGCCCTAACCACGAGCGCGCGGTGTAAACGTAACGTAAATACGTCGATTTTTGAATCGAAAATACAATTATCCTATAGCATTTTAGTTAGATTGTTTGCAACAAGCACAATCTGTAGCACCTATAGATATGAATAAATTCTTAAAATTATGGAAATATTTTATTACCTATGTCAAACGAGTATTTTTTATTTTAATCGACGATTTTAAGTTACGTTTACACCGCGCGCGCGTGCTGGGGCCCCTTGTCTTAAATAATTTGGTTAAATACCACATACACAAAACAATCATCATCATTCTCCTGCCCTTATCCCAATTTATTTGGGGTCGGCGCAGCATGTCTTCTTCTTCCATACTTCTCTATTACTTGTCATCTCATCAGTCACCTCCTTTTCATCCATAGCATCACGGTCCATCTCTCGTTCCTTGATCTTCCCTACCCACAAACGAAACATCATCACCATCTTCCTGCCCTAGTCCCATTGTACGTGGGGCCGGCGCTACGCGTATTTTTCTTCCATTCTCCCCTGTCAATCTTCACGCTATCATTTACTCCTTCTTCTTTGAAATCATTCCTCATTCAATCCATCCATCGTTCCCTTGGTCTTCCTTACCACACACGCATCAACCACCCACAAACGAAACAACAGTTTATTAAATAATCGAAAGTCTATAAACCTTCATACATGTTGGTCCCTATTAATCAAACTTTTTGTCCGAAATCTATAAACATTACTTAACACGTACCCGCTCAGAGTTATTCTCGTGACGGTCATACAACTGTCAGACTGCAATTGTAAGAAAGAGACGGGAACATATCTTACTCAAAGCAAGTGCTAAGCTACGCACGAACGATTCTCTTCCTTTGGAAATCTTCTCAAAGGACCAACTAAAGTACTCGTAATTCGAGTGGAATAGTATAAGTAACAGACACAAGGATACATTATCGGGATCTAAACAAGAAACAGGATGTTTGCGAGTCCTTCTAGGACTGTTCCAGACTTTTGGACTAATCTGTGCTACATCTAAAGAGTGAGTTCCGATTCTGTGTTTTCCGTTCTAAGGTGTATAATGTGATGATTATGTCAGGTGGTGTAAATTTGAGTCTTTGGAAACACGACCGTTAAGATTAGACTAATAAAAACTTTTTAGCATAAAAAACCACTAAGAAGTGAAAAATAACTTTACTTTTGGAAGTCGGTGGCAAATAAGTCAATGCAAGTTTTTGGAAGTCGGTTGTTTTTTTTTTTTTGTTAAAAAGATTTTTATTTTACCTTTTTTAGTTTTGGTATCTTACATAAATCTTGTCAAGTATCAATTTTTACATTGTA
The DNA here is from genome assembly GCA_964057025.1 of Standfussiana lucernea. Classification (NCBI taxonomy): domain Eukaryota; kingdom Metazoa; phylum Arthropoda; class Insecta; order Lepidoptera; family Noctuidae; genus Standfussiana; species Standfussiana lucernea. The sequence continues at coordinate 1,033,983 of OZ059809.1, forward strand.
ACTAGAAGTTATTAGCACATCATCCATATGACGAAGAAAAAAATGCATATTATAGAGAATAACTCATAAATCACCGAAGCAGATTTAATAAAATGTATACGGGACCACCACGCGAGCTTCATCTACCAAATGAAAAATTAACCACTTAAATCGGACCAACAATCACGAAGAAACCGGTGAACATACATGAAAAAAAAGAGATGTTGGTGAAATACATAACCTCCTCCTTTTTTAGAAGTCGGTTAAAAATCGAAGGTTCGACAAAGTAACAATTGGTATTGTTACTCTGTTCACAAGTACAAAGCGGACGTGATAGCAATGCTAAAACCTCATGTTACGGGATACATGTCTATCCTTCAGCTAAATAAAATGTGTTTCTTTTATCTGAAAGCGTGACTGAAGTAATTTGTACTAGGTTACGATACACGTGGCAACTGTATTGTTGACGACGATTATTTACGTCCTCGCTTCTTGCTGTTACTTAGTTTATTGTGGTTCATGATTATGTATACCCAAATTGCAAGCTGTGATAGGATTTTTTGTTGGGAAATATAGTTATGTATACAGTGGAATCTATCCATTAATAGTGTAAGACATAAAGTAAAACTCTTATTGCAAAAAAATCGGGCACTGTAGATTTTGTTCTCTACTGCAATGAAGAAGAACAAGAAATAGGTTTTAATAATTTGACGATGTATTGGCATGTTATTTGAAGCATCCTGGCATGATTCTTTACGTTCCAAATTTAAAATTTGAAATTAATAAAAGAAAAATAATGATTATTGTGGATTATTCTAAAATTGCCTTACTAATGGCGCGAATTGCTGAAACGATTTTTAACTGATTACGATATTTTAAAACTTTTTGGATATTTTCTGCAAATTAAACAATTTAATCTTTTTTTTGTGTTTGTTACCTCATATCTTCGTCATTTATGAACCGATTTGAAAAAATCTTCTTTATCTAAATGGATCTGCTTCCCGATTGGTCCCATAGAAATTTCATCAAAATCGGTTTGGCAGTTTGGTTTTTAAATCAAAATAGCTGTAAAACATATGTCATCCAAGTAAAAGAAATTGCGAAATTGATACTTGACAAGGATTTGTGTGTGATGCGATAACTAAAAAGGGTAAAATAAAAACGGTTTTTGATATGAGTGATAAAGCGATAAGGGCCGGTAAAATTATAGCCCTACTTGAAGAAGGTTGTTCGCAAACTTACGTGTCTCAGCGGCTAAATGTGAGTCGTTCAACTGTCCAGAGGACTTGGCAACGGTATCAAGAGACCGGTTCGATCAAAAGAAGACCCGGTTCGGGAAGAAAACGATGCACAGAACCAAGAGATTACCACTTTTTGGTGAGTCAGGCGTTGCGGAATCGTAAGGCATCAAGTGTGGACCTGAAGAAGAGCCTTGAAGAAGTAAGAGGAGTAGAAGTTAGCTTGTGGACGGTCAGGAGGAGGCTTTTGGCTGCCAATATCAGGAGGTACCGCCCAGCTCGGGGCCCTAAATTACTCCGTGAGCACCGTGTTGCTCGACTTCAGTTTGCTCGGAACTGTGCTTCATGGACTCTGAAGGACTGGAATAAAGTATTGTTTTCTGATGAAGCTAGAATCTCTTTGTGTGGAGAGGACCGACGCCGGCGAGTGCTGCGAAGACCACGGGAATGCTATGCTATAAGTGTGTTTCGAAGAAATCACTCCTTATGGCGGAGGCTCCGTTATGTTTTGGGCAGCAATTAATTCGACGGAGCGTACGGAGTTAGTTTTCACAGAAAATGGAACATTAAATGCACACCGGTACATAATGTAAGTCCTAATTCCATATGCACAACCCAAATTGACTGCACTTGGGGAAGATTCCATTTTTATGGACGACAATGCTCGCCCGCACCGTTCTGGCGACGTGGAAGCGTACATGCAAGAAGTTGGGATCCGTCGTTTAGATTGGCCAGCTCGAAGTCCTGACCTCAATCCAATTGAGCATGTCTAGGATGTTCTAAAGAGACGGGTAAGATCAGTGCAACCTGCTACACAAGAGTGGGAACGTATTCCTTAAAACGTTATTAAAAACATCGTGGAAAGCATGCCCAGAAAGATTCAAGCTGAGATTTTGGCAAGAGGTGGTCACACTCGTTATTAGGTTTTTACATTTGTAACTTTATTTAATTAAAAAAAGAAAAAAAAATCTTGTCTTTATTGCCGACCACTTCTTATTGTTTGGGCGTGTACATCGGTTTTAAAGAATCTATCGTTTTTTTTTCTTTTAATTGCCCGAATTCACTTCACGCGCATTAATTTACACGATTATAAGTATACAGACTACGTCAAAGAAATAAATTTCATTTAATTAACTCAAATCGACCTTAGAACGTAAATTTCCTTAGGTGTCCGTTTTTTTTGCAAAAGAGTGTATATTTTCGTGTTTGTCAGGTGACCGGGTTGTTCCTTAGCCTGCACAGTGGATTAAGGTGTTCCTGCAGGTTTATGTGTTTAAAACATTTAATTGATTTTATTGTTTTTATTTTGTAGCTGCTTCGTTGGTGTAGTGGTCGACTGCTAAGCACGAGGTCCTGGGTTCGAATCCCGGGTCGGGCAAAGTGTTATTGGGGTTTTTCCATCAGGAATTTCTCAGTAGCATCCAGGGAGTCTGGATTTGTGCGCAGTTGATGCAATAGGCTCGGCCACTATTACATGGGACTTAAACATAAGTGGCGAAATGTGGATTTTATATTTATTAGTTACCTCTGCCTAACCGTCCGGGAATTACAGGCGTAATTTTAACATTTTAATTATTAAATTGAATATAATAAAGAAATCTCGAAGTTTTGTCGAGTCGCAAAAGCCGTGCGATGTATTATTAAAAATCATCATTAGAACCGACACCCAAACACAAGTTATCATTATCTACTTGCTGTGAAAAATTTGATTTGATATTCCGATGGAGACATTTTCAGAAACTGTCTGCAGGAGGCTAAAATTCAAATTCGCTATTACTCAACTTAATCTGCTATCAGCTGCAATATAATAAAATCAACCAATTTAAAATCTAGATTAAAAGATAGACAGTTGAAATCAAACCTACTTAAAAGCTCAAATCAAATCTAAGACCTTGCCAAATCAAAACCAAAAAACCTCAAAAAACACGTCTAGAAGGAACTTCTAAAACACATCGTTAGGACGGACACCCAAACACAAGTTTTCATAGCTCGCGAGCGACGCGCCGCCGCTCTGCGCCGAGACTGGTCGGCGCCGCCCAAGGCTGTCTGAGAGGTTAAGGACTGCCCAGCAGATTGATTAGGTTTATAGGTCCTGAGGACTTTTTGGGAAGGTTTTTTTGGTTAAGGGAATGGATGAAATTGGGGTTTTGATTAATTTGGTGGACTAAAACCATGAAAATTAGGTAACATTTGTCAAGACGTGTGTCGACTTCTGTGATGCCATACTGAATTATCTTTTTTTTTCTTTTCTCCTTTGGCAACTGAGCCGATGTCGAATACTCTACCAATGTCGTGTGTGACGGCTGTGCAGCCAGTTGAGCCGACGAAATTTGCACCTCGCGGTAGCTACATAGCTTCATATTAATAGCTGTAAGGACGAACACAGGGTTAGTAAGCGTTTAAATTGTTATTTACAAACTTATTTAAAAATAGAGTAAATAATACTGGAATAACTAACCAGCCAATGGAATGACATGTTTCATTTTGACACATCGATAATTTTGTAAAACCACGGTGTCACTAAAAATTATGGTTTCTAGGTAGAATTTATTGAAATATTTTTTTTTATTTCACCAAACTATAAAATTATTATCAGTCTACATATTTTACCACAAATTGCTATGATCGGTGAACGTGAATTTCTTGCACATCATTTCGTAAACGTTTGCTTTCGTGTTTATAAAATTTATAGTAGATTCGTATCTAGTAGTATTAAGTGACCCGTCAATAACCATAAATTGTGTCATCTGCTAGAATATAGCCTACTTTTTATTTATCTGCTGATCTTTTAACCTTTGGTATCTGCCAAAGAGATTAAACACGCTTATATGAGCGGACACTGGGACTATTTTCATATAAAAATTTTGATCCCAAACATTTTCGATTTTGACACACGAATGCTACCTGACAAGCGGAGGACTGACATTAGACAGAACGATTTATTACTAAGTAGTAAAAAGTTTTTGGATGACGATTTTCTTCGTCTTGTCCCGTCTATCGCTCGTAAATATTTGAATGTCTTTGGATGAAATCAAAGACATTCAAATCGTTCAAATCGTTCTGTCTAGTGTCACATGCCTGCTTGTCAGGTAGCATTCGTGTGTCAAAATCGAAAATGTTTGGGATCAAAATTTTTGCATGAAAATATTCCCAATGTCCGCTCTATTAGTCTTTTAGATCTCTTTGGATGAAATAAATATATTTATTTATGGGGGTTAGATCGTAGGGCTAGGTTACAATTCTAGGTTAGGGTAGGCTAGGTGAGATCAATCTTTACAATTATATAACTCACGTATATGTATATGTACACATACCTGCGATACAAACATGTAGGTCATATTGAAGACACGTGGAGTGATAAAATTGTTTATTACGACAGCTTATAAGTAAACAAGTTTACTGTTGTACCTTCAACAGCCTGGAGAAATGCAGTATCATCTATCTATGTACGCTACCCTAAAACATAAGCTGTGATTCGATTGATCTCTGATCATTTTTCTATCTGGGGCTTTGAACATTAAGGTACAAGTTTTCACCAACTTGCATAGAAACCGTGGCTTTGCCGCCGAAGTTTGCAATTATCACCTCGGAATTGTACCTTAAATCTGCTATCAAACCACTGATTAATCTCAGATCAGTGATTGGAGATCAATAAGGCCCATGATGTGTTTTTAAACGATAAGCACTAAAGCATCGTTTCATACTTTTGTATCGCTAACTCGCACGCGGGTTATCATGGACCCGTGTGCAGCATGTACTGATCAATGCTAACAGTTTGAGCGTGGATGTCATTTAGGCGCTGCGCAAACGTGGACACTTTTGTGTCTTGTGTCGGATACAAGCTATCGATTTCTATTGAACCAGTATGAAATCCGCCACTACAAGACACAGCAACTAGAGTTTCCTGTGATGGTGTACCGTGTCGGTAACATAAAGTGTCTACGTTTGCGCAGCCCCTTAGTTACACCATGTATTGTCTTCCATCAGAAAAATAATCAGTATGACATAATTATTATGTTATATTATTTGGAGTTGTTTGAATACGTTAGGTACTTTACACCAAGTACTTCTATAATCATTTCGTAGATTTCGAACAAAAATCGAAACTGTAGTTTATTTTTTTACTTAATTTATCGATTTTATACAGGAGGAGCTCGTGGCTAGATAATAACAGCCGATCGGGTCGATCGTCAGGTTAAGCCGCGCTTGTGTGGGTTTGTCCGTGGATGGGTGACCACCTTTTACATACCGAGTTTCCTCCGTGCCTCGGAATGCACGTTAAGCCGTTGGTCCCGGCTGTCATTTGTAGATCTTTGACAGTCGTTACAGGTAGTCAGTGGCCCGAAAGTCTGCCAACCAGTCTTACCAAGGGGTATCGCATTACCCAGTACGAACTGGGTTGTGGAGGTTAGATAGGCAGTTGTTCCATGTAACATACTGGTATTCAGGTCCATTCGGTTAGACTGGAAGCTGACCCCAACATAGTTGGGAAAAGGCTAGGCAGATATGTGTTATTGATTTTATACGATTAAAAACTACAGACCTTCTCAAAACTTACATAAACCTTACTACCTGAGTAAATAATTGAACTTAATAATTTTTAATGTGGCCTGTCATTTTTCTTTCGATTTCTGAAGGCCAATTCCCATAACTTTTAAAATCTAGACACTATTTCATCAGAGCAAAAAAATCTTGTTAAAAATGTCAGATTCGAGATATTTGTGGGAAATTAAAATATGGGAAATTGTGGTTCGAATTGATAGCGGACCGGACTCTGGACACTTTTGACTTAGTCAGGTTCTGAAGTATTGTTTGTCGGCACGGTTGGCGCAGTAGCTGAGCGATTGACTGCTGCGCTACGTGTCGCGGTTTCGAATCCAGCACGGAACAGATATTTGTATGGCCTACAGGAGTCTGACTGTTTGTGTATGTGATTTTAAATTTTTGTAAACGCACCAACGTTACAGGAGAAATCTTTGATTGGAGCAATGTTTTTTTTAAAGAAAAAAAATGTGCGGTGCACGCAACCCATCGACCCAGTCCAGTCCAGTAGGTTTGTCCACAACGCTCGTAGTTTTACGTTTTCGCATTATAAACTTTAAAAATTTTCAATTACATAACGTCACGCCTGTAATCGTGTGAGTGAAAACAAAACTCTCGTTCAAACGTGCGAAAACATTCTAGCCCACTTTGTGTTGTGCTTTTATCACCAAACAAAGATCGATTCGCCTCATTAAACATCTATAGTAAATAATAGTACTCTAAAACCTAGAAGTCTTTAGATCTGTATCATAGAAAATATCTTAGTACACGGCCTCGAACGATACGACTATAACGCAACTTGTGTCAATCGAAACGCGCGCGCGTCTCTTGTTTCCTTTGCACGAGTCACGTAATGTCACTTTGCAAATCGCGTCGCGATTACTCAATTATTTTACCAGTGACAACTACAATCCATCAGCAACCTTATTTTCATATGAAGAATACTTAAAAAAAATAAAAACAGAAAATTAAGTTAATTTATTAAAATTCAACGCGTTTACAAAGTTTCGTGTCCGTGCTATTAATCATTGCGGAGTTCTCTCGTGGGGAGACGATCCTGGCTGCAGGATTAAGTCGTGTCCTTCATAAAATATATTGTTACTAGAACCAAAGGTGAACCAATTGAGCTGTTGAACACATTTCAGTTCACTCTATTGGGGGTACTGGTCTGAAAATCAGTTGAAGTTGAGTTGCCCAATACGAACCAACTAACGAACAAGGCAATGTATATAAAAGCTAAAAAATCTAAAAAAAGCTAAAAAATCTTTGTAATTTTATCAGACTTGTCAGTGATAGCCACCTAACGGCCACCTTATTTCCACAAAAGTAGAAAAATTCATAATAATTTGATTGATGCAAAATCTAAATAACGTATTTTATACGTTTTGTTCACATTCGCTGTCGTAAGACGCGTGTAGCCCGTGGCCGAGCACTTAGGCGACCTAGATGACCTTCGAAAGATCTCGTAGTAAACAAATTGTGGTAGAACATGACTCACTGTCTGTAGAATAGTAAATACTAGAAAATAGTGGAATTGGGATATTCACACGTGTATAATATAAAGCTGTTATTGTCGTGTTTGAGGCTGAGCTCTCAAACGAAAGAGATTTGATGAGCTACACACGCTCTTTTAATTTAAGCCACGAGTTTTTAGAAATCTAAGTTTTCGAATAAAACGGTATCATGTTCTCCTGTGTGAGTCCCAATATTTTTATTCTTTCTTTGACATGAGTTTTTAACCGACTTCTAAAAAGTAGGAGGTTATGTATTCCACCAGCATCTTTTTTTCATTTGGTAGAGGAAGCTAATTTTGCTTGAGTAAAAAAAGTTTTTCGTGTAATCTTATGTCACATTCCTAGTAACAACAGATAAATTGTGACTTGGTCAAAAATTTATCAGTTAAACACTGCAAAATACTTCACTGTACTTTACTACATACTCAGTAGGCCAATACTTCACTATATGTGAAACCGAGCTTGAAGTTATATTAACAAAGTTATGCGCGCAGTCCTCACCCGTTCCCCTTCAAATTATGAAGCAGAAAAACTTGCAAACTCTTGTACCATAAACCCTTACGCTGCCGTTGAAAAGTCACTTTTATAACAGGGAATGTATGGTTGAAGTTGCATTGTCCCAAAAATCTTGAAGTCCAAGATGATTTCCTTGAAGTTACCCGTTTATAAACCATTTTTCTTTCTTTGCTTACTTTGTATATATTGATATATTCGGTTAATGTAACGGCCGACGATGGGTCCTCTCGTCAAATGTTCATATATTTTCGTTGTTTATGAAGATTGCAGTAGATTTTTGTTTGTTGAAGGAGTAAGGGCATATGGGGCAAGTTTTCCAATAGGAAAATGAGTTTGAAGAAGGGTCCATGATTGGATGCATGGTTTTGAGATGAAATATGGTTGTTAGTGTTGAGATGAAATCCGAGGTCAATATGCAGTGTCCCAAGTTAAATCAATATGCAGTGTCCCAAGTTAAATAACATACATTCGGTCAAAAAAGTATTGGGAATGTATGATTTGTTTATGGTTCCAAATTCAATTTTTTGTTTTTTTTTTGGTTGTTAGATTGGCACAACTGTTTTCCATTTTGGCGCGGATTTCGAGTTGCATCTGTTATTTAAATTAAATACAGTGCTGTTTCTATATCCATAGATATAAGAAACAAGTGGACAAAAACATCGAACAAAGAGTTTGTCTTAAATTTTGCATCGCCAATGGAATTTCGTGTTCGAAGTCCCTGAAAATGTTACAGAAGGCTTACTGTGAATCGACTTTATCAAAACACGTGCTTATGAGTGGTACAAAGTGTTCAAAAGCGGTAGAGATGTGATGGAAAAATTTTGCCTCGCTCTGGTAGGCCATCAGAGTCTTCAACTGAAGTTACGTAACATGGCAAACGTGAAGGAAGTAGTGACTGAAAATCCTCACTCAAGTTTCGCTCAGGACATGCTAGAACGAGTCAATTCCGACATTCATTCATGAAACGCATTGTTACTGGTGACGAGACCTGGGTTTACGAGTTTGACATGAAAGCTAGTCAACAAGATTCGGAGTGGCGCCTTCCAAATGAACCGAAACCACGACAAAAAACACGCCAAAGTTGATCAAAAGTCAAAGTCATGTTGACCGTTTTCTTTGACTATCGCGGTGTTGTGCACTTTAAAGTCTTGCTGGAAGGTCAAACAGTAAATAAAAAAAATTATTTAAACCTTATGCGGCGTTTAAGAAAGCAAATTCGACGAAAAGGCCATATTTGTGGAAAGAAAATTCTTGGATTTTGCACCACAATAATGCGCCTTCGCATAAGGCCATCATAGTGAACGATTTTTTGACCAAAAACCCAAGAAATACCATCGAGCGACCACCTTATTCACCAGATATAGCTCCAGCCGACTTCTTTCTTTTTTCCGAACTCAAATTACCAGGTCGTGGCAGCCGTTTTCATTCGGTAGAAGACATAAAAGAGAATTCGCGGCGAGAACTGAACTCAATTCCGAAAAAAGCGTTTAAAATGTTTTGATGACTGGATTATTCGTTGGCATAAGTGTATCGTTTCTGAAGGAGCGTACTTTGAAGGCGATAAAATAACTTAGGATGAATAACTAAAACTTTGTGTATTATTGATCGTTTCCCGGTACTTTCTTGACAGAGTAGTAAATCACAACATAATGGAAGTTCATAAATTATAGTGCAGCTGTCAGTTTTTTTTTACTGACTATGTTAGTTTTTTTTGTTTGTTAAATTAGCAGTTATAAGCATAGTGATGTGATCGTTGATGATTCGGTGAAGGAAAACATCGCGAGGAAACCAAACCAGCTTGCCTGAGAGCTGTTTCTCGACGACATGTAAAGCCAAGTCTACTGGCGGCATAAAAACTCTAACATCAGCCTAGCCTTATCACAATTATTTAAAGATCGATTTCGTGTCTAATCTGGTGCAAATTTATACTAATAGTATACAGCTTTTAAACATAGCGACTGCCTATTTGACCTGAAATAACCCAGTTACTGGGAAGCACGACACTCTTTGATATGGCTCATTGTCAAACTTATCGGTTAGGCACTTGAGAATATTGTTATCTTTGGGATGTTATTAGTGTTGCTGAACACATTCTTGTGAAGTTTATTACCTTACGTCGCTTAAATGTAGGTGCTTTGTTGAACAAAGTGGAATCTTTTCAAAAGCTCATCCAGATTCTTTATATCAGAGATGTTAGCCTCTCTGCAAGTCGATAAACAAACTACCAACGCAGTATGGCCAACGCACAAAGAGCCTGGTCAGTTTGTATAGATGACTCAGAATTGGAGTGTAAAGGTGTTATGCTACAAACGATGGAACACATAGTATCGTGTCTCGTGTCCTGCGTGTCCTATTGTCTGCACGTTACGAAAACGCGTCTAAAGACGCTAAACTTGCAGCCGAAATTCTGGGCCTACTCAATTTAGTTTGTCTTATTAAATTTAATTTTATGATATTTACATACATAATTATTTATACACTTAACATAATAATATGTACATGTAATATGGACGATAAAGAATTTGAATTTGTAAAAAAACGGGAAAAACATTAAAGGGCGTCCAAAAAATCGTCCGCATCGCTGTCAACGGGAATGCTGTAGTAAGTTTGGAGATGTACCGAAATACTAGGTGGGCACTAGGACCCCATGGCTCTAGTGTTTCAACCCCAAACGGCTCAAACATAACTACTAATGAAGTTATTGTAGTTTAGATTGCCATCGACGTACAAATTTTTGGGTCAACGTGTTACACGTGCAATAATACCTAACCTAAAAAACCTCAGACACGACCCAGATAACATAAATAATTCAGAAAAAATCCCTAAATTCTATTTCAATACTAAAACGAACAATTATCATGACAAAGGCCTGTCTATAGCCCGATGGCCTCAAATAGCCCGGATATTGTATAGAAAGACTATTTATACATTGAAATAGGACTGTTCTCGTCTGTTTCCTTGTAAAATACGGCTTTTATTATATTGTAGAAGCAATGTATTCTGTTTTGTGGGTTAAAGTTTTGTGTGATTATGTAATAGTTCTTTGGGTATTGTGGCCAGGAAGGAAAACTCGGCTCCCAGCTCCCACTCCATTTTGTGGAAACTATTCTTGTTGGTAATAAAGCGGATAAAGAATTTATATTTTGTATGTACGAGGTGCGGGTGTACATTCTGTGATTGTATCATTTTGTGATCTTTGAGAGTTCGAAAGTCTGACTCCTTGTCTTACCAAGCGGTTTTATAACCCATTCGGCAGCTGGGTTGTGGAGATCAGATAAGAACTCGCTCCATGTAAATCACTGGCTTGGACTTGTATCCAGTTAGACTAAAAGCCGACCAATATATTTGAGGAAAACTTGGCAGGTAGGTAGGTTGGTATGGTGTCAGTGAATGTGTTTTCTATAGTCAAGGGTTTCGGTTCAATCCCGATACCAAACAAGACAAACTATTTCTTCCAAGTCGATGTTTGCTCGAAAAATTGTTCAAAACGACCTATTTCATGGGCTTTTGTCAACCAAAAATATCGCTTCTTTTCTCCCTTCATCAACAAACATCACATGATATAAAAATTATGTGTCTGTATATTTATAACGTAATTAATTAAAAAAAACATTAACTGGGTTGTGGTGGTCTGATAGGCAGGTGGGGTGATCCATGTAAAATACAGGTGTTCAGCTGCATCCGGTTAGACTGGACTCCGACCCCAACATAGTTAGGAAAAGGCTATTTATTTATTTAACACTTCAAGCACAAAGTACAAAGGCGGACTTAATGCCTTAGGCATTTTTTACGAGTCAACCTGTGGGTCATGCAGATGATGATGAATTAAAGTGACAAAAATAGCATCACAAAAACGTCATAATTATTCAAAAATAAACAGCCCACCACTCAATTTTACCTACCCCTTTAAATCAGTGCCTAGCAATAAGTCTAAGTAGCAACGTCGCCCCAGCCTATATGTCTACGAGCAACACTTTATCATTTTAATAGTACACCCAAGAATAGCCAACATTCTCCTCGAATGCAGTAAAAACATTAATCTGGGAAATTTGGCATCAACGTTGTAAATTTTAATAGGATATCTCCCAACAATGGGGTATGTCCGTGGTTTATTTTGTGGTGGATTAAAGTATGTTTGTTCGCGGTTTGTTTTGACGTATCCAGAAGGTTTAGAAGAGTGGCAATCGCTTTCAAAGTGCTTCGTGTTTGTATGGTGACTTTCAACAAGATTGGATAAGCTTTTCGGTAAATATGTAATTTAAATTGTTTATTGAAATAAATGATTTACAAAAATATTAGGGCCTTAAAAACTATAGGTATAAAATATTAGGATTCGACCTGAACTAGGAATGAACCTGTATCTCATGTAAATCTAATACATATATTTTTTTGGGATCATATATTATACTACTAAAGAGGAGCACGTGGCTAAATAATGACAGCCGCTCGGGTCGATCTTCAAGTTAAGCCGCGCTGACCTAGGTTGGTCCGTGGATCGGTGACCAACTATTACATACCGAGTTTTCTCCGTGCCTCGGAAACCGGCTGTCAATTGTAGATCTTTGACAGTCATTACATTTCGTCAGTGGCCCGAAAGACTTACAACTAGTCTTACCAAAGTCCGACTAACGGGGTTGTGAAGGATAGATAGGCAGTCGCTCCACGTAAAATACTGGTATTCAGCTGCATCCGGTAAGACTGGAAGCCGACCCCAATAGAGTTGGGAAAAGGCTAGGCAGATGATGATGATGTAAATTTTTTGGTATGATAATTATATTTAAACTTTAATAATAATTTTTTAGACATTTTCTTGTCAGCTTATTACAATATTATCCAAAGCAGTCTTGGAGGTACACCAATTTCGGGTCAAGTGGGGTGGGGTTGTCACTCTTTGTCAGTCGTTATAGGTAATCATAAGCCTGAAAGGCTCACCGAGGGGTTATTGTATTACCGAGTAATTAGCTTGTGGTGGTCAGATAGGCAATCGGCCCATGAAAAAAAACTTTTATTCAGCTGCATCCAGTAAGACTGTAAGCTGATCTTTTATTGTTGTCTAAGAATTGTTCATTAACAAACTCTGCTAATCCCTCAGATCATAAGCACAATAAATCTCATAATTTAAGCAAGTAGTCTGAATCTAGACCACAGTGAGACCTGTATGCCTAGACACAATGTAAACACTAGCGATGACGTCACCTGTACGTCTGGTAAGCAACCTTCGAATGAATTACTGTGATTGGTCCGTTAGGGGTCAATAAGTTGATTGTAAGCTAATGTATTAAACTTGTGTGGAAGGAATCATTCGGTAGGTACTGTAGTTTCACACAAGCTACACACGTTGTGAATTTGTTTATTTCATTGACTTTTTTGCCACCGACTTCCGAAAGTAAAGTTATTTTAGACTTTTTTTGTGTTTAATTTTTTGGAAGTCGGTTCCTTAAAAAAGATTTTCTTTACGCTCTTTAATACTTTATCATTTTTTCCTAATTTGTTAACACCACAGGAAAGCAAAATACGCAGTTTCGTTTACTTGGATACTTTTTCCAGCTATTTTGACTTAAAAACCAAATTACTGAACCTATTTGATGAAATTTCTATGGGACTAATCGGAAAGTATATTCTTTCAGATAAAAACAGAATTTTTTAAATCGGTTCATAAATGACGGAGATATGAGGTAACAAAAATAAGAAAAAAACACAATCGAATTAAAATCCCTCTTTTTTTTGAAGTCTGTTAAATAATAACTTATTATGACAGTCGGGACCAACAGTAACTACTAGCTTCGTAGTCATGCCCGTTTCCCATGGGAAGGACAAGGTCAGAATACTATCTGCTACAATTCTTACACACTCCTGTCGCCTCGATCACGTTCATACATCTAGTCACACCACACGCCGGTAGCGAGTACTACGCGCCTGACCTTTCTGAAGAACCTCATCAACCGCATCAGCAGCGCTCAACTAAAACTCCAAAATAAACAAGAAGCTGCCACATATTACAACAACAACACCTGTTCCAATTCTAGTTCTAGGTAAATAGGAAATGAATGATTCTCGACCTTACCTTCATCCCAAGAATAGTTGTCTAAAAATAAAGCACGAATCGATCAGGCGTTGTATAAGCGAGGTGTAACAAAGGCACACAAGCGACTGATTATGGTGTGCCGCGTTCGACTTAATTATTTATTAGAAAGGAAAGTAATAGAACAGTTTCAGTCATGTTATTTTAAACAAGAGTGCTTTTTGTTCTTAGCGTGTCGATGACAATTCAAATTGAGTCAGCCCAAAATTTGGCGTCGAGTTTGGCACTTTCAGTAGCGTCCATCAGCTCCTGTCATGTGCAAACAACAGGGCAGGCAGGACACGATATCAAGTGTCCCATCGTTTGTGGGAAACACCACATTTGCACTCCAGGGCAGAGTCATCTATAAATCTCTATTTTAACAGGTTTTCCTTACTTCGGCCAACAAGAATGCTGATAAATGTACATGGTTGTCGAGAATATATCCATTCCCATTCATGGTAAAAGTTAAATCGTTTATTACTATCATAGAAGCACTTTTAATAAATCGTTACTATCAGAGAAGCACTTTTAAAGCCATGCTGGTTGACCATGGCCTGGGCTAGGGTATAGATATTTTTATATTACACTACCTTATGCCAGCAGCTTCGCCTGCGTGGAGTTCGATAATTGACCCACGGGATCGTCCTACTGGGATGTAAGTAGCCTATATGCTATTTCAAACTATAATCTATCTCTGTGCCAAATTTCATCCAGATCCGTTCAGCCGTTCTGGCGTGATTGAGTAACAAACAACCATCCATCCAAACTTTCACATTTATAATATTAGTATAGATTCCTATGGGATCATCTTGGATTTCTTGGAAACCGTATCAAAAGCTTGTACGATATTAATACAAAATAACTGTTACAAAATTTCCACCATCCACCTAAAAAAATACGTGGTTGGATTATATAAGTACTAGCCTCTTTGTACTAACCTTCCTTACTGGCTGATTTATTCAGTACGGCCAATATATTCCCTCAACTCGATATTCATTTACACAATACGAAGAAATTATAATCAACCTAACAATCATTCCCCGATTAAATCCTCAATTAACAAAACCAGTAACAAGAAACACGATTAATAATCGCTTGCCTGCACCCACCCTAACCAGGGGTGCCCAACCCTTTCATTAGGTGACAACACCACATCATACGCACCCTGCTAGTACAGTCCTGACACATAGTTATTTTGGTTCACATCTTGCATCACAATGATTCGTATTTTCGTTGCCTTAAAGTAGATGTTTGGTTGCTGTGAGAGGTAAAATAATAGTGAAATGTAATAAGGTGGGTATTACTTATTTTATCAGTCATGTAGATTTAGGGAAATGAGGTGTTATTAGTTTATTTAAGAAGTGCTGTTTAATATGAGTGATGGTTTCTGAACATGGGTAAGGGCGACGCTCCAAGGTGCGCAAGGGCTGCTGGGTTGTATAATTGTATACATAATTTGTGTAAATCGGTCGTGTGTGTCTGTGTGTCCAGTTGTATAACAAACTAGCTGACCCGCGCAACTTCGTCTGTGTTACATTCCTGATTGATGCTCCGCTCCCATTGCTCGCAGCATGATGTTATATAGCCTATAGCCTTCCTCGAATTCGAACCAGTAGTTCCTGAGATTAGCGCGTTCAACCAAACAAACTCTTCAGCTTTATAATATTAATAATAATAAAGTATGGATTCTCTTGCCCCTATCCCAATATATTTGGGGTCAGCGCGGCATGTCTTCTTGTTCATATTTCTCTATTATTCGTTATCTCAGTATTCTGAGGACAGAACCTGTGAGGAGGATGTTGGCTTTACTGGCAGTCCTGCTAACACCTAAGTTACGCACGTGTCGGTACGTTAAGCCCTTACACGTGCGTAACTTAGCCGTGGGCCGCTTTAAATGAAACGGCGAAACTATACTTGAAACATCTTTTGTGAAATTCAGTGAAAGGCCTACTTACACGAAATTCAGCTGGCAATTCATTGTAAAAACTCACCAGTTATCCATATATAACACAAACATTGTTTCTACCTAAATGTCCGTTACCTACGTTATGTTGTCGACTTTGAAACCATCCCACCGATGTTCCCCAAACCAGTTTCATTAGAAAGGCATTAATGCGAAGATGGTTTTAGACCACAACAATGCATTAGGCACTATAGTGTAGTAGCACACGCCGGGTATCCGCTAGTTTATTTAAACATAAAAAAACTGTAAAAAATGCCGCCCACCCACAACATCTTTTAATATAAAATCAGGATTAAAACCGCCCGCAACCTTTTAACCCAAAAAGTGTGTAAAGTACACAAGATCGTGTTGTCAATTAGTGGACGATCCATCAACTCCAACCTAAACTAGATCGAAAAGATTTAGAGGTCATTGCCTGATTGTCTGTCTGGTATACTTGGTTGTTAAACTAAACCAAAGGTTGGTCTTGGGCATAGTCTTAATTTATTGTAAGCAAAAAAAACACCCTTAACGAAGCCGTGAGATTCTTGTTCTTCTCGTCAATCTGATCTTTTGTTTTTACCATACCTGGTAACCTACTAGTTACGGAGATGTTGAAGGTCAAAATTTCAAACTTTTTCACACGTTTTTTTTTTAAATATAATTTTTATTACCTCCATGGCCCCTGTACTATTAAAAAAATCCATCAACATAATGTTTTAATTGCGGAACATTGAGTCGTACCCTAACCCATTTCTCACCCCTATAAATAAAGTCCTTTTTTAAATAAAGTTACTTAGTTTGATGTACGGAATGCTTGGTTGAGGGTTTCGTGAAGGGTCCATTTACACGTTATATTACATGTAAGTTAGCACTATGCTCGTTGACAGCCTTGCGGACGAATTTTTTTTCAATGTTAGAAAACATTGAAACATACAAACCTTGTCCTGACAATAACGAACAGATCAAAAAACAAATATCGAAATCGGTCGAGCCTTTCTCAAGTGATGCACCGTTATACACGGGCAATTGATTTTTATTAACATAGATAGAACATAGATTTCCATTTTTTTTTAGCCTTGTATGTCCCACTTCTGAGCAAATGCCTCTTCCATATCCTTCAAGGTACTCAAAATTCACTACGCGCCATTTTTAACCAACTTCAAAAAACAAAGGTTATCAAATTGTCCTGTTCCTAAATTCTGGCTATTCTTCATATGCGTCTCCCTCCCTCCATTTTATCTTATAACTAAGGGAAAACTTCGGGCCCCGTTATTCGTTATAACTACTTTATGAATAGGCTTTTTGTACACAAGTAATGGTGCAGTTACTTTGACTTACTATGATGGAGAGACCTTTATTTTTCGAAGGGACTTCCCGTTTGGATGGGTGATTGGGTTGTTGGTTAAAAATAAGACGATAAAAGTAGAAATCATTCAAGTCAGAACTTTTTGCCTAGAGATATTTTTTTTCTATTTAGCATGATAAAATCATACAAATCTAATCATGATAATCAATCTTTCACGCAACGTGTCTGTCAAAAAGTGAAAGTCTTAACAAGTTCTAGACGTTGGTTATGTGCGTAATTAAATTTTCAGTAAAAAAAAAAAAACAAGTTAGATTTTATTCTTGAACCATAACTACCCTATTATTATTTTTTAAATTTTCACTAGATTCTAACGGTACCAAATATGTACATCGAAATCGGTTTAGGATTTTAGAAGTTATCTACACTTATATAATATTATAAAGAGGAAAGATTCTTTGTTTGTTTGTTTGTACCGAATAGGCTCCGAAACTACTTGACCGATTTTAACCATTTTTTCACCAATAGAAAGCTAAATTATTAGGAAGTAACATAGGCTATAATATATTTTCAAAATTATTAGAAAACCTTAAGAAAATTGCAATAATGTAACCCAAAGTAGCAAAATTTTGCGTATAAAATTTATTATTTGGCGTGCGCTAAGAAAACTATTGATGATACAATGGGAATAGAGGCATAAAATAATTTACTATATGATTTATTAAAGTACTTATTATTACCTATAAAAAAGTCCGCTAGAGTATATGCCTAACTATTATGGTTAAGTCGCAATGACCGCTTTTTGTTCAAATTATTTATTCTGAACAGGGGTGGAATCGAATAATGGTGAAATTGGTATCATAACAGTAATCCTTATCCATTTAAATGGTTTTATAATTAAGGTTAATTATGTTTACACTTTACAAATTATTTGAATCGGACCTTTCGTTTAAAAGTTACGACGGTTAAAGCAGTGCTAAAATGATTTTACTTACATTTATTTTGAGACAGAAATGTACCTATGCTTAAAAGAGGACGATCACAACTTTCTTAACGTATGTCCCAGGCGAGGGCAGCCGAAATACGTCGTATTGGAGAGTCTTCAGTAGAAAATGACGATCGCCTATTAATAAGTCCCAGGGACAAACATTTTCACTGGTCGATATCGACCTAAGAAAAGAGTTCTTCTCCTATGGGCAACTATGTATACGTTAGCCTGTCTCGCGTGGGATCTCTGGAAAATCTTTTTTTTTGATCTTTGTCGCGGAATTAAACCTACATATTTTACATACTATTTAACCATTTTCCGTTCATTCTGAACCCACATAGAATTATTTACAAAAGTGCAATACCTACACGGTCAAAATGTATGAAACAGCTGTTTTTGTTTTTGGCGCCCTGTCCGTCTGTCCGTCCGTATGACACAGCCATTTTACTGCGAGACTATTGGTACCATACAGTTGGAGGATAGATGTCTTCTATAAACCGCTTCACAAAAATTATCTAAAATTATGAAATAAAATAAAAATAGGGGTGGCTCTCCATACATGTAAATGAGGGTTGAAAAAAAAATTAAAACTATGTAGGGTGTTTATCGACAGCTCATAAAAAATTATATCAAGGTACCTAAAACACTTTTTTCTTAAGTCAATGGTTCAAAATTGTATCCCTCCCCCCTCAAATTTCCAAAGTAAGATAGGGAAAATTCTGAAAAAAATTAGGTTTGTAGAATATGAAATAAAAACTTTCAACGAAAATTGGTTTGAACAAGATTTGATATTAATTTTTTGACATATGGGTTTTTTTCTTTAAACTGCAGCAGTAACTTTGTTTTTCATTAACGTACTTTTAAAAAATAAACTTAGTTTTGCTGTTGAGTGTAAATTTCAAGTTAATATCTTATATTTCTGGTGCTATGGAACTTTGTGTGTGCGAGTCCGACTTGCACTGGTCAGTTTTTTTGTTTCCACCATCCAATATGTATAGGTAAATGAAATAAAGAAAAAAAAAAGAAAAGAAAAAGTAAAAAATGAAGATGAAAGATTTTATTACTATGTCTCCATTAATCAAATCCTACTCGAATTTTGAAAGTTTGTGGTAATCAGTATGTGCATAATATGTTTGTTACTTCTTCTCGCAAAAACTAATTAATCGATTGTGATGACACTTGATAGCTGTTACTTTTTATTCCGATATTCCCACGGAATCGAACCTTACGCGGGTGATGAAACCGCGGGGCACAGCTAGTGTTGGAATAAAGAAACTGACAAACATACATACATGAACCCTGAAAATACTTTTTTTTTGGCAGTCGTGTAAAAAAAATTATTTATTTTTTCCTAATAGAAACAATGTTAGTCAAAGAATGAAGGTAGAAAAATAAGTACATTATGACGCTTATAATAGCTAAGCTAAGCCCATCGATGTGAAGCTAGGAACGGCTTGCTTTTGAAATGCAGTTGATGATTTATTGATAACATTATCAGTATAAAATTTTTGGCTTTAGATACATACTTTTAAAGTGATGCTTGATCTGAACTTAGACTACATAGATAGGAATGCTTAACGATCCACGTACAACCTCTAAACTAATACCAAATAATATTAAACAAATAACATTAAAACTCTAAACTCGCTCCCAATTCACCCCAACCTTCGAACTCGGTACAAACAGCAACTTCTCAATTAAACGAGAAACAATAAACAAATATACTCCATTATAACACAAAGTAAAACATCCATTATTGAAGAAAACGTTGAAATGTTTTTGTCATTTTTTTTTCATTTCAGCTTTCCATCGACCTCTAAAAGTTCGAAGGAGGATTTCTTACAAGTTTTAAGATGGTTTCGGGTTCAAATTCAAATGTAGTGTTTTGTTTTGATTTTTACAATTCAATGTTTTTTAGTCTGAAAAGAAATGGTAGGTTTCGTATTCAAAATGCAACGTAGATTGTCATTCCCGATTATAAGATGATATGACATTACATTGCCTGACATTTGATTGACTACCTCGTTGGTTAGTAGTAGCTAGCGCGACTGCTGGTCCTGGGTTTGATTCCTGGATCGAGCAAATTGTTACTGGGTTTATCCATCAGGAATTTCTCTGTAGCAACCACGGAGCCTGGATTTGTGCCCTGTTGATGGCAATAAACTCGCCCCCTATTACATGGAACACAGACACAACTGGCGTAATATGGGTGTACTATCAGGTACACCTTTGCCTAACCCTTTGAGGATTTTCAGGCGTGATGTTATGTTATGTCATTACATTACGTGAACCCTCCGAGCCTCGATAAACAGCTTACTGCTTAACGTGTCCCGATTGTTATTCGTCAATCTTCGGCAGTCGCTCCGCATACTCAGAAGCCCGAAAGTGTGACAACCAGTCTTGACAAAGGCTATCATGCTACGCAGTTTCTAGGTTGCGGAGTTCAGTGAAGCAGTCGCTCTATGTAAAATACTGGTATGTAGCTGCGTTTGGTTAGACTGGAATCCGATCACAAAATAGTTGGGAAAATGCTACGCAGACGGTGATTTTATGAAGACAAGATGAAGTACTGTCACCATACCTTGTTCCCCGCCAAGCAGCGATACTTTGTTCCAGTTCGAAATCGAACATGAGTCGAGTCCTATGTCTCTAGTCTTGCGGTTGTCCATTTGCGGACCAGATGGCCTATATAAAGTGACTTTTAATCTCCGATAATCATGTAGGGTACTCAACAATGGATAGACGTAAGCTACCAAAATCTCCTGAAATGGATATAACTATCCATCTAACCACATTTTTAATTTCTCTAGCCGGAGATGAAGCAGTATTTTTCACGGAGCAAATTCCATCCCCAAATGAGCGAACATTTTTTAAACTTAACCAAAGTTATTGAGCTCTCATTGGCCCACTTTGGAGTCGAAACTTTCCACTCCATGAATAACGTCCCTAGTTCGATTCCCGAACAGTGAACCGAGCTGATTCAACGTTATTGTGTTGTAAATCATATTTTAGTTTTGTTAGCTCCGTGCCATGTAATTTAAATGTAAGCAAGAGTTTTGTATAGTTTCGATGTTTTGGTAAAATTGTTGAGGAAATAGAAGTTTAGCTTTAGTTCGAGATTCTGTATAAATGACCGTATTTTGTTATGTATTTACCATAAGGGGCAGATAGTTATTCGGTCTAATATTGTAATAAAAACAATAATTGGTTTTGAATTACGAATCGTGATGAAGATTCATAAGCTCAGGTATAATGAGTGTAAATTGCACATAACATATTTATAGGATAAGTAAATGCATGAAAATATATAATAAGTACTTAATAGGATATAAAATAATTCTAACTTATTGAACGTAAAGCGCGCTCTTCCTCTCTCTACATATTCAAAAATTAGCTGTGCCCGACAGGGTCGATAATTGTGATTTTTCACCCCAAGAATAAAGTCGTTTCCCGGAAATAATTTTTGTCTTGAGTCACGTAGTTTGATATACGGATTGCTTGGTTGAAGGCTTCGTGAAGGGTCCGTTCACACCTTGTATAACCCGGCACCAAACGGTTAACGTGTTCAACAAGACACGAAGGAGTCTCGGCATATAACTTAGATGGTCACCCATCCACAAACTGAGCTTGGCGAGCGTTGTTTAACCTTAAAGTTTGACCTGTGCAGCTGTTCTCTATATATAAAACACAAAAATTGTCCCTACTATGTCCGTTATAGACTTTGAGACCATCCAACCAAGGTGCCTCAAACCGGTTTCATTAAAAGGCAATAATGAAGATGGTTTTAGACCACTAAAACAATGCATTAGACACTATAGCGTAGTAGCACACGCCGGGTATCTGCTAGTTATTTATAGCCAAAGACCCAAACCAACTAATATCAATTCCTATTTATAAAACCTCATTATTTTGTCAACATATTATGTATTATGTACGTAGGTGTAAAGTTAGCGCAACTTAAACAGGCAATTCCCCTCATGACGATACTAGAATATCTTGGCATTATATACTCCCAGAGGCATACGGAGCGTGGGTGTACCTTAGAGCGGTTTATGCTAATGAGATCTTTGCATTTAGGTTTGAGTGTGGGTTAGCTTGTTATGTTTGTACTGTTAATACTCGTTAATATTGTACCCTGGTTGGGGGGCTGGATGAACAGCGTAAGTACCCCACAAAACGTATATAGTAACCACGTCAGGTATATATATCAGACGCAGTATTGCCACAATTATGACTTATCTTCCAAGTTTAGTGATAACAGTTTGTGTGGTCGACGTGCAATGTTGAATTAACCTTCAATGCTAATTAATGCTGAATATGACGTATATAGTATGACTTTCGTTTCTCTCTGCCAAATGTATTTGAATGTAACCAAATAGCTTTGGTCTCTCGTGAATTATAATCGGTAGTTTTCTAGATCTGCGTCAGAATTCCTGTGAAAAGTTGTGATTCATATTGGCAAGTGTCCACTGATGGAGGTAGGATTTTTCACAACTTAGTTGTTGTATTTTGTTGTTAGTGGTCGGAAAACGCTGTTCTTAAGGCTCGTTTTGCAGCTCCGTCCCTGGCAGTTATATTGTAAACAAAAAAGGTTTTTGTAGTCTTAGTAAAGAGTGTTCATGGAGTTTCTTGCCCAATCTTCTCCATGAGATCTACGATTTGGGATGGGCAACTACAGTCCATGTTACAATCGTTATTTCTCGCGAAAATTGCTTTTAAATTTAGGAAAGTGTATACATATTGGTGCTCGTGACTGTACCTAATGGTACAGGAAAAAAACATAAATAAAGGCTTGAATTTTTTTCTAAAATTAGACTCCTTGACAATTTTGTAAACATACAGTTGAGAAAACAGGATGTATACTAAACATTTCTGCCTACCCCTGATCATAACAAGCGTGATACTATCTCTTAGTTTAGTATCGACATACGCGGCAACATTTGACAATTCAATTCAAAATGGCCGACCCAGTTCTACAATTACAGTTCGCCAACTTACTGTAATAAATATTTCAAGTTAAATTGCAAAATATGAATTATAGCGCTTTCAAAATTTTATTCGTTGGCGAAATGAAAAGTCTAATTCGTTGTGTGTTCGTGAATTACGTTTGGTTTCTACAAAACTTTGCTCACAAATTGTCAAGCATAATTATAACTGCTGCTATTGTGTGTTTGAATTATCAGTTGATAATTTAGTCGAATGCAATTAGACAAAAAGGTGGAATGATGTTTATAGTGGATGGATTTTCGTGAGTCTTTTTTATTGAGTTCCTAAAGGTGTGGAGAAGAAATTTAAAAAAATTCGCCGCTCGCGACTTTTTTTTTGGAATTTTCTTTATATTTTTTTTGCGTTTATGAAAAACTTGAAATATTACGAATTTATATTGCGGCGTTATAGGGTGACCGAAGTGCATCCATTAAATGTCTGTTTATTTGTTCATTGTTGTCGATGAAATTTTATTTCACATAGGTCTACATGGGACATACAAAAAACGTTTTTGCAAAAAAATAACTGACTTCCAAAAAAAACACTAAAAAAAGTGGAAAATAACTTTACTTTCGGAATTCGGTGACTATGGTTTGTTTCATTGATTTTTTTATTTTACCCTTTTTAGTTATCGCATCACACACAAATCCTTGTCAATTTGGCAATTTCTTTTACTTGGATGACGTATTTTTTCCAGCTATTTTGATTTAAAAACCAAACTGCTGAACCGATTTTGATGAAATTTCTATGGGACCAATCGGGAAGCAGATCTATTCAGGTAAAAGAAGAATTTTTCAAATCGGTTCATAAATGACGAAGATATGAAGTAAAAAACACAAAAAAAAAATACAACCGAATTGAGAACCTCCTCCTTTTTTTGAAGTCGGTCAAAAACGTCGAAAAAAAGGTGCACGGTTCGGGTTGGTCATTTCCTATGGAGAAGAACCGGCAAGAAACTTCTTGGTTACTTTTGTAAAATCATTTGGTTTTACAATATTTTTATGTTACAGCATTAGTAGGTACTTATGTATGGGAGGAAATTATAGGCCCGACAATAAGTCGTTGATTACTACAAAAACGTAGAACAAGATAAAAAATTAACAAAAGTTAACAATCATCTAGGAATCTATAAGACCTACAATGTTCACACATTCACAAACAAGCGGTAAATAAAAAATAATCTATACAAAGAAAATAAAATATTATAGAAGGACTAAATTAAAATTTATGCATTTATGTAATTTCCTATATTCATTTCTCTAACATATAAATTATGTTTTTAAATTATATGTTAGAGAAATGAATATAGGAAATTACATTATCATTAGTGGTACAACATAGCAAACATTTGATGCCGTATGTTCGTGTGAGATAATTTCCCACCTTCACACGAGCGAAGCTGCGTGCAAAAACTTTTACCTCATAAATCAGCCCTTACACATAAATTGACATAAAATTTTCCATCAAATTAAATAAATACGCATTCAGAAGCCGTGGGTGAGCATAACAACAGTAATTTCCTTCAGAATTTTCCTTAGTTTGCTCTCTGTACACAGAAAGCCTTGATCTTTAGTTTTTTTTATGTACGGAGATCAAATATAAGGGTAAAGAGGAGAATCGAGACCTTTAATAAGTATCGCCCACGTGTTGTATGTTATCCTTGACAAGAAGGTTTTAGTTCTAGATGTGGTAAAAGTACATGTTTGAGAGATGAGCGTAGTTGGTCTAAGAGTATGAGCGTACGTGGTTGTTGAAACAAATTGAGTAGGTTTTGCAGTTATGGAAGGATTTGGGTGAGCGTACTAGCTCAGTTTTAGTGTAGCATTTTATTATTAGGGTTTATTTGTGGATGTTGCTTGCTAACAATGAGGTATACGAGTATTTAAAGCTGTAAAATAGATGGCGTCGTTTTTGAGAAGTTTCATTTTTCTCCCAGTTTTTATTTTAATAAAAATGTAATGAAATTATTTATTCTGCCAAAAGGATTTCGGAATCACTTTTACTCGTCATATTTTAAAGTACTGTCAGAAATCCTAACATAATCAGAATTGTATTTTAATCAGTTGCCCTAAGACAGCTTTCCTTTTGTTGTTTAACAGTTTTGAACGTTAAAAACGTGAAGGCATTTCTTCGCCCGAATTGATATCACATCTAGTCTTTCCCCAACATCTTCGTATTTCAGACAAGATCTGTCCATTAATAGACAATTTGCTATAAGTATAAAAAGAATATATGTACAACGGGGTATATAATAGAAGTCCTGAAGGTTTCACTTCAGTTCCATACTAACTCTGATGAGATGAACAAGTGGTTTTAATAAAGTGGCTCAAATAAAGTGGTAACGTCAAAAGTGGATCGTTTTAAGAGTTTTTTAATAAAGTGTGTTGATTAAAAGTGGATGTTTACAAGAGGTGAGTGGGTGGATTTGTGTTTTAAGGTTAATTGTTTGGTTTAAAGGGTAGTTTAGATTTAAGGGTTGAGTTTGAATTGTGGTTTAAGTGGAATGCGTAATTACCTAAGATAATTATTGTGATGACCTCCATCTTTATCGTGTGTTTATGGGACTTAAACATTACTGGAGAAATGTAGGTGTACTATTAGGTACACCTCTGCCTAACTTTTCGGGGATTACAGGCGTGATGTTATGTGTATAGTTATGAAAAACCAGCTGATCATACAATAGTATAATGTTCGCATTATCATCATCAGCCTACAGCAGGTAACCACTTATGATCGTTAAACTCGTCAAAATGTATGGAACAGTTGTTTTTAAACTCGATCTCAGTGTGTCAGTGTCCCTTCGTAAAAGTTGTTTAAAATTATTCGTTTAACTTCTTAAGAAATTTTCAGTTATTATAATTCGGCTTGGATATAGATTTTACTAACTTCGCGGCCTCGCCCTCGTAAATTCATTTTTCAAGCGTGGTGTTGCGTTATGTAATTATTACTTCGCTCTTATTCCAATTTATGTTTGGTCACCACATCATGTCATCTTCTTCATAGTTCAATCAGCTACCACCTTAATATTCACTCTTTTTTAACCGACTTCAAAAAAAGGAGGAGGTTCTCAATTCGGTTGTATTTTTTTTTGTGTTTGTTACCTCATATCTTCGTCATTTATGAACCGATTTGAAAAATTCTTCTTTAATCTGAATGGTTCTACTTCCCGATTAGTCCCATATAAATTTCATCAAAATCGGTTCAGCATTTTGGTTTTGAAATCAAAATAGCTGGAAAAAATATGTCATCCAAGTAAAAGAAATTGACAAGGATTTGTGTGTGATACGATAACTAAAAAGGGTAAAATAAAAACTTTTTTGCAAAAAAAAACCAACTTCCAAAAAAAAACTAAAAAAGTGGAAAATAACTTTACTTTCGGAAGTCGGTGGCAAAAAAGTCAATGAAACAAACAATAGTCACCGACTTCCGAAAGTAAAGTTATTTTCCACTTTTTTAGTGTTTTTTTTTTTGACCATAGTATCATCTTCCACAAAGTTCATCTATAATTTTATTTAGGTTTTCTTCTACAAGCTGTTGCTTTGCAGGCTTAATTCTGAAATAGTGTCAAATTAAAACAATTAAAATAAGCAGCGTTTATTATTATTGACCAGGTACCGTAATTTATATTGATTATTTACGTCTTCTATGACAAGCTCCTGAATTTTGACGAGGTTGCAAAACTACACCTTGTATAATATATAACTCTCCAAGATTTAAACCCAGTTTTATAACGTCATCTCTCTAACAAATAACTATCCATCCATCCTCACAAACTTTTACGTTTAAAATATTAATAGTGAGATAATTTACAACCGAAGCCATCATTTTAAATCACCAATAACCTTACTTTGTGATATCAAACACAAGCGAAGAAAACTTGCAACAATGTATCTTGAAAAAATTTCAGGATTTAAGAGTTCAGTACATCATCTTTTACGTCACACTCAAGATTTTATTCTTATGAGGTATTTTCAATTTAACTATTTTATATTGAACTGTATAAAATTTATTGATTGATTGATATATTTTAGGTGAAGCACCGAAAGTTTATATTCCATTTTGCAATAACAATTTTAAGCATTCATTTAGTTGTAGCTTAGTGTATGTGAAAACAGGTATTACTGATTTGTTAGTTATAGATTTTGTATGATGTGTAACACGAGCTAGATATTAAGCAAATTTGTAAGGTATTTTTGTTCAATAAAGATATATTATTATTATTTTATCAGCACCAGCCTCCTGTTAATATCCTAAATTATTCGTGGTCGGCTCTTCGTCTTCTGTTGATCTATCAGCTGACATCTTAGTATTCACCCCTTTCCGACCATAATAATTATTACGAGTAACAGTTCATCTACGTATAATTTCTTTCGGTCTCCCACTAATCGTTAACTCTAAAAGATTCATACACAGTTGTATAAGGTCATCTCCTTCATTATTTTTGCTTACCGACAAGGAAAAAGGCGCGAGTATATGCCTGTATACAAGGTGTTGCTTTGCAACCTCGTCAAATTCAAGGAGGTAACTATGCTAATGATTATCGACCCGAATCAATACTAAAATGGGTGGGTATTTTTTTTTTCTTAATATCAGAAATCGATAAGTGTACACCACCCGTATTTAAACGTGGCCCGTCTAATACTAGCCCTTTAACCGCGCTTTCACACACACAAACAAGCGCAAATGTTTATTCGATAAACGGGTGATTCTTCTCTTTTGAAAAGGGCTTCATTCTGAAATAGTGTCAAATTAAAACAACCATAAAAAGCAGCGTTTATTATTATTGACCATATATCGTAATTTACATTGATTATTTACGACTTCTATGACCACCTCCTGAATTTTGACGAGGTTGCAAAACTACACCTTGTATATCTGACTGATTCTTCTACTTCTGATGCCTATTACATTTATCCACCAGACTTATGCAGATCGCTATTAAAATCGAAAGCTTTTAACCTGAAAATCGAACCCGTTAACTACACGTGATGCAGTCAACACTTTCAACCACCACACCACAACGGCAACTACCCGTGACACGTATCGCAAAATAGTATATCGTAATTGGGAGTCACTGGGTTCGCATGGTTGGTGGTTGGTCACGACCTTCGGACTTTTCCTCAGAGAGGACGCCTATCATCATTGTGAAAGAGCAGTAGGAACTTCAAGCGTTAACGAGGAGCTCGTGGCTAAATAATAACAGCCACTCGGGTCGATTTTTAGGTTAAGCCGCGCTTGCCTAGGTTTGTCCGTGGATGGGTGACTACACATCACATACAGAGTTTCCGCCGTTGGTCCCGGCTGTCATTTGTAGATCTTTGACAGACGTTACAGGTAGTCGTAGTGAAGTCGTCGGTGGCGTGAGATACCTTTTGTCTTCTTCTATTATTATGACTGATAAAGAAAGTCATAAACTTGTTGTAGCTGAGATTTTCAAAATGACACAGATAATTAAAATAGACAAATATTTTTAGACATAATGTGACACCCACCTACGGCATGTGTATTGGATAACGGCCCACTCCTTTTCATAGAAAGGTGGTTGGAATATTATACGGGGTGGAAGGGACACCGACGCGAAAACGGAAACCAGCTGAAAACAGCTGTTTTTTTTTAATAACCTACAAAAAAGTTCTATGTGGGGTGTTCAGAATGATGTGCTGAGTAGGTATGTAGTTTTCGTTTTCGCGTCGATGTCTCTGCCACGCCGTATGCTAAGTATAACATTACTACGTACAAGTATGGATAGTCTTCTAACAATATTAAAATATTTAACTACATTACTTTCATTAAATTGAACTTACTTCATTAAACTTAGGTCCTGGAACCGAGGTCCTGGGTTCGATTCCCAGGTCGGACAAAGTGTTATTGAGTTTTTTTCCATCATGAATTTCTCAGTAGCAGCCACGGAATCAAGATTTGTACCCGATTGATAGCAATAGGCTCGCGCACTATCACATGGGACTTAAACATAACTGGCAAAATATGAGTGACCTATTAGGTACACCTCTGCCTAAACCTTCAGGGATTACAGTCGTGATGTTATTTTATGTTAAACTAATTATTCAATTCACAAAAAGGTATAAGTAAAACAAAAGTTTGTTTTGGCTGAAAATATATTGTAATTAACCCCTTAATTTTAATTAGCCCATTTTACAAAAAAAAAATACCAACGTTTAGGGAAACTTGCACCCCTCGTAACCCCAAAAAGGTCGAAGTCCTTTCCTCAAATTGCGTATAATGGCTGAACTTGAATACAAAGGGCAAATCGGAGCAAAGCCACCTTCTATAATGGAATTGTGTGGAAAATATTAAGTTATGCTTGGTGTTATCACAGTTGTTTCATTGAGCATAGGGTAAGCAGTGACACAAGTAACGTCATTGGCAAATTAAGTAGTTGATTTAATTTCTTAGTTCTTCTGTCTGGGGTCAAACTTCTAATATTGTAAAAGCTTAAAATTCTACGACAGTCATTTTATATCTGAAAGCTGCAACCTGCTAGCAATCGTATTGTAACGAGAATAAAGATCTGTGTAATTCTGAGGAGCTCGGGGCTAAAATAATAACAACCGTATGGGTCGATGTTCAGGTTAGACCACGCTTGTCAAGGTCGGTCCATGGATGGGTGAACATCTATTATATACCGAGTTTCTTCCCTGCTTTAGAAAGCACGTTAAACCATTGGTCAGGTCTGTCATTTTTAGATCTTTGACAGTTGTTACAGGTACTCAGTGGCCCGATTCTGACAACCAGTCTTACCAAGGGGTATCGTATTCCCAAGTAATTGGGTTGTAGAGGTCAGATAGGCAATCGTTGCATGTAAAATACTGGTATTCGGTTGCATCCGGTTAGACTTGAGGCCGACCCCAACATAGTTGGGAAAAGGCTGGGCAGATGATGAATATCTCTTACAGATGTGTCAGTAAAAGCAACAAAACACTAACCTTGTTGTGATAAGCACAGATTTCCTGCGATCCTGATAGTTATACAAATCTAGAGTTAAAATAAGTGTAAAAACTATGCTTTAACATTGAAACTTATAGAAAAAATCTCTAATTTAAGCCCCACATATAATTAATCCCATAAATATCTAAGTGGTTACACTAATAAAATAAGAAACCACCCACCTGGGCGTGGGGTGGTACATAAGTTTGGAAGGGTGCACCACTTCCACCCCATTTCCTTTTAAAACTTTTACTTTAAACGTCTACGGTTTACCGATTTAAGTAGGTAGATAACCAAAAGTTTTACTCGGGGGATTTAAACATTTAGGCAATGTCATTTGCAAGGTCTGAACTTACATTATTATGTTATATCTAAGTAAGAAATACCTAATAACTTGTGTGGCTTTGATAACTGATGTTCAAATCAGTACACTCATCATCCACAGCCCGATTTCACCCACTGCTGGGTATAAGGCTACTCTTTGCTTGCGCCAAGCTCCTCGTTCTTGTGCCAGCCTCATCCAGAATATTCCCACGGTGGCAACAATATCGTCTGCTTACATCGCCGCCGGACGACCAACACTTCACTTTCCAGCCCTTGCCACTCGGTCAGAGCTTTACTCCAACTGCCATCACCGCGCCTTGCTAGGCGTCCTGCCCAACTCCATTTGAGTTCCATAACGCGATTTCTAATATCGAAGACTTTCGTACGTCTCCGGATTTCGACGTTTGGAACTCGGTCTTGTAGTTTTATACCGAACAAGGAACGCTCCATGGCTCCCTGTGCTACTCTGAGTCTATACACAGCCTTCTGCGGGTTACCATGATCTGTTAGCGCAGGAATGTTTTAGTACTATTCCGAGAGTGGGTAAGAGATGGCGCTAGGCTGCTGTCTAGCGCTGTCACTTTGAACGTATCAGTACACTACTACAATTTTATTGATGTAAATGAAGTATTACACCAACTGCCTAATTTTTTTTTACTTTTCTTTTTTCTGTCTGGATAATTGCCTTAGTAAGCTTTTAATTAGGAACTTTCATGATTTACTAATAGCATAAAATGTTCACGAAAAAAAAATTGCCATATAAAAAAACCTTCTTTTTCATTTTCTCCGTAGTCGAGCAAAAAAAAATCCGTCTCCAAAAACATACCATCAATAATACCAAGAACTTCGCTCTTAAAATGGATACCAAACAGACTAGAAACCTTGAATAAAACAATAGCTCCTCTACGTTGACCTAAAATGTTTTCATTAAAAAACCTCTTTCGTCTTTCAGTAAAATTAACCCTCTGATGCGAAAAATCTATTGAATAATATAATTTAAGTTTATTTTGCGTGGGTGATCGTTTGAGTCTGTTGTAAATAGTGTTTATATTTAAGTTGTCTTGAGTTTATCTATAGAATATAATTACGGCTTTCAATTTTATAATATATATAAATAGGGTTACCTGTTTTTAGTTAGTAGATATTAAAGGTATGTATAATGTATTTTTTTTTGCTGTATAAGAACAGCAAAAATAATTAAAAACTGTTTCGTTTAACGATTGATTCTATGAATTCCTTCATCATTTGGATTAGTTTTCGTTTTTTATACAATACATGCTTTAGCTCTTTGCCTCTCTCTCTCTTTTTGTCGATAGTGTAAAATATTCTAAATAGGGCTCAATATTTCTGCGATGTTAAGCGTAAATTTAACATACATACCTACGTATTAACATTTCACGGCCACAGTTCACACCTTGAGTCCATATACTTATTGCTTTGGTTACGAGCATTACAGGGTTGAATCCATCGCGTGTCAATATAGAACGCCTTGAATAACTAAACTTACTGACAGGTGCTTTGAAAAATGATTTATTGGTTAGCCAACACTTTGCCCCTGACTTCGTTTGCGGGGATATCGGAAATCCAAGCGTGGTGTTCATAAAAAAATCTTGTTCTTTCAGTCATTTAAAGGTATGTGAGTTGAGGTTAATACTCATTATAAAAAAAACAATAAAACGATCTAAACAATATTCACATCATCATCATAACCTGCCTAGCCTTTCCCAACTATTATGGTGGGTCGGCTTCCAGTCTAACTGGATGAAGCTGGATACCGGTATTTTATATGAAGCGACTTTACAATAATTATTTATAAGTAACTAATACATAGGGGGTAGAAAGGATTATACTGAACCCCCCCCTAAAAAGAAACTTTTCACCGGTAATAAAAAAAAAACAGCTGCTCTATATAATTATTTTAACCGTGTAAGTATTGCAGTTTTGTAGGAAATCGCTGTTATTTTTTTTAAATCGACGACTATGTTTAGAATGATGAACTAAATACGTGTAAACCATTTTAGAGTCGGTGTCCCTTCTACTCTGTAGTCTATTTGGTACACACAGGGCTTTTATTAAACTAACAAATTACTTGAAATTACAATTTAACACAATAACACTTGGCACTAAGAATCGGGTACAGTTCCGGGACGTTTTAACTCCGCTGCTATCAGACACTGCATCTCGTCCCTGCCGCGAGCTCAAAATATCACGACTCTGTAGAAGCTTTGTTGGTAGACTGGTAAGTAGGTCGCGTGATGTTACCACTGGCGCGTCCGCGATTCTTCCATGTCCTTACCAATGACCGGATCCGACATGTTAATTATTTTCTGAGATTCTTTACTGTTTCGTAATAATTACCCACCCTTCTTCGTTCCATTATTTTCAGCCATTCAACATTTTTCCTTGTTGTGTTCCAATCTTGTCGAACTTTTTTTCCACAACTAAATAGTACTTTAATTACACCATAGCCCAATCTCACAACCGGCTCATCAACGCAAAATTGCGGTCTTCCAATCCTAAAAGCCGAAAACCCCACAAACGATATCCCATAAAAAAATCAAAGCAGACACATCGATAAAATAAAGTAATAAAAGAAAAATATACAGAACACGGACGAACAGACGAAAGTGCCGATGGTACTAAAAGTACCGTGAAGAGCACTAAAAAGTGCCGGCGTCGTAACGAGGCCTTTAACTGGAGTTAAACCGTGGTACCAAGGTAAAACTTGACGTGAGAGTCTGTCATAAAAATTGTGGGAATGGCGCAAGATATGAGCGGCAGCGATTTTGGGAAATGAGTTCAATATCTGTAGATACCACAGCTGGATCATTTTAGGGCCTTAATTAGAATATAGTCCTCCTGGCCGTTTTCGGTCATGGCGGCCAATCTTAGCGGAGATTAACCATTGGGGCAAGAGATATTATAGTGCACAAGCGTGTGCGCAGGCACAGGTGCACTCTCTGTTCCCTCGCCCTCATAGTCCGATGGGACGGCAATCCGACGCAACTGGAGAGAGATTAGGCGCAGGACCAACGGCTTAACGTGCTTTCCGAGGCACGTGGGCGGGCATCATACCACCAACTTCCAAACTCCGGGCTACTACTGAAAAATCCTCTAATGAAAAAATACCCCACAATCATCAGTTGCGCTTACGACCGCGAGACCAACGGGACAGTCAAGTTTATTAGAATATGATGTAATAGAATATCTATAAGCCAAGTCAGAGGCCCATGGGCGGCATAAAAACTCTGACACCAGGTTAAGCACTAATCACACGATAAAGAAGAAGAAGAAGAATACAATATACGTTGTCCTTTTAATTTTTGATAATTTTTTACATATACACAATATCATAAAGATTTTCTGTTTTCATCGTCAACCTCCTGCTTGCAATAATGAATTTATTTTAGGTTAGTGTAGAGCCTTATTATTTGATTCGAATAGTTACATTTCAACTAAAATATCTAGATTTTGCTACTGGTTGGCGCAACATAACGTTTTCTTCGTCCATTTTCACGTAATTATGCACCTCCTTTTTTATTTCATTAACTTCAATGAGCCTAATCGACAACGAATTATATCCATAAACAAGAGTTTCAACTCATGACATTCACCCATCAAATTCAATCACTGCCCCTAACCGCTTCATCCTCTGACTTAAACCACCCCCGGGAGGGTGTCACCCTATCCGTCCTGCCCTTGATGTAACGCAGCAATAAATCAGCCGAGAGTAATGGATAGCCTGCTTGTCTGCTTACCCGCTTTACGTAGTAAGTTAATTGTGTCGTTATAGTGTTACCGGGCTATGTGTTTGTGTGACCTTGAACGCGTTTCCACGTGGGTTCATTTCGTTTGAGACAATTATATTACTTTTGTAAAACAAGGTATTTTTTGGAGTTCTGGTGACCTTTCTTCTCGGTATTATTTTCGTTTCGCGGAAATGAAAGAAGTTTCGTTTTGGTATTGATTAAAATTAACACTAAATCGTTAAAATGCCTCGTTGGTTGCAACAGTGACTGTTGAGCAAGAGGTCATCGGTTTGATTCCCGTGTCAGGCAAATTGTAATTTCGGTTTTCCATCAGGAATGGCTCAGTAGCAGCCATGGAGTCTGGATTTGTGCCCGGTTGATGGCAATAGGCTCGCCCCCTATTACATGGGACTTAAACATAACTGGCGAAATGTGTGTGTGTGTACTGTTACACCTCCGCCTAACCCTTCGGGAATTACAGGGGTGATGTTATGTTATTTGTGAAATTAACACTCGTAACTTCCAAAAATTAGACCAGACGACATACCATTTGATTCTTTATCTATCTAGGAACATTTGTGACACTGTATAGGCTGTTGTTTTATTCTGCCACAATAAACAATATTTTTAACAAATTAAAACATGCTGCCGAGTATTACTATTATTATTTATTAGTATTACATTTCCATTGAAAAGTCTGAAGCTCATATGTGTGTGTAGTTTTGTGTCTAAGTTTTAATTTTTAACCGACTTCAAAAAGGAGGAGGTTCTCAATTAGTCGGAAACTTTTTTTTTATGTATTTTATTTGAAAGGGTATAATTATGTACTTCCCGATTGGTCCCATAGAAATTTCATCAAAATCGGTTCAGTAGTTTGGTTTTTAAATCAAAATAGCTGGAAAAAATATATCTATCCAAGTAAAAGAAATTGCGAAATTGATACTTGACAAGGATTTGTGTGTGATACGATAACTAAAAAGTCAATGAAACAAACAATAGTCACCGACTTCCGAAAGTAAAGTTATTTTCCACTTTTTTGTGTTTCTTTTTGGAAGTCGGTTTTTTTTTGCAAAAAAGTTTTTTTTTAATGTTTCGTGAACTTCGTGTATTTATTTGGCACATTCTACAGAATGTGCCAAATAAATCTATTTCCTTTCATTCCTTATATCTACATGATTTTAACATCTGTTTATTGAACGGTTTCAAAGTTACAGATTAGCCTTCATCATCTCATTTATCGTACGTATCCTATAAAAAACATTGTCTTCAATCCGTGGGCACTTTTTTATGACATCTCAAACTGTGTCACCAAACTAAATAGCCATTAAAGCCATGATAATTGACGATAAACAGTTTTAACTTTTCAATTACATTAATGAAATAGATTCCTTTGACCTAGTTCAGCATTTCCGAGGACATTAGGGTGATTGGGGTTGAAATATTATAGGTATTTATTTGATATCTAAATAATAGTTTCACATTCAATTTATATATATATGAATATCTACAAATACTACAGCCTGTAGCCAGTGTTATTTGATCGGAGTGGTGTACTTCTCCTATCAAATAACATCGGCTTAGCTGTAAGGCCGCGTCTTAACCAAAATAATCGTCACGATTATTTGATCAGGGGGGTTACCATGCCATGATCTGTGGAGTGACGGCGCGCGGCGCTAGACAGCTGCCTAGCGCTATCTCTTACCCACTCTCGCAATAGTCCTAAAACATTCCTGCACTAACAGATCATGGTAACCCACTAGAGAACATCACATTATGGATTCTGGATCGGAAATAAATGCTTGATAAAAATAATAAACCCGAGGATTGCTACTAAATAACAATCCCAGCTAGGTTACTCAACGCGGATTGGCGATTGAATATCATTAGAATTATTGCCTGTAAAAGTTGCGTCTCGCTTCATAATTTCTGTCACAATATGTTCAAATGATTATTTTAATCACATAATTTTCTTCTTCTAAGGTTTTTATTTTTATATTTTTTAACATTTTTGTTTTTGTTTTTTTGTCAAAGATGTTGGAGTGTTGAGATCTGACAGAACGACTGAACGACTGAACAGAAATAGTGCGAGTCTGACAAGTTGCGGCTGACTTCAAACGGAGCTTCTGACCGTCTAACTTCAGAAACCAAACTTGTTGGGACATCGGTATCTTAAGGTTAGAACAATCAGATCTAAATTATTTGTCTTACTAGGTTCGAGTGCCTAAGATCGAACTACGAAATGTCTCTAATGGAAAAATCCTTTTTTTTACGTATTTGAAGACATTCAAAAAAGATGTGCACAAAAATTATTGCAATTCATGAAAACTATTGAAGCTTGCAGCTGCAGTTGTTTCGACTAAATTAACTTAAACCCAAAATACAAAATAGATGATACTAATAATACCACCCTACCATTGTCCCATTGCTGGGCAAAGGCGTCATCTCAAACAGAGAAGGAACGAGCATTGATCACCACGCTTGCTCGATAGGGATTGGCGATTTCAGATCTGTATTAATTATAAGTCCAGGTTTCCTCACGATGTTTTCCTTCACCGATGTCTGTGATGTCCAAGATAAACTTAGAAAGTACATTTGAATTGAAAAAGTCACATTGGTATGTGCCCGGATTTAAACCCACAACATCATGCATTAGAGGAGGGCCTTAATCTTTGGGACATCACGACTATAGTTGATACTATTCAGTTGTTATTTATTAGTACCTATGTCTTTAGTTGTCATCTTACGTAAGTTATGTTATCTTATGAGCTTTTTACCAAATTATGCAATTGTTGACTTACCGTCGTTGACAGAAAGAACATTACAAAAGAAACGCAAAGAGAATAATGTAAATCAAACAAAAAATTCAAGCGAAATAATGTTGCTTAATATTTTAGAATCTGGCAACCCCATCATAGTGTTAGAAGATGTTGACAACGCAAATATTCCGCTGGCAACAGGGCTTTGTACACAACTAAGGCATCTGTCCCACTTAAAGAGGAAGCGACTATATTCCTCTAGCTACTATAGTAATTATCTGTGCATATTTTATTGCTGAATTTATTTATACATTTTATACAAGTTTACAATTAAGTAGGTACTAGGTAAAATAAACATAAAAAAAAAAAAATAACAACGGATATGTGCGAACTATTATCTAGTACGAACGAGCGCACAACGGTGACCAATCCGGCCGTCCATCCATAAAAGCCCTACAGACTCACGCGAGAGGTCTCGGCGAGAAGGCTCGCCGGGACATAGCGCGAGAACTTGGAAGGTCTCTACACTCATGCGACATGTGATACCGTTCTCTTTTCTCGCCCGACAAACCCTATGCGGCGGGCAAAAAAACTGACACCGATCGCAGAACAGGCGAGTGCGAGAACGAGATGGCGAGAAACCAACCAAATTCACGCTCCTAGGGGTTCTCGACGTGAGTTTGTAAGGCCCTTTAATACAAAAGTGGTGGAGTGTTTTTGAATTGATACAGGTACCTATATGTTTTTAGAATTGTTAATTTTAGATTTTATTTGTGTTATGAAATTATTGTAAGGTATTATTTTTGCTTTATTATTTTTTTAAACTATTAATCTATAATTATTTAAGTAAGTAATATATTGTTATTAATTTATATATGATATGTCTTAGGTATTTATATTTTGCAAAAAATGTACATTTAATTTGTATTTCATGTTTTTTTTGGGTTATTTTGTCCCTTAATGATATAGGTAGTTGCTTAATTAGGTAATGTATTAATTATATATTTTAACCATCACTTGCCGTGTAAATTCGTGTAGGTACTTTGGAAGTAACAGCTGAGCATTGATGACGCTACGAGTCCTAATTTCATTAATATTTACGTTTTTTTGCTTTCTTGAGGTTTTCATTAAAAAAATCTTCTTTTAGTAGTGCATATTTAGTTTTTTCGTGTATAGGTATTATTTTGCAGAATTTAAATAGTTTGTGGTGGTCAATAACCGTAAAGCTTATAGTTTCGCACCGCGCCGGAGAGAATTCTGTTAAATAAACAAGGAGATTTTATTTGCTAGAGTGGTGACATCTATTCCGCCACATAAAAAAAGAAGCGGAAAATCCTACATCGTGCTATTAAAGTTATCTGCGTATTAAAATAAGGCTCAAACCGGATTGGCCCAACCGTCGGACAGTAGTCCACCAGACACAAAACTCTGTCTGGTCGGAGGATCCTAAATTTTGTATGGAGGATGAGCAAACACCCTGTTTCTCATGCGTATAAAATATTTGTATTTCTACTCGCTTCTCGCTATTCGCCGGCGGTGGGATAGGCGCCTGAGGGTACACGCTACTCTTTGAAGCTTGCTCTTCATTTTGTTTCTAACTTTTAAAGTTTTGCTGTAACACAATCTAGCTTGCAGTTTGGAATAGAAATATAGTTACACTGTTTTTTTTAAGAAATATGCGTCTTTTGAAAAGATCAACGGTTATGAAAATTGTATTGATTTATTTGAAAAAGAATGATTAGGTACAAAGTTATTTTCTGTCAGAATCTTTTGCAACGCCGCGCCGTGAGTATCCAATAAGTAGGTAAAGGACTTCAACCAAAATGGGCTAACCGTGAACAACCCTATTGGGAAAGAAGGAATTCATAAATAATTTAGTAATAATATTTACTGAACATTTACTGAACATTCGGGAGTGTCAATATAAATAATATTAAAAACGAATAAAAAAGATTTTTAATTGATTTGTATTTGTATGGTGACAGTGGCGTTGAGTTAGGGTTGCCTAAAGAATAAAAACAGAAAAAATAATATCGATATTTTTGATGTTTCGATTCGAGAGCTTCGAAAAATTCAAATGTTTTCCTGGAAGACCAAGCTTTGCTCTGGCCGTTGGAGGGTTCATCACCAGCATCACCATCATCATCTTAACCTTACATGAATAAAAAGATATACTTTACGTAGAACAACATATTTTTTTGAGAGATGGTAAAATCATCCATTTATTTCTCCCGCTCTAGGGTGGAGCGGAAGGGCGTGTCAGACTTTGACTGACTAACACTGTTCAAAGAGGAGACTTACCGCCATGATTATAGCATGCCCACGTAGAACAAACGTTGAAAGTCGTTTAGCCTATATCGGGGAAAAATAGTAAGAATCGTTCGTAATTGGTAATTCGTCTTCGTTCATTTGGGTTTTGTTCGTCGTGGTAGCGGGTATTATTAACACGTGCTTTTCTTGAAGATTCTTATTGGAATGCGGCGTGGTCCATAACCAAAAGAATTACGCAAAACAAAACAGCACAACACGATGGAATCGATTTTAAATCGAGTGTTCGACTGACAATGCAGAGAACTGGCAACACTGACCCAGACCCGATTGTCAAATTGTCAATGTCAAAATGTCATTCGCTTATCGCTTTGCGTTTGCGCTCTTTTTTGTATCGTATTATGAATATTATTTCGACTTTATCTACACACATCAAAAGTGTCTAGGGATCAAGCATTTTTATGCGGATTTCTTGAGATTGAGATGTGGCTTTGTAATAAATTTATGATTTTATAAATTTATATGGATCCTTTTTGGTGCATTTCATAATTTGAATCAGGAACTCTCAATCAAATTCGAGTAAAAGATGAAAATAAGCTGTCAATATTTTCCCTATAAAAACATACAACGCATTGAAGACATTATTAGTGCTACTGTTTCCCTACTACTGATTAAAACCAACGTTATTATGGAGCGGCGACGTCATTTAAGCAGGGAAGAAATGCTCAGAGCCGTGGGAATGATAGAAGCTGGTTCCCGGCAACGTACTGTGGCTTTAGCTCTGAATACAAGTCAGAGTGTTATCAGTCGACTTTGGACACGTTACCGAAGCACTGGTACCGTGGCTGAGCGCCATGGAGGACGGTATCGCTGCACCACACGGAGACAAGACCGATACATTCAAATCTTAACTCGAAGAGCTCCAACAATAACCGCCATGATGTTAGCCGTGAGGCTTCATCACTCTTCAGGGAACTTAATTAGCGACCAAACAGTCAGAAACCGCTTGCATGAAGTGAACCTTCATTCCCGAAGACCGCTACGGGTACCACCTATAGCAATGCACAATCGTAGGATTCGATATCAATGGGCTCTTGAACACAGAAATTGGGCAGAAGAACAATGGCGTTTCGTGTGCTTTTCTGATGAGTCTCGTTTTGGTATGAGACCGGATACAAGACGTATACGACACTGGAGAACCCCTGGACGCCAACAGCGATTAAAATCCTGCCAGGAAGTCCATCCTTATAGTGGTGGAACCATCATGGTATGGGCGGGTATTTGGATCGGCGGAAGAACTGAGTTGATTTGGATCAGAGGCAACCTCAACGCTCAAATTTATGCTGAGACGATTGTATCAGACGTCATCGTTCCTCTACAAGTGCAAATCGGTCCCTTATTTCAGTTAATGCATGATAATGCACGACCGCACACCGCAAGAGTTGTAAGACAGACTCTCGCCGCAGCTAACATCAATGTCCTGCCCTGGCCTGCTCAGTCGCCAGACTTGAACCCGATTGAGCATGCATGGGATATGCTACAGAGAAGAGCTCTGCCGAATATGGAGGGTATCCAGTCGCAAGAAGACCTTTTTTTGTTGTTGCAACGAACATGGGCGGCCATTCCACAGCGTGATTTGGATGAACTCATTTTGAGTATGCCAAACCGATGTTCTTGTGTTGTTAGTGTTCGCGGTAGAAACACGGATTATTAATTGTTTAAGTTACCCAATAAAATTTTAAAGAAAACTGTTATTTCAGTCTTTTTTTCGAACTTTAATGTTAGTGGTTCAAATGTCAAAAATCCCTTTATTAGGAAAATGGCAAATTTCTTTATTAATGCAAAGGTGACTTGGTTTATCGTTACTGTGACAAACGAAAACACTTTATTTGATGAATCCTTAAAGAAAATTTTAATTAATATCAATCAGGAGAAAAGTTATTGCAAAAATATATGTTGATCCCTAGATACTTTTGATGTGTGTATTTTTGACGACTTGTGCTGTTCAAAATGGATTCTGATGATTTTCTAAACGACGACCCCGGCTCACTCTCGGACTCAGTACCCGCTTCAAACGTTAACCCTAGCATTTTTCCGAATAATGAATCCGCTTTACATGGACTTATTTATGTTATTTAACCAATTTGATACAAAACTTCTTATATATATGTTTTCTTCCTACTGTAAGCCACTCAATAAAATCAATAATAGTGCAATATATTTATGTTCATGTTCAAGCCCAATCGCCATACAAAGTGGTTGATGTCCTTTCCAATAAGAAGACTCTTGACTGCCTTGCTACCACTGAACATGAAGTACGTAAGAGCAGCCTAAAGTCTAAATTTCTGCTCGGTTAGTGGCATTAGGCTCGTCTTGTGTTACACCCATCTAATTGGGGGCTAGTCTATTGTCTACAACGAAGTGCGCCCACATTTTAGCATTTGTGTGTAAGAAATTCACAGCTGGCTTCTCTGTTATCATTATAATCTGGATTTCTTCAAAGTTCTAGTGAATCGGTTTCTTTGA
The DNA here is from genome assembly GCA_964057025.1 of Standfussiana lucernea. Lineage (NCBI taxonomy): Eukaryota > Metazoa > Arthropoda > Insecta > Lepidoptera > Noctuidae > Standfussiana > Standfussiana lucernea. Next base: position 1,075,626 of record OZ059809.1, read on the forward strand.
GGCAAGCGTGCTCCACCCTAGGCCGCATCATCGTTTCACATCAAGCGAGCTGTGGCCAAACGCAAGCCTATTTAGTGTAAAAAAAAAGCCCGAAACACACAACTGGCGAAGTGTGGGAGCACTCTGAGCACTGCTCTGCCTACCCTTTGGGGTCTGAATCGAGGCTTGATTTTATCATCATCATCACCTGCCTATCCTTTTCCCAACTATGTTGGGGTCGTCTTCCAGTCTAACGGAATGCAGCTGAATACCAGTATTTTACATGGAGCGAATGCTTATTTGTCCTCCACAACCCAGTTAGTACTGGGTAATACGGTACACCTTGGTAAGAATGGTTGACAGACTTTCGGGCCACTAAATACTTGTAACGACTGTCTAAGATCTACAAATGACATAAGACTTGATGTTATGTTACGTTGAAATTGCTTACTAAACCCGGTCCTTCGCTTCCCAGGCCCGGAGATGTCGCGTTGGCGCGGCTTCGATGGCGCGGGGTGAACGCGCGCCACGGCTAGGCGCCGATGCGCGCCTGGCTCGTCGTGTGTGCGGCGCTCGCGCTGGCGCCCTGCCGAGCGACCGCGGCGCACTCGCACCAGGACCCCGCGCGGCTAGAGCGCATCAAGTCACAGATATTAGCCAAGGTGAGACAGACAGCGCTATACACATAGCTTGATATCCCGCTCACTCGCACCAAACGCATCATCGTGCGACATCGTGCGTTCATTTTCATTACGACACACATAAATTAGTGACGCACCCCAGTGCCTACGTCTGTCGACGTAATTGGAATGCAAAATAAATAAATGTCATAAATGTTCAACTTGCAATTGTGTCCAATATGTTCTGATTTCCGAAGACAAACTGTCAAGTAAACGCCATGAACTAAGACCTTATTGGCAAACTCAACTTCTCACGAAGAATTACCAATATTCCCCTCCCAGCGGTACATGTGAACTCAAATCCCAATGATGTATAGTTGTATGCCAACCACGTACTAATACAGTTGTTCTCCACCAGCTGGGGCTCTCATCGCGGCCGACGCCACTAGGAGCGCCGCCGCGCGACGTCGTGCGACAGATATTAGCACGCGCCGCCGACCCGCGGCCCCCTCCCCACCACCACGACTCAGACGCCGAACACGCCATGAGGGAAATCATCGCGATAGCACATAGAGGTACCCAACACCAACATACAGGCAAACTGACACACAGAACACCCAACAGTCACGACAATGCAAGTTGACACTGACGTAGAAAATGACATGAGAGCAGTTGGGGGAAATCCTTTAAGGACACAGAAACAAACATACAAATCTTAAACAAGAACAGAATATGCGCTGACAGACGGACAAACAGTAAACTCCTCTAGCGGGAAATCATCACGATACACAGACGTACAGGATAGAAGGGACACCGCCGCGAAAACATATGTATGTAAACCTCAACTCAGAACATCTTTGTGAACGGCTCACATTAAAAATTTTCACCGGAAATAAAAAAAAAATCAATAGCCAACATTCAAATACAGGGAATAATAACGATGAACACAAGTTATAATCTTTGAAGTAATTACCTAAGTGTCCAAATAAATCCGTGTTGACCAGACAGATTACTTTATAGTGTATCTTAAAATGAGGATCGCTTAAAAAATCAACTACAAACAAAGAAAAGACAAGATTTACCATACAAACACTAACGAAATCACTAATCAGAATCAAAACCGTTTTCAAAATTATGAAGTGGAAACTTTCAGTTCATTACACAGGTCAAAAAGACAGGCCATCACTCATCGTTACACAATAAGACTAAATATTACTGCAAAGTCGATAACAAATGACTAAAATACTATAAAAAGGTGTCATATCAAAGGAAAAACTAAACTTCATAATATTTGCAACTATCCGGCTCCAAGGACCAAAGTCTTCGAAATCTTTTAAATCTCACCAAAATAAATTGGATACTTACTACTTTTCACCTATTATCTTATTTTACTTTTCTTTACCAAAACTGTGAAATAATTTAACTCTACACCTTCTCGCAAACGGAAATAATGTATAACTAACTTCCATCTGATAGTAAGTTTGCAAAGTTTCCAAGATGGCCGCGCAATGCGAACAGTGTTACTTCGTGGTTCCACTTTTAAAAACAAGCTTCCATTAACTTGTTATCCCATCTTGGGTAGGAATTAGCAATAGAGAGCGAAGTTATACAACCAAAATTGAGACATTATCATTGGCTTCCTGTCATTGTCCCATGCTACTCGTACTATGGGGTCGGCCGTAACACGTTTTCTTCTTCAATTTTTTTAATTATATTTTTATCAAAATTATGTCCTATTGGCTACACAAGTGTGAATAAATTCATCTCTTCTAGTTATAAAACTGTCACAAGTTACTATTTCGAGTATTTCGAGCAAGCGCTTTTTATTAGAAGCCTCTTTTTATTATAGAGGGTGTGTTTACCTCATTGCTATCAGCATACAATTGTAGACCAACACTCAATCCTCAAAGCCTGTGGCCTCATCAAAATAATGTTTTTTATCGTTTAAAAAAGTGATAAAGTGTCACCAACACAAATAAAAATCAGACACAGAATATCTGTCACCATTTTGCGTGTACCTCAATAGCCACATTACGCTCTACAGCTAATTCATACTACACTAACTTGTATTTTTATTGTGCCCCAGAAATGGGTCGCAAACATCATTGGCAACTCTATAGCGTCCACTTGGGGTAGTAACTGGCCAATAATATAATGTCTAGACTAAGCTATTCTAGAGGCAATTATATGCTTTGGCATAAATACCGCCTAAACCAGACCGGGCTAGATTTTTTAGGCAAAAATTGCGTGATAGACATTGGCTGTTCATCAAAGTCTGGGTAGTGACATCATTTTGTTGTATAATCGTCTGGTAGTCTGGTACACTTAGCAACTTTGGTAGTACGAAAAGTTTTGTTACGCTGAGTACCGAAACCTAGTTTTTCTAGGTCGTTGAACATCATAAGAGCTTCTGTGACTTTCGGTACAGACTGTTTGATAAAATTATTTTGTTTTTAAAACACAGTTACTTACAATTTGAACCGAAAATGCTAGAAATAAATTGATAGGTTTTATTCCAATTGTTTTCTAAAAGTGTTCCTCCAGTATCAAAGTTGCACGGGAACAATCATAGCATTGTTAGAATTGAAATTAAAACTTGAGAGAGAATACTTAAAATTGACAAAAAAAAATAAGAAATTATAATAACCCATTAACGACTAGCTATTGGCATTGAAACGGTTCTTTTCGTACTACGGTTTTTCTATCTGGAAATGCTTAGTAGCTGCCACGGAATATGGATAATGGATAATAATAATTTTTGCGTATAGTTACATAACTTGATGTACAGAATGTTAGGTTGACGGCTTCGTGAAGGGTCCGTTTATACATTGTATTATGTTTTATAGTACTACGGACTAGCATTTCTTTATTTCCCGTTGAATTTTGTCTGGTTTTTGCTCACGTTTGGCCTACAGGCGGTTGTAACATATTCGATTTGTGATTCGTAGATATCTGTCCATTGTCTGGCCGTCAAATTGAGGACTTGAGGACTGGGTTTGGCACCCGTTGTACATCATAAATAATCATAGTTTATGATGGATACTACGACCATTTGTGGACTTTTTCCTTTTTCTTTTCGGTAGATAAAATTTTGGTCCTCCGATACTTGTTTTAATCTTTGTTTGTTTTCTGTTGGTTTTGTAATTTGTTTTCTGACGGTTTGACTTAATTTATTTATGTATTGATTAATGATTCTCTTTGAATTATTGGCTGATAATTCTTTGGGAATCAATTTCCTGTCTTAGTTTTATTCATTTTATGTTGAAACGAGACTTAAGACACTGTTGACACTAAAGACATGCTCTGAATTACTTTTATTGACACACCTCTTATGAAATTCATTGTTAGTACATTACACACATAATTAGCAGATCGTGTACTTACTGGATATTTTAATTACTTAGTTAGTTATCGAAATGGCCTATCAATATTTTATTTTGTGTTTTTTAATTATAAATTATTATGTCTCTAAACTGTATGTATGTATATCTGAATAAAATGCATTATTGTTAAATCTTTTTTGCAAGTATGTTTTCAGATCAGCTGACTTTTACCATAATGTGAAACGGAACTGAAGTTGTGAGTACCTTTTCAGAAGCTAATCCTACTCTTAAAATGTAGGTAATACACTAAATAATGTCATTTGTTTTTCAGATTAATTGAAACAGGACCGGAAATGAAAAATTGTCACTCTTACACATAACATTTTTGGATGAATTACAAGGTTAGTAAAATACTTAGTACCTACCTGCAATTTTTAATTTAGTTTCCCTATTCTAGCATAATTTATGAACTGTAAATACAGTCACTGCTACAATTAACTGTCATAGAAAAAACTCGTGGCCGATACCAAAAGAACACTATGGATCTCATTAGGCCACCACTGTTTATATCGCAGTCCAAATAATTGTAAAAAATAAAACTGTTCGATAAACCAAGTGTCAATAATATTTTACAAGCTCACTCTTTACCGGTAAAACCACTCACAGCTTTAACTCCGCCATTAGATAAGGTAGCAACACAACATTTTATCAATATACCCTTCAAAGTTACGCCACGGAGCTTCAATACCCATCACTTGTGTTACAGTATAGATTTCTATGGGGTTATGCAACCGGGCCATTTGGGCGCTCGCCAGGGAACCCCGATTTTCTAGCCAGAACCACATAACGATTTATGTCATACTTTTTAACCGTTTTCAAAATGCAAAACCTTTTGAAATTGGAAATGTCCTCGATGTATTGAAAGGATGTTTGTTAGAATGTGAAGTAATGAATTGTAAAAAAAGGATTTTCGTTCGCAATATTTGGTTCCTTATAGAAAACTTATACCGTAGATACTTCGTCAAGATAGTTATCTTTATTATTCTCCTGTCCTTATTTCAATTTATTGGGTATGGCACAGTATCTCTTCTTCTTTTATATTTCTCTATTAGTCGTCATCTCGTTAGTCAACCCCTTTCTAGCCATATCATCTTGCACAGATTTACCCAGTACAGTTATCGTTTCTTTGATTTTTTCTTCTATTATATAGTCATCTGCATTCTTCTTTAAAACATTCCCAAGACTTTTACTGTATTCGTCAAAAAAATTCATTATTATAAAAATTAATTATTGTTATTCATTATTTTGATTAACGAATATATTTTTATGGCAAATAAAATTCTTTTTCATCAATTTTGAAATAATTGGTATAACTTCTAAATTCTTGTTATTCTTCTTTTCTTTAATTAAAAAAAAACAATCATATCCCAAAAATTCACTGTTCAAAATATTTTATATCTGTGTATTTTTCATTTCTCCAACGCAATTTATGAGCGACTGACCAGCTTTAGAGGAAAATATCGTAAACCCTGACTGAATCGTTCCAAATTGCCAACTCGCAGTAAGCAAGCACAGTAAGTAATCAATGCTTGTTTCTCCTCCGAGTTATAAAACTCAAAATCACTGTTTGTTGATAGTAAAAACATTTCAACTGATATAAAATTGACAAAATTTGTTTTAAGCCCATCTTCACTACCAAAAAAGATGATTTGAATACAATTTTACGTCAACTACTTAGTAGATAAATATAAGCTATACATTGCAATTTGTTTCCACAGTAAACAAAGCCAACTCTTTTAAATCTTCAAGCTATAACATTCTTCTTAAAAATACCCATTCTTTACACAAGCGCATCTCGCCAATTTCATGGCAGCTTCTAAAACTGTCATAAGAAAAAGATGAAAAAATACTTTGTCTCAAGTGCATGCTTGAAAAAGGCCAAGTGCCTACACTTGAGCTAATAAATAATAAAAGGATCACTGGTTGAGGCCATTCCCATCCATTTCGGATTAGGCTACACTATACGCGGGTATAATAAGGTTTAAGCGGAGCGTTTTACAGCTACCGTTGAAAAAAATCTAAGTACAAAACGCGGTCCTTCGAGCCGGATTATCGAATAAACGCCATTCTCGCTCCGCTTTGTTCGTGCCCGCTTGCAAAGAGACAGCAGTCTTATAATTATGCGACGCATTCTTTACATCGTCGGCTATATATCAAAAATTATGCCTTTTGCAAGGCTATAAAATTTTAAAGTTAAATTTTTGCGCTTTGCCGATTTTAAAAGCGGCAGAGACTTGGAACATTGGCGTGGATTGTTTCCTCTGTTTCTATGTATTATAATTTGGATTGTGTTGTATAATCCCTTTTTATACGGGTAAACTGAAAAGGAATATTCTATACTTTTGTGTTTAAAGAACAAACATTTTCGATTAGATAATTATTGTGATAATATTTAAGACCAGGTTGATAATGTTCAGGTCCTTGTACAATCGGAGGACCAAAGTAAGCGTGACAACCACAAACCCTAACTCATTTAGGGCGAATTTCACCAATTAAACTGAACACAACTAAAGCACGTTCTAGAACGTTCAGTAGTCATAATTGTGTACTTGCTAGGAAATACTAACACTCATAGCACATAACAAATAACAGGTAGGTACTGCTAACCGCACTTGAACGCGGTTTAGATGTGCTGATCATGTTCAGTTTAATTGGTGAAATCCGCTTTAAGTAAATAAACAGTATTTCCACAGATTTAAAAAATCTAGTGTTTACGTTTCCATATTTTCTTTCAGAACAAACTGAAGTAAGAAATGATGGTGTCCTGTATAAGATGAACAGAAACTTCAGCTAGTTCGCGGCCGACGCACAAGATGGCGCTACCGGTCTTATCGTGGAGAATAGAGGTTAGTTATAGATAGATAATAACATATTATTATTTATTATACAGGGTGCAATTTTCCAAACCTCATCTGGAGGGAAAGTACTGAGATAGAGATAACATTTTTTACTTAAAGGAGACATTCCTTTATTTTTAAAAAGAAACAATTCTGCATTTGAAGATTTTCGAAAATTCGCTTTCTACAATCGGGAATCGAATCGGCTAAAATCCAAATAAATAACACTCGGTACTTTTATGGGATCAATCGATAGTGCCAAGAATAAGCATCAAATCTCTCTAACAAAACATGATAAATTTTATGAAAGGAAAACCATAAAATTTTAACTTATTGAAAGCATGTTCTGATCAGATCGATTTTTAATTACTCCTATTCTTTGCTATTTCGCCATGATGTTTTCCGCAACCACCCTTTAATTTGGCAAAAAAGGTCAATCTTGCATTACCCCTATAATGCTCCATGAGTTGGGCAGAGGTGTACTTCTCTATGAAGGCCCCATAAAATCGGGGGCGAGCTCATTGCCAATGGTCAACCAGGCAACCAAACCCGAGGCTGATGAAATTCCTGATGGAAAACCTATGATACGTCGCTGGACCTCGTAAATAAACCCAGGAGCGGTCTTATCAATAGACCAACGAAGCCATAAAGAAAAGAAAAGATTATTAAATTATTTCTTTATCGTGTGGTTAGTGCATAAGCTGGTGTCAGAATTTTTATCCCGCCCATGGGTCTCTGACTTGGCTTTACGTGCCGTAGAGAAATATATCTCAGGCATGCTGGTTTCCTCACGTTGCTTTCTTTCACCGAAGCAAGTGATAATTATACAATAGGCCCATGAATCTGATAAATCAGAGGCGTGTCTTGGGTTCGATCTTGAAACCTATGACTTGGCAGTCGGACGGTAACACCTGTATAGGCTATCGCTGCTTATTATAAAATTGAAAAGCCACGTTTGGCAGCCAGGTTTCGAAGACACACTTAGTGCATACGACATGGTCCCTTAACCCATACCCCACCAGGATACAAGGATGTTAAATAATGTCAATATAATATGAGAGAACGATAAGGGTGACATTTGTCTCATTACAATATAATATTTACCGAGTGATTTGTGCAAGTACTTCATCGCTATCAGTAAGAGTAATTAATTGTACTTTTGAACTTTAATTGTGAGTTTACATAAGGACTGTCTTTTGTTTTCTGGTTCAGATTTAACTCCTGTTTTTCGTGTTATTATGAGATAAGAGAGTATTTCATGTTGACTTAAAAAAATTGAGAAGTTGGGGACGGCGTACTTGGATACCTATTCATAAATTCGTTTTTAACCGACTTCAAAAAAGGAGGAGGTTCTCAATGCTGTTGTATTTTTTTTTTTTTGTTTTGTGTTTGTTACCTCATATCTTCGTCATTTATGAACCGATTTAAAAAAATTAAACTAATTTGTACCCAAAATTCAGCTACGCATTACTAGAAGGATAAAAAGGCGCCATATTGAGCTATGAATAGCTATATTCAATATTTATTATATGTAATCTTGCTAGTTTTTAGACTGGAGGAGTCATGTCTAATAACAACAGCCGCTCAGATTGATCTTCAGGTTAAGCCGCGCTTGCTTAGGTAGGTCCGTGTATAGGTGACCACCCATTACATACTGTGTTTCCACCGTGCCTCGGAATGCACGTAAGCCGTTGGTCTCAGCTATCATTTTTAGATGTTTGACAGTCGTTACAGGCCAGCTGTAGTCTGACAACCAGTCTTACCAAGGGGTATCATATTACCCAGTACTAACTGGGTTGTGGAGGTCAAACAAGCAGTCGCTCCATTTAAAATACTGGTATTCAGCTGCATCCGGTTTGACTGAAAGTCGACCCCAACATAGTTGGGAAAAAGCAGGGAGTTGATAAGTTGTTTAAACTGTAGCAGGTACAACTGAGACATAGGAAAATGGAGAACCGTTCCAAGAAAACCATAAACCAACATTAATGCATGCATTTTAGTAGTCAGCTTCTTTAAATCTCGTTTTTGTTATACAGAAGAAGCAAGTCGAACAACTGTACATTGTTTTTGACATTCTTGTGTGAAAGAGGCTTATATCGAACTACACCTTGCTGCTCGGAAGAATATAACACACTCAAAATATCGCATATATCATGGTATAATAGCATCGTAAATATCTGTTGTTGACTATGAGAGTCCCCATAGATCCAGCAGGATACTTCTACTGCTTTTACGGTATATTACCTATTGGCACGCTTAGTAAGCGAATATTAATCGGGGATACACCTGTAGGATCAGATGGGGTAGGCAGAAGACAGTGTGTTTATGTTAGGGGTCAGTGAAACGGTATGGTAATCTTACTATTGTAAATGCGAAAGTTTGAATGGATGGATTTTTGTTACTCAATCACGCCAGAACGGCAGAACGGAGCTGGATAAAATTTGACACAGAGATAGATTATAGTCTGGGTAGCACATACACTACTTTTTATCCCGGTTTATGAATGATCCCACGGGAAATTTCCGAACTTCACGTGGCTGAAGCCGCGGGCATAAGCTAGCGTGCAATATGTTTAATAGGTTATGTCTCCCTGAAGCTACTGCTAGATAACGATTGATTGATGATCATGATAGGTAGATAGCCAGGTGAGGTTATAAGGTACCTAATACTTATAGTTGTCAAGAAAACTAAGGTAATCTTTTTCATCTTCTTAGCGTGTCGATGACAATTTAAATTGATTCAGCCCAAAATTTGGCGACGAGTTCGACACTTTCAGTAGCAGCCATCAGCTGTTTTGACGTGCAAGCGATATCAAGTGTCCCATCATTTGTGGCGTAACACCACATTTACAGTCAAGGCCAGAGTCGGGACCTGTTCAGCTGGAGATTCATAGATCTCCACCTGAACAGGTTTTCTTAGATTCGTCCAACCTGTGTCCGGAGTCTATTTAAAGACTTCCAGGTCATCCAAATCGAGGACAATTATGAAGATTACTAAAATCTTTATAATTGTCTTGATAACGTGTTCTATTCTCCGCCGTAACAGTCAAGTTCAAAGCTCTCTTAATTATATCTTTTAACGTCTAAAAATTGCGTTGTTCAGTACCTATCGTATTGGGTTCAATGTCGTTCATTGCCACTTTTTAAATTGTTATCTCCCTAATTTATATTTTGTATTGCTGATATTACTATTGCGTGACTATTTTCATTCATTAGTTAACGGATACTTATTTAATTATGTTATAATAACCGCTGATTCTAACGGTATACTGGCGCGTAAAGACAAACGATGCTGAGGAGTTTCTTCCGCCATCTTTGCACGCCACCTAAAAAATATGGAAGTAGTGATGAAGGGCGGGCGTTTTGGAAACTGTCTGATGATTTGAAGATTAATTTAATTATGAGTCGAGCTACACGATAACTGACAAATGCTTGCACTGGCTGGTCCACTCAAATCTGTGCGGTTCTTTCTTCAAAAGACCATCTTGCACCGGGATTATGTCTGGACCTTAAAAGAGACTATGGCCTCTGAGTTTGTTTCGGCTATTTCTTCTCAGAGTAGTCAGATACGAAACACCGGCCTCATCTAGGTTTAAAAAAGACGACGTGTAAAAGTGTTTGTAAAAACCTATTAATTACAAAATGAACATCATTTATCATTTAATTAAATGACTTTTTAATATACGGTCGACCACTTTTCAACCTCATTGCTTAAGGCATAAGGGTGAGATGTGGCAGACCGTCAGTACGTACTGAATATTCTCATTCTCAATTTGGAGAAGGGTGGTCTTTCGAAAACATAAACGTTATTCCGTTACCTACATCGGTTTATGAGGAATAGAACTGCTTTTTTAGTTTTGAAATAATTTTTACTGAATATTTTCAAAGTATTTCAGTGTTTTACTGTCTCATATATCTAAGGTTTAGTTTAATTTTTAACAACTAGCAGTGGCCTTCGTTCGCGTGATATTATTATAAAATATTATTTCCCTATTTGAATCGGATTTTGTTAACAATTTTACGGTGTTTTTTTTTTGCACGGAACCCTATTTTTTTTTTGTAATTGTAGCCTTAGTTACTCTTTATAACATCAACTATGTGCGAGTAAAAGTATTCCCGTCAAAGTCAGTCGAGCCGTTTCGCAGATGAACCGGAATAAACATACAAAAATATATATAAGTACAGTATAGTAGTTCATATGCATTCAGTAAAAACCTGTTATTTTGATAATACAAACAGACATTTAAATTTTATTTATTTGTATAGAAATAGATGTATGTTGTGTACAGAATATCTGTCAAAGGTTCGGTGTCCACAGCCAGTCCGCCATATGTCCGTATCCGGGTCGGTTTGACTGAACCCTAACCCAGCCCTTTAAACACCAACAAACACAACAAGCGCAAAGGGCGCGTGTATCAATGTTCTTGACATTAAACTCGGTGTTCCCGAGTGCAAATAGGAATATTTCTGAGTGCGACCCGCTCTTATCACGACTGATAACCCGAACAACGCTCTCTGGCATATTGTAGCGGTATGTAGTTGTCACGGTAAGAAACTCGGAGCGTGTTAGTTTTGTGATGGTCATCAGTTTTAGCTTAGCTACTTGACAAGACTTCGTGCTATAGCTATTTGAGAACCCGGATAATATGTTCCGGGTCTCAAATAGCTCTTTTAATAAAAAAACAATATTCAGTGGATTTTTTGAAGTTATATTTTCTAATATTTGTAAAAAGTCTTCTTCTTCGACGTTCCCTCATTGCTGAGGTTCACGACCACAAACGGCCGACATTCAAAATTTGCTCACGAGTAATCTTGCCGGTAGCAACACTAGCTTGTTCTCTCGGTATCTGGCGGTCGACGTAAGATGATAGTCTGCAGTTAATGCGCAGGAGGATTTTACTGGCGTGTGACATGAGCGACAAGTTTCTGTAATTTTCCTGACTTCGTCCGTTGTCTAGCTTGTGCATATCTGGTGCACAATCTTGGTCCCCACAGCACCAAGATGTTGTAACAAAACAGCAGAAACGCCATCAGGACCCACAGCATTTTTCTTTAGTTTCTGGATAGCATCTTAGACTTCAGATAGTATTATATCTGGCTCATCTGTCTGTACCAAGTCGTCATCCCATCTTCTCCCATCTAACCATCTTCTTGTAATAGGTAATCTCTGGAAATTGCTGTCCCTGTAAAAATATATTACTTTTGTATTGTACTTTTTTTAAGTAATCTCATCAATATGTGACGGTGCAGAATCATACACCTTTTCTTTGGTAAATCATCATAATTGTTGGAGTCGGCTTCCAGTCTAACCGAATGTAGCTTAGAAGTTCGAATATTCATAATTGCAATGGTAATTGTGACTGTTATGCGAGGGGAGAAATTTGGTTCTTCTAACTTAGCAGACAGATGTGTTGCTGGGGAGTTTGTTCCGCCACCTCTTCTTCCAAGCTAAAACACTAGAAAGTGGCGAAGGGCGGGCGTTTTGGGGGACTTTGACGTTCAAATAGTGCTGATTGTCAGCTAAATTTGAATAAATGACTTTTGATTTTGCTAGCCTTTACCCAAATAGATACGTTGAGGTCGGCTTCTAGTCTAAGCGGATGCAACTGAATACTAGTAAATTACTTAGAGTTTGACCTCCACAATCATATTGCTGGATAACGCAATATTTATTTTTATTAGTCCACCAACAAATTACAATTGTTTTCATTGGTTTCATGCCTAAGGTAACATGCGAAAAATTTATATAGTATTAGTATTATACAATAGGCCTTGGAAAGACTGGTAGTCAGGCTCCCGGATTTCTGTTTATACGTAACGACTGTTAAAGATCTTCGAACAAAAACCGAGACCAACGGCTTGACGTTATCTTCAAGCCAAGGTCTCGGTATTTAAGGGACGGTCACCCATCTACGTCCCGTCCTCTGCAAGCATTGCTTACCCTTGAAGGTAGGCCCGCGTGAATGTTATTACTTAGCCACGAGCCCCTCATTAATCTTGTTTCTATCGTGTGATGTTTTTTAAATGAGAAATTATCTTTGAATACATCTTTCTCTTATTATGTTGTTTATTTAAACGATTTCCAAGAATATTATCAGTTTGCAGAACTGAACCTTCTTTGAACGTTAGAAATAGAAGCAAACAACACAAAACTGGGAACAAAAAGTGAATAACTAAATTATATCAGGAATTTGTTAGTAGTTCGGAGTTCGCAATTAATTGCAATAGGTTGGCGACATAATTATGGATGTACTATAACCCAATGTACCCAAACCTGGACATGAGTTGCCATGGCTGACCTGGACCTGGAAGTCTTTAAATAGACTCAAGTTGGTCGCAGCAAGGAAAACCTGCTCAGGTGGAGATTAATCAATGACTCCACCCTGGAGTGTAAATTTTTTGGTGTTCCACAAACGATGGGGCACTTAATATCGCGTCCTGCTTGTCCTGTTGTTTGTTCATTACAGGAACTGATGGACGCTACTGAGGGCGCTAAACTATTGGCTCAGTTTTGGGCCGACAAAACTTTGATTGGTTTCGCCACGCTCAGAAGGAGATTACCGAATGCTTCGATAGATATAAGGATGATGTCTACCAATTTTTTTTTTAAACTGTTTTTATAAAAAGCTAATTCTAATAGAGAGTCCTAAATGTCTCAAAATGATGTAGCGAGCGTGAAAATTCGACATGTACATGTGCTCTTTCATATAAGCATTCATTTCATGCCAAGTGAAAACTGGCTTTACTAATTATTTCTTGTCATTTGTTCTCTGCGTGCTCTTCTTGGGTACCTATCTCTCAGTTACAGATGACATCAAACCGTCATTTCCTGCCTCAAGCCACGTGAGTTGAACGTTTCCAAACCCGTGCTGAACCAAAACCTTGAACGCATTACGAGTATAATATGTAATAATTAATATTGATGAATAACATTTAATAATTTCTCCAGTAATTAATCACAAGAACCACCACGTGCATCGCATCCGGCCACGCTTAGATAAAATACTGCAAAACATACTAAATACAATGTAATTTTGTTGTAACAATCAATGTTATCAATTTGTTGATGTTATATTATTTAATTGAGTATATCGATTGGGAAGGAAAATTCATTCATTATTGTTCTTGCATGCTTTGGTGTCATGCAAGGTTATAGGGCAAGATTGTATCCTATTGTCGTAAAGACCACCATCAGAGCAAAACATGTTAGATCGTAGTGCTATCTGCAATGCCAACTTGCAATCTCACTCTAGTAACTGCACAAAGTAAATCGTTACGTTTACAAAAACACAGCGGTATTGTTGATCTACTTTTGTTTTTTAGCACCTGAATTAATTGGCTGCTTGGAGTAAGCCTAACCTCTTGGCTAATAGCAGTCTTATTCCCAGTTTTTGAAAAAAGGCTTCGGCGGGCAGGCTACCTAACATTTAACTCCCAGCTTCTGAGAGCTATTATTATAACTAGCCCATATTGTCCCACTGCTGGGCAAAAGCCTCCCACCATTCCTTCCAACGGTCATGATTCTGTGCTACTTCTTCCCAATTCTCAAGGAAGACATTCAGTTCGTCCTGCCATCTGCTTCGTGGTCTGCCGCGATCGCGTGTCACTGTTTCAGGGCACCAATCCTGAGCTTTACGGGCCCACAGCTCGTTCGGCATGTCCCATTTTAGTTGAGCAGCTCTGAGAGCCAATTGAAATTATTCAATTGTACTCCAGCATCAATAACTATTTTCCCGACAAATCTCCACTTAACTGTACTTGATTGACGTCATCGTTTCCATACCTTTTATAAGATAACCCCGCTGGAACCACGTGTACATTATTATTTATTAGGTTCTAGGTAATTTGCTAACATTAGCGTCAGATATCAACACTTAACTGACTTAGTTTATTTTAGTTGTGATAACAAGATGTGTAATGTTTTTGAAAATTTTAATTTCACTATGTACTGTAGATAACTGGTGCAAGCTTAGGTTATACATAACATAACATAACGCCTATTATCCCCAAAGGGTAAGGCAGAGGTGTACCTAACAGTACACCCACATTTCACCAGTTGTGTTTAAGTCCCATGTGATGGGGGCGAGCCTATTGCCATTAACTGGGCACAAATCCAGGAAATAAACAAATCTACAAATCAACTTTACTTAGAGTTTCTCTTTGAAAGGTTTTTTTAGACCACTTCTAAAAATGACTGAACATCCTGTTGTAAACGCCTTTGTGTGTACTCTTGCAACCAGAAAATCAAAATCAAAAGTCATTTATTCATAATAATCAGCACATATTGAAAGTCACAATTTACAAGAGACGATCTTCCAAAGCGTCCGCCTAGTGTGTAGCCGCTAGTGTTTAAGCTGGCAAGAAGAAGTGGCGGAACAAACTCCCCAGAAATAGTATTGTAAAGTACGAGTTATTCTCATCATTTATCTTGCACCAGAAAGATCTAGCTAAAGATTTTCATGATTAAGCAGGCTGTTGTGGTGGTGCCTCAAAGCTTGGCAAACCAAATTCCTCTATGAACTGTTAGTCTTTTGAGAGATTCGGACAACAGGACCTACATAATTATATCTAAATATCTTTGCCACAATTTCTGGTGGTACCTATTGCAAAATGAATTCCTCTACCAACATATCCAACACATGACCTATGAATCAAACTCCGGACTACTTAGCAACAAATCTGCACAGTCACTCTTGCATCTAAACTGAAGTTCAAAATTAACCTATAAAAATAAGAATCATTGAACAAAGAATAATAAAGAATTGTTTATTCGTTTCCCTTCGTATCGCGGGAGCAATGTTCTACAACAATAAACACGCACTATCTTATGCATGTGATTAATAAATTGTAGCACAATTTACAATTTGTCATGTTCCTTTTGTGGTCGCTTGGGTGAAGTTGAGTGGTTGTACCTAAAGCTTAAAAGACAGGGATAGACGATATCACACATACGACCCGAATGGCGCAGTGGTAGTGAGGCTGCCTTACGTTCACAGGGTTCCGGGTTCGAATCCCGGTAGGAGCAAGTGTTTGTGTGGTGAGCATGGACATTTGTTTCCGAGTCATGGATGTTTATATGTATAATAAGTATGTATTTACAAACAAAAAGTATCTATGTAGTATATCAACTATCTGGTGTCCACGACACAAGCCTCGTTGCTTAGTGTGGCACTACATGGCGCTGTGTGTAATGTCCAGCGATATTTATTTATTTTTATTTTACATACATAACATCACGCCTGTAATCCCCGAAGGGTTAGGCAGAGGTGTTCCTAATAGTACACCCACATTTCGCCAGTTATGATTAAGTCCATGTGATAGGGGGCGAGCCTATTGCCTTCGACCGGGCACAAATCCAGGCTCTGTGTCTACGACTGAGATGTTCCTGATGGAAAACCCCAACAACAATTTGTCTAACCCGGAAATACAGGACTTCACGTTCAGCAGTCGCGACCGTGACCGCTAAACCAACGTGGCAGTCGAGAGCTAAAATAGTTTATAATTCAACTTTACTTCACTTGCTGTTATATGTATAAAGTTCATTTTTGTTATTGTTTTTAATGTTCATATTCATTTTGCATACCTTAAAGACAGAATGTACAAGAACTCTCTAACCAGTGTAACACCTGAACTGTAAATTTACCTACATTCTATGCAAATAAAGCATTCTATTCTATTCTATTTGTAACCTCATCATCTGCCTAGCCTTTACCATAAAGACTGATTGTCAAAATTTTGCTACACAATCCATGAGTCATTCTAATGTAGCTTGAAACAGACCAAATTCGTTTTTAATTAGTTATTCTTCAGTCTAGTGTAAGATAGAGCACAGTTCATCACCTGCATTATTGATAATGGATGTATACCTTCAACGAACCCCTAAAGGCACGAGTTCTTCCCGTCATTGCGAATATTTTTTGTTCTAGACCGTACCTTTGCACCTTTTAGTCAGGGAGATATTGGAGGCCAAGGTTACAACCTTGTTTTGTAAATACAAGTTTTTATTTCTATAAATTTAATACATTTTAACAATATACATTATAATAATTAAAAAGACTAAAATTAACTAACTACAAACTATAAAAGAGCATCAAAAAACTCCTCCTCAACGCTGTCAGCCGGTATTGTGCCCAAGAGACTGGCGGCGTTGCCACGTTGTATGGCAACACTTAGCCTCTGGCCAGGGTAAAAGCCCAGCCCTTGGGTCACAGGAAGCGTCAACTAGGCGTTTGGCAATTTCAACTCAGTTTTTATTATTTTAACTTAACTTTAAATACCTCCACGACCCCCGCACTATTCAATGCATCCATCAGCACAATGTTTTGAGTGCGATACATTGAGTCCTGCCGTAAAACGAGATTTACACCCCAAAAAAAGTCGTTTCCCAGCAATTATTTTTGCGTAGAGTTACTTAGTTTGATGTAGAAATTGCTTGGTTCACGGCTTCGTGAAGGGTCTGTTTATACCTAGTATATTGCTGGAGGTGACGTAAAGATAACTGCTAAACATAGACGTGTAAACATATAAACTAGCCATAACATGAATATTCGTACCTAGTTATACGATATTGCTGTCTGATTAACAGGTCTAGGTTGACCTGTATAAAATAGCAAAACTCAGATTATAACCCAAGACATTCAAATGTTTACGAGCGATAGACGGAACAAGACGAAGAAAATCGTAATCCAATACTTGTTACTGCTTTGTAACAAGTCTGTCACAAGTCCGCTTGTCAGGTAGCATTCGTGAGTCAAAATCGAAAATGTTCGTGATCATTTTGTATGACAATATTCCCAAAGTCCGTTCTATAAGTCTTTTCAATCTCTTTGATTAAAACCAATGGTTTGGAGATGAGTGTAATATATGTATACTACACACTACAATACTTCGGACTCAATTCGGTTGCTAAATAAATGATTTCATGGGCTATTGCTGAGGAGCGGAAATAGTACGCAGACTCATCATATTGTGTGATTTATTTCAATCCCCCTGCTCTCAAAACGGTGAAGGAAAACATGAGGAAACCGGCACGGCATGGCCTAGAACCGTAATTCGAAGTGACACTTTGTAAACTCGCACTGGGCCCGCGTGGTAGACTTTAGTCTACCAAGCAGGCCCAGTATGACAATAGAGAGGAAGCCTGTGTTCCATTAGTTAAAACATTGTTGGTTGCTTATGCTATAGCTTATCCTGAAGAAATATAAAACATTCTGATCAGGGTAAGCTAACATGCTGTATATACCTATGCTGTACACTCACACACACATGGAAATTATGTTTCTCCTAATCTTCCGCTATTATTTTCTGTTTAATTTCGTTTCGGGATCCGAGACAGTGAAACTGTTTCTCTGGGATTTAGTCGAGCTTCATTATCTCGGCGTTATTTTAGTGGTCGCCACGGCTTCCAGGAGTTTCAGTGGTTTGGGAATAGTATGACGGGTTTGTCCCAATAAAAAAAAAACAAACACATTCATAATTATACAAGTACGTGCACCCCGAAACAGACAATGAAAGCTGCTTAACATTTTTTTTTTACTTTTTCTATTCATGAGCTTATTCATTTGAGACAGCTCCGACACAAGTACTATTGTCACTTGGCGCTGCCTCAGTTTATGTATGCACGATGTTTGAGTTGAAATAAATATTTATGTGTATATGTATTTTTTTTTTGTTTTGCATCTGTTTCTTGAGGTCTGCAAAACAAAGTGCGGCAAAACGCGCAGGAGCCCTTTCAGCTTATATCGGGGAAAGCCATATACCAGCTCTAAGCTTTTCAAGCCTAACTGCGGTTGGTTTAGTGCTGGGCCCGTGTTGGTAGATTGACTTTTTACAAGAAATAAGATACTCAAATCTTTTATTACAGTTTCTACATGTATTTATGTAATAACTACATACTATTCAAAACATAAAACAAATGATCTTTGTTAGGATCTAATTACGAGTAATAATACCTACCCGGTAGTACCCAGTGCAAATAAACAACTTAATTAATGCATGTTTTTGTTTGTTAATCACCAAATGTTACCTCATAATGAACATAAGTAATTAATTAATATTTTTGACAAAGTTAACCAACTTTCTTAACACCTACGTAATATCTATATCAGGTAAGACTGGAAGCCGTTCCCAACATGCTTAGTAAGAAAGAGTAAGCTAGATGTTGATTTTCCGCCTGTAATGTCTCGATTACACAAACACATACTGAAATATCGGTATCCACCTTTTTGCCCGACCTAAGTACGGTCTTTCTTTCTTTATCGTATGGTTAGTGCCTAACCTGGTATGAGTTTTTATGCCGCCCATGGGCTTCTGACTTGGCTTTACATGCCGTCAAGAAATATCTCTCAGGCATGCTGCTTTCCTCACTATGTTTTCCTTCACCGAAGCAAGTGATAATTAAACAATACGCACATGAATTTCGAAAACTCAGAGGTGCGTGTCTTGGGTTCGAACTCGAGGCCTATGACTAGGCTGTCACTACTTATTATATGTAGGTACGGTGAGAACACATCTAACTACGTAAATCTTTGCAAATGAAAAATACCGTGACATTAGGTGTACGTTATTCCCGACACGCAGAAATGGTCTGAAAGTGGGGGAATAAGGGTCATCAGTTCCCAGCAGTTCTTTTTCTTTCCGACAATCCTTCTAGGTACTGGTTTCCAGGTAAACAATAAATGAAGAAGATTGCTCCAGTTAAAACAACAATCCTCTATTGTTTTCAAGTCGTAAATATTTATTACCGATACTAGTGAAATTGTTTGTGGTTTAAACCTGCGTTAAGTTCTGTCAAAATCTCTTTTAACGATCTAAAGCTTTCATTTGTTTTGTTACTATTATGGTATTATAGCAGATCTTAGAAGTTTCAAAAAGTTAATTTTAATCCAATAATGGACGCGCGGGTTTGCGGGAAATGGAAAGAGTGTTGGGAGGTCTTTACTAAGGTGTGGAACAGAGCAGGCTAGGAAAACAAAAATGTTTGACTGTTTCGCATTAAGTAAAAGTAGTGTTAAAATAATTTTGTTGTTGTTGCATTTCTTATTTCGGACTCAAAGGAAACCCAAACTAAATACACCCAACGATTTTTAATAGGATTATCAAAAACTTTTTATTGGCATATTCCAATCCAAAACATTTTTGCAGTTTCCATCATCGAAACAGTATTATGATACACAGTTATTTTTTCATTGATAATTTAATTAACTTAATTTAATTAAGTACTAGCTTTTGCTCACGGTTTCGCTTACATTCCTAAGAGCTGATTCTCTATTTGCTTGCACATGTACGAGAACATGTGACATCGGGATTTCCCCTTCGTAACGATACGAATAGCACGTTTTATAAAACGCATTTCAAGTACAACCTCGAGGCAATGAAGGTAATATTATAGTCAGCCTACAATGTTCCCACTTCTGGCATACAAACCTAGTCTCTGTGGGAGGGGGTGGATCATTATCCTCCATACGGCCCAGTGTGGTTCACTGGCTCATAGGCCTCTCCAGAAAATGAGCTTGATACTGGGCAAGCTACCTACCTTACGATTGCCGATTCGTGGTCTACTCAAGAACAGGTCTACCCTATCGGTCATCATCGGTTTTACGGCTAAAAAGGCAAACCCATTGCCACTTCAATTGGAAAAGCTAAGCGCATCGAAAACTATGGCTTTCTCCCGAATCACCTACTCATAGATTCAATCCCTTAGAAAATAAGCTCTAAACACACCCCTTTCCATAGCTTGACAAAAGCAATGTTGCTTAACACTTCGCTCCCCAAACATTTAACGAAGACACCTCAATTATCTATGTATGTTATGACCCCATAAATGGGGGTAAAAGCTCCCCCAAACATGTCAACCTTTCAATGGGATTATCTGAATGTACGGCGAAACATTTATTGTCTAACTTTTAGAGATTACCGTGTATCTTTGTTTTTATTATAACACTAGCTTGTGCTCGCGGCCTCGCTCCCGTTATGTACGGAAATTAAGCCACGGGAACGTTTTAAATGTATGCCCATGACACTCGGGGATAATGTAGCTTCCCCTTAGTGAAAGAATTTTCGGAATCGGACCAGTGGTTCCGACGATTACCCCTTACATACAAACTTACAAACAAATCTTACCTCTTTGTACTACGAGTATAGAAGTGAAGATTACTATGCATTTGGAAAATCGTGCCGCTTGCCGTGCGAAAGTTACGTTTCACTTCAGTTAGGTTTTTACAAAATAAATATATCTTTTTCTTAGATAAATCCTTTAGCTGAATTCCTGGTACTGCTTTGTTTATGAAACAAACAAACGTTGACCCACAAAACTGCAATATTCGTGGAATCTTTTTGTCCTAGCAACAGATCAGTTGGTAGTGTGCGGATGTTTTGTTGTTCCCATTGGCTGACCTTAGAAACTAGTCACTCAATTACTAAGTAGTTCGTTATCTGTTTACTTCATAATTAATTACATATGTACATAAAATATGTACATTAAATACATAATAAATAATATTTTGCATTTTCGACATATTTTCTAACACGACAAAGACCAATGTCATCATGCTCTTCTCTTGTAGGCATGAGTTACATTTGCAAAGAAATAGTGTTTGTAAGTGAGTATGTGAGCGTGTGTAGAGTGTGTATGTATTAGGGTATCCACAGAAAGATAATTTTTAACCAGTTGTAAGTTAAACTCTAAAACTCAAACTCAAAGCATTTATTTCAATTAGACCATTACAGGCACTTTTGAATGTCAAAACACAAAAAAATAAGTCACACAGTCCCAGTCACAGGGCATAATAACTTGTGAAAGTACTGTAGTTGCCCATTCGAAAGCGTAGATCCTATGAAAAAGAATGGGCAAGAAGCTCCATGGACACTCTTTTAAATCAATATGTTGTTACAAAGTCTTGGTTACATCATTAATGTCGAGATTAAACATATATGTGAGAACGATGTAGAAAGACATGCGAGTAAGAGCGTCCAGAGTAAAAAAAATAAAATTAACAATTCAAAAATACAATAATCCTTGGCAGCTGCGAGATGACCAGTCCCTACTGACAGCGCCCGTTCACGAACATGACGCATGGATCAGCCATCATTCAACTCAACCATTTTGAAGGGAACTAAACGACCCGACACACGCGCCATCAGCGTTAGTATCGGTTGATGGCAATAGGCTTTTGCCTACATGGGACTTAAAAATAACTGGTAATGGTTGTTTAGTACTAAAGGTACTCTGCACACTACAGGCGCTATATTACATTACTATCAAACTGGCTAGAAGCTAGCTACCAAAAAGCTTATGTCACTCCTTCTGCCTTTTTTTACCAGCATTTTACATTCCGACTGCCTATCTGACCTCCACAACCCAGTTAGTACTGGGTAATACGATACCCATTGATAAGACTGGTTTTCAGAATTTGAGGCCACTGACTAACTGTAACGACTGTTAAAGATCTACAAACGATAACCGAAACCAACGGCTCATTGTGCTTTCCAAGGCTCGGAGGATAGTCGGTATGTGATGGATGGTAACCCATCCAAGGACCGACGCTTTTAAAGCTGAAAAAACCTTATCGTGCTGTAGCACATCCAAGGCCGCTTAAACTACCAGTTAAGCTGCCTCCTATCATCAGATGATTAACAGCAAAACGATTTTAGTTATGTTTGTCTAGTGTTGTAATGTTAGTCTAGTGGTTGCAAGCGCGACTGCTGAGCATGACGTCTTGCGTTCGATTCCCGGATCGGGTAAATTATTATTAGGATTTCTATCAGGATTTTTTCGGTAGGAGCCTTGCAGCCTGGATTTGTGCTGGGTTGATGGCAATAGGCTCGGCCCCTACTGTTTGGGGCTTAAAATATAATTGGCGAAATGTAGGCGTCCTATTTAGGTACACCTCTGCCAGGGTTACCTTCGGGGATTACAGGCCTGATGTTATGTGTACTTTTCTCTTTGTTATCGTTAGTCATGAAGTTGGAGCTTGGCCATGAGCACGGCCATGCACCATGGTATGTGACGCCCTTTAAAAGTGATATAAAAATTATATTAAAGTTTCACTAACTGGACACACCTCTGACCAGTCTTTCGTGTCGAGTTGGTGACTAACCCTTATATTTAAAGGTCCAGCTGAATGCAAACAATAGAACATGATCATTAATTCACTATCCTTTTATTTACGCATAATGACATGCTGGCAGAGTAGGTACCTCTTGGTGTAATTTTGTACTATTTACTGATAGATATATCTAAACGACCCTTGTAAGACAGGCATTAATAGTTCTATTATTGTTGTATGTATATCAATAATGGGTGTGCAAAGACCCTTAACGAAGCACATGTGTTATGCCCGTCATTGCGACCATTTCTTTATTTGTGGGCCAAAGGTCAAAGCTCCAACATTTTCACAAGTTTGTTTTTATAATACCATTTTTAAATGACCTCCATGACCCCTGTACTGTGCAATACACCCATCAATACAATGTTTTAAGTGCGTTAAACGTGATTTGTCACCCCAAAAAAAGGTCGTTTCCCAGCAATAATTTTTGCGGCGTGTTACTTGGTTTGACGAACAGAATGCTTGGTCGACGGCTTCGTGGAGGGTCCTTTTACACCTTGTATACTTGGTAGATAATATCTTATGTATGGGTGAAGCACCCGCATATCGTCAACACGGCGTAAGTATATAAATCGTTGGCCACCACGTGTATACAACCCGGAGCTTATACATACATTTATTATTTTAATTAGATAGAAATAAATACACAACGATCGATAACTACTTGATAGGCCGTAGTAACACAATAACCCTTCGCTGATAATAAAAATAAGATGTACTGGAAACAATACTTTATTTTTAACATTTGTTTGTAAGTTTTTATCTTCGCCCCCGATGAAGGGTTAAGGTTTCCATTATGGAAACAAACCGTCAGAACCCTTTACAAAAAACACACCACAACAAACAGTATATTAACATAATAAATCAACACACCTGTAATCCCCGAAGGTTTAGACAGAGGTGTAACTAATAGCTACAACTCACATATCGCCCCATGTAAGCCGGTGAGCCTGTTGCCATCAAGCCAGGCACAAATCCAGGCTCCGTGGCTGTTTCTAAGAAATCCCTGATGGTAAAAACTAAAAACCCAATAAAACTTGCCCGACTTGAAAATCACACCCAGGACCGCGTGCTCAGCAGACTAATGAGGCAGTCAATGCTTCCCATTGAATGTGCTCTTTCCTTTTTCAAATCAAATCAAATCATTTATTTCTTTGCAAACATGGGTAATTGATACAGAGATGTTTTCTTATATAATATAGTCCTCCGTACTCTACCGCGTCGCATGGGCATGCAAATTATATTAAATTCCAAAATTAATGAGCAATTGTATAGAATTGTATTGTTTGTTGTTTTCTTAAATTGACTGGTGTTGATGGGTCTTCGCACCCGCAGCGGACGCACCATCACCCTCCACCGTACTAAAACATGGGATGGCGCATGTATGTCGACACAGATTGTGTCTCACACCACAGGCCTACCCGCCTTCCAAGGCATGTTTCTATTTCTATGTGTCAAAAGGTTCGGTTTGTGTTTTCAATCAACGTAATATTTTATCATTTCTTCACTAAAATCCTTTTATCACTCGGCTTTAATTTTATTTTATTTCACCAACCATATAATATATTTACAGTCCATGTCCATCGCGTTCAATGGTTCTTCTACAAAATCTGTAAAAGTGAACATGTGAAATAATGTTTTAATTTACATTCCCATCGTTATTTTAAACAAAAGGATAATGCCAATCCTATTCCCATAATCCCTTGGCCATAACAGTAACTGCCTCTACGACTTCCAGCGTCCAAGGGCAGAAGGGGTGGCCTAATCTTTACCGACAACCATACTGCATTTATTGTGTTTGTTACCAAGAAGTCATTAAATATGAAAACAAATAGCTAGAAAGTACAAAAAAATAAAACATTAAGCCCATTACTTAAAGTAAAGAATTAAAAAATTACGAATAGCTTTTAACTCCTTGCAAATTCTGTAGTTTCCAATAAAGATGAAAAGCTGATGAAGCTTTGTTGTCAAACAATAACTTACGATCAACTTTTCTAAAAATAAATTGTATCGCAATGATATGTATTTTATAATATTGTATTGTATTGTATTTTATAATATTTTATTTTAATATAATTTTTGAAAACTGAATGAAAATACTATCAATAATAAGTAACTGATTGTATCATGTTACTTTATAGTAACGGGTAATTAGGTTTCAAAGTCTGACTTTTGTTTTTTACATGCAAGGTTTCATCATCATCATCATATCAGCCCGGAATCACCCACTGCTGGATATGATAGGCCCCCCTTTTTCTGCCACACTTCCCGTTTCTGTGCGTCGTCTAAATACAAGGAAATAATTGTCTCGAAAGATGTCAATTGCAGTTTATTTTTAACTTTTTTTTTGGGACAGCCATTTCCCTTTTTAATTTCGTGCAAATTATCAATACCTAGTTGTTGAATGTGTTTCATTCATATTTTTATTTTTAAAAAGATACCACGCATTATCTGTACGTGACACCAAGCCAAGTTTCAAGCGCGGCTGACTCTAAAATCTTTACCTAACAGAATTAAATTCTAACGTCTAACGCGAAAACTATCCCATAATCTACAGTAGTACAATATACCTACTGACCTTTAACCATAAAATTATCAATAACAAATATTCTTATTAGATTTTGTATATCCACAATTTGGTGGCCTCTGATTGGTCGAGCCCGATCGTCTATATAAGGGGAGTTCGGGAGAAACTCCGGCGCATTTACCTACAGACGCAGGTAGCCGAGGCACGTATTATTGTTGCAAAAATAAGACTGATTTTATGTGTTACTTTGAACCCCTTTCAAGATGGGGACAACTAGTATTAGCGTTTTAAGTGTTATATTATTATTTTCGGTTTTATGGACACCAACTATCGCCAATGGTGAGTGTTTTTTTTTTGCTCCTTTCATTTTAATTATATATTTTTTTAATTGAACCCATTGTATTCTTTTAAAATTAAAATGCGTAAGAGCTCTCGCATGTCCAGAAAAGATGCGAGTTTTCTATTCAAACTTAATTATTATTTAAATAATTTACTTTCTTAAGATTATACGGGCAATATCTATTCATTAATTCATGTGCTTGGTTAATTAGATTATTTGATTTTGATTAGTTCATTGTATAGGCACTGTAACTTCGAACTCTCTAAAAGCTCGCCTATTTCATGGTAAAATTATCTGGTATCCTTCGTAAATTAACCAAAAACTAGCGTTTCTAACTTTACGATACAAAATATTATTTCTACAATTTTTATATCGCATATCTGAACGTAGACTGAAAAATCCGGGCCCTAACCAAAATTAAATGTCAACTAAAATAGAAGTATATTTCTTTCTTACTATTCAAGAAGCAGCAATAGGAAATTGTTCTGTTATATAATTACATTGAAAAATAGCTCGAAATCTTCACTAAAAATCTTTACCAAAAAATATGATACTTTGCCCATAAACTTGAATTTAACACCAACTAGGAAGAGACCGCCTTGTTCAAAAATGCCTTAAAAACTTTAAAAATAACATTTAAAACATAATTCTGAAAAAAACTCAAATAATTACATTGTAACATGATAACCTTAGTCCTTCTGTATTTAATTAGAGGTAATTAATTTAACTATCAGTTGCAAAAAAAAATTTAAAAAATACTGAATATGATAAAATGTAGCAAACTATAACATGAGTCAAAATGTATAATTAAATCCTGGTAATAAAGAGAAAGAGAATTTGATTGAACCAATATGTATAAAATATAGTGTGAAAATATTTAGTATTAAATAGAGAAATTGGTACTATTCATAGAACTTCTGTAAACTCTCATAAACGACTTGAGAACTGTAGAAGAAGACGTAGAATAGACAAAAAGAATAGTTCTTTATTTGCACAGACAGTAGGTACACATTACAGATGTACACAATAAAATTAAAATACCTCAAAGCTCGAAACAAGTTATACAGACTGAAGAAAGACAAACTGTAGCCCACGATTTCGTCTTTGTGTTTCATTTGTTCGTATTTCATCATTTTTATACCAGTATGATGGAAAATTGTAGCCTATATCGTTCTCCAGGTCTCAAGGTAATCTAGACAATTTCATAATTGTCAGTTCACTGGTTTATACGTGAAAAGGCTTCAGAATGAGATATAGGTATGTTTTAATTTAAGAAAGAAAATGTACCACAACACATGACTTTCAAATGAAACGCAGTTGCCAAAGATAGCAGCACTTAATTCTTACTAAGCAACAACAACCATAATTTCGCAGAACTCTTCAAAGATAGCAAAGGAAAAAAACAACGAACTGCCAAAAGATTCCGCGTTAGGTACAATGAAGAACAAAGTGTAGTTAATGGGCGCGATAACGTGGACATACAATTATTACTTGCTGGAAACATTGATAGCCCTCATCTTTGACCTGAGATAGCATTATCGGGAGCCTGAGCTCCAATGTCAGCAACGGGTATCAAGATGTTGGTATGTTTGCGTTATTTGTTGCTGGATACAAAATTGGCTTCAGTAGCTGTTTCTCCAACTTTTTCCTTAAAAGTATTGGAAAGTCTTTCGTCATGTTTTTTGCCTAAAAGAACATTATAAACAGTATTTCACAGTATTTTTATTAACTTTTTCCTTAAAAGTATTATCTATTACAACTACCTTCATCATCTTTGCTTAAAAGTAGATAAGAACTTTGTCCCTGAAAACTCCCGTCATCGTCACCATCTGCTAATCTTTTTAAGGTCGTCTCCTAGTCTGACTGGATGCAGCTGGATACCTGGGAATTTTACATGGAGCGACTGCCCATTTGACTTCCATAACCCTGTGGCTCTTTCAAAGCACAAAACTGTAGAGTAATTTCAAATGTATCTGAGACGTCCCTTATTTTTTTCATACAAACATATCAAAATTTTAACCATGAGGGTAGCAGACATAATTAGCTGTTATTTGTTGGCAGAATTTAGTCTTGTTGCCTTTGGCAATTGTTTCCTTCATCAATACAAGCAATACCTACTTACTTTAAAAAACTAACTACATATTATGCTGTTTGCTACACAAATAAGCTCTCAATTAAGTTGCTTTTCAGCCTAATTTAAAATCAGCTATCAACATCATTTTATCACTAAACAGCCTTGACAATGGCCACTGTTCACCGATGATGAAACAGCTATTAATATCACTATTAGTGATAACTTTAACGCTCTTAGGTCAAAATTATCACAACTGTCCGTTTATCAAAACCATTGTTCTTTGTTATAAGAGTATAATTGACTGTTGTGTGGTCCTTTTGTGGTGGCCGACACGGGAAGATTAAAATAATAGATGAAGGTCGGTCTTCCACAAGGTTAAGGACTTCTTTCAAAGGACTACTGAAATCGAGGAAGTTGTAGGTCAAAATGACGATGCCAAAAAGATGCAAAATCTACACTGCTGAGCAGAATCTTATGTCCGCATTGTTTTTGAAGGTAAAATTTTGTAGGTAAGGGGCTGTCCTTGAATCACGTGAGGTTTTTTAAGCCACTTCTATAGACACCCCTCGCCCTTGGTGATATATGTCGTGAGGTTTACGGCTACCCCTCCCCTCCCCTCCCTGTATCACGTGTATTTTTTATTATTGAAAATACAGATAGTTTCAGAAACTGTTTTGACAAAGGCTAAAAAAAGGATATTTAACAGATTTTTTTAAAATTCATTATTGATATTAAATATTTTACACGTCACATATTATATTCATATTTTTCGTCCCACGAAAAAAATACACGTGCTTGACACAATATTATCCCCTCCCCCATCGTGATTTTTTCTAACCCCCTCGCCCCCTGTTCAAACCTCACGTGATTAAAGGACAACCCCTAAGTATCTCAAGCAAAATCTCGAAGTAGTCATAGTTTAAAAGCTTTCTACGGGTTGAGAAGAAGTAGTTAGTTTTCCAAAGTAAAAGTGTAATAAAATTCCATATTGAAAAGTACCCATTGGAATAGTATCGAAAGTATCGAATTCCCGTCGTCAGTAGATCAATTAAATGCATCCCAGCTGTGTACGGATGCGTCAGTTTAGCGATCGCTCTTGGATTAACTGACATTAAGAGCTTGGTTCCGTTCATGGTGCATGACCAAACCGAATTCATAGTTCTTGACAATATTTGTTTCGAAAATTTTCAAAATTTCAAATATATTTTATAATGCCAGAAAAGGTAATTATGTGGCTAATGAGAAGTACAGGATAACAGACATGTATCTAAGGACCAAATCATTTTAAAAGGTTCTTAGTTCCGCTTGTTAATACGCAAGACTCATTCCCTATTCAATGCCAAGCTGTGTGTCTATTAACTTCAAACAATTGACAATAATGGAAGGATGTTTTAAATTTGTTTAGTGCTGAACGTACTTCGCGATTTGAAGAGCACGTGGGTCTTGGACTTTCTTTGTTACTTCATCAGACGTTACATCGTCAACACCTGAAATAACACCAAGGTCTCAAAAGAACCCTCCAGAAACCCAAATATGGGTCGTATATTTTAATTTAGAGGTCATTGTGACCGGTCGCCAAACTCTGACTCCTGTCTTGTCCCCTCTTGTGGGGCAAATTGGATAATCGGCTGTTTATCGAGAGGGACCATGTTAGAGAGGGAGAGTGTTCCTGTGTTTGGGAGGCAGACAGAGAGAAAAGCTTTCTAATTTAAAGTTAATTCGATTCATGGTCATGATCGATCATTTATAGGACCTTTAGTAGCTGTCCTGTCAGTTACAATTCTTGTGCATGCCTTTGGAATAAACGTTGCATCGGACATAAATGTCAAAATAGTAGGTAGGGTATCAATTTGGTATTTACCTACATAGATTTTCTTTCACGAGACCAGAGTAGCTACTAATTCATTTAACTTTGGTGTCTCTGTAGGTATTTCGTTTTTTCTTTCTTCTTTTGTAGGAACATCATACGTGTACCTATTTTGTCAAATCCAATAAAATCTTTGAAAGCCTTCCCTCCTGCATCTAAAACACACATTTTGTAGATAATTAGCAACAACTCATTACTTTCTTCAACATCTAGATAAGTAAGAAAGCCTTGAGAACACATATGTTCTGTTATCATAACTGAGTCATACTGTATGTGCGTATGTTGGTTCACATCTGACCCCATTGATCCGGGATCTACTTTGTTGTCAACGATCAGTTAATAGCTGAATTGTACCTTGAACTGTTGTTTATGCATTCTAATTACTGTTTACTTCGATGATAGCTTTGTGATCTCATTTCTTCAGTTTATCTAGCTTTCTCCTGGTAGAATTTTCCTGACACATGTTTATCGTTATGCTAAGATTACCTTGCGATTATATGATGTTGATATCGTTTGAATGGAATTTTTTATCATTTTCTTTACATTCCATCATTTGGTTCGAACCGTCTTCCTACAAAACTACTGAATTATCTTCACCGAGCTTTAATTGAACTCAAAATCTGTTAAGAGTATGACTTCCGTAAGAACCCTAAAGCTTTATACCAGATAAGAACTCCGTTAAAGTAATAAATAATGGCATTTTGGCAAAAAAAAATACTTATTCTAACTCGGTCAATTTTATTCAACAAAAGTAACCAAATTCTATCGTATCTCAATTCAGTTTTTACTTCATCTTGTTATTTGTTTAGATGTTATAAATTATTCTCTTGGGGTTATCAGTACCTATCACCTATGAACTTATCATATTGTTTAATTATTTAAATGTTGTAATGGAAATTATTTCATACCTAGATGGTTTATTTATGAATTATGATTAGGTAGTTTTTATATATACGAATATAATTTTATAAAGAAGTAATGTTTGTAGGTGATCTCTGTAACTGTTCATCCGATTTCAAATATTCTTGCAGTGATTAATAGCTGCACTATTGCCGAGTGCCATGTAATATGTTTTTCACGTGGGCAAAGTCACAGGTAGAAGTAGCCTAGTTGGTTATATGGTTATAGGTATTATCATTATTTTAAATTTGATCGGCCTTTGTGTTGGTTCATCACTAAAGTTCTTCAGAACAAAGAGCTTATTGCCATTAAGTTTATCAACACCTTAATGAGTTTGTAATTATTCTTAACTGTTATAATTAAGTTATTGACACAAATTGCTTTGTTTGTTTCAGATAAATGCTCTATAGGATGTAAAGGATGTGAGTATACCATTTCTTTTATATTATCTTTTCCGTTACGACTGTTTTTAATTTAAATGGCTGTTTTATAGCTTTATACTTTCCTATATCATTATTTTCTTCAATACTATTAAGGTTATCTTTGATCTTTGATCCACCAAATAATTTTATTATTTATAAATCCTGTGTTTTTCAATATCTTTACTGACTTTATTTTTCCCGTATTCTCATGTCGGGTCGAACACATTCGGCATATTTTGGCACGGGTCGGCGACAAAATCAAATGCTTACTTTGCCGCTCGGTCTGTACCAAAAATGCCGAATGAGGCCGACCCAACTCTTAAGTAGCACTGAGTTTTTCTGTATACTTATTCTATCTTTCTCCCCTAGCCCCAACGACTCAATCATTCCTGAACGGACACAAGTATAACTATGGCGTGGAAGGTGTCGTGACCATCTATCTGACCGGTGCCTCCAACCAGGAGACCAGCGTCAAGCTCCTTGGTCAGGTCTCCGTGTCTTCCGTCGGCAACTGCGTGCATGAGCTGGCTGTGCAGAATCTGGTGATCTCTGGTCCTGATGGCAAGGTTCGTTGAAATGATTTTTGAATTATTACTTGCTTTTCTAATAGATTGTATTTTAGTCTGGATGTTTTTGTCAAAAACTATAGTTAGCAAAGTTTAGCGTTCCTTTATTTTCACATTTTTTGATGTTTTTGGATCGATCCTTTTTTTTTGGGACGAGTTTTTAGTGTTTTAGTTCCTGTTAAAAAGAAAAGAAGTACCCACTTGTCAAAATTCACTTTAATTAACCAAAATAGTTGCTGTCGATACAAGGATAACAAATAATTATAGGTACTAGCTTTTGCTCGCAGCTTCGCTCCCGTTATGTACGAAATTAACCCACAGAAATATAACCCGGGGATAATGTAGCTTTCCGTTAGTGAAAGAAATTTCCGAATCGGATTAGTAGTTCCGAAGATTACCCCCTATATACAGACTTACAAACATACAAATTTTACCTCTTTATAATATAAGCATATAGATCGTTACACGGCCTTACTGAGATAAGAGATTACGGTCTTTAGTTTCTGACATTTCTTCTGATGGGCTCACTGAAGTTCCTTAAATCTCTCGGCAACGTCTCACCTCCGCATTTGCTTCCAGAAACACCAAAGCCCGCCCGGCATCGAGAAGCCGATCCGCTTCACCTTGCAAGATGGCCGCACCGGCGCCGAGATCTGCGCGGAGGAGGACGACACCCGCCGCTCTCTCAACATCAAGAGGGCTATCATCTCGCTGCTGCAGACTGAACAGAAGGCTTCCACTCAGGTACGAGATGCTTTTGTTATTTCAAAAAACTTTGTAGTGCACATAGCATACTTTATAATAATTACTGCATTCGTCAACAGCTCACCTCATTTTTTCTAGCTGACGATACTGTCCCCGTACAGTTTAAATTAACTGTGTGTAAACTTAAACCGAAAAATCGAAAGCAAAATTAAATTTTTCGTCCATTCAAAAGAACCGGCAAACAGCTTTTTTGCAGCAAATGTTTTGGGTTTAAAAGTTGTTTCTTGGACATCTTTCAGTCTAGTGATAGTTTACGTTATAATATCAGCTGTTAAACAAACTATGCGGTTGGTTCATCCGTTAACATAGATACATTATACTGCGCTTAAAAGTGGAAACACTGTTAAATTACTTCTAAATTAAAGTTACTGTGTATTCAGTTACGAAGGCAGTAGTTGTTTTGATGATTTTAACGTAAAAAGCGTTTTTTTTTATCGAAAGTCTCGATACTGAAATTCAGAACTCCAATTGTAACCATAATTTTTCCCACAGGTGGACATTTTCGGAACATGCCCCACAGAAGTGTCATCGTCCCAGGAGGGAAGCGCCGTGCTGGTCCACCGCAGCCGTGACCTGTCCCGCTGTGGGCACCGCGAGCAGGGCAAGACCGACCTCATCACTGGCGTCTTCAACCCTAATGCTGTAAGTATC
This sequence comes from Standfussiana lucernea, assembly GCA_964057025.1. Classification (NCBI taxonomy): domain Eukaryota; kingdom Metazoa; phylum Arthropoda; class Insecta; order Lepidoptera; family Noctuidae; genus Standfussiana; species Standfussiana lucernea. Next base: position 1,108,662 of record OZ059809.1, read on the forward strand.
TTGCTTTTGAACTGAGAAAAGTCAATTTAAAACGTCATCATCATCAAGTAAATTAAACTTTCTGCCGAAATCAGTAGCAGTCCAGACTCAGGATGAGTGCTCGGCTCATGGTTTCATGGCAATAGGCTCGCTCCCTGACAAAATTGGGGCGTACTACACGTAGTCTGCGCTACCCTTCGGGGATTACATGCATGATGTTATGTATCTGCAAAAAATGTGGTTTGAAATCCTCGGAAACATCAAGATTTTTGCTTGCCATTTTTTTGTCTTTTTCTCCTTCCACCCACTTCTGAGTATAACATTAGGTATCGATCTCTTTGTGGACTTCCAATGTAGTTGTAAAATATAATATAACCAATTTTTCTTTTACCAGGAAATCAAGGACACTCAAATTCTTCAGTCCGCTATGAACGTGGAGACCAAGGTCAACAACGGCGTCCCTGAGAAGGTGGCTGCGACTGAAGAGTACCTGTACCGTCCCTTCTCTGTCGGAGAGAATGGTGCCCGGGCTAAGGTCCACACCAAGCTGACCCTGACTGGCAAAGCTAAGGCTGCTAACAACCCAAGTAAGTTTTGACGAATCAAACAGTAGTAAATCAGTTGGGTTTTATTGGAGGAGCTCGTGGCTAAAATAATAACCGTCGCTCGGATCAATCTTCAGGGTGAGCCGCGCTTGCCTAGGTTGGTCTGTGGATGGGTGACCACCCATTACGTACCGAGCTTCCTCCGTGCCTCGGAAAGCACGTTAAGCCGTTGGTCCCGGCTGTCATTTGAAGATCTTTGACAATCGTTATAAGTAGTCAGTGGCCCGAAATTCTGACAACCAGTCTTACCAAGGGGTATCGTATTACCCGGTACTAACTGGGTTGTAGAGGTCAGATAGGCAGTCGCTCCATATAAAATACTTGTATTTAGCTGCATCCGATTAGAATGGAAGCCGACCCCAACATAGTTGGGAAAAGGCTAGGCTTATTGTATGGGTAGGCCATTAAAATAACAAGTTTGTTTCTGTAAGTTTAAATAAAAATAATAAACCTGGAGCCTAGTGTTGGATTAAAATCAGTAATCCTTTGCTCATCATACTTCTATATACTATATTAAAATAAAAAACAGAAATAATTATATTATTATAATATAGCTGCTGGACAAATACCTCCCTCCATTCTTTCCGTCGGTCCTGCTTCTGCACCATTTCTTGCAAGTTATTCCATACCAATTTGAACTACTCCTTCAAAATGACTGACCACCATGTTTCTCCACCAGGCCATTGCACGGAGACCCGCACCATCATCTTCGAGAACCCCCACGGGGTGGCCTCAAGCGGGAACACCATGAGCTCCGCACTGAAAGCCGTCAAGGAGACAGCCAAGACCGTAGCCACTGAAGCCAGCTCCAAGTCTGCTGGAAACTTCGCCCAGCTTGTCCGGGTAAGGATCTTCATCTGAAAGAGTAGAAGCATAATTAGCCTATCATGTCCAAACTGCCGGAACACAGGCCTGTGAGGATCTGTGATCGTTTTTGTTTAACAGGTCGTGGTCACTAATTATATTGTAATTTTCCAGATCTTACGCACAAACACCAAGGATGACCTCTTGAAGGTCTACAGCCACATCAAGGGAAACAACGTTGAGAAGTAAGTTTTTATCTTCCATTTTATTTCTACAATCACTTATCTGCTGTTTCCTCTATTCTATCTTTTACTGATATTTTTCAAAATTCACTTTTGCTCATCTTTTCTATGATCCAAATGAAAACTCCAAAACTCAGTGCAATAAGGAAGCTACGACATCAAAAAGTAAAATGCCGTCGTCTTCCTAGCGTGTCGATGGCAATCTAAATTGAATCAGCCCAAAATTTGGCGACGAGTTTGGCACTTTTAGTTGCGCCCATTAGCTCCTGTAATGGACAAGCAACAGGATAGGCAGGACACGGTTTTAAATGCCCCATCGTTTGTGGAATGTCGTAATTGGCACTAATATTCTTCACTGATTTCTATTCCATTTCCTAGTTCTATCGCTACAAAACTCTAGAATGTTCCCAAACTAAATTCAAATTCTTTCACCAGGCGCGTATTCCTGGATGGTTTGATCCGTGCCGGCACCGGCTACAGCATCGAAGCTTCCATCCAGCTGCTGAAGACCAAGGAGTTGAACCCCATTGAGCAGAAGCTGGTCTTCTTGTCCCTGAGCAACGCTAGACACGCCAACAACGATGCCCTAAAGGCTGCTGCTGTAAGTTGTTAATTATTATTAATTCATATATTTTAGATAATTATAATCCATACAACACTCAATACATAAAATTAAATTAAAATCTATTTCTAAATTCAACAAGACACATAGTGTTAGTAACGATGTACTTACAAACTATGTTAGTAACCCACTAACAAAGACAAAAACAGAAATAGATTGTGCAATCATTGCTGCAAGGTAACAGGCCCAACCGAAACCTTCAAAACATAGAGATAAGTTTATGAGAGAAACTGGTAGAGCTGAAAATATCCGTGGAAAGTCCTGCTTTTAAAGATGAGAAGAAGATCGTTACGATACATTTTTATTTGATAAAATCTTTGAAGAAGTCCGAATCTTTAAAAATAATCTCCAAATTTTATATTGCGTGTGGTTTTTAAGGTTGAGTAAAAACCGGTCCGGACAAATTTTGGACGCACCTCCGGATACAGACCCCTTTATAAAATACATACTAACTGTCAGTACTGTCTGTAACTACATATAAGTTTTTTCGTATTGGTTTGTATGATACTTATAAGTGGCGAATGTATTGGATAACTGTGCATTTTTACCTCAGCAATGTTATCTTTAAAAAAGTGCTATCTTTACTTCTAACAACGATTCTTAAAACCTTCTTCCATACAGGGTCTCCTGGACATGCCAAACCTGCCCAGAGAAGTGTACCTCGGCGTGGGCGCCTTAGCTGGTGCCTTCTGCCGCGAGCACCAGTGCCACCACAACAAGAACGATGGCATCGTCGCCCTGAGCAACAAGCTTGGAGCTAAACTGCAGAACTGCAGGCCTAAGACCAAAGTTGACGAGGACAATGTAAGTGTTGAGACTTCTGGACCATTTAGCTGTGCTGTAAAAAAAAAACCATATTATCATTGAAGCATTGAGTTTTGTTGTAAACATTGTAAAAAAAAACGAGATCGATCCAAGCGGTTGTTATTATTTAGCCACGAGCTCCTCCGCCATGTCCGTTATTTGAAAACCATATTTATATTTTCTAACTCTTCTTCTCCCTCACAAGGTGGTAGCAGTTCTGAAGGGTATCCGCAACATCCGCCACTTGGAGGACTCCCTCATCGACAAGCTGGTTCACTGCGTCCAGGATGCCAACGTCAAGCCCAGGGTTAAAACTGCCGCTCTTGAAGCCTTCCTAGCTGATGCCTGTGCTGCCAAGGTAAGATATGAAAGGAGCATGTGAAGCATTGCATTATTTATTTATTTTATTATTATTATTTTTTATTTTTTTGTGTTTTGACATTCAAAAGTGCCTGTAATGGTCTAATTGAAATAAATGCTTTGAGTTTGAGTTTGAGTTTGGAAGAGGCGATCATTTTCTAACCCTTCTTCGGCTTTGACGGAGTCGGTAAAAAACTGCTTTTGAATTCAAAACTGATAATAATATAATTTTTCTTAAGACTTAATTTTAAAAAGCTTACTTAATTGGCAAGCTTATTCGTTTTTTTTTTGTTATTCGTAAGTTGATGAAGAATTAAGTACCAGATTAAATTCTGACCAAGGTTTGGCCCCGCGATTAACGTGGCCACCTACTGGGCGCAACTCTGCTTAATATGAAATGTGTGCAACGAATATAATATCGTAGCTGCTCCTTCTATTTAAACTTATTTTTGTTTAAATATTCTACTACTGGTACTAATAAAGACTTTCCCAACAGATCAAGAAAGCCGCCATCGACATCCTGAAGAACCGTCAGTTGGACTCCGAGATCCGCATCAAGGCTTACCTGGCCATCATCTCCTGCCCCTGCGCACACTCAGCTTCTGAGATCAAGAACTTGCTGGACTCTGAGCCCGTTCACCAAGGTAATTGACATTCTACTTTGTATCTTCACGACGGTATTTCACAAAGGGTGAGATAGAGAAGGAGATGTGCGTAGCGCACTCGCATTTTGCTAGTTATGCCCGTTTTAACTTACACTAAGAGTAACTAACGCATTAATATTAGGTAATTCAGTGTTGGAATTTCCAGTCTTGAGTTGAGAATTGGAAATCCTATTGTACGTATATAATTGTTAGTGAAAATTGGCGCGAGACATTTGTTTTGAGAAAATATTTTAAACCACTCGTTTGTTTTAATAAAAACAACAACACAAAATGAATAAGAACATTCAATTTAACGCAAACATTACGTTTTATTCGGATATATTAATACTTACATTGTGTCTCTCCCCTTCTAGTCGGCAACTTCATCTCGACGTCGCTCCGCAACATCCGCGGCTCCTCCAACCCGGACAAGCAGCTCGCGCGCCAGCACTACGGCCTCATCCGCACGCCCAACAAGTTCAACACTGACGTCAGGTAAAAACGCCATGATATTGCATGGAATACTCTTCAGTCTTTCTTTCTGTATCGTGTGGTTAGTGATTAACCTGGTGTCAGAGTTTTTATGCCGCACATGGGCCTCTGACTTAGCTTTACATGCCGTCGAGAGATATCTCTCAGGCATGCTGGTTTCCTTCACCTGAGCATGTGATAATTTATGTAATACGCACATGAAGCCGAAAAATCAGAGGTGCGTGTCTTTGGTTCGAACTTGAGACCTATGACTTGGCATTTCAATGGTCACACCACTAGGCTATAACTGAACACCTAGAAGCCATAAACGTTAATATCCTCCTGTCCAATTTATGCAGTAATAATATAATAATGCACAAACGTATCCGCAAACTTAGGTACACTCTCACTTCCCCCAATCGCATAAGCCGTACGTTCTACATATTCACTAAATTGTTTGTTGCAACATCCATCTTAATAGCTAACTTCTTGTCCAGGAAATACTCCTTCTCCGAGGAAGAATCCTTCAACGTTGATGCCCTGGGTATCGGTGGAACCATCGAGAAGAACGTCATCTATTCCCAGGACTCCTTCCTTCCCCGGTCTGCTAACTTGAACCTGACAGCAGAAATCTTCGGACACAGCTTGAACGTGCTTGAGGTTAGTATTTTCTGCATTAGTTAGACTTAAAGGTCAAGTTCACACAGCGTTGATAAAATTTATAGAGTGAATAATCGATTATACTGTACAATTTAGGAATCACGCGGCTGTTAAAAACAGCATTTTGTTTTGTAAGTACATCAGAGGGATGTTGTCGTGCGATCCCAACACTTCACCAAAAAGTAACTTGTAGTATAGTTCCGAGATACTGGTTGATTACCATGAAATACTTTACTTTAAGTAACTTTCATAATTATCTCTATCTCGATTGAGTTTATAGAAATAGCATGACACTTACGACTAAAAACAGTATTTTTAAGCATATGACCTCCAGCCTCTTCTGTATCAGATCAATTTGAATGTCATTGCTTTTTAAATTTAAAATACATATGTATATTCTTCTCCATCTTTTCTTTTATAATGCATATCATAATAATAATCCACACTATTCCACCAGATTGGAGGCCGTCAAGGCAACTTGGACCGCGTGGCCGAGCACCTGTTCGGACCCAAGAGTTTCCTCCACACCGAAGACCCCCAGAGCCTGTACCAGAAGTATGTCGTGGATAAATTCAACCAGTACAAGAGCAAGTTCGAGGGCGAAGTCAACAGGGGACGCCGCTCCGTCAAGACTGATGTTGATAGCTTTGACAAGAACGTAAGTTAATCTCCATTGTTTTCAATTTAGATCAACACGCTAAGTAGATATGCCCCAATGATAATGTTATTTTGTCCTGTTAGTTCTGCAAAAAAAGTCATCAAAAAGTTTAAAGCCCTAAATTTTTTAAATTTTTGATAACTTTTTTTTCGACGACTTCTGTTTTTCCTGACCCTTATTTTTATGTTCAAAACTTCACCATCGGGAAGAAAACATTTTCATGCCAGTTTCTAAAAAAGTGTCTAGCTGACAATACAAAATATTAATCTGGACGCTCTTTCTTACCACGACCTTCTACACAATTCTCACATATATATATAATCTGATGTAACCAAGATTTTGTAACAATATTTAGATTTAAAAGCTCCATGGACACTCCATGGAGCTTCTTGCCCATTCTTCTCCATAGAGATCTACGCTTTGGAATGGGCATCTGCAGTCATTTCACAAGTTATTATGCCCTGTGACTGGGACTGTAGCTTTGCTTTTTTTTTGTTTTTATGACATTCAAAAGTGTTTTGAGTTTGAGTTTAAAACGGGCTCAAAGTCTATTAAGCAAAAAGTCTTGCTTAAAACAAACAACTTTTAATTGCCACAAACTGAAACTCATTACCATCTACCTGACTAACTTCCATTTCGTCCCTACAGCTTAAAGCCGAAGCCACCCCATTCAACAACGAGCTGGACCTGGACCTGTACGTCAAGTTGTTCGGAACTGACGCCATCTTCCTCTCTCTTGGAGACGACAAGGGTTTCGACTTCGATAAGGTCATCGACCAGTTCATCCAGTACCTGAACAAGGGAATCAACGACGTGAAACACTTCCAGGTAAGGACGACCTTCTTTTTAATTGGTTTTAGGCAGTTTTTAAAACTAACAATATCTATTTTCTTAATAAAGACTCAATTTTAAAGTGTACATGCACGCGTAGCAAAACCAATTCTATCTCTACTCTTTGAACTCGGTGATATTTCATTAATTGATATCGCGCCGTATATATTTGACAGTGATGTGCGAAATCCGGCAAGGACAAAAAAGGACCGCGACTCATGATACCTAACTCTGATAGATTTTGCACTTAAAGATCTGTGGGTTTCCAGTGTCCACAGCCAGTTCGCGATCTGTCCATAAAAACCTGGCCGAATTTTAGATCAATCTACCATCTGTCGCATTGTCTTTAATTTCTTCTTTTTTCTATGGTGGTCAAGTTACACATGATGGTTATAATATTGATTAATGAAATTATTAAATTATTTTTTCATTATCTACTCCAGTAATATCCGTGCACTTTATTTAATAATTTGCTCCACCCTTGCAGCAAGAAGTACGCGCGCACTTGCTGTTCATTGACGCCGAGCTCTCGTACCCCACGTCCACCGGTCTGCCGCTCAAGCTTGACATTGTCGGCGCTGCCACCGGCCGCCTCGAGGTTGCCACCAACTTGGACATCCGCCAGTGCATCCACAGCCCCAAGGATGCCAAAATCGACATCAAACTCGTCCCCAGCACTGACATCGAAATCACTGGAGCCCTATTCGTCGATGCTGATGCTATCGCCGCTGGTCTTAAAGTCATCGTCAACTTGCACAGTTCCACTGGTGGTCATGTCATCGCTAAGGTTCTTGAGAACGGTCGTGGATTCGACCTGCAAGTTGGACTTCCTGTCGACAAACAGGAGATTATTACCGCTTCCAATGACCTTGTCTACTTCTCCTCTGAGAAAGGACAGCCCGAGAAACATACGGAGGTCAAGATGGACAATGTTGTGAAGGAGAACACTGGTTGCTTCGACCAGGCTGCTGACTTCCTTGGATTAACTATCTGTGGAGAGATGACTGTACCTTTCACTGTGGCTGGTAAGAATATGTTAGATATCTACTCTAGTATCACTATTTGAACTAAAATACCTGTAGATCAGGATGATAAATTTGCCTTTAACTAAAACAATATGTTTTCTTTCAGGACCTGATGCTCAAGCTTCGATCGCCAAGTACATCTCAAGCTACCCTCTGACTGGAAAGACCAAGTTCCGCGTAATGCTGGAGAAGCAGAACCTCAGAGGATACCATATCAAGGGTGTGGTCCGCTCAGACGACAGTTCCGGTAGACAATCTTTCGAACTGCTCTTCGATGCTGAAGGTATACATCAAAATATTTCATCCTTTACCAAGAGAAAACCATTTAGTAATATATTATTAGAAATGATCAGTTATCTAGTTGAAAATCTTTCACTGATAACTGACACCTCTTTCTGCGGCTAAGTACTAAGACGAATTCATATTTTTAGGTGCCAAATATGGTCGTGCCCAAATCAACGGTGAAGTCACTTACAACCAACATGAGATGGGAGCTCAACTGTCCCTCAACTCCCCACAGAAGGTCGTGTCAGGCCAAGCCACCTTCTACCGCAAACCCACCGAATTGTCCGTCATCGTCAAGGGCAAGTACGACGCCAACGAAATCTACGGCAAAATTGGTTTTAACGTCCAAGGAAGCGGCAACCGCAAGGTCTACAAACCCATTGCTGAATACCAATTGCCAGGAGAAAAGGGCAAACAAAACGTTCCCGTGTCCGGTCAAGTTGTTGAAGAATCTGGTGGTGGAAAGACTAAGTACTCCATCGAAAACATCAAGCTGGCCTTGCCAAGCGTGAAGGAACCGATCTGCATCGATGGACACTTCACCAGCACTGCCGATAGAGACATTGACTTCGATACCACTGTGAAGGACTTGGCTACCCTCAAGGGTTCCGTGAAGAAGAACGACGTTAAGATCGAGTTCCAGAACAGGTTAAACCCGTACATCAACTTCAGGTTGTCGGGACACTTCGAATATGAACCAATTGTAAGTATAATATATAATCAGTTATAATTGGACTCTCATCACAAACATTTTGGATCCTAACATTATTGTTGTCTACAGTGTCGCAACGAATTCGACCTGGTGTACGGAGGTGACCTCAAGAACACACACAACCGCGTCGTCTTTGCACAAATGCTTAAATACCACAAGAACTCACCTGAGGACTTCAACGTTATCACCAAGAACAAGTGTAAGTTATACCTCCTTGCTCTGATTATTTAACTTTTCCTCATCAATTAGTTTCGTATCTAACAGACTTCAGAAAATACCTTGAATTACAAAAAAACAAAAACATATAAAAAATATTAAGCCAGAATATGAAATCAATAGATATCAAAAGCAGTCGTTTATGAAAAAGCTATAAAGCACTTTATCTAATAGAATTTAATTAGATAACTAATGATTTTCATCTTCTAACAGTTGAAATCCACGCCCTCCCCCTGAAGATCAGCCTCGATGCCGATATTGACCCCAAAAAGGTTGACATCGCTGTGGAAGGTCAGTACACAGACAAAAAGGCAGCCTTCGACCTGGAAGCCAGACAGCAAATCAAGAAACCAGGAGACTACAGCATGAAACTGAAGGCTTTCTACGACAAGAATGGAATCGAAGTCTTCTCTAAGAGGGACATTGTTTCTGCTGACAAATCCAACCTGGAGAACTACATTGAGTTCAAGAACATCGGCAGATACGAGTTGTCGGGAGTATTGCTTCACAAAAATAAGCCGAATGACGTGAATATTGGAGCCATTGGACACCTGAAGGCGTCTGTTGGCAGCAAGACCCAGGACATCAAGTAAGTTAACATGGAATCTTCTTCGTAATAAACGTTAATCAGATACCCTAGACCTTTTGTGCTTAATTTAAAATGACAAATAGGTCATAGATTCACCAGATACGTGGTTGTTTTCGACGTTATACCATTCTTTTACTATTGAATCCCATTAAGATAATGGTTTTTCAATACACTTCCTAGAAAACTGGCTCTTACGCTCTACGATTACATTAATAGGTTAATTTCATACTCGTGGATTTTTTCCATTTAAAATCAGTAAACAAACATTTTCCCAAGGTATTTAAACTCATTTCTAAATTTTTCTACCAGATTCGACATCGGAGCGATCCAAACTTCAGCCCTGTATTCCTCCCACGCCAAGATCTCCGAATCGTCTGGAGACCTGATCGATTTCCTTCTGAAGACCACCCGTGGACCCAACGCCAATGGACAACTGAAGCTCATTGTCAAGAACGCCATCGGCGCCAACGGCCAGTTCAAGATTACCGATAGCGATGGCAAAGGCAACGGCATGATCATCGTTGACTTCAAACAGGTGATATTTTAAGCTATTCTCGTTATTACTGCCTGTCGCAGTACACGTGTGCCCTGTGGGTCAGCTATACACAGGGCACGTACAATGCTCTACGAATCCAATATAATAACGCGTTCCGGTTCATGCTGGATTTGCTGCGCTTATGTAGCGCGTTGGGGATGTTCGCGGGCACACGCGTTCCAGATTTCGCATATTGCACATGCACATGATAAAGTGTAATCCATCGCAACCGAAGTTTATTTAGGACTTAATTACAATCAATCTATCTAAAATAAACTTGGAATATAATTATGTTGCTAAAGTATATATTTCGAAGGGTGGCCCCGTCGGCAGACTTTCTATAACAATTTTTCTATTTATCCAGGCCCAACGCAAGATCAAGGGAGACTTCAAGTTCATGGCGAAGGCCCCGGCCTACGGAGCCGACGTCGACATCTTCCTCAACTACGAGAAGGACAACAACGACAAGGTCCACTTCAGCACCAACACTAAGAGGACAGACAGGCTGTTCGACTCTAAGTAAGTTTGCTGGAGCTTTTTCTCTTTTCGTAGAACTTTATTGTTCTGTGTCACATCACTAAATTGTATAAGGAGAATAGTGAAACTAAAAGCATTGAAATATCTCCTATCGGCATAAACTGTAATATTTGCAAGAATAACTCAAGCTGTGGATAAAGTAAGTTGAGAACGTGTTAGCGGGTCTGACTACCCAAGATAAGACAGGCATTGATGTCAACGCTGTTAGAAATAGACCTGAATTAAACAAAATAAATTTCTTCTCGTGGAAGAAAACGGAGGAACACGTTAGTATGGTGCCGACTGCTTTTTCTCTTAAAATTATCATTAGTTTCCAACAGCAAAATTACATAGAACAGCTGTTACTGTAAGCCAGTTCTGGACAAAGGTCTTCCAATGACTTCCAGTTCTTTTATTCACGGCTAATCTAGACTGGTCGTTGGTGCTGAAGAACAGCTTCTAAATGAAAATATATCATCACTAAACTTCACACGGTTTTTCCAGAAACACGTTCATCTATGCTAGCAAGAAGTTCGAGCTGAACCTCCATCAGGATGGAGTATACTCCCCGACCGGCAAGACCCACGGCGTCGTGGAGCTGGTGCTGCCTACTGACAGGTGTCTAACCCTGAAGGTGGACCGTGATATCACGCAGACCGGAGACGTAAGTAGATATTGTGGCCTGTAATCCCCGAATGGTTAATGAGAGGGCTTATTCCACTTTTCCCCGTTGGATGATCCCCATTGATGGGGATTAGTGAACTTTTTGTTCACTATTCCCCGTTGACCCAAAATTTTTATTTAATGGGGATAAGTGAACTAAAAAGTTCAATAATCCCCATTAGGTAGGTACGTTAAAAAAATAAAATATATGAATCATGTTACATTTATTAATTAAAAATATACACACCTAAACCTAAGACCTACTACTACCTACATTTTGCCAGATAAAGTAAAGGCAGAAATCCAAACTTCGCACTGTTATTGATAAATTCCTAATAGAAAAATTAAAAGCCCAACCTTAACCGAATGCAGCTGAACACCAATATTTTACATCGACTGCATATTTGATTTCCAGAACCCAGATCCTGGGTAACATGATTAACATGATACCGCTTGGTATGACTGGTTGTCAAAGTTTCGGGTCTCTGTCTACTCGTAACGGCTGTCAAAGAGCCATTTGCCAGCCGGAACCGACAGCGAAATGTGCTTTCTCGGGTACCTTTACCTAGCCACGAACTTCACGAAGGTTACTTCTATTACCATACCTCAAAGATCTTCTTCTTACAGAAATACAACGGTCACGCCGAAGTGGTTCTCTCAGACGCTACCAAGCGTGGAGGACCAGCTTCTACCATCTCCTACAAGGGCAAGGCCACCAACACCAATCTGGAAAAAGACATCATCAACTACGAAGGTCAAGTTGAACTGAAGCTTAAGGATGGACAGCATCTGCTGAACACCTTCGGAGTCAAGAACAACCCTGAAGGAGACAAGTTCAAGTTTGATCTGAAGGTAAATATACAATTGGCACGTGAGACTATAAACAGCTCGCTTGGGCTGCCTGCTTTTTTGCCACTCATATTTTTACCTCAAAACGAAAATACGGGACCCTTATGAGATCACTTTTATGCCTGTTCGTCTGTTTGTTCATCTATGTGTTTTCAGTTATAGGACTATAATGACTCGATTCCCATGTCAGATATCGTTGAGGTTGATTTAAGCAAATCTTAATTATATTTTCCGTCTGTCATTTTACCACTTTGGAAGTAGTTATATTCTGATTGCTATGAATGACATCATTATTATCATATGTAAGGTCTAAAAATAAGTAAACGCAAACCTATATAGTTTAAAAAAATGCTACAAGCAGTCACGTGGCGTGCCTAAGGGGTCAACAATACGGCAAGCTCCTAGGGCAAGCAGACTATTCAGAAACCCTAACATCATGAAGAGTAGTAGGTTACAAGGGCAAGCCAAATTTGGCAAGCAATTTAAGCTTGTATGTAGGACCGCCGCTACAGGAAAATCACCCATATTAACGATGTTTTTCTTACCCAGTACGACATCACCGGCAACCTACTGCCCAAGCCTGTCACCCTGGTCGCTACCTACACCTACCCCGACTCCGTGACCAGCAGAGATGACAAGTACCGCGTGAAGGGAGGGTACGGAGACGACACCAACTTCGAACTCACTGGAGTCTTGGAGGTCAATGGCTTGGAAGGAGACAAGAAGTAAGTTTGAAGAACGATAAAATGTCCCTTAAATATACATAATTATGCTCTCAAAACGACGAAGAAAAAATCATGAGGACAACGGCATATCACAGAACCAAACATTTTAATACTTGTGACATCTACCAATGCACTGGTCCCATGTGGTGGATTACAGCCTAACTCCTCTCAAAGAGAAGAGTCCTGTGTCGCAGCCAGCAGTGGAAACAGCCTGATTATGCTAAATTTTACTATCATATATTGATCGAAAGTCAGAATGAACAAGCATCTTCTGCATAGTTGTTCTATCGTCAACCTCATCCATCGCTTTCCATCACATGAGACTGAGGTCTAGATCAGGCTCGAAAATAATATAATTGGCCACTACGATATCAGTATTATTGTAGTCATAGTTTTTTTCAACCTTGAAAAAAAGGGTTCTCTATTTGATGCTGTTTGGACGTTTTTCAAAGTCAAAGTCAATCGAATGATTGGTTTTAATCATTGATAGACATTTTTGAAAATCAAAAATTAGCTAGTCTAGGAATAGGATTAAAAAAACTTTCAAGCTCACCACTCAATCTGCCTCCTCAGATACCTGGACGACTTCACTGTGACCGTCAGACTGCCATTCGAGAAGGCCCATGACATCAAGTGGGTATCTACCGTGTTATACCTTCAACCTGAGAACAAGGATACCGTTGAGGTAAGCAGAACTGGAGTATTGACCCGGATTACAAATTAAAATAAGATGTATTAATATCGAAAAACCCGAAAATCAGTCAACAATGCAATCCTTAATTCTAAAATAATCAAATCTTTTCATAGCTGAATATAAGTATTTTATTGTTATGTTTGTTTTACCATCTCATAATTAGGTTAGTTCCGATAAAACTAACTGACACATAAAACTCAAATGCTTGGGGAACCCCCCAAACATTTCTGTTAGTGCAGGAATGTTTGCTTCTATTTGTGCAACAGGCCCTAAACATACCAATTATACTTAAACGTAGAAAACTTACACAATGTACAGTAAATGTACAGGGTAAAACAAAATTGAAATCAGAACAAACGATAACTCGCTAAAATATCGAGAAGTTTCGCTAGACAATTTAATTTAATCCATTTGTTTAACCATTATTTTAACTCAAGAAGCTCCAAGAAATTCTGTCAAAAACCCTCCAATCTCAATCATTAGCACACAAAACGGGATATATACCATGTTTACTATTCAATCATTCATTTAATTTTGTTTAACCTCTAATCTGTCCCACAGTTCACCATCGTGGAATCAGTCCAAATCAACGCTGACGTGTACAAGATCGACGCGAACGGCAAGGTCAGCCCGCAGACTGGACAGTCCACCGTTAAGTTCCTGGTGCCTCACGTAGACCCAGTGGTGCTGGATGTCAACTACAAGACTGCCCAGAATGGTTCGTACGGATTTATATTTTGTTTATATATATTATACAGACGTAAAATTCGTAAGAACTTTTTTCGTAAACTAATCTCAAGTGGAATACCTACTTACCATGTTTAAAATATTTAAAAGCAAGAACAAAAAAAAAACTTCTTAAAACAAATAACTAGAACAGTGCAAACCCTTGATTAAGAATATTAGTCTCAGTATTTATATTTATGTTCACCAAAGAGCCAAATATCCAAATACATATACATATACATTAAATGCAATGGGCATTTTATCATTGCCGACATTTTTCTTCGAATAATTTTCAATTTAGAAATAAAAATAAGCTGACATTATGCTTATGGGTTCTCTACTTCTTTTCATTCCTCTCCATTGAACAGAAGGTTGGCAGTCGAGTTCATATACTTCTCCTTGACTTTTGCGAGGTGCAACAGAATTGTTACCATTCTTTTAACCGCCCTTCCACCACCTTCACAGGAGACAAGAGCGACAACCACGTGGAACTGAAGGCCAAGTACGGCAAGGGCAAGTCTGCCGTCATCGCCGTGGACGCCGCAGTGGCTCCCAAGGACAACAGGGTCAGCATCAAGGCTAACGCACCTGGCGCCGAAGGTCTGAAGAAACTCGAGTTCACTGTGCACTCTAGGGTGAGTTTGGGGTCAAATAATATTGAAACGAAATTCTATTTGTTGAAAGTAACTGAAATCTTGGTTAATATCTTGACTAGAAAAACAAGGCTTCTAGAAAAGGTTGATTTATATAATTCGCAATATGCAAATACATCGCAGAACCCAGTGTATAATAAGTAGTTCGTCTATTTAATTCAAATCTTGACATTAATGATTTATCCAATGTTCATAACTGGATTCTAGCGCTGAAGACAGTAGATCAGTGTGATTAACTCAAATATTTAGCACCTATTTCAATGCGGTTTTATCAAAGACAATATTTAAAAACAAAAAAATTTAGAACTAACACATTGGCCATAATTTTTCTTTTCACTTTCAAGTTAACTTTACTTAATACATCTCCTTTCTCCCACAGAACCCCGCCCCCGACACCTACATCTCCAACCTCGTGGTCGAAGCTGACGGCCGCGTCTACAAGTCTGATACCAACATCGTCTTCTCAAAGGCTCATCCTCTGATCGACCTCAAGTACACCAGCCCCTCCTCACCCAAGAGTAGCAGGTAATTTGGTCTTCTTCTCTTGTATCGATATGTGGTCAAGATACTAACCACTCTGCAAGATTATAAGAGGGTGAACTGGATCAACCACACTTTTGTTAAAACACTTGACCTTCGAAATCGGCCTTACTGCTGTGGAATAAAGGCACTGCTGTCATTGTCAAAGTATTATCACGGACGTGCGGTTAACTGTACATTTAAGTACCGTCAATCTTAGAAAATATTGTAATATTTATAATTTTGCACTAATAAATGATTTAATGGTTGCACCACAATTCTTCGTTTTTTGAAATTGATCAGTATAAGATCGATTTTGGCTCAATTTCACCTTTCTTATGATTCAGTTCTTTAACACCTTCCCCATCTTCCACAGGCTCTTCCTGAAGGGCAGCTCCCTCAGCTCCACCCAAGGCAAGGTCGAGATCAAGATCGAAAACATCCGCGACATTACTTTTGACTGCATCAGCGAAGGCAACGTGCAGAAGGACAACGTCAACTTCAAGATGACCGCGAACTCTGAGAAGCTGGGCATGAAGAACTACCAGGTCGAGATCGCCAGCAAGGACGCTGGTAACGGCAAGCGGTTGGAGTTCCAAGCTACTAATGATAACAAGAATGTTCTTAGTGGAAGGTTTGTTTCTCTTTTTACTCGAAGTTTTCTGCTTTTTCGTAGCTGGCATAATAAACTTCACATTCATTATTACTGAAGAAAAATCTGAAAATATCCTAGTTTCTTATGTCCAGACTTCAAGTTCTAATTTAATTTTTCATCTTCTCCAGCACATCATACATCAGCAAGCAGGAAGGTCCCAAGATGATCATCGAGGGCTCTGGCGCAGTCAAGGTCAAGGAAGAGCAGAAGTCTGCCAACTTCAAGTATATCCGCACCATCCTCGGAGAAGGAAACGAGAAGGGAGTTGACGTGAGTATATCCATCAAGATCTTCAGAATTCCCAGATTTTAGCTCTCATTCAAAACGAGTTTTTGTGAAATTAGGATAAAACCAATAACAACTGACTTCATAATACAACTCTAAATGTGTTTTCGATTCTGAAGTAATTTTTTTTGTAAAACAACTTTAATAGCTATTCAGGATTACGGCTACTAAAGGATTATGGAACATACTGAACATACAACTACTTCGCCCCTCCGAAATATTTTATAGTCTAGTATCTCTGTTTAATTATTTTTATTAGTTCAATAAACACGGGGATTTAGCATCACTGTTTTATCGACTTCGATCTACCGACGTCATTCATCATGGCCACTCTGAGCAAGTCCCTAGATTCCGCGATCCATGGCGGCCACTAGTTCCCGTAAACGTCATGGCTACAAATAGAAATCTAACTTATCCTAGGCCGGATTCTAAAATCTTCGAAGTCGTTTCACATGGTCTTGCATCCGACACGGGTCCTTAAACGCCCAGGGCGTCCAATAGATTAAAAGACGTCCCGATCAACATTGATTTATTGACAACACTTTACCTCCGACCAATCAACATCTCTCAATCTTACTTCGATCTTTCGACATCAATCTATCAATCTTCGACCATCAACGTAACCAACCCTTCTCGTCTTCAGACTTTCTTCAACATCGCCATCGGAGAACGCAGCTACGTTGCAGAGTCTCGCGTCACCAACCTGGAATACAAAAACTCCTATGTGTACTGCGAAGAGAAGAAGCAGTGTGCGCATGCTGAACTGCACTCCAAAATCGATCTATCCAGTAAGTTTTTGATCACCAATAAAGAGAGAGATATTTGTTTCTTTCTCGCAGATATTCAGAATAAGAATAATTTATTGTTTTAAAAATTACATTCAAATGCGTTGCTTCCTGAAACTAACACTAGGATTCCCTGTGTCGTGATATTGGTGCTGTTACTTTAAAAAAATATATTTGAAAACTTATTAAATTATCAATCACAATGTCATCTTTAAAATATCTTAAACATCTGAATAAATTCTAGATGAAATTCCAGTTTAATTATAGATGTAAGCCACTAATAGAACGATAAAAAGTAAGAATATGCTAAAGCATGAAGAAAACTCGTATTGTAGAGTCGCAAAGAATCGGGCCTAAGCCCTTTTCTATAGTTGACCTCAAAATAGCTTTACGACCCTAAGTTCAACCTTAGGGTCGTAAAGCTATTTAGCCGTGTGTCAGTGAAATTATTACAACTTTATTCATGCTTTAATTTTTTTTTGGGAATTACTGTCAAAGGTGTTGTGATAATTACGACTATATTTGCATAGGAAACCAAAATAGACTACGCTCTTTTTTTGTCATAATCGTCATCCTATTCATACCTTCCTCCCACCAGAACCCGGAGTAATCACCAACGTCATCAACGCCGGCTTCGACCTCCGCAAGCTGGGCATCACCCCGGAGTTCGGGCTGATGATCAGAGACGAGGTCTCGGACCAGAAGCTTCCGCAATACACTCTGGACCTCCACATCAACAAGGAAGATAAGAAGTACCATATGCATGTGTACAACACACCTGAGTTTGGAAGTAAGTAGACCTTGAGGAAACCTTGTCCAAAGAATGTAGTTCCAGCTGTGTTCTTCTGCTGAACTGCTTACTTTAAGCAATAGCAAAGATTTAAATCGCTACACTTGCCCTCCCCTAAAAGTAAGGCAAAAAGTGTCAATACTAAGCTGCCGTCATCCTTGGTTACAAGCGACATTGTGTGTCAGTGGGGTTATAACAAAACAGAAGTGTAACTATCTTTTGACGCGATATGGCCAACTACCGATTTAAAATTTTGGTAATTTTTACATTTCACACCTGTGGAAGAGCAAGGCAAAATCCCCCTCTCATATAAAGAATAAAAACTGCTTTTGAAAGAACCTAATAAGTATCAAAAACATGATCATTTCAACCCTGTCTGAAATTCATAGCAACAAGTTTTGTTGAGAAAACCTCACCTTTTTACACATTGTTGGCTCACATGTTAAACAAACTTGAAACTTCCACTAAATCACTTACTAACCAACAATAACTTTCAGATGCCAAGTCTGGAGTCACCATCCAGCTGCCCCAACGTATCATGGCTTTGGAGTCCGTAGTCAGCTACCCAACCAACAAGGGTCTGCCTTTCCCCGTCCGCGGAGAGATCAACCTCGACCTGGACAAGAAGAAGCAAGGACACAGGACCTCTGCCCGATTCCTGGTCGATTTGGACGTTGCCAATGAGAAACAGCAGTCTGCCATTGCTGAGTTTGGATTTAACCACCCTAAGTTGAACAAGGTTAGTATTTCTTTTTATATCAGCTTTTTTGCTTTCTCTAAATACTTACTGGCTTAAAGCTACTTCACCCAATGTTTCTGCTCATAAGGTGTGATCGTATCGGTACAGACAAAGTGAATTCGGATACCTCCATACAAGTACTTACTGAAGTATCTGTCAGTTTCTTGTATCCGCAGCTGATCTGCCTTTTTTCGTATTTTTTATGTTCTTTCCTTTAAAATAGTCGCAGATGACTAACACATAATTACTCTCATCACAGGAAGCCGTAGTAAAGATCCGTGGAAACCTGCAGCGCCCTCAACAGAATGCCCTCAAGATCGAGACCTCAGCCTCCATCTCACATCCAGTGCTTGGAGCCGTAAGTATATTGTTACCTCTTTTCCTCTTGGTATAAAGCACATGTTTTGTCTCTGTCTGGTCTTTTATAAGGCCTGTAAATACTTTTACTGTCTTGAATATTTTGGATAAGAAACTTATCTGATTATTTTTTACAGGATCGCGAATCTAAACTGGTATTGGAAGGATCACCAACCCACATCAAGGTTTTGGTAAGCCCGCATCTTTCTTTATCACCTTCTTTAAAAATCTTTAATTTGTGTGTGACTAAACCATAGGTCATAATCATGTCTCTTGTAACTTTGAATAGAGTAACTTGCTATGGTTGCTGGCTGTAACTACCCCTATCAACCATAAAACATAACTGTCACAATTTAGCTTCTTTACTCAAATCTCAACGGTCAACCATCTTATCTACTACGTGATAAAAGCCCCCCACTCCCTTTTCCACAAAATACAGTCTTTTGCTCTTCTGGTAGTAGTCAAGCTCGTCCTATCACCTTCGCTTGAGCCAAGTATCTAATAAAACCTTCTTCCTCCAGATCAACACTCCTCTGGTCAAGGTGATCGACGTGGAAGGCTCAGCTACCATCAACGACAACCTGCAGAAGGGCGAGATGAAGGTGTGCCTCCTGGAAGGCAAGCCAGTCCGTGTGACAGCCATCGCCAAGGATTACCAGTACTTCGAGTTCACCACAGGTTATAGCGGTGATTAAATTTAAAGTGTTTGGTGTCAGGAGATCACCAAATTTTTGCAACAGTCACGGGGTTGAATCCGACTTGATGTTTCTCTGTGACTGTTAATTGGCTTTCGATTTTTTTATGAGATTTTGGAGTGAATAGTGATGGATTGATTCAAAATGATGGTGCTACTACAGATGCATATTCGATACTGCATTTGAAGCAAAACATCAAAAATGCATGGTTGGCTTCGGCATGACTAACAGTGGGTTCGATTCCCGGTCGAAATAAATATTTGTCTCACCGAGTTGTTTCGAGTCTGAGAAAATTACGCTAGAAAAAAAAACAGAGTTGTCCCAGGGGAAACCTGAAAACGTAACAAACAAAAGACGATCAATCCACTTTTCACCCAAAACTCATGTAAATTACAAAGAAATAAAATATTGATTATTGAAAGAACCGCCCATCTAACGCATTCTTCCCAACAGACGAATCAGACCGCAAACTGTCAATTGTGGGCCACATCCAGCCTGAGAAGCGCGTGGACATCAGCGCAGACATCCTCCTGGGTGGCGAGAAGAAGAACCTCATCCATGGAGCTCTGTTCTTGGATGACAACCTCATTAAGAGCGACTATGGCTTATCTAAGGACAACTTCAACTACTTCTTGGTGAGTTCATATCATCGATGCAAAAGTATAAAGTAAACCAATTTTGAAGTGCCTATTTTATAGTTTGGGTACAAATACTGAGTCCTGGCTTTGGAAAAATCCAAATGGACAACCCAAACAATGATTTGCCTGTCCCAAGGGTTCAGAGATCCTGAACCACTGGGACAGGTGGGCTTGTAACCACCGTACCACAAAAGCAGTTGTAGTATTTTTATGTTATTACCACCAATATTGTCCCACAACAGGGCAAAGGCCTCTCCACTTTCTTTGCAGTTCTTTCGGTGTAAGACCCAGAAGATCTTCGTGAAGTCCAAAAATCTTCAACGGTTAAACCGTTTAAGATTTTTGGACTTCACTTAGGATTTCCAAATTACCCTCAATAAATAAAAACCTTCTTTTCCCCTAGACTGCCCTCCGCAAGGACCTGGACAACCTCGAAGGTCGCATCAAGCAGCTTGGAGAGAAAGCCAACAACGACTTCAAGGCAGTTCTCCAACGCGTGGAGCCAACCTTCAAGAAGATCGAGAAGTCTTTCAGCGAAGACCTGGCCAAGTTCTACAAGGAGATCGCTGATGACAAGGTGCTGAAGGAACTCTCGGAAGTGCTGTAAGTTTACATTTTCTTTTCTTGTTCCGTACAAAGTTGTAACAATCAGATTGAACTAAGACGTCGTTAATAGTGTCAAGACCGTTTCAAATTATGGTGGCAAGACCTAATTCTCATAAGAAGGAAATAAAAAAACAGAGAAACTATCTACCAAACCAACTAGTCTGAAGGTCGGAGCCAAGATCTACTGACTTCATATTAATGCGAACAAAACCTACTCATCTTTTATCAATTGCCAAGTCTTAAAGAATCCTTAAACAGCAATCTTCACTGTGCCCTGTATGTTATTTTTAAATGTAACATAACATCACGCCTGTAATCCTTTAGGGGTTGGTGAGAGGCGTACCTTAATAGTACACCCGCATTTCATCGGTCATGTCTAAGGACCATGTCATTGTAATAGGAGGCGAACCTTATGTCACCAACCAAGCACAACTCCGTGGCTGCTGCTAAGAAATTCCTTATGGAAAAGTCCAATAACACTGCCCGACCTGGGAATCGAACTGAGGACCTCATGTTTAGCAGTAGCACTTGACAGTCGATCATTTTGAAATGCCTTTTAAACTAAACTCGTTAATTCCAGCGATGTCATCGTAAAGTCCGTCGCCAAGATCATCGACGCTGTGCTGACCGGCACCAAGCCCATCGTGGACACCCTCATCAACGCCTACGTCAGCATCGCCAAGCAGCTGCAGCAGTTGTATGAGACTAAGGTACGTTGAAAGCTATGCTTCTTTAAGACCAATCACTGTAATGCTTGTACACTCGCCGTAACTCCGAGGCAGGACGAATGCGAAATTGTACAGTCAGGCGAGGAACACCGAAGCTAGACGAGCGCTCTATATACTCCTCACCAACATCTTGAGAAATAAATATTGGCTGTCCCATACTTTGGTTCGAGTACGTGTTGCAATTTTGTATGGAATAGCTGATAATTTTTCGCTATTACGATGTTGGTCTCGTGAAGGAAATTGTTCAGTTTGTTGAATATGATCAAAATAGGTACAATAGTATTCTTAACAAAACTCTAATTCAATATTTTCTCTCCAGTTCGAACCCACCATAAAACAATTCTACGAAACTCTGTCGAAGTACTTCAAGGAGTTCCTGGACTCTCTGATCGACATCGTGGCGCACTACGCAGCCATCGTCACCGACTTCTACGAGAAGCACAAGCCTGAGCTCGAGGAGCTGACCAACACTCTCACTGCTATCTTCAAGGGTGCGTAATGTTTCTGATATTATAGCGACAGCCCAATACACAAAAAGATGCATATCCATTCATCCTTTTACAATAAGATTTGGAGCGACATCTATAGCGCAAGTTATGATTAAAAAAGTCCTGCATCGCGCAACCAAAGTTATCCAAGAGATAAGAATATAATGCAACAACCCGACATTAACCTTTGCTTGGGCAGTCTGTAGCCCACCAGACACAACACCCGTCTGGTCCCAGTAGATTTTTACTGTCTATTAAAAGACTTGACGGTCTACCAAAAGAATTTACTGTCTAGCAGTAGAATTTACGGTCTACCAGAAGTAGAACTCACTACTTACCAGTAGAATTTATTATCTACCGGTAGAATTGACTATCTATCTGTTAAGTCAATATCTAAAACTAGATTTTAAAATTGTTTATGGTTAACAGGATCTTGCAGATACAGTTGAAGATGTTTAACTAAACAATAACTATATTTTATTGTCACTTAACAATTGGTTGTGTCTTTGTTCTTTAGACCTGACCCGTCTCCTAGTTGCCCAACTCAAGGAATTCCGTGCCCGCTTCGACGCTTTGACCAAGGAACTTACAACTACCATCAAGGAACTGCCCATCTTCGGAATCATTAAGGAGAAGGTAAGCAAAGCATGATATTATTCTTTTATTACTGAAATTACACGAATTTGCTGAACGTGAACGTGATACTGAAACTTGAGAACGTGACGTGAAAGTGATTTAGTTATCTATACTTAATATTATAAAGAGGTAAAGTTTGTAATTTTGTATATAGGGGTTAATCTCTGGAAGTAATGATCCAATTCTAAAAATTATTTCACTGGTAGAAAGTTAGGTATATATACAATTCTACCGGTATAGACTTTATATATTATTCCTGGGTGCTATAAATTAAATTTATATCATGCTTATTAGCCAAGCTATCGCAATTTTTGCGGACGAAGTTGCGTGCGAGATGCAAATCAGATATAAATCAGGTACTTACATCAAAACTAATGTTGAGACACGCCACGTTTCAGAAGAAAAGTAAAATAAGTCCATTCTTATTCTAAGAGGTAGCTCAACATTTCTTAAGACTTTTCCTGAAAACCTAACATTCAAGTTGTTTATTCTTAGCTTCTCATGAAACGTCAGGGATATAAAGCTCTGACCTAATGGTTTCTTACCTTCCTTCAGTTCGAAGAGCTGGCAGTACCCGATCAGGCGATATCTCTGCTGAAGGACGCGTACAGCACCATCCGCGCACTGGTCCCCACGCAGGAGATCAGAGACTTCACTGATGCCCTCCATAACTACATCATCAAGGTAAGACCGAAATCAGCTATCAGTTACAAGACCTCTCTTGTTGGATAGACAGTCACCGATAAAGTTCCACCTTAAATAATAAAACAGCTGTCTTTACCTAGTAGCCTATTAAGTGAACATCGTCAATTTTTTGATACTATTGCATCCAATGATCCCACTCATAAATGATAGAAAGCCCATGGAACTTGAAAGGTGTCTCAAAACTTTAACGACAAAAAACCATGAGAATGTTTACTGTTCCACAAAATGTCAAATCATCAAAAAAGACAGCAGCATACATCGCTATATTTCTACGATATCGTCCTCTTTCATATTTTTCTCGTCAAATCGGGTCAAAAACCCCATCGCAATCTACAGCAGTTCTAACCATCTGCTTCATTCTAGAAACTGAAACAAGAGAAGGTGGATGACAACAAGGAGCTCCGCGTTATCTACCAGAAGCTTTCCACCGCAGTCACTTCTCTGATCCAGTTCATCCGCGGCCAGCTCGGACAACTCGGAGTGGGTGTTGCACCTACCGGCTTCAGCCCTGTGAGTATTGAGAGAGTTTGGAGGACCTAGCTGTAGTTTTAACGGCCTATAAATATGATGATGTACCTAGATTCTTGCTTAAAACATATAGTTGTCATTCAACCTTCAAAGCAAGAATGTACGGGCACCTTCTACGGGGACGCTCGTTAAATTGTAAACTTCGCATTACCATTTTCCACACGTCACACAACCATCGGTGAAATTGGAGACAGCAGCTATCCTTTTTATTAGTTTTGAAAATGTCTTTATTGTTTAGACTTTCAGTACTCAGTAGCAAACCTCTTTGCGAAAGAATTCCTCTGAAGTACGAGTAGATACTAGTTACGCAAAACTTCTGGTTTTAAGGCTAGGAGTCGGAGTCTAAGTCAGGCGCATGAGCTTTGCCTTTGGAAAGACACTTTCTTATAATCAGATTGACCGTCAGCAGCAATTTTTCGTCAAAGTCACATTAAACTAACATAATTTTTCTCTTTCCAGCTATCATTCGGCCCCAGCGGACCCCTGTCTTCGCCATCATTCGGAAGACCACCAACCACCAGCTTGATCAACAAACTGCTAACCGGCGATGTTCCCGATATCATTGCTCTCATCAAGGCTTACAGGCCCAGGACCTGGAACCCGCTGGAAGAGGTGCCCGCTAAACGTGAGTAACAATAATATTTTTTATTACTATCTGGTATACTAAAATTTGCGGAAAAAATATAAGTAGGCTGAGAAATTGCCTTCGATTTATTGAAGATCGAATTTTAGAAGATTATTACCCGACGGCAACAGAAGGCGGGTTTTACTTTTGTAATGGTTAAAAGTTGGCTGTCTAAATAACTTTTTAAATTTTTATTGACTTGTAAAAGTGTCTCGGAAGATCTACTAACAAAAATAAACAGCATTTAATTTTAAAGATGTCAGAAATCAAGACAAATGACTAAATTTATTGTATAAAAAACTGTCGCCATTACCCACATCCAAACTGGTTCAGTTTTCTTCAAAAACAAAAAATATACACATTCATTACTTACGAATCTTTTGCCACTCGTGTCTTTCTGTCTCATAACATAAAGCTAACCTTAACTTCATCTGCTCTCCCCAGTCCGCGCTGTCGTCGTGAATGGCCAGCACATCTTCACCTTCGACGGTCGCCACTTGACCTTCCCCGGTAACTGCCGCTACGTCCTGGCGCACGACCACGTCGACAGGAACTTCACCCTGATGCTGCAGCTCGCCAACGGAGCGCCCAAGGCTCTGATCTTGGAAGACAAGAGCGGAACCATTGTTGAGCTTAAGGATAATGGACAGGTGAGAACTGCTTGATTTTCTTGATGGGAGACCTATAATGTTCCTACTGTTGGGACCTACAAAACCTCAGGCTTCCTCTTTTTGAGTCTTTGTTGGCCCTTAAATACCATTCGACGCAATGCGGGTTGGTGGAGTCACATGTCTTCGAATTTTATGTTCTAGAAAAGGCTCACTTCTTCTACTCAAACAGAGAAGCAACGAGTATTGATCATTATTATGGTATATGACGTATCAAGACCGACTTCAGATTTTTGGGCCCTGACCAGGATTTTCTTAGTTCATCAAGACGTGTGATACCTTTGTAGTCGCTTATTTTCTGACCATATTTTGCACTAAAATTTTTGTGTTTGAGGCTTATAAACACCATGGTAACAAGATATTTTCGACAAAAAATCTACAATTTTTAACTGTATATCAAATGTATACTAACCGAATCGTATTTTTCAGGTGACACTGAACGGTGCCAATCACGGCTTCCCAGTCATGGAGAAGGATTCCTTCGCCTTCCGCGAGGCCAACGGACGCATCGGACTCGGTACACTGTACGGACTTATGGCTTTCTGTACTGCTAAACTTGAGGTATGAATCAACGTTAATGGAAGGATAAAATAAGAAAGTAAAAAAAAATACAAATGCCTCGAAACAAGCATTTCGCATTCATTCATAGTCTTGGGCATTGCTTACCCGCAATGTAAAGCAGTATTTAAAACTAATATAAATTAGTGATTGGCAAGCCATTGTGCGTCAAGTTTTTGATACTACAGGAAAACTAGAACTGAAATAAATAAGTCAACTGGATTTATGCTACATAGGTTTCATTCACTACTCTCATTTTTAGGTACATAATTATTATTATTTGTTAAAAAGACAACTGGCATAGGAATTAATATATTATTTCTTTGTATCGTCTTTTATAAGACCTATCATCAATAACACAGTGCTATAATAATGTTGCGTTTCCATAGGTATGCTACATCGAAGTGAACGGCTTCTACCTCGGCAAGCTGCGCGGTCTTCTCGGAGACGGCAACAACGAGCCCTACGACGACTTCCGTCTACCCAACGGAAAGGTACATCTTCTAACCACCTGATACAATACTTTTTTATGAAGAAGCCAATTAATTAATAATTTCGCGACAAAAGGAAATCACCCAGCCTCGACACATTTTTGGGATATTTTCAAAAGTGCCGACCAACAAAAATAAACTTATAATTTGGATATAATAAACATAACATAATAAACATTTTTTATTATTACACCTAAGTCGTAAAACAATTCACCGAGAAGTTAGTTATTCAACTACAAAATATCTGAGATCACCCAGATTGGCTATTTTTTTTTGCGAGCCAACCAAAATAACCACAATATAGAGATAAATAATAAAGCTTATGGATATTTTTTTTTTTTATTATGATACCTAAGTTCTATACCCAAGTTTAAGGTACACGAAAAGGTCAAAAAGTAAACTTCCCGTACTAACCTTCTCTTTCCTTCCAGATCTGCAATTCAGAGGCCGAGTTCGGCAACGCATACCGCCTGGCTAAGAGCTGCCCGCAGGTGCAGGTGCCCGAACACTCGCACCACCAGCTCCACAACGTCGCCCTGCCACCAGCCTGCGAGGAGGTCTTCGGAGGAGCTTCCCCGCTTAGACCTCTGAACCTGTTCCTTGACCTTGCACCGTTCAGGTACAATTATTATTTATATCTGTAGTACACTCTGCAAGTGGGAAAATAAATATCACAAAAAGTATTGACAGTGTAACAACGTCTTGTTAAGCCAAGAAGGAGCAAAACCTATAGACAAAATGAAAAATTATTTCTAAGTCACTTTTTAGCCCTCCAACGAGAGATCATGAGGTGGTCTTTCACAATATAACGTGAAGTTTCTTCTAACTTCAGTTACTTTCTTAACTCCCTTCAAATCCACCATCACCAGTTAAACCCACCTTCCGCTCCACAGACAAGCCTGCATCCACGCGTGCTCAGGCGACTCCAAGGAGGCCATCCACCAAGCCTGCGACCTTGCCCGAGGATACGCTGCGCTGGCCCTCACCGGCATGCTGCCCGCGGTCCTCCCGGAGGTCTGCGTGCAATGCAGGGACGCGGACAAACCCAGGAGTGTGGGAGAAAGCTATGAGATCAAGGTGCCCAACAAGCAAGCTGACATCGTTGTGGCTTTCGAGACCACCGCGGTAAGTTTTCTTTGAATCTTTGTTTTGAGTTGGCTGTGATGTAGTGATCGTCAGCGTCTGCTCTTTTGACCCTATACTGTGTTAAAGCAACCGGTTTTTTTGCGACAATTATCTTTAATTATATCTATAAAATATATCCAGGCAATTCCTGCGATTTAACAAGTATCAAGTAACAACTTCAATAATAATTTCGTTTCTATTAGGTATTTTTAATTATATTAAACAATTCACAAAAGAAGAGAGTCTTCCGCAGTCAGGAATCCGTTTGCGATCCATTGGTTTATTATGACCATATTTTAGAATCAATTAATTTTAATGTAAAGATTCTTTAGTGTAAACTAGGCCTATATTTACTATATATTTAGTTTACCCTAAAGTATCTTTTGACTTCAAAGCAAATATTCTACCCTCATCTCCCCCTTTCAGGACAATGAGAAGAACTACAAGAACATCGTGGTTCCCCTGGTGGCACAGGTGCTGAACAGTCTGAAGAGCAAGCACATCACCGATGTGAAGGTCTACCTTGTCGGCATCACCCCCAAGTTCCCCTACCCCATCCTGTATGATACTGACTGTGAGTATGAGTTGCTTCATCATTAAGGGGGAATTTCACCGATGACAGTGAATGCGATCAGCATAGCCAAGGCCTGTTCAAGAACTCAATATTCCATAGCAATTTTATATCACCGACAGTTATTCAACGCGGTTTAAATTCGCCCCTCGAAAACAGCTGTTGAATATTTTCTTCTTTGACTTATACGAAAGTTGATCCTTGTAAAACATCACTATTGTTTGTTTAGTCATCAGAATTTTTATTTAATATGTTTCTTATTTTATATAATTTCGTTAGTTGCACCAAAAAATCGAGTCTTTGAGACACCTAAATATATATTCATATCTTTGTTTGCATTCCATTATGTAATATTAAAATATCTTACAATAGTCTTTAAGATAAAGTACAATTACGGACCCAGTAGGGCACAGCTAAAAAAGAATATTTCACTATTATAATTTCAACTTACGGCACTGAACCGAGGGTTGAAAATCATACAGAGCACTTTTCTTTAGAAATAATTTTTAGTTTATTTGGTAATACTGATAACAGGCGCATCGTGATTACTATGTTTTTGCAACTATTAGCAGTAATATCTCTTAAAGCTCTTATAGGAACTGCAAAGCCAAATGATTTCTTAAAACCATAAATAATAACTTTATATCTTCCTTACAGTGTATCTGAAGAACGCCAAGCCGGTGTTTGACGACAAAGGCCGTTACCAGAGACTGGCCGACCCGGACAGGAGCAAGAACGGCCCCTACAACAACTACGTCAACGAGGTGCTCTCCATCATCGACGCACTCAGGATTGAATTCGGTAAGTTTCACAATGGTGATGGTTAAGATGATGATGATGTTTCAACTAATCTGCAAAGTCAGTAAGTTAAGATTATGTCTGGACCATAAAGGAGGCTGACCTCTGGGTTTGTTTCGGCTGTTTCTTCTCAGAGTAGTCAGGCACGGAATACCGGCCTCATCTAGTTAAAAAAAAATGACGTGTAAACATGTTTGTAAAACCTATTTGCAAAACAAACATCATTTATCAACTGGTAGTTATGTGTGCCTAAACCGACCCAGTACTTAATAATAATTGGGGAAACATGATATTCGCAGTATGTTTGTGATCTAGAGTAAGTGTGTAGTAAATATGACTACTACAGTTACAGTCGTAGATATAGTTAAAATCTGCTGAAAACCATAGCTTGGTCATAAACGCACTGGCAATTTGATTACAATGATTTTTTTTTTTTTTTTATTCTAGCAAAAGGGCTTTGTCGCACATGCGATTATGCCGCCCTGGTTAGTTTTACAAATTTTAACAAAAAATACAAAGTTTAACTAAATCTTAGCATAGCTAGTCTGTAAAGTGCTCTAGCTGCGTCGGACAGTGGCTCAGCTAGAACACTGTTACAGTAACCTATTTCTCTAAGCCTACAATCTAATCTATATCTTAATTCTTCGTTGCGGACACACTCGGTCAATATATGGTAAACATCATCAACGGAATTATCACAAAAATTACATTTATCTGTTGTTGATTTTGCCATAAGGTGTAAGAACTTATTACACGGGATGTGTCCTGAACGAAGCCTTAGTGCAATAACAGTATCACATCTGTTCAACAACTGGTTATCTATCCACGGCGACTTCAAGGGATGCGGCTGGATCGTTTTGTACCAGATTCCTTTATCTCGAGATCTTTTATTAAAATATTCCTTCCAAAGTAAATAGCAATCCTGTTTAATTTTAGGTATAAAGTTAGAGAAGTGAGGAGAAAAGTTAACAGGAATTCCATCACATATGGCTTGCTTGGCTAATAGATCAACAATTTCATTGCCTCTTATTCCAATATGTGATGGAATCCATTGAAGGACTACATGCTTTCCGTCAGATTGTAACTTCAAAATAATTTTCAGTATAGTGTAGGCTATCGGTGTTCCTCGAAAGGTCGAAGTACACCGAGCCAAATGTTGGAGCGAGCTTCTGGAATCTGTGAGAATTACAATATGGTTTTGGTGGATTGATTCTACATAAGACAGAGCT
This sequence comes from Standfussiana lucernea, assembly GCA_964057025.1. Taxonomy (NCBI): domain Eukaryota; kingdom Metazoa; phylum Arthropoda; class Insecta; order Lepidoptera; family Noctuidae; genus Standfussiana; species Standfussiana lucernea. The sequence goes on from OZ059809.1 coordinate 1,138,749, forward strand.
TCTGCGATCGCGATCAATTCAGCTTCCATTATACATACACTGGCATTTATTTGAAATTTTATTGAATTTTCATCTGACTCATAAAACGCAGCCCCTATATTGTCACCCTCTTTAGATCCGTCTGTAAATATTTTAACATAAGTCGAGTATTCGGAAGTAAGGTAATCAATAAATAAGTTTTTTAAGCTAACAGGATTGTATTGCCGTTTTGGCCCAGACATGAATTTTACGTCATGTTTTATTATTTTATCACTATCAATACTACTAACCCAAATATTCAGGGAAAACATATCTAATTTCTGACTGCTGTGAATTTTTAGGGTGTGTAGTGAGTCATTAACCAAGATTAAGAGGGGGATTCTTTTGTTTTGCCAGTATAAGGAATTTTTACATAATGTAGATAGTTCGGATAGTAAATTGATACCCCCGGTATTTGCCTGCAAAGCTTTAGTCTTAAGCCAGAATTTGCTAGCCAAGAAGCGTCGACGTAGGTATAATGGTTGTAGGCATAATTCGCTCTCCATCACGTGAATTGGTGTGGTTTTAATAAAACTACCTACTACTCTCATAGCTTGGTTCTGTAATCTATCTAATTTATCTAAGTGAGTTTTTGCACTGTTGTCATAGAAAAAGCTTCCATAGTCAATACGGCTTCTAATTAAAGATAGATAAAGTCTTCTTAAATATTTTGGGTGTACACCCCAACTCGAACCGGCCAACACTTTAAAAATTCTAATGAACTTGAGAACTTTTTGGCAAATTTCATTTATATGTTTTCCCCATCTGAGAGAACGGTCCAACCACACACCAAGATATCGTACCGTGTCAACAACCTCCAGACTATTACCTCTAATTGACAAGTTAACCGACCGTCTCCTATAGCCTCTGTCAAAAATACAGATTTTACTCTTATTTGATGAAATGTTCAGATTAAGGGAATCCAAGTGATCACATAAGATATTTAACGCTTCCTGTAACTCAGCGGCTGCTTGATCAGTGTTATGGCAAGTTATATAAAGTACGTAGTCATCAGCGTACTGAGAGACAGATATGGAGCTGGGTATTGCTTCACAGATATGGATGGTTGCAATATTAAATAGTAATGGTGACAGGGGGTCACCTTGTGCCAAGCCCCTTCTGGCAATTCTAGTGACAGTATTATCTATGCCACTAATTGATAAATACCTTTCTTTAAGAAATTCCCATAGATATCTACAGTATTGTGCTCCCACACCAAGTTGGTCCAAAGTTAACAGAAGAGTGGTGACGTCAACGTTATTGTAAGCGTTGTCGATATCAAGAAAACACCCGATAGTTACAAGTTTTTTTGAATAGCCAATTTGTATTTTCGAGGTTAGTAAATTTAAATTATCTAGACAAGAGCGGGCTTTCCTAAAACCTACAGTTTCTTCAGCAAAAAATCCTTCACTTTCTAAGTACCACTCAATTCTCTTATTAATAACGGAATGAAAGATTTTACATAGACAGGACATTAACGAAATAGGTCTTATTGCAGAAGCGGAAGTCAAATCGCGACCTGGTTTGGGTATTGGTACTATGCGGACTTGGCGCCATTGTTCAGGGACGAAATTTATTGAAAAAAACCAATTATATAGATGTAGTAAAATATTTTTAGCAAGGTCAGGGAGATTTTTAATCATCGAAAAGGAAATGTCATCGCAGCCCGGTGCAGTATCTTTAGATTTTACACATTTGTCAAATTCCTGTCTTGTTATATCTACTTCCAATTTATGATTTAGAGAGCAAAAGGTAGGTAGTGGGGGGCATGTAAAATCAGGGGCTAAATTAAAGAGGACTTGTTCCGCCAACGTGTCATCCACATGGAGTCCAGCTGAACGATATCCCTTCAACCAGCGCATGCGTCGCCACATGTCACTAGCCGAAGTGACCTCATCCACTGAAGAACAGAACTTACGGAATCCCTCCTTACTTGCATTTCTAGTTAATTTTTGAGCTTCACGAGTTTTGTCCCGTAGCACTTCTAAATTATCTGGAGTGGGGTTTTTCCTAAAACACGTTAAAGCTAATCGTCTTTCCGCTACCGCTTTAGACAACTTCGGAGACCAATAAGTCTTTGGTTTAAATTTATTGCAGGGATTTTGGGTAAATTTAAAATAAGGAATGTTTACATCTGCTGCATTGTTGATGATATCCAAAAAAGAATTATAAGCTTCCTGGGGATTAACAGGCAAGGTATAGTCAACTAGTGCGTCTTGAATAAAATTACGGTAAGCTGTCCAGTCGGAATTTCTAAAATTTCTTTTCTTAACGATGCGTGGAACATAACCATCTGACGTCCTCAGTTTGATTATCATGTGGTCACTGCCTAGCGATTCATTAGTTACATTCCACTCAAACATTAAACATACGTCTGAAGAAACAATAGATAAATCAGGTGCCGATTTTTGTAAAATTCCATTAACTAGCTTTACTCGAGTCGGCTTACCGTCATTCAAAGTTACAAAACTATGGTCAATTAAGGAGTCAAAAATGTGAGTACCTCTTTGATCTGTTTTCGTGGACCAACTTGAGTGATGCCCATTGTAATCTCCTAAAATTAGGGTTTTAGAGTTAGCTATAGAAAACAATGATTCCCAATCATTTTGTGAAGTGCGGACGTTAGGTGGGCAATAAATTGAAATAACATTTTCAATGGAACTACAGTTAAAAATTTTAACATGAACTATCTCGATACCCGGATTTGTAATAATACTGCGACATTGTTGTGCCTTGATGGATTTATGAGTCAGAATTGCAACTCCTCCGTATGAATCTGGTCTGTCGCAACGAAACACGTTATAATCTTTTATATTAAAATTACAGTCAGAATCCAGCCACGTTTCGCATAGGGCAACAATATGAATTTTTTCTAAAAACAAGATTTGTTCTAAATCTATCCTTTTAGGTAAAACACTTTGTGAGTTCCATTGCAAAATGTTTATTTTAACAGTATTCACTGTGGAAATATTTTTTAAAGGAAAAACAACTATTAGGTATTATCTTCTTTAGGAAATAAGATATTGCCCACTCCACGCTAATTTGAACAACAGATATGATTTTGTTTTTAAAAGTGTCATTTCTCACAAATAAAATGTATTTAATTTTATCTACCAGCCATCCGAATGAATTATTGTCTTCCGAATGTTCATTTGTGTCGTCATCGTCGGCATCTCCCCTGCATGTATCCTCTTGAATGTCCATATCGCATTCCAGGGCATGGGAAGCTTCGGATTGAGGTGATTTTCTCTGCTGTTTCTCCTTATTATTTTTCTTACTAGTTTTTTCTTCTTTTTCCGTCTGTGGTTTGTCTGTCTGTGGTATATCGTCTCTTTGCGTGGATATAGGTTCTTTAGTTGGTACAGGGCGTGCTGTTTTTTGAGCGTAGGTAGTTTTCGGCTGTAACACAGGTGACATAGGTGTAGTTGAGGTCATAGTAGGTGCTTGCGTAACTGAGTTTCCCTCATAGGACGGTGCTAGTATCGGCGTGTTGACATGTGCCTCACAAGTGGGTACTGTAGGAGGTATATACATATCCATGGCTTTTCTATATGAGACATTAAACTCACTCATTATACTGCGTATTTTTTTCTCCTTTATGTAAACAGGACAAGTTTTGTCCAATGCCATGTGATTCTTTGAACAATTAACACACTTAAAAGAACCGGTCTCACAGTTATCGTGTTTACCTGCGCACTTCGGACATATGACTTTAATTGTCGGACACATTCTAAGTGAGTGACCATACCTCCAGCATCTGGAACATTGCGTAACAGGAAAAACGTAAGGTTCAACCCACACTCTCATTTCGTATATTAGTACATAAGGGGGCAACGATGGTCCTTCAAATCCTATTTTCCATGTCTCGCTATCGGTCCATTTCGCTGTTTCTCTGTCCTTTCGTTGTAGGCGTTTTACATTCACGACCTTACATGTACTAGATAAACATCTAAGTAATTCGTCCTCCGAAATATCTAAGTCGATATTTTTAATGACGCCATAAGATAATCCAACTTCAAAGGGCCGCTGAAATCGCCATCCTAAACCACTAAAATGATCGGAGTTGATTAATTTCTCAGCGCTGTCGGCGTTATTAAGTTCAATAATAATTTTGTACGGATTTATATGTTTCACTTTGGTGATGTTTAATATTCCTTGTTCTTTAAATAATTTTGCTAGGGCGAATTGTTTAGGAACTTTATCTTTACAAGTAACACTTAATTCCGTAATCCCTCTTACTTCTCTCATCCTCTGTTTTCTACTTCTAATTTCACTCCATTCATCATCTTCTCTCCCTCTTTTCGTAGGTCGCAATCTGTCATTCGACGTCTCGTTATCCTCCATCTCAAATAATTGTGTTAAGTCTTCTGAATGTGTATTTTCTTCGTCGTCCATTATAACCGTGTTGATTAATTCTTCATTTCGATTCTCGTCCGTACTCATTACGCATAAAGTGTAGATTCGCTCGAGCGATAACCGGCCGAGCGACCGAGCGGCCGAGCCAGGTAGGTGCACAATAGATAACGATGTTATTAGCTAATGATCGCAATAAACACGTCTAAGCAACACCGTACGCGCTTCGACACTGATTACAATGATGAAGGAATTAGATTGGCCGTTAGTTTAACAAAAAAAACATCGGTTTAATTGTGTTCTTTAAGCATTGATTTGGTTTTAACTTCTATTTCCTTTTATTGCAAACTTTTCTAAAATTGTCTACTAGAACGCATTAAAAGGCGGGCTCTAAATCTATTTTCTGTTTTCCTCAGGTCTTACCAACGTCGTCGCCGGCTACCAGTCCATCTTCGACCTGCCACTTCGTGCCGGCGCCGTCAAGCACACCATCAGCGTTGTCGGAGAGCAATGCATTAGTCAATTCTTCCTGGTAAGTTTCTATTATCATAATAAGGCTGTAGCTTCTATAGAATAGGTTTAGCCTTTAATCTGTTTGAAGTATCTGTGATTATTTAACAGGTTTTTCCGTTTCGCTCTTTTATTCTTTGTAAAATGTTTTAAGATGTGTCCACATCGAAGTTAGCTTTTGTTGGGCAACATTTTAACATTAAGTAACTTTCTTCTGTTTTGCGGCCTTTCATAAAACTTTATGGAATCCTTTGTGGCCCACTAGTACCTACTTGCAAACGTTGATTCTCAGAAAGAAAATTATTTTGCAAAATGTTTGTAGGTAAATTCACTTTCAAAACACAAAGTAAGTGGTTTGCTGATCTCAGTATATGTTCAACTAGTGTATGTATCCTGCTGTTCTTTGTTACTCATTGCTAATGTTTGTCCGCAGCTCGAGGTAGCCCGCTCCGTGGCCTACAGCCTTGCCTTCGACAACATGGCGTACACGCACTCGATCGTCGCCGTCACGCCCCCGCTCACCATTGGAAACGGCAAGAACGCCGCTCAGATTGTTGGTCAGTATAAGTACTTTAGGTTCTCATACCTTCTCTTGTAAAACCTGTAGTATCGCTTGCTGCTTTTATTTCTCAACTTATAACACAAAAGCAGAATTCAGAACTTGAAAATGGTCTAGAAATACTAACATGGTATTCTCAAACAAAACTGGTGAAATGTGTGTACTGTAACTATACCTCTGCCTTTCCATTCGACAAAAACAGGCGTGATGTTATGTTTATACAATGGTTGTGCCCATCTCTTCAACTTTACTGTGTGACAGCCATTCGAGGGTAGTATGTATGTACGACGGTAGTACGGCCGCAACACCTCAAAAAATTGGTTTTCTCAGAACTAAAATGTTAATTATATCCTGCAGGTTACACCGAGAAGGCTGTGATCATGCTGGGTGACAAGAAGGTCGGTAAGGATGCTGAGAACCTCAGGAGCACACTATTAAAGTCATCTGACGCCTGCAGGGACTTCGTTGAATCGGTGAGTCTGCTACCGACCTTATTTTTTATACCTTCAGACATAAAAAGTCACTACTGCTAATAAGGCACTTAAAACCAACCCAAACGAATTAATCAGTTTCATTTTAAACTCAGAACAGAAATAGTATTCGACTATTTAAAATAACTTTAGGAAAATGAAAATAAACTAAAAAAAAATAACGAAAGGTTAGCTTCAAAAATCAGTTGAATTGTTTTTATTTGATTTGTCATTTTCCAACGATTCAAAATAGCTAGAAAATGCACGTAAATGTGACAACTTTAGACGATTTATTTGTCAATTTTAAAACTTATATACCCAGCAGGGGTTAAGTTCAAAATCAAGAACCTTTTAGAATTTCAAATATCACAGCCTCTTTGAGACGTAATATATAACCTCTCTCCTCCCACAGACCGACGGCATCGTGTTCTCGGCGACGAACTTCCACGGCCTGAACGCTGGCCAGCAGAAGCAGTTCCTGCAGACGGCCGCCGCAGCCATCAGCCATAGGCTGCTGCATGAGTCGTTGGTCCAGGACTGCACCTGCGTGTATGCTGACCCCTTCAGGGTGCGCTCCGTGTGTGTTACCAAGGAAAGAAAGGAAGTGGTAAGGAAAATTACTTATTTATCAAAACTTTTTGCACAAGTAAAACCTGTACAATGGCGGACTTAATGCCTTGGGCATTTTCTACCAGTCTACCTTAAGGTGACGCAGAGACAATTCCTAGTAGGTGCAACTACATAAAACAAACCAGAAAATATTTATAACTAAAATATAAGAATAAATACATACATTTATTTATCTTTGATGATGATGAATGTGGATGCGTCTGATAACCTGTCTGACTAGAGGATATCGTGTTGATTAGGAGCTAGGTTATGGAGGTCAGTTAAGCAGTCGCTCCATGGAAAATACTGGTATTTATCTGCATCCGGTTAAACTGGAAGCCGATCCCAACGTAGTTGGGAAAAGGTAAAATTTATGACTCTCCCAGAAGTCGGCTGATCTCAATAGCTCTACAGGTGTTTATTCTGTGCGGGGTCTGAGACAGTTAAATTGTTTCTCTGGGACTTCGTCGAGTTTCATTGTTTCGGCGCTTTTCTGGTTGTCACCACTGTTGACTCTGGCTTTCAGGAGTTACAGTGGTTTTGGAATAGTGTGGTGGAAAAAAATTGACTATTTAGCGTAGGGTTCTGAGTTCGAACCCCACATCAACCAAAAATATTATTGGATTGTAATTCTGCCCGTGTAATTGTTTAATCATAGATACGGTGCAATTACATAAAACATAATGTATGAGAGATGTAACATCTATATCTCTGTTTTTGCTTTCCAAGGAATACCGAACGAGGTAGCCTTTTAACTTAAACTTTAGTAGTGGGGAAAAAACGTTTGTCTTGCCAATTTTTTTAATATTCTTTATCTTTGTACACAGGCTCGCAGAAGGAAGTAAGCTGCGCCCGAAACTGTGATCGAATCGTGCCAACGTACCAAATACTCTAGCGTTATGTAGTCGAGTGGGAGCGAGACGCACATATACCACTATAAGTGCGTCTCTCTCACGCCCTTTCATCAAATAGTCTTCCACGGAAATATGAAGCATTTTAATGTCCATTGCCGTTTCGGCTTGTAGTAATTTAACGTCTTTTAGTAGTTAGACCAGCGATGGATCGTAGATAGTATAATTGTTCCGTGTTTCCGTGGAAGAAGTAATAATTAATTATTCATTATAACTGTCATCAGCAGAATCTGTTGTATTTATGAATTGCCGCGTACCATGAGGTATTGAGTGATCATGATCGACTCTATATTAGATTTAATAAAATATGTTATTTAAGTTCTGATTTTCATTCTACCGAGTACTCCCTAATTTCTGTTTATATACACGTCAAGCAAATAGTTTCTATACGGATAATAGTGGTCGCCAGCGTGTCTGCTGAGCTCGGCAGAGGTCCTGAATTCGATGCCCGGGTCGGGCAAAGTGTTATTGGGTTTTCTTATCAGGAATATCTCGGTAGCAGCCACGGAGTTTGGATTTGTGCCCGGCTGATGGCGATAGGCTCGCCCCCTATTAAATGGGACTTTAACATAACTGGCGAAATGTAGGTTTACTATTAGGTAAACCTCTGCCTGACCCTTCGGGGATTACAGTCGTGATGTTATGTAGATCAAAACCGGAGCTGTTCCCAGACTGGACTGTGCATTGTGTTTGCGTGAAGAGTACGAGGTGGTGGGTACTAGAGTACAGAGAGTCTGACTGATGGCTAGATGTTTGAGTGGAATCTATGTAATGTTTACGAAGCGACAACGTGATGTGTACGTGGAATCTAAATATAGTGGACGAGGCGGCTACGTAGTGTTTACGTCATGTGTACGAAGCAACTACGCAGAGTTTACGTGGAATTTACGTGTCTATATCGAGTCAACGTGAAGTAAATACAAACAAAATTTATAAATCAGCTCTTTATTACAAAAAATACATTTCACTTACAAAACTATCGCAAACTTTGGCATCAAATTAATATGGCATGTTAGTACTTTTCAATACAATAAAAAAAACATAAATGAACCGACCCTAATCTATTTCCTAACACACTGCCAGAATGCTCATGAAATATTCTAAAATACATAAAAAGGAAGTATTCTTCTTTAGCAGATAAAATTGAATGATTGAATTATTGTGAGCTCCCGATATTTCGACGCTGTTGCAAGCGCCTTGATCGCGGGATGACTGGAGAATGCGGATGAATGGTTCCAGTAGTGCGCGTAGCAAGACTAAGAAAGAGGGTAGGCAGTTCGTCTGGACCAATTTATTTACCATCCACCCGCATTTTCCAGTCATCCCGCGATCATGGCGTTTGCAACAGCGTCGAAATATCGGAGCTCACAATAATTGATAATCACAAAAGACATACCGTAAGTGACAGCGTAAGTTCACTACTGTATTTTCTACACAGTATCGGAATGCTCATGAAATATTCTAAAATACACCAAAAGGAAGTATTATCCTATTCTTTGATAACAGATAAAATGGAATGTAGAACTTGGAATGTAGCGTGTCATTGTATGTGACTTTAGTACCAGCTGATGAGTTTAATAGACAGTCTTGCGCACCCACTTCATCCGCGGTCCGCGCTGAGACATGATCTTGACGGAGGCACTGGCTGCGCCTTTCACCACGTCTTGGATCTGGAATAAATGTTATTATTAAAACATGTAACTGCCTCCTTGGCCTAGCGCTCGTAAGCGCGACTGCTGAGCAAAAGGTCCTGGCTTTGTTTCCCAGGCCGGTTTTTCCAGTTAGCAATTTCTCAGTAACAGAAACGGAGTTTGGATTTCTGCCCGGTTGATGGCGATAGGGCCCCATTACATGGGACTTAAAGAAGCATAACTGGCGACATGTGAGTGTTCAATTCGGTACAACTCTGCCTTACCTTTCGGGGATTACAGGCGTGATGTTATGTATTTAAGGCTACTGAGAAGAATGACGTCGTATCTAACGATTTAAAGTTAAATAATAACTTACACTCATCATCAAGCTCTGAGCGTTGCCCACCAACATGTCCAAGGCTTCTTTATCCTCTTGCGTACCTGGGAATATTTAAATAATACTTATGAATAGACAAAGTAGTACTAGCAACCGGCGGCGGCGTGCGTGTATGACTAGATGTATGAACGTGGACGAGCCAAAAGGAGTATGTAAGGATCGTCTGTGGTTTCTGCCTACCCCCATGGGGAAAACGCGTGAGTTTACGTCTTAGAGGTTTGGTTTTTATAACAAATGAAAAGATTTAAACAGAAGTGCAGGGATAGCTGAAACTGGATTTCTGTATTTAGCAGTAGAACAGGAGTTGTGAGAAAAAAAAACGTAAAATGAGCTGTATTACCGTGGCGTCCGAGTGAGAATCCTTTGACCGTCGTCAACATCTTCAGCTGACCGCTGATGGTAGGAATTCTTTCGCAGGTTTGTAGCAGGTTCTAGAAAAAAATATAAATTAATAAACACAGGTAAGTTTAGTATCACCCTGTAGATTCTCCTCAAAGACCTCTTCTCAAACAGAAGAAAGAAAGCTCAATGTTTTAATAGGCACACACTCGGTGAGGATCTGCGATTTTAGATCCAACACAAGATCAAATCGTAAGATTTTTTTACAGTACCTATCCAATTTTTTTTAATCACAACAATGAAATGAGTATCAATGCAATCATATCGATAAACCAAATAAAGAGTCCTTTGTCAGGTTCAAAAACTCAAAGATACTTAAAGATGGGAATTATAAATGCAAGTTTTATTTCTTCTTCTTCTTCCCGAATCGATGACTCAGATTTTGTCCGACCGGTACCTACGTAGGGACCTGGACAGCTCTGACGTTTGCATCATTCAAGTCGTGGAGGGTGCAGTTAGTTGTGCAGGACGGGCAGGAACATACTAACCGTCTTAATCCTGTGGTCTGTGCACTCGTGCGCAAGTTTCTTGGCAAGTCGCGTGACTTCGTGGGACTCCGTCACTATCGACTTGGAAGTCGCCAGGACTTCGCGTTGTTTGTCTGAAACACAAAGACAACCATTGGGAGCTTGCTCGAAATTTGAATGGAATATCTCTTGATGCAGTCGCAAATATATAAAGAACGATGTTTATTACGTGAAATTGTTATGCAAACACTTTTATACGTATACTATTAGGTACACCTCTGTCTGAGCGTTCGGGGTTTACAGACGTGATGTTATGTATATATTTTACACGTATTTTTTTAAACAAAACTAGATGATACTGGTGTTTCTTATTGAACTACTCTAAGAACAAACTCAGAGGTCACAGTCTCTTGTATAGTCCAGGCATTATCTTGTTCAGATAATATGTGGACCATGCAGACTATACTGAGATGGCCTCTTGAAGACAAAACCACGCAGATTTAAGTAGACCTGTCCGGTCGGTGTATACGTTTGTCAGTAATTGTGTAGCTCGACTTAGAACCCAGAGCTTAACGACTGAAGAAACTAATCATAACATCCATGTAATCTCCGAAGGGTTAGGCAGAGGTGTACTTAATAGTACACCCACATTTCGTCAGTTATGTTTAACTCCCATGTAATAGGAGGCGACCCTATTGCCATCAATGGATAAAACTTTTAAACTACGATGAAACAGAAGCACTGTTGACACTTGTATCATGATGCTTGTTCAGACCACTTGAACGGTTGCTTTGCTTGCAATTGGGCGCAACAGTTTAAGTATTGTTGGGATAGTGGAAGTGCGGTGGATCGCACTCATCTCACATCACATGTAGGCACACTTACTTTACACACACACAAACTTGCTCACACATTCACACATATACACAATTACACAAACATATACTCACACACACACACACACACACACACACACAAAAAGGAGGCTCCAATCACAATTCTGTTTATGTTACTTTGCTGAAGAAATAAATTTTTAGGATTTTTTTTTTTGATCTGATCAACCGGGCACAAATCCAGGCTCCGCGGCTGCTACTGAGAAATTCCTGATAGAAAAACCCAATCACATTATGCCCGATCTCAGAATCGACCCCAGGACCTCATGCTCAGGAGTCCTGCTTTCGACTACTAGACCAACGAAGCAGTCAAACGAAAAAGCAAAACGATTAAATATTATACATTTTCTTTATTTTTTCTCACTGCCTTACCGTTAGTCATGAAGTTGGACAGCTTGGCCATGAGCACGGCCATGCGCTTGGCGACGGCCACGATCTCGTTGTCGCGCGACGACCAGTCGCGGATGGCCACGTGCAGGTTCAGCGCCTCGTTCTGTTGGGCCAATTATACGTAAAATAGATTGTCGCTTATTAACATGTAAACCTTACAAAAATATTTGTTAACTTCTAAATTGGAAGTTCCTATATGTCCGTAGATGTGAACTTGAAAAAGAAGAGAAGCTGTGTTGTAATACTGTGTGTAATAGGCACTGCTTCTCTTTTTATAATTATACAAACATGCTGAATGCCTTGATGGAATTATCCATCGGGAAATATGACGAAGTTTCATACAAAATTTCATCATGACAAAAATCTTTCTCTGCTCACGTTGCGAACATGCGACATGTGCATACAAAATTACAAAAAATAATAATAAACACGCCTGACAAATATTAAAAAATACAACAGGACGGGACAAAAAAAGTTGACAGCTTGCACGTCGTGACTGCGACAGATAGGTTACCACTCAGCATGATGCTGTGCTAAGGAGGGCCCGCAGCACAGCACTGGTTTTCAATGGTCACCCGTGAAAGAACATACGGAAGCCAAGACAGCATAAATATTCGATTACATGAATAAGCAAATGGAATAAACAAAGCGTGCAATGAAAGTGTCTTCATAAGTTATTATTTAGAGAGGTTATGCTTACATAGATGGGTTGGTTCGGTCCCGGCTGGTTCTTGAAGACATTCTCTCCACCTAACAGTGACTCCACTTGCTCGGTCGCTTGCAGGATCTGTAGATAGAGAGCATTGTTACGTACAATCTCATAAACACTGCTCTGGGGCTTGTAGCTAATCAGTAATTATCGGTTATCAGGGTCGATTCGTGGATGGGTGGGCATCTACTTCGAGATCCCTCGGACTGAAAGCACGTTATGCAGTTAGTCCGGATCGTTATTTATATTTATAGATTTTTAAACTTCCTAGAGTCTACTTTAGACAGCCATTACGAGAAGTCTGGAAAACCCAAAGAGGGTCAGTCGATTATTACCTTGGCAGTGTGATCCTTCCAGTCCGGCATCCTGCTGGCGCGGGTATCAGCAGCAGGCGTGGCGGCCGCGAGCTGCGCCTGCGCCTCCGCCAGCGCGCGCTGCAGCTCGGGGTCACTGCGCGCCGTGCTGGACGACATGCTCACGTGGATCACGCGGTTGGCTAGCCTGGGGGCAAAGGGAGCTGATCAAATATTGATCCAAAAGGACATAAGTTGGAATCAGGCGTTACTTCTTGGAAATCCATGACAGTAAATGTTATGCACAATATTTGGTGTTTATTCCGCAAATAGATCTAGGCCTGGATGCAGGATGCAGCGCCGACCCCCTCCCGCCCGCATTGACTTGTCACCCGAGCGGTCGTCGAATCAACACCTGATGATGCCATGCTACATTTAACCAAAAAAAGATCATCGAATCGCGAAATTAAGAGGTATCAGTCATGAAAGGGTTAGGCAGATGTGTACTTATCAAGTACACCCACATCTCGCCAGGATAAAGTCCCATGTGATAAGGGACGAACCTATTGCCATCAACCGGGCACAAATCCAGACTCCGTGGCTGCTACTGAGATATTCCTGATAGAAAAACCCAATAACACTTCGCCCAACCCGGGAATCGAATCCAGGCTCAGCAGTCGCACTTGGGACCACTATATGCCATGCTACATTTAACCAAAAAGAGATATCGCGGATGGGAGACTTGTCAGTCATGATAGATCTTTCCTAAAAACGTCAAAGAGACTAGAATCATAAGTGAAAATAAATACTTCAACACAATCTTACAAAGTGACCTTGTGCTATCAGGAACCACACATTTTCAGGCCAGGTACAGTCCGAACAACAAAATCTAATGTTGATTTTGCCGCCCAACTGTGCTTTTTTTACAGGTAGTTGTGGACTGCCAATTGTAATTTATAGTTGGATATAAGAGAAGAGGCAGATCAAAGAATCGATGGATGGGACTGTGTGAAGGATGCTATGGCAAATAACAGAGCAATATGGACTGCTGCGCCGACCATAAATAAATTAGGATAAGGGCAGGAGACTGATGATACGGATTGCCAGTTGCCGCAATTCGAAGATCAATATTGCTACGTTTGCAAAGCGCCTAAATCTGAAACCACAGGAAAACATTCAAGAAAAACAGTTTTACTCAAGGTGTTCAGGTTGAATAAAGAAAGTAATATCTCACTTGGTGATTGCGGCGGAGGTGTGCGCGCACTTCATGGGGTCGTTGTGTTTGGTGGACTCCTCGCGCATGCGCTCCATGGTCTCGCCTGCAAGTCAACGTGATAGGTTAAAACACGCCAATTAAAGTCACAAAAAAGGTCATCATTATGATTGGCTTAATTTGCTGTTCCATACAAACAGCCTTAAATTAAATAATCATCTGTTCCATCATTGGGCATGGAACGCATGATTATTTAATTTTTTGAATAGTTTCCAAGGTCGAACTTTACCTGCAGTCTGCACGAACTCCATAGGATCAACAGACTGGTCGCACAGGTCTCGTATCTTGGACAACGACTCTGCATATCTTGTGAGCAGGGTCTTGTAGTTCTCTATCACAGCCTGTAGAATAACCATTGAAATTGTTTTAGATTCTGAACTACAGGACAATATGAAATACATTAATGTGACCATTTAAAATAAGTTAAAGTTACCTTGTCGTCGGGCGATGCAACTCGTTGTTGCGCCGCTTTCACCAACATAGGAGCCAGCAACTCCGCCTAAAATAATAAATCAAAAGCTTAGTAAAGTTAAACGATAACACGAATACATAATTTCTCAACTTGACCCTTTACGAAGTCGGGAGGCACTTGTTCTCCCCGTCATTGCAATCTTTTTTTTTGAACTTACACTATCACTTACGGGATATATTCCGCGATTAATGTTTATATTGAGCTCCCGATATTTCGACGCTGTTGCAAGCGCCATGATCACGAGATGACAATAACAATCGCGGAATATATCCCGTAAGTGATAGTGTAATTTCAATTATAAACCGTGAAAGCTTAAAACAGTGCTTTTTTTTTGTTCTGAACCATACCTGGGAACCTTTTAGTTACGGAAATATTGTCAAGGTTCCTACTTTTTCACGACTTTTTTTTAAATTCTAGTTTTTAAGCTTTTAAATTTACTTTAAATACCTCCATGACCCGTTTACAATTCAATGCGTGCTTCGGCACCATATTTTCAGTACGTTACATTGAGTTTTACTGTAAAAGGTGATTTTTACCCAAAAAAAAAAAGTTGTTTCCCAGATATAATTTTTGCGTAGAGTTACTTAGTTTGATGTACAGAATGCTTGGTTGACGGCTTCGTGAAGGGTCCGTTTACACCTTGTATACTTGGTAGATAAGTTGTACCTATCCGCAATCATACGCACACAACACAGGCAATAGGCGCGGGCGCACAGTGGGGCGCCGCGTGGTGAGTATGCTTTTGTACGACAACCAGGTAACATAACAAGCAGGTGGCATAACTTTGTGATTTTTCATGATACAGTTTTGAAATTTTGTACATAGATTCTTTACATAAAAATACTAGACACGTGTTTCAGGTTTCGCATATACTAAAACTAATGTTGTATAAAGACAAATATTCGGCATGTGATGAGGAGGGACGAATCGCACATGACTATAACAGTGATATTTATAAATGTTGATGAATGGAGAGGGAGAGGAAGACCAAGGAAACGATGGATGGATTGTGTGAGGAATGATATGAACGAAGAAGGAGTAAATGATAGCGTGACGATTGACAGAGGAGAATGGAAGAAAAAAACGTGTTGCGCCGACTCCAAATAACATGGAACAAGGGCAGGAAGATGATGGTGATATATAGACAAATATTCGACTTTACCGCCCGGCTTTGCCTACCTGAACCCCTGAACCCCTGACTTCGCTCTTACAAAAGACGATTGGTATATGGCGCTAGTCGATTCTCAACGATAAAAAGCTGATTTTGGTCGTATTAAAATCGGTCATGGACATATTGGCAAGGTGTACAAACCTGTTCACTACAACTATTGAGTTGCGTGCTGACAGTAGTCCCCGCGTCCTTGTCGGTGTCCGCGATGAGTCGCGCCGTTTTAGTGACACGACTTAGTTGGGCTAGGAGCTCGGCTATCTTTTTCTCCAAGAGGAACTTGCGTTTGGATTCATCTGCCAAAGATGTTTAGAGGTTAGAAATATAGATATCGATACACCTTTGTAAAAATAGTAGAAGAGACACATAACATAACATAATACCTGTAATCCCCGAAGGGTTGAAAATCAAAATTCATTTATTCAAATTAGGCTGATAATCAGCACTTTTCGAACGTCGAGTTTACAAGAGACAGTCCCCCAAAACACCCGCCCTTCGCCACTTCCTAGTGTTTTAGCTGGGAAGAAGTGGCGGAACAAACTCCCCAGCAACACGTCTGTCTGTTAGGTTAGAAGAACTAGATTCTATACAATAGCGTGTAAAGTATAACAATAAAAAAAATATGTACAATAGCGTGTTAGGCAGAGGTGTACCTAAAATTACACCCACATTTAGCCAGTTATGTTTAAAGTACCATGTAATAGGGGGCGAGCCTATTGCCATCAACCGGGCACAAATCTAGACTCCGTGACTGCTACTGAGAAATTCCTGATGGAATAACCGCATGACAATTTGGCTTAGTAGATTAGAGCAAGAAATAAAACCAACCAGTGCTTTAAATGCTACAGACGACCTACTTAAGCAAGGTGAAGCCAATCAAAGATCCAATTTTGGTATGCCAAAAATGTGGCTTAGACCACCTTATACTTCGGTCCAACAGTCCGGTCAGCAATCAGGTCAGGTCTAATTCTGCACAACACTACCTTCACTACTGATCCCAGCTGAAGGGGTCGCAAGCGCGATTGCTGAGTATGAGGTCCTGGGTTCGACTCCCAGGTCGGGCAAAATATTATTGAGTTTTTCCATCAGGAATTTCTCCGTAGCAGCAATTGAGACTAGATCTAAGCCAGTAATCGTAGAAGTGTCAGGGGGAGGTTTACCTTATAGTACACCCACACAGTGTTAGTGTAGAACCTACCTTTCTCATAGTCAACTAGATCCAGGTCTGCGAGCGGCGCCTCAGCGTCTATGAAGTCCTCCACGACCCGAGTCACTACTCCTCGCTCGATGCCCTTCTTCAGCTCACGGACTCTCTCCATCAGCACACTGAAAGTAAGATGCCATGTAAGTTGAGGGGCCGTTGTTCTGCCAGTATAAGAGAGATAGAGCTGTACAGATTAAAAAGCACCTTCCCTTTTTGCAGCAGAAATATATAATATTTTGTACACTCTAAGGCTTATGATGAATTCATGATCAAATTCAGATTTATTTATTAGAAGGCCTAAGAAATCAATCTGAATTTTCACGCAATGCATTTAGCGCAATGACTGTCAGAATGTTGGTCAACTATTTAAAACAATTTTAGCGCTAAATGCTTTTTATTAATTTGTAGTACACACAGCTCCATTAAGTGCTTACTCCCCCAATAGACATGTGCGTTCAAATCCATTATAGACCCAAGTTGCTTTTTGGATTTTGCAAAAACATGTTATTATAATTCATATATGTTTTAGTGAATAAATAAGTTAGTATTTTTTTTAAGTCTGTTTTTTTAATATTGAATTTTTTGTTTAATAAAACTTTAAGCCTTTTTTCGTGTTATTGCGTGTAACGACAAGCAATAATAGGGTTAACATTTACTAAATGTTATTCAACGTTTAAACAGACTGGAGTTTTCAATAACGCTTGCCGTGCATAAAATGGGATGTTCAAATCCTAGGCAATGTGTTTTTAACATGCATTATATATATTTTTTTATATAAATTATTGATCTATATTGTTATAGTAATATTTACAAAGAATTTAAAAATCAAATATTTATATTTTACAATTTGATTTGATAGTTATAACTTGAGGGTATGGATTAATTTTATAGAGAAAACGTAAGTAAGTAAAATTAATGGATACCCTCAAAATTATAACATCTATCAATTAGACAGAAACCTAAAGACAAAGAGACTCGGACGCTAGTAGATAACAATTTCATCGCAATTGATAAGGGCTCGCTGGCTAGTTTGTCAAACTGCCGAAATGAGTATGACTCCAATCGGTGATGCGATGGTTCGAATCCAAGTCGAAACAATGAACTCTTTTTGAAGTATTCCTTGGATTATTCGTAAGTTTCACAAAGAATTCAATGTTGTAGCATTAGTGTAACATTTTAAAACCTGAGGGGTTAGCACATACTGACGCTGTGTGTACTATCAGGACTTAAACTTTCTCATTTTTTTTTTGTTTTTTGAGCTAAATACCAAGATATTAGTGTAACTCCATTTGCCAATATACCATTACTCTCGGGTACACACCTGTACTGGTCACGGTCATACTTCTTGCTGCACTCAGTGAGCAGCTGTTCGGTTTCCGCAACCAAGTTCTTCATGTCTTCCTTGTCACTGCCCTTCAGGTCTACCGCTACCTGAAAATAGTAAAAAAACATGAGTTATAGTTTAAACGGCGACCCTATAGGGTGGAGGGGAGAGGGGGGTTTAAGCTCGTGGCAGAACATACAACATCACGCTTGTAATCTCCGAAGGGTTAGACAGAGTATACCCACATTTCACCAGTCATGTTTAAGTCCCATGTAACAGGGGGCGAGCCTATTGCCATCAACCAGGCACAAATCCAGGTTCCGTGGCCTGCTGCTGAGAAATTCCTGATGGAAAATCTCAATAACACTTTGCCCGACCCGGGAATCAGTAGTCGCGTTTGCGCGGCATATCTTGATAGAAATAGATTACTATTGACTCTGTGATTTCACTATCATTCATATCATTCATTCATAATTAGATTTTTCTACAGCGGGATTTGTATAGGAAAACTTCAAAATATTAAAACTTTAAAATTGTACAGTTAAAAAAATAAATAAATGTATTGTACATACTTTATTAGCAACTTCAATGAGGTTGCGCACTGCTTGCTGTCCGCTTGTCTTTACCTCGGCCTTAGATACAGGCTTCGTCAACCATTTGGATGCCGAGTCAAACCTGGGGCACAAGTCACATCATTAGGTAAACATACTAAGGCATTAGATCCAAGAAAATAATAAAATAAGTATCAAAATCGGAAAATAACTACAGGGCGTCTGAAATTCGTCCACGTTGTTGTCAATAGGAAAAGTGCCCAGAAAGCTGGCACCATTGCCACGTTGGATGGCAATGCTGATTCTTTGGCCAAAAAAAGGCCAGCCGTCACGTGAAGAGTCCACCAACTGCTTGGTGTTATCCCGAAATACTAGGTAGGCACTCGGACCACATGGCCCTAGTGTTTCAACCCCTATACATAATACAGATCTGATTAAATTTTCATTACAAAAAGACACTCACTGTTTCTGTACATAGCTCTTCTTTTCTTCCTGTAATGAAAAACAT
The DNA here is from genome assembly GCA_964057025.1 of Standfussiana lucernea. Taxonomy (NCBI): domain Eukaryota; kingdom Metazoa; phylum Arthropoda; class Insecta; order Lepidoptera; family Noctuidae; genus Standfussiana; species Standfussiana lucernea. The sequence continues at coordinate 1,157,858 of OZ059809.1, forward strand.
ATTGTTATTAGTAAGATAGCCTAAAAGTTATTTCGAGGTGATTGTATGTGAACTTTCAACAACGAAAAAAAAAAATTACCTCAGAATCGTCCGTGGAACCTTCTATAAGTTTGACGCGCTGGCCGCTGGTCCTACAAATAAGATAACACTGTTGTTATACAATACTTGCTAGGCTATGTAAACATACGAGGGCCACTGTAGCTTGTTTTGGCCAAGAGATTTTGAAAAGATCTCATATTGCGTGGATCGAATGAATTTCCGACCCGCAAAATACGCGCTTTGTACGTGAAGTTGCGGACACCAGCCCGTTATACAATACAAGATCAAAATCAGCAATTTCTCGAATGCGTGGAATACGTCCTGGCGTTTTTTGATCATCCACCATTTCATCACCTCTCATTCATCACCCATGATACTTCATCATCACTTACTTGACGTTTTTGAGCAAGTTCTCTAAGGCGTCGAGTACCTACGTTTTTGCGTTTGTTGCATATCACCCACCTCATCACCTATGATCATCACTAATGATACTTCATCATCACTTACTTGACGTTCTTGAGCAAGTTCTCGAACGCGTCGAGCACATCCTTGCGTTTGTTGAACATCACCCACTTCATCACCTCTGGTTCTTCCGGTGCTGCTTTCACCTGCTTTATTAACTCCTCTGTGTTTGTTAGGAGAGCCCTGTGAAGAAAAATTGATTAATCTCTTTGACTAACACAGGCCAACAGTATTTTCTTTTCCCTTTTATCACACACGGAAGGGATAAGGTGCGTTAAGTTCAAGCTAAGCCATTTATTTCAATTAGGTCAGAGGTGAAAGGCACTTTTGAAATTTAAACATGGAAATAGAATTGATTTTATTGCCCATTCGCAATGGTCGCATGGAGAAGAATTCTTAAGAATTTGCAAGAAACGGTGAGAAAAGATTGGTATTTACTAATACAAAAATATACTACTGTATAGAAAATGGTTATAAAAGTACACCGCTAAATTTTGTACCCTCGGCGCTATGCTGAACGATTAAAATTCATTTTTGTGTAAATAAACGTCACGTTAAAAAGCGTCTCGTTCAGGAGTTTTATTCCTTATTTAAAAGAGCAGAAAAAAAACTAACCCTCCCCTGCTTATACATTCTAGAAATATGCAAATTCGTGCGAAATTACAAACACTCTTACGCGCCAAGAGAAAACATACAGTCAAAATACACATTACGCCATAAGAATAGGTTAAACTTACCAAGCTCTAAGCTAAAAATGCGCTCAACAAATCCACTAGCCATGTCAATTAAAATATATAATAAATTACCAGAATTTATTAACGAACAATAAATAAATTAAAACAATTTCTAATATCTAAATGTTATTATAATATCAATGAATATTTAAGTGATAAATTTTAAATTAGGTACATCTGTTTATAAAAATAATTAAATTATAAATAGTACACTCAGTAGTCAAATAAAAGCCCTCTTCCTCTCTTCTACTTTTGCTGTGCCCGACAGGGCCCACAATGATCATATTTTTGTAAAACCTAATACCTAAGTTCACAATGTGGATGCAATAGATATATTGAGAATTGGGTTTATATTTATTTATTTATTGAATGCACAAAGTACACAAGCATAAAGTTACAGCTGGGCTTAAGACTAGTGCGTACATGACCCTGTTAGGGCGCAGCAAGATAACTTCTTATTATTTATTCAGCAGGTGAGAACTGCAATTGTATTATTTTTATCTGAACTCAAATTATATTCTTTAATACTCACAGAGAACTCTTCACGACCTCGTCGATATGCTTCTGGGTCTCAGCAGAGACCTCACCTGCAGTGGGCACTAGGTCAGGGTGCTCTATCAAGCTGGAGGCATCGTTCACGTCGTCCATTAGATCCATCACCTTTGATATTATTTCATCCTACGAATGAAATGGGTATGAGATATTTTAAGAGCATAACACGAAAACGGAACAAATAGTATGAATAATCGGGTCTGCTGTTTGTATGTGTGAGTTTATATGTTTGTAAACGCACTAACGATACAGGAGAAATACCTAGACTGAGGAAAAGTTTTTATTACAAAAAAAATATGAGAAAAATGTGCCTATCTATCTACAAATGTTTTAGTAACTTAATTAAATTTTTACTCTGTATCTATTGTTTTTCAAACACCATATTAAATGCCAATATTATCCTCCTCTCACGTACCTTGTCATTAGGGTTTCTTTGTGCAACGCTGAACAAAGATTTAGAAGACTTGCTGATCTCATTCCTGCATGTTTTCAGCATTTCCCTGAGTTCTCCTTCCTTAGTCTTCTTGATACCATCGTCTAAGCCTTGCTGCAGATCTTGGACTTGGACTTTTAGGATTGCTGTTTCTTCTTTCACCTGGAATACAGTCAATGCGTTGTAAAAAGCAGAAAAAACAGCATTCCCGGAAAAATAAGGGTGTAAGTAGACCCTTAACGAAGCCGAGAGGCACTTGTTATCCCTGCCATTGCGATATTTTTTTTGTTCTGGACCATACCTGGGAAACTTCTAGTTACGGACATGTTGGAGGTAAAAGTTCAAAGTTTTTGAACAAATATTTTTTTTAACTAGTTTTTAATGTTACCCATGTTACTATTCCATGCATCCATCGGCACAATTTTTCACCCCAAAAAAAAATTCGTTTCCCAGCAATAATTTTCGCGTAGAGTTACTTAGTTTGATGTACAGAATGCTTGGTTGACGTCTTCGGGAAGGATCCGTTACACCTTGTATAGCAGGAAAAATCAGATCAATCAGGTACCCCGAAAACTAAAGGTTTATTCAGTTAAGTTGGTTTAGTATTCTTTATTACTCAGCACAAAAGAAACGGAAAGCTTTTGACAGGCTCGCTTTTGAGTTCCTAAGTCAAGTTTTATGAAAGTGAATTTTAGGAGGTGACTGCTGAAATAATAGAGAAGTATGGAAGAAGAAGACATGTTGCGCCGACCCCTACATTGGGCAAGAGAATGATGAAGTCAAATTTTATGAAACATGTATAAAGTTTTTAATGTCAAGACAAAAATTATATAAACATAATTTGCATTGCAGATTAGTACTATTTTTCATACTCTCGTAGAACCAAACTACAACTCAATCAAATAAAAGATTTCAAGATATTTTCACATTTTTCCTTTCTGGCTTAATAGGCATTTTTCTAACAAAATATCGACTGAAACTGCTGCCTGAAAGTTTCAGACATTAAAACACTTGAAAGAGTTACCTGTTCCTCATGATTGGCCATGATGATGGAGACACAGGTCTCCTCGATCGCTCCGACCGCCTTGTGCAGCTTGGCGACGTCCACTATACCTTCCTTGCCGATGGACTCATCTTTCTCCGATACTGATATCTGTGGAATTAATAAAACATAGTTAATACTTGCCAGATGAATTGATAGACAAATCCGTAGTAATATTCTGGGTTGACTCAATAGATTGCTATCAACACGCAAAGTAAAAGTAACCTTGTTTTATCTTCATTCGCGAGAAATGATAATAAAAAATATTACTTTCCTTTTTGAATCGGATTTTGTTACCAATTTAATGGATTTATATTTTTTTGCGAGGAACACTAATTCTTTTTCTAAAATAAAAATAGCCCAAGTTACTCCTTGTAACATCAGCTATCTGCCAGTAAAAGTCCCGTCAAAATCGGTCTAGCCTAGTTGTCTTAAAGTTATTAGAGTAGTTGCAGATGACTAGTACGTTCAAATACTGCCTTATTAATTGATTAACGCAAATTAAACATCTGTACTTTAGTTAAACATTACCGAATTTCACCTGAATAAAAATTAAGAAGTAATCTGGGTATACCAACTGACCAAGTAAGCAGCTTGTGCGGCACACTCAGTACTGTTGCTGACTGCGGAGGCGACGTAGTTCAAACTCTTGAGGAACTCCTCACGAGACATGGCCTGGTCACTGTTTAGTTTTTCTGAAACAAAAATATAGAATGATGTGTCTATGTTTAGTTGATGAAAGCCAGGGCATAAATCCAGTTTATGGGGAGCGTGACTTAACATTTATCACGTTACGAATTTTTTACAAAGATTCTTTGAGCTGGCTATGTTAGAAGTTTTTCTGCTTGATCTAATTAGAAACTAGCGGATACCCGGCGTGTGCTACTACGCTATAGTGCCTAATGCATTGTTTTAGTGGTCTAAAATCATCTTCGTATTGCCTTTCTAATGAAACCGGTTTGGGGCACCTCGGTTGGACGGTTTCAAAGTATTTATATATTATAACGGGCATAGAAACCGCCGGATATAACAAGCACAGGACCGGTTGACGTGGCTTTACTTGGGGGAGTCCTATTTATTTTATTTCTTAAAAAAAATCTAAATAAATTTATTTGTAAATGTGGGTTAAAACAAAAGAAACAGAATAAAACACTTACAGCTAGGTTACAGTTCGGTGGTCATTAGTGAAAGAAGGCCAATAACTCGTTTTCACTGACAAAATGAGGTTAGAACAAGAGACGTCAGTAGCTGTACTTACGCAAGACATCTCTCTGCGACTGCAGCGTATCGACGCAGTGCACGTACGGCAGCGCTCCGCACGGCTGCGGCGTCGCCTGCAGCAGGCTGCGCTGCAGCTGCAGGGAGCGGTGCACTTCACCACATTCTTGGTTCACGCGGCCTGACGGGTTCACGCTGCGGACCTGTGGGAGACAGAGAAAGAGCTTCGTGATCGGAAACTAGTTTTAAATGAACAGGAATTTTGTGTAATTATATTTCACGGCAGTCAACATGGTTCCCCAGCATCATCATCATTCTCCTGCCCTTATTCCAATTAATTTGAAATCGGCGCAGCATGTCTTCTTCTTCCATACTTCTCTACTACTCGTCATTTGAGCAGTCACCTCCTTTCTAGTCATACCATCCTTCACACAGCATTATTAAAAAGTCGTGGTTGGAAGGAGCTTGTGGCTAAAATAATAATAGCTGCTCGGATCGATCGTCAGGTTAAGCCGCGTTTGCCTGGGTTGGTCCGTGGATGGGTGAGTTTCCTCCGCGCCTCGGAAAGCCGTTGGTCCCGGCTGTCAATTGTACTTCTTTGACAGTAGTTACAGGTAGTCAGTGGCCCAAAAGTCTGACAACCAGTCTTACCAAGGGGTATCGCATTAGCCAGTACTAACTGGGTTGTGGAGGTCAGATAGGCAGTCGCTCCATGTAAAATACTGGTATTCAGCTGCATCCGGTTAGACTGGAAGCCGACCCCAACATGGTTGGGAAAAGGCTAGGCAGATGATGAGTGCTCTAAAAGGTCGTTAGGAAACTTGTTGATGTCAAGAAAATAGTTTGTATACAACATGCGAACTATACTGACGTGTTTTATATTCCGCGCGATTTACATAATATGGTCAAAAACCCGACAACAACCATCGGGTAATGGCCTGTCAGACATTACACTCGTCTGGTAAGCGGATCGTCCATTTTCAAAGGAGAATGAAGAATATTCCACCCAGTTTTTCATACATCTAAAGTTGCATTATAAACTATGTCATGCCTCGCGATAAAAGGCATGTGACAGTTTCTTCTTCCAAGTTTAGAATGACGTAAATTACAAACCAGTTTGTTGATACTATCGTTGAGATCACGGCACGCGTCTTGAAGCTTTCTTCTTGCGTCGTGGTGATTAGGATCCTGGAAATAAATCGGAAGATCTTAGTTTTTAGAAAATAATGAAATCAACCCTTATATAAAAAAAACCCAAGATACACAGTCGGCGTCTCAAAAACGTCCCCGGAAAACTAATGCACAATTTAGAATTATGACTTCTTTTCACTACTTGTGACTGTCATTTTCGGGAATAGAATTAAAAACGAGACAACGTGCTTTGCTTACGTTTAAAAAAGATTACTTATGTAGTTGGTGTAAGTTCAAAGTGTTTAGTTTATTAAAACTAGTGATTTTTTGGTTTTATTTTTATTTATCGGCTTCACTTGCTGGTGTGACATTTGCAAGGAAGTGTGCATCTTGGTTTTTTATATTTAATAACAATGTATAAAAAGTAAGAAAATGTTTTTAAAGAATTTTTCAATACGACTCACCTGGCATACAAGTTCTGAAGTCTTCAGCAAGCTGTATGTAGCGAGACACATCTCATGCGCAGCTTCCTCGATCTTCTTGCATTGTACTGGTCTCTGAAAACGAAAACATAAAGAATCATACAAACGAGATGAAAAAAAGGTTGGGGGAAATATAGAAGACTGGTAATGGACAATTGGGACTTAGCAAAGAAAATAATGAAAAGTTGGAAGGCATTTACAAGGAACGTGAAAGTGGATTGGCATGGAGAATGTAGAGAAGAATGATGATTGTGCGGTGAACAGAGAAGATTAAGAGGGGATGGAAACTACGTGGAGGGATGAGTGGACAAAACTGAGATTCAGCTGAGAAGACTTTGAGAAGTAAAGACGAAAATGGGCGTGTGTGATGTGATATTTATCCCTCCGTACGTCCCAAGCGGATTACCCCACAGTAAAAAAAGAGGTAGGTACCGAAATAGGGGTATCTGTGTTGGAGCGAGGCTTCGTTAGATAGTAATCGACAAAGAAACGCAGAAGGAACCTGCAGTGGGAAAACACTGGATAGTTATAGTATAGAAGTACATCCTTCTATTCACGGGAGGTATTTTTGAGTTGGAGAAGACTGTAAATAAAAAGATGCCTGAAAATTAATAAATGTTATGTTATGTAACGCTGAAGGAAAACACTGTAGGTGGGATTGTATGGGCCTTGAGAGAGAGTCAGACTCACCTTGCTATCCTCAAGCGCACGCGCAGTGTTAGCCAGCTGCGCAGCCACATCGGCAGCGGCGTGCAAGCTGCGCGCGAGGGACTCCGGCTTCTTCACGCTTAGGATGACGGTACCACTCATAGAGGACAGCTTGGTGGATAGCTGGTGGAGCTTGTCTTCAAGTTGTCTGGTAATAATGAGGTGCATTGATGGTTATTAGCACAAGAATATTTGTAGGGCCTTCCATAGCTGATTTCACTTAAAAAGTCACGCACTATCAAACACATTTGCATGTTTTAGCAAAGACATAACCTGTGTACACTCGTGGAACGAAAAGGCTAAGCACTTCAAATGTCAAATTTAGATTTATATTCTATAGCCTTTTCATTTTTCAAGAACTTAGTTTTCAAGAAACTTTAATTTTTATTTATTGACGTATAAACTTTAATGTGTCACAGTCGCGAATCATATTTTCTTCAACATAGAGCCGTTAGAAAATTTGAACTTCACCCTTAAACATTTTCTAACCTACATTTAACTGGGAAGCAAGAAAGAGAACACTATATGTATATCTATCTCTACTTACTTGGGAGTTCCCTCAACCGGCTGCCTCTTGCACATCAGCAGCTTGTCAATGTCCTCTGCGTTCAACACTGGTGTCTTTATCTTTCGCGAAGCGATCATATAGTCCAAGTCGTTCAGTTCCTGAAACATTTTCCTTTATAATGGAAAAACATTCAACTGCCGAGGATGAGGTACTGCGTTCGATTCCCTAGCCGGGCAATTTGGATTTCTGCCCGGTTGATGACAATAGGCTCGCCCCCTATTACATGGCACTTAAACATAACGCGAAATGTGGTAGTACTATTACGTACACCACTGTCTAACCCTTCTGGGATTACAGGCGTGTTGTAATGATATATACATTCAAACCGAGTTTGATCCTATTTCAGATAATCTTGTTAACTAAAAGACTCTCTTCCAAGGGGAGTTTTTTTTAAGGTTTCTACCATAGTAGAGATAACAATAGAAATTCTGGGACACAGTTTAAAATTATATTTGAATTAACTTGAATTCTAACAAAGAGTTTACACTAAGGTATAATACCATATTATGACACTGTTGCCCGAGAATTTCGTCGGCGTGAGATTATAAAAAAAAAATTACATCCCTATTTGAACCGGATTTTGTTAACACATTCATGAGTTTAATTTTTTTTTCAGGGTACCCGTTACCCTTTTTAAAAAATAAAAGTTACTTAGTTATAAAATAATAATTGTATTTTAAGTAACTACAATTGTACACTAACCTTGAGCACACTCTGCGCTTGTGTATCAGCGCTGTACATACCATCAACAGAAGGGCATTGTATGGATTCTGACCGCTTGCACGACATGGTGACGTGATTCGTCATTTCCATCATGCGGTTTACATTGTCCACATAACTGCAACATTGGTTATAACATATTACTGGTTATTATTATTATTACTGGTTATTATTGGTTATGAATAAGACGAAAAAAAATCATGGAAGAAGATTTTGACTGTATGCTTGCAGCAGGGACCGAAAAGGTTAAACGGTTAGGGATTAGGTAAAACCCTAGTATTAAGGTTAACCCTTTTTATGGGGTTAATCAGTCAGCCTAAAATAACCGATTCACGAGCAGAGCTTATTTTTAACCGACCTCAAAAAAAGGAGAAGGTTCTCAATTCAGTTGTATTTTTTTTTGTTTTGTGTTTGTTACCTCATAAATATCTTCGTCATGTATTGATATGAACCGATTTGAAATATTCTTCTTTTATCTGAAAGGATATACCTACTTCCCGATTGGTCCCATAGAAATTTTATCAAAATCGGTTCAATAGTTTGGTTTTTAAATTATAATATCTGGTAATTCTATGTTATCCAAGTAAAAGAAATAGCGAAATTGCTACATGACAAGGCTTTGTGAGTGATAACTAAAAAGGGTAAAATAAAAACTTTTTTGCAAAAAAATAACCAAGAAGTCAGTGGCAAAAAAGTCAATGAAACAAACAATAGTCACCGACTTCCGAAAGTTAATTTATTTTCCTTTTTTTTTGGAAGTCGGTTTTTTTGCAAATAAGTTTTGTAACTAAAAAAATATGCAAGAAAATGACGTAGTTAGCCCGCGCGCGGTGTTTCGTCTCTTTCATTCTGGTTATTCAGCAATATTGAAATGGGTAACTCAAATATTATAAGGGTTATTATGTGTAGGTCTAACCGGTTTAACTCTAAATCTAATTAATTGGCCCCTGGTCTGCAGTATTCTGTATAAATGTTGCGAATTTTACTTTATGTTATAAACATGACATGTCTAATGTCTAATGTAATTGGCCATTGCCGAGTTATGTTAACGTTAAATAAATAATAACATAATCAGACTATAGCGTTCCAACAGCCGGGAAGTGGGACACATTCCTCCTCTCTATGAAATAAAGCTAATTACATGGATATTAAAATAATTTGCTGTGTTTTGAACTAAACTGACAAATTCTAACTGCGGCAGCGGCTGCGGGTCGCCGAGGTTGTCTGGTGTAGTACTGACCAGTCTTTGACTGCCACTTGCGGCGTCTCCACTACTGCAGTGAGCGTCTCACACGAGAGCAGCCGGGGCTGGTGCACTGAGGCGGCGGCGAGGTACGCAACGGCCTTGCTCAGCGGCTGCGGGTCACCCAGGATGGCACGCTGGCGAGCGTGCAGCAGGGACGAAGAGGCGCGGCGGCAACACGCGTCTGAACCCAGTGGGGTGGAGTAGGCCTGGGGGTAGGAAACGTTGTTTAATTTACTACAGACATAAGAGTCATTCTTTCAAAATTCCGTTCAAAGTTGAAGCAACAACACAATGAGTGTGTGCATAAGCGGAACGTTGCTCTGTTCGTCAGCACGCACGCAAGCGGAAGAGTAATACGTACGCACGCGTCGTACATAGCCTTAAAAAGATAACTTGAATTTGTGAGTTGAAATCCATCGACACGCAAAAGAAGAAGAACAGAGCATGAAAAAAAAAACAAGATGGTGCCAACGGAAATTTTCGGATTTTCCGCCACGGGTGTCATTTCCACGGTTTTCGGGGTCACTGATGATGGAAATGAGGTCAAAATGAAAATTGCATATGGCGCCGACGAAATATATAGCGAAAACAACTTCGTTTCGACTGGATGTCCGTCAGAACATTTCCACTTGTTTTTCTTCGGCTTCTTCGTAGAAAAAATTGACGCTTCGCCACTGTACACAGAAACGAGTAGCTTTATAAAACAGCTACTACCTTAACAATAGGTTTATTAAAAAAAACCAGTGTATCCTGGGATCCCATACATGTTCATAGTATGAAAACGCGTTACACCCACGGTGTATCAGTTATCAAAACAGCCGCGTTGGTCTACTGGCAGCTGAGCATAAAGTTCTGGGTTCGATTCTCAAGGAATGTCTCAGTAGCAGCCACGGAGTCTGGATTTGTACCCGATTGTTGGCAATAGGCTCGCTGCTATAACATGGGACTCAAACATCACTGGCGAAATGTGGGTGTACTAATTATTTAGTATACCTCCGGGAATTACAGACGTGGTGTTAAGTCATCAATAGTAATGTAATGATAAGGTACCTTCTTCTCTTTCTGGCTTTTCCGGACGGCTTCTTTGGCCAGCGGATCCATGACGGACGCCTTGAAGTTGTCGAGGCTCTCCAGCGCGTCGTCGTATGCCAAGCTTTTTGTAGCCATTATGTGGCTGTTTGTCGCGAATCTGTGGTGGGTAAATTTTATCATACAGTTCACTGTATACTTAGCGAAAAGGTAAGTATCTAATATTCGTCGTATTTATTATGCCACCCAAAGGTTGCATGGTACTTGCACGTTATCGAATGGCGAGGTCTTTCTAAGCGAATGAAGGAGAAAAAGGAGCTTTAAATAGCAAGATCAGGCCATAGTGGAAATCATGTTTGTCTATTAAAATTCACCGTTTATGCAAGTTTCATATCCGAGCAATGAACCGTTGCAGAGTTCCCTCGTGAGAAGAAGATCCTGGCTGTAGGATTCTGGCGATACAAATCATTTTTATCATCAAAATTGAACCCGTATACAAAGTATCGTGCCCGTGCTATTAACCGTTAAGTATTTTTCTCGTTAGTCGAGGATCCAGGTTGCAGGATCAAGTCACGCTTGTCATAAATATGTCTTGTCAACATAGCCAAAGGTGTGTGCAAAATTACAACTCAAGCGGAAACCGAAAATTGAGTTTTTAACTTACAAGATTTGATTACAGACAGATAGACACAGGGTCAATGAAACTAAACTTTTTTTTTTGTATAAATCCGAAAAGATTCTCAAAATGGACGAAAAAACGTATTGCCCCGACCCCAAGTAACATGGTACAAGGGCAAGAAGATGATGATGACCAACGACTCCCAAAAATATCATTATTTTTATTATTTTTCCATTTTTGCAGTTGTGTTTTCGTCTCTGCCATATTTACAGCCCGATGGGAACTTGTACTCGCAATCGTAAAGTAAAGTAAAGTCTTCTAGTAGTAAAACATGATCTTACCTCAACAAGTGACAGCTCTCAGTCAACGGCAAAGCTTTAGCTCTGAGAGCTTGTTTCGCCTTCTGGTCGTGAATGCCTTGTATCGCGCCGTTGATTTCCTTCACTAGTACATCACACTCCTGCAAACAAATCCAGTATAGGTAAAAAAAACTCTTATGCGAGCGCCCTGTTCACGCTGCTTTTTGTCCGACTGTGGCGAAGCCCAAAAAGAGGGTTATGTGTTTGACCTTGTAGCTCTTAAATGAATAAACCGATTCCGATAAATGATACGTAGTTAGATTTGTCTCAGTGATGCAATTGTCACTTAAATTTAAAAATAGAACTTGGCGGATTGTGGACGCCATATTTTGAGGTCCGATTTTTTTCTTCTTCTAAACCCATCGAGTCCCCTCAAGTATCAAAAGCATCAAATGAAGGGTTTTAAACAGTTATAACAAATACATACATACATATCTATGTATACAAGGTGTAGTTTTGCATCCTCGTCAAAATTCAGGAGGATGTCATAGAAGACGTAAATAATCAATATAAATTACGGTACCTGGTCAATAATAATAAACGTTGGCTTTTTTAGTTGTTTTAATTTGACACTATTTCAGAATGAAGCTCTTCTCAAAAGAGGACAATCACCCGTTTATCGAATAAACGTCTGCGTTTGTTTGTGTGTGTGAAAGCGCGGTTATAGGGCTAGTATTAGACGGGCCGCGTTTTAATACGGGTGGTGTACACTTACAGATTTCCGATATTAAGAAAAAGAAAAAAAAAATACCTACCCATTTGATTATTGATTCGGGTCGAGAATCATTAGCATACTTACCTCCTTGAATTTGACGAGGATACAAAACTACACCTAGTATACAAAATGTTTTAAAGTATTTCTTATGAGTTTTGGCTAGACCCTCCCTCAGTGTTTGGCTGGTTGGTGGCGGCTAAACAGACGAGGGGCATAACCGCGGATAAAAAAATTACGCGGTATTGGCCGAGACCCGTCCACGCGAGAATGGATGATATTCAAATAACAGCTTCATATTTGTATGGACCATTTTACTTATACTTAGTACAGTAAAGTCACAGTACGGTGTGTTTATTTTCCCTAACTTATTTTATTATTCTTTTCCTAATTCGTAGTTGAAGGCACAGTAACTAAAATATTTAATAGTCTTACCTGTCCAAACATATCAATGTCCATGATGTCATCGACGCTGTTCATCACCGTCACTCCGTCACCGAAGTTATCAGGCGGGTTCAGTAACCTTGAGGCGTCTTCGCTTATCTTACTGCTTAGGAGTGTGATGTCCTGAGAGGAAGAGCAAGTCAAATGAATTATTTGTCGAATAACATAACATAATCCCCGAAGGGTTTAGCAGAGGTGTAGCTAATAATACACCCACATTTTGCCTGTTATGTTTAACTGCCATCAATCAGGCACAAATCCAAATTGGCTGCTACTGAGAAATTCCTGATGGAAAACCCAATAACACTTTCCCGACCCGGGAATCAAATCCACGACCTCACGCTCAGTAGTCGCACTTGCGACCACTAGAAACTACCAACGAGGTAGTCAGTTGTCAGTCGTTGAATAACATCACACACACACACACACACATTAATTCACAATCATCATTCACATTAATTGGAAGCCGTGGGAATCCGCTGCATAATGAATAAGCGAGTAACACAAGACCTGTCGAAGTGGCGACGCTTGGTAGAGGCATATTTCCAGCAGTCGACGTATTTCCGCTTATATGGGGTTACGGTTTACTGGATGTATACCAATAATGAATTAGGGAATAATACTATCTTTATAAATAAAAATCAATTGCCAAATATATGACGAAACTTCATTTGAGGACGACTCGACCGATTTGGATGGTTATTTTTTTCTTGTGTTCGTAATTCAAGACAATGTTTGTATAAAAGAAAATTTGTATGTTTTTTGCTAACCAGTTTTCTCATTTCCTTCATTGGAAAATTGCACCTGTACAAAACCGTGGTCACAAGTAAATAATAAAAACCCAGTAAGCAGTACAGTTATTTCTATCCACGGATAAGCTGGTTGGTAGGCATCGGTATTAGCGTAAATAAGAACGTAATTAATGAACAGTATTTCATATGAGCTGTGTTACAATTTTGATGTCACAGCTGTGGAATTTGTTGTAACAAAGTATATAATATTCTATCTAAAAACGTTCGTTCTTTCCATCATCGAGTTCATCTCTGTTCTCAGGACAAGATTGAAGTCAAGAGTAGGCCCATTTTTTATTTAAAAATTGTAACTTACATCAGTAGTTCTCTTGCCAGCAGGTCCTTCGTTCTTCTTAGCAGTCGACTTGAGTTCCCAAGCTTCCTTCACCAGGTCTTGTAGGAAGTCCTAAAATTATAAAAATCGTTTAATTTACTCCGTATTTTCATTTGTTTAACGATTCAAAACAAAAACTAGGAGTTGTTTGAAAACATGATTCTGAAATTACATAAAAGACCAAAATTAAAAAAAAAATACTTTATTTGAAAATTTTGCATTATAATTTACTAATGTTTTGTTTGAAATCCGGTTACAAGGCCCAAGCTACGCTGTAGTCATCACGGAACATGCTACGGCGTAGTCATCACAGTACATGCTACGGCGTAGCAAACTAGCCGTAGCTGCTACGGCGTAGCAGCACTGTGCTAAGGCGTACCTCATAAATATTATGTTCATGACCATCAAAGCCGTATTATTTTAGTGAAAATTATAATATTCAAGTAACCTAAACTAACAATGCATAACTAACCATTCTTGTCTTTACTTTACCGATAAAATGATTCTTAAATTGTATCCTAGAAATTGCCTGAATTTAAATAGAACTAGAACCATTAATAGATGACATACCCTAAAGTCCACAATATTGTTCTGTTCCTGCCCAGCTCTCGAAGGTCTGGTCTGCAGCAGCGTCATCTGCAGGTCTTGTGTAGCTATATCCAGTTCATCTCGCTTGTTTTTGTCCTATATTATGGAATGACATATGTTTAATGAGCAATGCCTAAGCATAATCATACTACTAAATGACACATGCGAAAGTTTGGATGGATGGATGTTTGATATGATCAATGACGCCATAACGGGTGAATGGATCTGTATGAAATTTGGCAAAAAGATAGATTATAGTCTGGAATGTGTACATAAATTGTTAAATATAATTCTAGTTACTTACTTGAGGTGCTCGCTGGGACCTTGCATTAGCCAGATCTAGAGCGCGAATAGCCTCCTCCAACCTGGCACTGTAGTTCACATACTCCTTCTTCTGTTCCGCAGGCATTTCACCGTATTCTGACATGCTCTGGAATATTACAAGTTGTTTATATTTCGACTTGGATCGGATATACTACCTAATGGTCCCTTAAAATCAATCGAAACACACAGCACATTCAAAGATTATGCAGTACATGCTAGGTGATTAGGAAGAGACCTATTTACATTGAATATTACGGGGGTCGTGGAGATATTTAAAGTAACATTCTAACATTTAAAAAAAAAAGTGAAAAAGTTGGAGCTTTGACCCCTAATATCTCCGTAACTAGAAGTTTCCAGGCATGGTCTAGAAGGAAATAATAATCGCAATGACGGGAGAACAAGTGCCTTCCAGCTTCATTAAGGGTTTTTTACACCCATGTTATGTGCAGTGAAATCCGAAAACGAAACAAGAGATAGTTCTTCCGTATACACGATGTATACGGAAGAACTATATCTTGTTTCGAATCGTTTGTTAGCAAAAAGGCACAGCCATTTAGTATAGTTTTTTAAAATCGTTCTGGGCATATATGGGTTAAGGCGCAACCGCACCGGCAGCATTCGCCTGTAATGTAACAATCCAAGATTCGATTTTGTACAACAACAAGTGAATCTTAAGTGTTACATTACAGGCGAATGCACCCGGTGAGGGAGCGCTATTACATATATGCATCTATAGCCTATAAAAAACAAAAAAACTGTTGCAGCACATTATACTAAATTAATAAATCAATGCAAATAAAATCTTCCACCTACACAAGCACTTAACTGCTACGTAAACTCACTATACCTGGAGATATTTTTGAAAACTTACCGTGCGGAATCAAAGCTGTGGCT
Source organism: Standfussiana lucernea (assembly GCA_964057025.1). Classification (NCBI taxonomy): domain Eukaryota; kingdom Metazoa; phylum Arthropoda; class Insecta; order Lepidoptera; family Noctuidae; genus Standfussiana; species Standfussiana lucernea. The sequence goes on from OZ059809.1 coordinate 1,173,287, forward strand.
TCGCAGACAAACCACCGCCCAAAGAGTAGAATATTTATATTTAGCACCGCCTATATCGTATAATCCATGAAGTGTCAGAATTTGATAAAACACATATTTTGTTATTAGTTACAAAATATACAACCTTAGGTTTAGTTTACCCTAAACCACTTAAGGGGTCATTTGTACTCAACATTATAAACCCAACCACACCACACCACACCTAGGCACTAACCACACGATAAAGAAAGAAGATCATTATGAACAATTTCGATTAAGAAACGAAATCGTGAAAAATATCAGCTGTACCCTACATTTTGACGATTTCGGGGTTGGTCCCTATAAGAGGTAACTGAAACTAAGGTTGTACAAGATAATTAAAAGTAAAGTAAAGGTATATTAGTCACATTAAATAATCAATTAAAACAAAAACCAACCTTAGCCGTCTCAATAATCTGCACAGTCATCTTCCTCAACGGACTGTCCAGGTTCACAACCTGTTCCATTCCCCTCCTCTTGCCAAGTTTTCCTGACTTCACATCTTTTCTCAACATTTCCACCAGGTCCTCAAGAAGAGCAGCTTCCTGGGTCAGCTTGTGGACCGTGGGCTGCTGAGAGGACGCTAGAGGAGCCCAGGTCTTGGAGAATTTGGAGAGAGATGATGATAGGTTGTCTGCTGAGGATACGAGGGTGTCCTGGCAGGTGGCGTGGTGGATAGTCGGGGCTATTAGCTGTGAAGAGAAGATGGTATTTTAATAGTTACTTCAAGAGGTCATATTTATCTTTTAATCACAGTCATCAACGTAAGGCCCGGTTCCCACCAAAGCGGAGACGACCGGAGCAGCGCAGATTCGACCTATCACAGGAGAGACCAGAGACGCGATGTGGATCTCGACTAATGTGATCGGTCCATTACTGCACGTGTTCTCCTCGCTTCGCCCGTCTCCGCTTTGGTGGAATCCGAAAAGTAGACACTTTCGTGATCTCTAGATGTTCTGTTAAGTTACATGTGTTGTTGGGTATTTTGTGCCGCTACTTCATCTCCCCAGCTGAAGCACTTGCAAGTGGCGAAGGGCGGGAGTTAAAGGGGACTGGACGGTTACCTGGTGAACGGGAACTCTTAAAGTTCTCGGGAAGGTCTTAAAGTGCAAATATTTACAGCTTTATATAAATAAACGAATTTTGTTTCGTATGTGTATCTTACTTTTATCTTCGACTTATTGGTATTAACACTTTAACAGCCGATCATATATTGGGTACGTGATGCCGCTCTGTCCTCAGGACGCCGATCACGTAGTATGTGGTCAACTTTCACATCGTTTATTTAAAAATCCTTTAGTCAATCAATAAATAAATCAATCGATGAGTTATTTCTTAAGAATGCACGCTAAAAAACGAGTCCAAGTGTTTAGTGGGTCAGCGCCGCCATTTTGTATTATTTTTTAACCGACTTCAAAAAAGGAGGAGGTTCTCAATTCGGTTGTTTTCTTTTTTTGTTTGTTACCTCATAACTTCGTCATTTATAAACCGATTTGAAAAATTCTTATTTTATGTGAAAGGATATACCTCCCGAAATTTCATCAAAATCGGTTCAGTAGTTTGGGTTTTAAATCAAAACAGCTGATTGATACTTGACAAGGATTCGTGTGAGATACCATAACTAGAAAGGGTAAAATAAAAAGTTTTTTGCCAAAAAAAAAATAACCGACTTTCAACTGTCAGTAATTTTTTTGCAAAAAAGTTTTTTCAACGGCAGTGGTTATAATACGTACCTTGGCAGTATACACCAACTTTCCAGCAGCGTCCACGCAGCTGGCTCCAGCAGTACAGATGTCCTGCACATGAGTCTGTCCCTCCGCGCTGCTGTTCGCGTTACTGGCGACATTACTCGCGACATTACCTGCTTCCAGTGCTAGCCTGGATGCCGTGTCGCCTATGGCTTTGGCTCGAGATATCACCTGGATAAAAACACAGATATACTGTAGTAGAAGAGCTAAATTTTATCTATAAAATTGAAGTGTCTGTTTGTAATTTAAAAATACCAGCTTTATACTGAATGTATATGTGGTACTTGAAACAAACTTTTTAAAATTTTTGTCTGTCTGTCTGTTTGTTCCAGCTAATCTCTGAAAAGGATGGACCAATTTTGACTTGACTTTTACTGGCATATAGCTGATGTTATAAGGAGTAACTTAGGCTACTTTTATTTCAAAAAAAAAAACGAGTAATAACACAAATGTTTTTTATATTAAATTCCACGTGGACGAAGTCGCGGGTAATAGCTAGTACAGAATCAACATACCTGTTTCTCCAACGCCGGGTCGATGTTACAGCTGACCACTCTGAGCAACTTAACTGACTGGTCTCCAAATGATATGGCCGCATCGTTCAGTTTCTGTGGAACAACAATATTCTATTGTAATCCTGAAATATCCACGTCTCTACCATCCAAACAAACACAAGTACCCGTTAATTTTTATCAAAGCCTGAATTATATATACACTTTAATCTCCAAATTATGAAAGAAGTCTAGAGACATTCTGAAGATCAATGAATTGGTTCACCAAAATTGTAACAAAGCTCATTTACAAAACTTAAGTTGCGTTTAAAATATTCAGTTGTGAGGCAATTTTATTTGGACCTGTTCAGTCAAAAACATGTATTATGTGTATCTAAAACTGTACTCCAAAATATACAGTATTATTTAATAATAGCCATGACTGCTTTGTTTGTCCCATAGTCGCAAACGCAACAGCTGCTGGGGTCCTTGGTTCGATTCCCGGATCGGGCAAAGTGTTATTGGGTTTTTCCATCAGATTTCTCAGTAGCAGCCACGGAGTCTGAATTTGTGCCCGGTTGATAGCAATAGGCTCGCCCGCTATTACATGGGACTTAAAACATAATTGGCGAAATGGGTGTGTACTATTAGGTACTTACACTTCTGCTGAATTAAAAGTATAAATATCTGTCAAAAAAAGTAAGCAATATTGAAGTCATCGCACAACTTACCTTGACTTCCTCCTTACTCTTCGCGGCGTCACAGATGCTCTTGGTAGCCTGGCAGAGACCTGCCATGTCTTCCACGAACGGCTTGCGAGCTTGCTCGGGCAACGAGCTGTAGATTGCACTGCCATCTGTGATGGAAACACGCAAAATGTTTATTTGTTTCTAAATGTTTTGACGTATGTATAAAGGGTGTAACATAATAAACGCAACTCTCGTGTGGTGTCTCAGACCATGAAAGTGAACAACTTTTGTTTTATGACTTTTGGAAATTCATTACTTTTTTTAGTTTTACCATATATCAGCTGATCTCGTCAAGTCCATTTTTTTTTAATTTCTATAACTCGTAGAACAAAAGTTGTTCATCATTCAGTTTCATGGTCCGACAGACCACACGCGAGGTCTTGCGTTTAGTATGTTACACCTTGTATACAAGGTGGAAGGGTCACCGACGCTAAACTTGACTTGACTTTGACTTTAAAACGGTTCCACGTATTCAGTAGCTACATCACTCTGAACCCATAGCAACATAGAAGTTTAACATTGGTAATTTTTTTTAAATCAGCTTTTTCATACAATTTGACCCCGTAGGTATAGCAGTTTTGTAGGAAACAGCTGTTTTTTTATGAACGAAAAAGTATGATGTACTGAATTTGGGTAGCGTTTTAGCGTAGGTGGTAGGTTCCATCCTGTTTTTCAATCTTACGGACATTTCAATTTAGTGACACTTCATGTCAAACGTGGAAATGAAGGGGTTAATTATGGCGTCGAATATTTAACCAACGAATAAGACGTGTATGAATTATCAAGCAGCTGTCGTGAACTTTATGAAATCAAAAATACTATAATGATATGTAACATTTGCTTATTTACCATTAACAACACTCTTGACAGATTCTGTGAGTGAAATAGTTGGTTCCATCGCAGCCTTGTAGTCCAGTTTGTCTGCATCTGGAACAATAACTAGTATTAGGTACCAATAGTCTACATTATACTTACCTACTGGCTTTATTTCTGAAGATCGACATTACTGCAGTTAATCATAAGACAAAGAAAGAAAATACATTTAAACAACCAATCGGTATAACACGGTTTAGGTTTTAACCCTAGCCGAGGAACTAAATTTACGGATTTGCATTTTTCTGAATTGTCAAACTATTTGCAGACCCAAAAGTAGTCTACCTATTATTAATACTTATACAAGGTGTAGTTTTGCATCCTCGTCAAAATTCAGGAGGTTGTGTTGTTGTTGTGGAATAATAAAAAAACGCTGCTTTTTAGTTGTCTTAATTTGACACTATGTCAGAATGAAGCCCTTCTCAAAAGAGGAGAATCACCCGTTTATATGTAGAATAAACGTCTGCGTTTTGTTTGTGTGTGTGAACGCGCGGTTATAGGGCTATTAGACGGGCCGCGTTTTAATACGGGTGGTGTACACTTATCGATTTCCGATATTAAGAAAAAAATATAAAAATTACCTACCCATTTTATTATTGATGCGGGTCGAGAATCATTAGCATAGTTACCTCCTTGAATTTGACGAGGATGCAAAGCAACACCTTGTATTGCCGGAGATCTCATCCGAACAAGTAAGCAATACGAGCGAAAAAAAACTTTAAACCAGCTGCACCAACAGAAACTTCTCGAAGGCCTGTCTGTGTCAGTCAGATCTTTCGCCTTTTACTCATATAACTACAGTGATCCATGCTTTTTCTTAGCGTGTCGATGGCATCTAAATTGTATCGACCTAGAACTTATACCCGAGTTTGGCGCCCTCAGTACCGTCCATCAGATCCTGTAACGAACAAACAACAGGACACGCAGGACGCGATATCAAGTGTCCCATGGCTTGTGGAACGGCACCACATTTACACTCCAGGGCAGAGTTATCAATGAATCTGCAGCTGAGCAGGTTTTCCTTAATGCGGCCAACCTGGGTCCGGAGTGATATATACTGAAAAATAAAGGGTGTAAATAGACCCTTAACACAGCCGAATGGCTGGTTCTCCCCGTCATTGCGATCTTTTGTTTTGTTCTGGATACCTGGGAACACTCTGGTTATGCAGATATTGGGGTTCAAAGTTCCAACTTTTGCACAAGATTTCTTTTAAATATCTACTAGTTTTTAAGGACCCGTTTGCTATTCAATGCAGCCATCAGAACCATGTTTTGAGTGCAATATGTGTTTTAACGTAAAAGGTAATTTTTCACCCCTAAAAGGTTTCCCAGCATTAATTTTTGTGTAGGGTTACTGAGTTTGGTTGATGTACAGAATGCTGGGTTGACGGCATCGTGAAGGGTCTGTTTACACCTTGTATACTTACAATTAGCAGCAACCAAAGCCGCTACTTGTACTCCGGCGCGGGCCAGCGAGTCCTCCATGTGCTGCTCCCTGCGCGCCACCTCCACGGCTGGCAGAGTAGCAGCTGACGTCTTTGTGTTGTGTACCTGCAATTTAAACATATTATTGAAACCGCACGAGTATTTACAAGTTTGGTGTGCTACACAAGACCCACATGTTGGGGTCAAAAAAAGAAAGTTAGTATTTAATAAATCTCTGTTGGTCTGCCTACCACTTTAAGGCTTTCTTCTGCAGTCTTCAGTCCCTTCTCTGCGCTGTCCATCATCTCGCAGAACTGCTTGTACGCTCTCTTCTCGTCCTCAATAGCCTGTGTTTTCTTGGCATCGACAGCACCTATTTTCGCTATGTCTGTAGGAAAATAACATAACATCACGCCTGTAATCCTCGAAGGGTTAGGCAGAGGCGTACCTAATAGTACAACGTACAAGTACGTACGTACGTGGTACGTGGTAGTATTTTGGTGTACAATAAAGTATATTCTATTCTATTCTATTCTATTCTACAACCACATTTCGCCAGTTATGTTTAAGTCCCATGCCATGAACCGGGCACAAATCTAGACTCCGTGGCTGCTACTGAGAAATTCCTGATGGAAAATCCCAATAACACTTGGCCGACCTGGGCATCGAACCCATGACCTCTTGCTGAGCAGTCGCGCTTCCGACCACTAGACCAATGAGGCAGTCTCCAGATCCGAGAGTATATAACTAATACGATCATTTAGTATTAGAAGGTAGACCGATATTTCTCTGAAGATGATTCGTTATTTATTGCTTGATGACGCACGCAGGAGCACACATCCACCAGCAGGGAATCCCATTTTCCATGTTCATGTCCTTGTCGCTCAAAGTCATCATTTGCTAGAGCAAGAAACAGAGCGGGAGCGCTATCGCGCACGGCAGCACCCACAACGCGCTCGGCAGCACGCCCTGCCCCCAACAGTGGGTGATGATGGATGATGAGACATAAAAAATCGGCCACGTGCGAGTTGGACTCGCGGACCGAAGGTTCCGTACAAACTTGTAGGTATTTTGTTATTAAACTACTATTTTCAGTTTACAGTTTTTTTCCTATACATGTGCTGTAAAACACACTTCTTGCCAAATTTCATGGTTCTAGGTCAACCGTAAGTACCTTATACATTTTGATTCCCTTGAGAGTGCTGAAATATACGTTTTTTTTGCGGCATAAACGGCCGTATCTTTTGTTTTATGTTAACTTGATTGTTAGTTTGATTTTTTTCACAGCTTCAAGGGACTGTAGACCTGAGTAAGTACATGGTTTTAATTTCAACTCGATACCTCCACGCGTTTCCGAGATAAAGAGTCTTGACAGACACACAGACAACAAAATGATCCTATAAGGGTTCAGTTTTTTTTTCCTTTTGAGGTACGGAACCTTAAAAATGACATGTTTCCCCTACCCTGGCTCTCTTCACCCCGGAGTGTGTCCAGGAAGTCTTGCGTAGCGTCCGTATGTACTGAGGAACGTACTGCTTGGGCGATAGTGTGCTTAGGGTCCCGGGCTGGTGTGGGTGGGGGAGCTCTGCGTACTGGAACCGCTGGTTTTGAATCTAGAGACAACATGGATTTGATGAAGATCTTAACATAAATTACGTACATTTTTTTTACAGCACTAAGAATTAAAAAAATGTCGACGTCATATTTTTTTAAGGCATTTCCAAGGCAAAGTGATATCATTTTATAACATGTTGTTATAATTTCTTGTTCTATACTTTTTATTTAGTTTGTATTTTTATAACTGATAGAATAATTTTTGCTTACAAAATATATTTTTTTTAAACTTAAATTCAACCACAACAAAATCGGCCACTAAAAATGTATGAACAAGACATGATGTCATATTTTTCGGTTTTTGTATAACCGAAGTCACACGTCATAACTAAATGTCATGTATTACAAATACGAGCGCTAAAATCAAAACCCCTCTTTTTACTTTTGCCGTCGTCGGATATAAAACGAAAAATCTTGCGAGACTTACCCTGTGCTCCCGCAGGACTCACGATGTACACCAGTTTGCCTGATGCATTGGCCAGCTTAGCGGAGGCCTCGTTCAATTTCTACAACAGGCAAATAATGTTGCATTATAGTTGTTATATTTCACGAACGCACGTCAATTATTGCAAGTTATACCTTATTCATCTATACATACAGGTTAATAAAAGTCAAAAAGTAAATTTTAGAAAAGTATCTCTCCAAAGACTTCCGGAAACATCTCCATGCAAGTTCAGTGATCCATAAAAAAGCAACACTTTTTTTTAATAGATATTGGTTAATTGTCACCTGAAGTTGTGTCGTATAGTAAGCTCTAGAAGTTCACGCTTGTGAACCAAATAGACTTACCTTCGGTTGTCCCGCACTGTCACAGATGGCGCGACTGGCGTCACACAGCTCTCGCAAATGTTTCAACATGGCTGCCTGTTCTGCCGGGTCCTTCGTGCCGCATAGTGTGTGTGAGTCTGCCAGATTTAACATAGTTTAAAGAAAGAAAAAGAAAGTGTTTTTTTGTCTCGCACATGACAAAACCAAATTAATAAATTAAAAATAGGCCTATCTCAGCATGGTGCTGTAACATTTAAGAAAATATCACATCGCTGGGGGCCTAAAATTGCCACTTTAGCAGAACATAATAGGATAATAATATGAATCAAATTAAAATTCTTAAAATGGTCACAGTTAATATGTTGAATTATCAGTTAGTGACCATTTTACGAATTGTAACGTAATTCATATTATTATCATATTTATATGTTCTGCTAAAGTGAGAATTTTAGACCCCCTGGTATTCTGCACCAATTCTGATTTATTTAGTAGATAAACTAAAAGATTATAGTACTACTATTGACCAACGAACCAGTCAAATGCCAACTCACCTTGAACAACTTGCGGCATCAGCTCAATGACGGTTGTCACAGCACGCTCTGCCGCAGGGTAGTCAGGGTTCTTGCCATCTGGAGTACACACAATGTATTTATCTATCATACTATATTTGTTTATTTAAATTTCATTTACAAGAGTGGTACATAGGTGGACTTAATGCCACAAGGCATTCTCTACCGACTGGTAGACAGGAAAACACACACACAGACAGGACAGGACTGGTGGAATAGGGCAGTATCGTGATAGAGTACCAACAAAAAAAATAATCGTGGGTGATCCCCCATAACGAGAATTGATGATGTGATAAGATTTCACAAAATGCTGGAAGCTAATGACAGGTTTAACAATCCATGGGCAGGAATGCAACCGCACCGTATTACCTAGTACTAAATGGGTTGTGGAGGTGGGATAGGCAGTCGCTCCATGTCAATTACAGCTGCTCTACTTGCTCCAGTATTCAGCTGCATCCGGTTAGACTGGTAGCCAACACCAATTAAGTTAGGAAAAGACTAGGTAGGTGATGGGTAGGAATGCAACCTTGATCCCAAAAACTCATATCAAATCATGTTCTCTGGTTTTTATCTTGTATAAATATCGAACACAACCATCGACTTGCTAACTAATTTGAGTTAACCCTGTATAGGAAAACCAATGATGGATTGTGCAGAAGATGAAATAATGATGGTTGGGCCGAGGTGTACCATAGCACACCCACATGTCGTCAGTTATGTTCAAGTTAATCCGTTCAATAGGGAGCGAGGCCGAAATTATGTCTAGAAAGAAAGGTGAGCACTGTGATAAGGGCTGCGCAAATGCGCGTATCATCACTCCTGCCTTTGTCTAAAATAACTTGGGATAAGCACAACACCTTTTCTTCTTGGAAAAAAAAAATATTACATTTATAAAGTATTAGTTTTATATATTATTTATTAATATTAACAAATAATATATAAATAGATCAGAAGACTTACCCTGGGTGGCAGCGGCGAGTGCAGCGACTGCAGCGTTGAGCTGCGCCAGTCGGCGGGACAGCTGGTGCTGAAGCGTTGCGCTGTCAGCTTGCTTCAGGTTCTGAATTACTACCGGCTGCCGAAGAGGATTGGAATATATTATACTTCATAGCCTTAAAAACGTGTTACTGTTCTATAAGCGTTACTTTGCGGAAATCCAAGACAGCAAAATAACATAACATCACACCTGTAATCCCCGAAGGGTTAGGCAGAGGTGTACCTTCTACACCTACAATTTTGCCAGTTATGTTTAAGTACCTTTTAATAGGGGGCGAGCCTATTGCCAACAACCGGGCACAAATCCAGACTCCGTGGCTGCTACTGAGAAATTCCTAACCCAATAACAATTTCCCCGATCCGGAAATCGAACCCAGAACCTCATGGTCACCAGTCGCGATTACGACCAGTAGACGAACGAAGCAGTCAGCTAGATCCAGGATTGAATGTAGGGTACAGCACCCTCTCGCCCGCAAGAATATGCACAATTGCACATGCAGAATGTGCGATAATTATAATGCAACAGACATTCCTAACCTAAGCCTATTTGCAAACCGGAATTTGAACTAAATATTTTGCATAACATTTAAGCCTAAAGTACATAATCTATCCAAATTTTCGGAAAATAGATTTTGGCGAAAGGCATTTTGTGATGATATACTGATGTGACAGTAATTAATTCTATTTTGGCAGGAAAGGAGGCGTCTGATGAGATGACGAGTAATAGAGAAGCATGGAAGAAGAAAACATGCTGCGCCGACACCAAATAAATTGGCATAAGAGCAGGAGAACGAACGATGATACTGACGTGACAGATATCTAGATCGTACTGCTAATTTCGTAAATTCTTTCTAAATTGGAACTCAACTAAGATGAAATCAACTGTCATATTAAAAGCAAAAGTCTTTAATTTTTATTATGTGCAAGTGACATTCAATGTGTGTAAGAGTAGAGGAAAACCAAAGAAACAATGGATGGACTGTCTGAACGATGATATGGCAAGAAAGCAGGTGTCAGATGAGATGACGAATAATAGAGAAGTATGGAAGAAGAAGACATGCTGTGCCTACCACAAATAAATTGAGATAAAGGCAGAAGAATTGATGATGGACTGATTCAATGTAACATTAAAATTACCACAAGAAATCAGGATTTTATTGGGATTCTATAAAAAGTTGAGAGTATTAATTCTGTTACCTTCTTCATTTGCTGTTCTGCGGTATCCAAATGTTTCTTAGCTCCGGACACGCTGCTCACGAACTTGATGCGTTGCTTCTCTTGTTGTGGTGATAGTACTACCTCCGTACCTAGGGTGAATATTTATTTTATTATTTTAAATAACAATATAAAGAAGTATAAATAGAAGTATAAACTTTCTAACCATAAACACAACAGTACGGTAACAGTGTAGCACCTTCGTCAAAATGAAGATCTGATCAATCCTAACATGTTATTCTATGAAAGCATGTCGCCAATTAATCAAATACAAAAGTTCAAACATTCAAATTATTATTAGTAATGCGTATCCATATAAAATGCCTCTTCTTCTTTAAACAATCCATGAAAATATGAAGATTTTAATCAGTGAGTAAGTGCGAGTATTCGGATGTGGTATCATATAAAAGTGTTGTTGGTAATATATTGTAGGCGGCATTGTATGGGCGGCATTAAAACAAAAAAAACTCACTAACATCTTCCCTTTATAAGATAAATATATTGAAAACTTGTCGCGTAATATACCATGTAATCAATCTTACGATTACGTTGAATGTTTCACTATATATAATTCAATCACCCTATAAAATCCAGTCACTCTGTATGATAAAAGCACCCTGTATGAAAAAAAATCTCCATAATTCAACTCCCTGTATAATTACATCCCTCTGTATAATTCAACAACCCTGAACAATTAAATACTATGTGTATTAAGATTTTGTGTTGCAATGTTCAGGTTACTCAGTGTAGGTAATTCGGTCGGTGAAACGGTCATTCTGTGCAATGCACAACTTACCTTGTCGAGCAGCCTTGCAGGCTTGTACAAGCTCGTCTAGACTATCATTAAGCTGTTTCTGTGAGCTCGACACTTGCTGCTTCATCTCCGGCTTGTGCGTCAGGTGTGGTGCACACGATGACGTCAGCTCGCCGGCTGTGCTGCGTAGCTTTTCAGCCGCTGAGATCAGTTGGTCAGCGCAGTCTGGCTCTGATATGCTTGAAGCTGTGATCTATTATATGATAAAAAGTAAAATTTGAGAATAAAGTCTCATATAGGTAACCATTGTTTTTAGATCTATTGATCAAAATGACCAACAACAGCCTAATGAAAACAAGAAGAATTGTAAAATATGTGAAGGTAACAAGAATCTAAGATCACGGTGACGTTGACAGGGACACAAAGTCACAGGTAAAACACAACGAAATCAAAATCTGTTCATCTGTTCAGGAACTATGATGCCACAGACAGACACAAAGATACGCACTTCATACTTATAGGACTCCTCTTTTATAACAACACAGCAGAAAATAAAAAAAAAATCAATTATATTGTCAACTTAGATTTCTTTTTTTTTCTAAACATTCTATGTTAGGTATTCTTAGTCCAAATTGTATTCCTCTTAGTCCGTTGTTCCATCCGATTCTTAAAACCCTATAAGACTGACCGGTGCAACAGTGAGCAGACCCTGAGCGGCACCAACAGCGCGAGCGCCGCGGCTGTCGAGCTCGGCTGCTGCGGCTGCATCCGGGAGTAGCTCTGTTAGCCGTTGTACTTGAGCCAGCAGCTCGGAAGCCTTGCCGCAAGATGATGCTGATAGACCTATCACCTGGACAGTAAACATTATGTTTTTGTCATCCTATGTAATTAAATACGTGTAAGGAAGAATATAAATTTAAGATAATACTCATAATTAAAAGAAAAAAAACTGTCTTAGCCGAATGATTTCAGGACTGAAATCATTATGATACAAGTAGTCGAGTGCAATTAGACAATAAGGTGGTACGAAGTTTAGAGTGGTCGGATTTTCATGGTTTTTTTTTTGAGTTTCTAGAGGTCTGGAGAAGAAAGTAAAAAAAAAAGAAATTTCGCCGCTCGCGACTTTTTTTTTACTTTCCACCTCTTTAAGTATTTTTTGTCTAATTGCACTTGGCTACAGGATAAACTTAACATGTATTATATGCAAAAAGGTAAAATATGGCATCTGAAATAAATTCTGTTAAAATAAAGATCGCAGGAATCGCTGCCCGAAGGCAGTATACAATCAGTTACTGTAGCATTGTTTGGGGAAGACCTCTAAGGTCTACGACCACAAATGTACTACCTACCGCGCTTGCTGACGGCCGACCAAGTTTTAACCTTATTCCTTAGGGAATAAGGGTGAAAATATATGGGTAAGTCGATATGGCATGGTTATAAGACATAGGTATGGGTTCGGGGTAATGGTTGGTGGACGTCCAGTACGCAGTCTTAATGCTAAAATGTTGGAAATCAAACCAGATTTCTTTTTTGTCCTTAGCCTATATTGTCCCACTGGTGGGCAAGCCCTCCCCCATAGCCTTCCACTCTTCTCTCCGTGCGGTTTTCTCCGAGAATAGGTACTTAATATAAACTAACCTGCTTTTCCTGCGCACTGCGAGTCTTAGGTCCGGCTACGACCATCATTTTACCAGATGCGGCCGAAAACTTGGCTGCAGCATCTCCCAGACCCTGAAAGACACTTGTTTTTAATACAACTCACTTCAAAATATTCCTAAAAGGCTTCTTATTTAAGTTCAAAATTCAACCTTATTTGAGGTTTCTCTATACATCTTCTTTAGCTCACCTGCCGTTGAACTGCACCCTCGACGACCTAAATAACGCCTCCGACGCTGCAATAAACGTGGCCACCTACTGGGTCCTAACTGTGTAATATGAAAGTGACATCGATACGAAAAGAAGAAGAAGCTCACCTGAGGTTGTCCAGCGTGCTCACATATCTCCCGACTAGCCTCACACAGCGCTCTCAAGTCTTCTGTCATGGCGGCCGCGCCCGGACCGTCCTTAGTAGCGGCGACTGCACGAGAATCTGAAGGAACACTGGTTTTAGCAGGATCAAAACGCAGCAGTATTTTTTTTTTACAAACGCTGCTCGAGACTTCTGTATCGCGTTATACCATGTAGGCTATATGGAATATGTATTGATAGAACTGTCTGGCAGTTTTGAGTGTTTTTAAGTGATCTTCGCAAATGTCCTGCAGATCTGGTAGCGTCGAGTGACGGGTAGTTTTAACCTCCTCCTTTTTTGAAGTCGGTTTAAAACTAGATGACGTCGGCCGATGTTTCCTATCCGACTACTCTGAGAAGAAACACCGAAACAAATTGAGACCAGTCCCTTTTGAGGTCAGAACAAATTCAGACCAAACACTTTTGAAGTCAGACCAGTCTCTTTTGAAGTCAGACCACCCTTTTGAAGTCAAAATAAACTCAGACCAGTCCCTTGATCAACTCATACGAAGACCATCTAGGTTTGTGTCTGAGATGCAATAAAATCATTACTTACCGTGTATAACTTCTCGCAGTAGTATAGGAATAGATTCCACAGCTCGGTGCGCGGTTGCGTAGTCAGGACGTTCACGATCTGATGGACACATAAAAATCATAATTATGTAGTAAATGGGAAACCAGCGTCGGGCACTAGCTGCACGGCAGTTTGGTGAACTGGGCCTATTTAGCGCAGCCGTGAGACACACAATACGGGGTGGCAGGGACACCGACTCGAAAACGGAAACCACATACTCAGTACATCATTCTAGACCCCCACACATAGATATTTCCGTCGGTTATTAAAAAGGTATCGGTTTTTCCTACCAAAAGTGCAATACCTACACTGTCAAAATGTATAGAACAGTTGTTTTTTTTATAACTGACGAAAAATTTATATATATTTTTTTTAAATCTTGCCCCACACTAGGAATTTCTCCTGTATCGTGGGTGCGTTTACAAACATTTAAACTCACATACACAAACAACCAGACCCGGAACAACTATCTGTAGGCCATACAAATATTTGTTCCGTGCGGGGATCGAACCCGCGACAGCAGCAGTCAATCGCTCAGCCACTGCGCCAACCGTGTCGTCAGAGGGAATTGAGGGGGAAATGATTATTTTATTCACTGTTTAGATTTAAGTTATTAATTTTTTGTTGTGTGCACTTGTTGTATGTGCTAAATAAATTTGTTAGCTTCCTTTCTTAATCAATGAGCGGTGAAGCTGCATAAAGTGTTCCTTTGACGATGTCTACGTGTCAGTCCATTTGGCATGCTGTCGTATTATTGACAGCCCGTCATAAAAATGTATCAGGACCTAGATGTTCGTATAAGCTACAACGTTAATCACAAGTAACACAAACCTGCGGTGGCAGCGGCGAGTGCAGCGACTGCCGCGTTGAGCTGCGCGAGTCTGTCTGACAGTCTGTGCTGTAATGTTGCTGGGTCTGCTTGCTTCGTCTGGGTCTGTAACGGCTGCAGGTAAAACCCTTTGGTGTTAGTTAATAGTCACAATTAGCTTAGTTAAACAAACGACTATACATTTTTATCAAATTAAAAAAAAAAAACCGGTCAAGTGCGAGTTGGACTCGCGCACCGAGGGTTCCGTACAAACCTGTGGGTATATAACTTTTTTTTATATGACGAAACTAAAAATTTACGGTTTTCGTAATTTTTCCTATATCTGTACTATAAGACGTGACTTCGTACAAAATTTCAAGATTCTAAGTTCACGGGAAGTACCCTGTAGGTTTTGATTCCCGTGCGAGTTTCGAAAATTTGCGGAAATTTGCGGCCTAAGTGGCTGTATCTTTTGATTGCGTTGACTTAGAAGGTTGATTTTTCTACAGCTTCCAGGAACAGTAGAACTAAGTATCATATAGAAATTTCAGTTTGATACCTCCACGCGTTCCTGAGAAAAACGGTCTTGACAGACGGACGGACGGACGGACGGACGGACGGACGGACGGACGGACGGACGGACAACAAAGTGATCTTATAAGGGTTCCGTTTTTTCCTTTTGAGGTACGGAACCCTAAAAAAACATTCTTAACATTATTTAAGGGGTTATTGTGCGTAAGTTTGAACTAACCTCTTTCAATTGTTTCTCAGCGGCATCGAAATGGTTCTTAACACCAGATACGCTGCTGATGAACTTGAGCCGGTGCTTCTCTTGCTGGGCTGATGGTGTACCTTCTAAAATAATTATTTTTATAAGAAATTAATGCGTAGGTAAATTACCATCACATAATATAGGTTGTGGCAGCGATGTTTGTAAGAAAACAGAATAAAGAATGTTATCAGTATCACGCCGAATAATAAAACTAGACACTGGACACTGTTCAATAAAGTCAAACTTTATAACCCAACCAGACTGTATAATCGTTTTGTTTAAAATTATTATTCATTTTTAAATTCCAATCACATGGTACTTATAAACACTTTGGATAACAACATTAATCCGATTAGCAAAATTACCCTGAATAATCGGAATTTAATTAACCTGTAAACAAAATTACCCTATATAGCTAAAGGAAACAAAATTACCCTGCACAACATGATTACCTTGTGTATCAAACTCAAACTCAAAGCATTTATTTCAATTTGACCATTACAGGCACTTTTGAATGTCAAAAAAACAAAAACAAATCGAAACTACAGTCCCCGTCATAATAACTTGTGACAGTATTGTAGTTGCCCATTCCAAAGCGTAGATCTCTATGGAGAAGAATGGGCAAACTCCATGGACACTCTTTTTAATCACAAAATTGTTACAAAATCTTGGTAGCATCATTCATGTTGAGATATCAAATTGGACGTTTGAAATACAAGGTGACTGTATTGTTTATTTTGTTTTAAAATAACTCACCATGTTGAGCTGTCTTGCAAGCTTGTAAAAGCTTGTCGAGACTATCATCAAGTTGTTTTTGTGAGCTCAACACTCTTTGCTTCATCTCCGGCTTCTTCTCAAGGTGTGGCTTGCAGGATGACGTCAGGTCTGATGCTGTGCCGCGCAGCTTCTCAGCTGAGATGAGCTCCTTCTGGCAGTGAGGATCTCCAATGGTTGGGGCTGTTGCCTGTGTGGGAAGTGGGTGGGGAATAAGATTGGAACATGTAAATTGAGACCTTAAGAGTTTTGTTATCAAATTGAACATAAGGCTGTTCAATTTCAAGACGAAAATTACTTCATTGGAGTCATCCATATAGCCCACAAAATAAGCAAGCTGAAACGAAAATGTGCCGGCCGTATTAGCCGTAGAACCGATTACCTCTGGGGTTTTCACTCACTCGCTCGGGACTTGGGGCACCCCAACTCGAACAGGTTAGGTTCGAAGGGGATGGCGGGGTCTAGAGCGAACTAAGATCCCGCCATCCCCCTCGTGTTAGGTTAGATGTTCTTTAGATAGAGATACTTCGAATCAGCATATATGTATAAGTTAGGACGCCCACAGGCTAGGTGCAGCGATTAAGTAAGGGAGGGGAGGGCTGACAGTTACTAGGTGAGAGTGCTAAGGGTGGAGTTAAAATGCCGTGCGATTAGATCGGCAAAGTCTAGTTATATAGATATACGCGATTTATGGATATAGATACTACACGATTATAACGATGATCTGTAAACTCAGTTACAAAAAACCAGACAAGCTAAAGCGGAATATCTTTGTCTAATTATCTTGTTACCTGTGCCACAGTAAGTAGAGCTTGCGCAGCATCGGCAGCGCGTGCGCCGCGGCTGTCGAGCTCGGCCGCTTGCGCCGCGTCGGGCACCAGCTCCGTTAAACGTTGTACTTGTGTCAATAGCTCGCCCGCCTTGCCGCAAGATGCAGCTGATAATGCCATCACCTGTGAAAAGTCATTTGGGTAGTACTGTCAATACTTAAAACAATAGTTTAGATCTGTAATTGAGATTGTGCCCGAATAGCCAAATTCAACGTTAGTATTGAACTAAAAAAAAGAGGAAAATAGTAACATTTCCCATTCAATGGGTTTCTCACCTGTTCTTCGTGTGCATCTTGAGCTTTAGGACTGAGAATATGAACCAGTTTGCCGGAAGCCTCTGAAAACTTAGCAGCGGCATCGCTAAGACCCTGCGGTACAAACGGTAAAGTTTTGATGATAAAACCAGAATCAACAACTTCTTTATAAGGAAGGTAAGAGTTGATAATAAATTTAACTTAATATTTTACACCTAGAAAACAGAATTAATCACAAAACAGAATGATTTGAAATTTTTAGATTAACTAGAGTACTCCTGTATAACCGCGCACAATTTCGGTTAACAACATTTTGTCTTCATATGACGCGGTTCATAGAAGACATCTGCGCTCCAAATTTCAGCAGTGTGGTGCCAGCCGTCCCAAAGTAAAAGGGCTGTGACATACGGACGGACAGACAGACGGACAGGACGAATCTACCGTTTTTTGCCATTTGAAAAAGGAATCCTAAAAATGTCCTCGTTAACTTAAACTTACGTTCGTTCGTTCGTTTTACTTAGTGTTATTATAAATAATAACACTCGAGTGGTAATAAAAGCGACAAATAACTAATTATTGCTGACCTGTGGTTGTCCGGCACTGTCGCATATCTCGCGACTAGCTTCACACAGCGCTCGTAAGTCTTGCAACATTGCGGCTTGTTCTTCTCCTGTCTTAGTGCCGCAGAGCGTACGAGATTCTGTAAATAACGGATTATATTGCAAGTGACGTGAAGGTTACTGTCGCGACATCTGTACCGCCGCATATGAACCACGCATAACATCTGAGGTCACACAAATCATATATAGCAAAATCAAAGTTTACCGCGAAATCTGCATCACAAAACAGCCCGACAACAGCTATCGAATATTAGCCCACCCGCTAGCCCGACACAACACCCGCCTGGTCCGAGAATACTGCCTTTTCTATTGAGGATGAGGAAATTATACCATATTCGGCTTACCCCAATATAAAAAATATACAGACAATACGGTCAGCTGTAATTTTGAAATTAGCGCCAAGCGCCTTATTCGTTGCTAAACAAAGTTGCTGAAACATTGTTTTAAGGGTACACGGAATGTTGCAAAGTTACCGGCACTACTAGTTACTGGTTGACCTCTAGGCCTGGACTGCCAAGCCTGGGCCCTTTCTGACTCCACCTTCAGAAAAGAGATTTTTTGTGATTCTGTTATCAACATTAAGTTTAAATAAATGACTGACTGACCTTGTACGACTTGCGGCATCAGCTCAGAGATTGTTTTGACCGCGCGGTCTGCGGCAGCGTAGTCGGGGCGCTCGCGATCTGTGAAAACATAAAACAATTCTATTTCATACAGGGTCAAATTAAATTATTTGGCGAAACTTCACAGGCGTGATGCATATCGATATCTAATTAGACCAGTCATAGCACATTTTTATTGGTTTACTTGGATAAAATGAAATGATCTAAAGAGCGAAGTTAGATTTAATTAAGCCACAAAAGAAGCCTTAAATCAGCGTTTAATGGAAATAAAGGTTGTTTTGAAATTCAAACTCCTCAGCTTAACATAAAGTGGGTTCAAACCTGCGGTGGCAGCGGCGAGTGCAGCGACTGCCGCATTGAGCTGCGCGAGACGATTCGACAACTTGCGTTCAATCGCAGCTGCATCCTCTTGCCTCATCATTTGGCATATCATCGGCTGCCAAACAAAAATCAACGTTATTTAAACGTTAGAAGCGTTATAGCTCAACAAGGATATTTTAGAGCGCGGCCAAAATCAGAATGAACACCGTCATCATCATCTTTTTTGTTCTATTTCATAAACGCACCCCTCTGTATACGTCATGCGAGCACTGAAACTATCCTTGTAGTCGTGTATTTAAACTACTTATTTTCTGAGTTTCAGGAGACTAGGTTTTGCAACGAGAACACCCAACTATGGTATTTGACGCTCGTTTATGGTCTACTAATTTCTGCCCGCGACTTCATCCTTTTCGAAGAAACATATCCTATGACACTGAGTAATAGAGTACCAATGTCATCATCAGCTCCCTGCACTTGTCCCATGTTACTCGGGGTCGGCGCAACACGTTTTCTTCTTCCATTCTTCCCTGCCAGACGTCACGGCGTCGTTTACTTCTTTTCTCTTTCATATCATTCCTCACACAATCCATCCATCTTTTATTTGGCCTTCCTCTCCCTCTCCATCCATCAACATAAATATCCATCACTCTTTTAGTAACATGCGTTTCAATAATAGTCTAGCTATTTTTCAGTAAAATATTTTTTAAATCGAATGAGTCGTATCGGAGATTATCTGCTACAGCTACATACAAACGTTTACCTCTTTATAATATTAGAAGAACATAGATCTAAGACCATAAGATAGTCAGAAAAGTTGTTAGTCTTACCTTTTTCAGCTGTTTTTCGGCTGCATCCAGTTGGTCCTTAGCTCCGGAAACACTGCTGATGAACTTCAGCCGTTGCTTCTCTTGTTGTTGAGCTGATGGCATGTCGACCAAGTTACCTGTGAAATGTTCCTCTGTGAAAATCATATCGTATATGAAATTTATTTTCAATATCTTTTTATACCTTTTTGCTAAGTGTTTTCGTCGTAGTTGGTTGTTTTAACTTCGATCACTAATAAAGTTCTTAACTATTTTATTTTTATTTTATTTAACAAACTTCTGTGCTGATTATATTTTGCTTTTCTGCACATTTTTTCCAGAACTTGAGTAAATGCTCCATGATCAGATCACGGTAAGTCTTGCGGATGGACTGTCAACAAGTAAGTCCAAAACCCAGATCATGACCAACAGACACGAAACGTGGGGTAGAAATTTGCAAAATGTCGATGATTGACATGACCAAATTATCTGTGTAACTAAATTACCATGTCTAGTTAAATTACCCTGTATAAATAAATAATTTATTTAGTTAAATTACCCTGTATAACAAAATTACACACAATCATTCTAGGAAATAAATACTTTTTGTGGTTCTAAGTGACCTTTTTATCTATCGTCCTTTGTGAAAATAACTCACCATGTTGGGCTGTCTTGCAGGCCTGTACAAGCTTGTCGAGACTATCATCAAGCTGTTTCTGTGAGCTCAACACTTGCTGCTTCATCTCCGGCTTCTTTTCAAGGTGTGGCTGGCATGATGACGTCAGATCAGACGCTGTGCTGCGCAGCTTCTCAGCCGCTGAGGTGAGCTCCTTCTGGCAGTGAGGATCTCCAATCGTTGGGGTGGTGGCCTATGTGAGAAGTGGAAGGGAAATCATCATTAAATTTTTGCCATCGATAGGTTAAGGAGAAGAAACAAACATACACTATGATAAAAATGAAATCCTTCAGTTTTCGCCGGCTGCTTCGTCTCTAGATGTTTTGGACTAAGTCCACAAAAGGCAAGAAAAAATATAAAGCCAAAGTATATCATCTTCAATTTTCTTCTTACCTGTGCTACAGTAAGCAGCGCTTGCGCAGCATCGGCAGCGCGTGCGCCGCGGCTGTCGAGCTCGGCCGCTTGCGCCGCGTCGGGCACCAGCTCCGTCAAGCGTTGTACTTGAGTCAATAGCTCGTCCGCCTTGCCGCAAGACGCCGCTGATAATGCCATTACCTGGGTGGAAAATTATATTAGTTAAATACTGCTTAAAGGCCTGTTATAAAGTGTTAACGCTAAACCAGCATCAATCGTTGAGAGTGAACAGTAATCTACGAAACAGGTCCAGTGCGGTTATGTAGGTAAATATCACATTTTTTTGGAACCATTTTTAGGACATGCCGGTTTCCTCAATCTGTTTTACTTCATGGATTTAACAGGAGTTATAGTTATAAAATAAATTACACGAAGTCATGTGCCTGCTTGGCTTAGTACCAACGACCTAAGATTAAGTCAGCGCCGACCACCACTGCCCTAAACATTGTGCGTTATCAAAGCTTTTTGCTAACTTATTTCATTCGTATGTATAATTCCAACAAATGACTATCAAGTGACCATCTTATCTTATTACTATTATAAATGTGAAAGAATGGATGTATATATGGATGGATATCTGTTACTCATTCACGCAAAAACCAATGAACAGATTTGGATGAAGTCTGGATTAACACATTGGATATTTTTTATCTCGGTAGTACGATCCGGCGGGATAATTACAGAATTGCACGCGGGCGAAGTCGCGGGCTTAAGTTAGTTATAAATATAAAGACTTCAAACTCTTGGCATAATAGTAATAAGACGTCTTGTCTTGGTCTTCATGACCAATCATTAAAAACGTATAGTGGTATATAGTTTCTTTTTTGGCGCTTGGTCATTTTACCAGGAGGGCTCTGCTGGCAAACATTTGCAAAATTGAAATGAATACACAAAGATGGTGACATTGATTCCAACTTTTTTTTTGGGCTACTTGCCCCTCTATTCCTAACCCACTGCAAATCCTGTGCGCCAGAATCAACATTGGCGACCACAAGCGCCGAGGCAAAGGCGTAAGTCCCAGAGCAACAATTTAACTGTCTTGGATCCCGCAACGAAATTAATCAGAAAAGAATAGCGGAGGAGTAGGAAAACATCATTTTCTTAGTTCAGACTATGGCGACGTGCCGAAAGAACCATGCAACATTATAGCAGACTTGGCAGCCTGGTAAATGTAACAGTCTTATCCCATTTCCTCACCTGCTTTTCATGTGCATCTTGAGCTGTGGGACTGACGATATACACCAGCTTGCCGGAAGCTGCGGAGAACTTGGCAGCGGCATCGCTGAGACCCTGCGATATAAAGAATAATGCTTACAAAAAAAAAAACAAATGGCTTTATTATCGTACATCTAAAGAACACATTGGGATTACATACTTTAATAAAGAAGGAGATTATTGTATACTTTTTCTTTTTTTAAATAAACTTTGCCCCACACTATGAACTTTTCCTGTATCTTGGGTGCTTTTAAAAAACATTTAAACTCATATGCACAAACAGCTAGACCCAGAACCACTATCTGTAGGCCATACCAATATTTTTTCCATGCGGGAATCGAACCAGCGACACGTAGCAGCCAATCGCTCAGCCACTGCGCCAACCGTGCTGTCCTTTGTCGTTAATTGGTTTATCACCCTAAGGGTGTCACATTTGTATGCCTTAAAACGCCAATGCATGTCTATTTTGTCTATGTATCAGTCAGATAGTAGACCTTAGTGAAGTTTCAATTTAATGGGAATAGTTATCAAAATAGGGTAAGGGTATGATTTTAATTTGATTTTTAATTTATCTAATTTGATTGTTTGGTGTATTTAAATTTGATTAATTCCGTTGTATTTGTTTGTGTGTATGTCTGTAGATTGCATCAGGACCGATGGGCCAAAGTCGTCACCCAGTGGGTGCCAGAAGACGGGCGTCGTCGCCGAGGGAGGCCTAGAAAACGCTGGCGTGACGACTTGGAGGCGTTTGCGAGAGATTGGCCGGAGAAAACCAAACGGAGAGAAGAGTGGAAGGCTATGAGGGAGGCTTTTGTCCAGCAGTGGGACAATATAGGCTAAGAAAAAAAAATATTTGTGTGTGATTTTTTATTTATTATTGAATAATTTAAGATGTTTTCTAATATGGGTAATGTGGTACCTACCTGAAATAAATGAATTTGAATTTGAAAGCAATTACGTGGTCGACCATACTTAACTGTTAAATCAAAAATGAGTGCATCTGATCGCTAGCTAGTAAGTTATTAAGTCGTAGCTTACCTGTGGTTGTCCGGCACTGTCGCATATCTCGCGACTAGCTTCACACAGCGCTCGTAAGTCTTGCAACATGGCGGCTTGTTCTTCTCCCGTCTTAGTGCCGCAGAGCGTGTGGGATTCTGCAAACAACGGGTATATTTCAAGAGAAAGAGAACGTAACTGCGTATACACAGGAGGAAACAATGTTGAATAACACATAAACATGTTTCTGAAACAATGTTGCGTAGTTTTTTTTTATCTGCAGCTGAAAATCAGCGTCAGATGGTATAAGTTGTGTTGCCATCTGGCATTATGCTGAGCTGAGCCATTTAAGCTTTGTAATAAACATACTTTTCATTGATTCTTAAAAAGGCTGGACAGGGATGAAATTCTGTCCAATAAATTTATATATTAGAATATAACATTTAAATAAAATAAAATAAATTGTTTGTGTGTATCTTTCGCAATAAAACGACAAAGGTTGTCTGGCAGAGAATGTCTCTGGCAGTTTAAACAAATGAATAAACAAATAACTGACCTTTTACAACTTGTGGCATCAGCTCAGTGATAGTTCTGACCGCGCGGTCTGCGGCAGCGTAGTCGGGGCGCTCGCGATCTGTGGCAGGGTACAAAAGATATTAATAAGTTATGGAATCAGGCGTTACTTTGCGGAAATCCATTACATGCTAGATATTTAGTTTAAACTCCGCGAAAATGATGCAGGGCAGTTCTCGCCCCAGCAGTCGTCGAGTCAACATCTCCTGAGGATGCTTAGCGGAGGATCGAAACACGTGTCAAATATGGCATGTGTGTATATGTAGGTGCATGACATGCTAATTTTCTAATTTTTTGCATGTGATATTTTTGCGGGCGGAAGGGGGTGCTGCATCCTGCATCAAAGACTGGATCTTTTTCACGGAATTAATAATAAATATTTTGTATTACATTTAAAAACTGTTGAAACTAAATCCCACCTGTACTCCCCGAAGGGTAAGTTTTATAAGTAAATCCACATTACGCCCACAATCTAACACTTTGCCCGACCCTGGAATCGAACCAAGGTCCGAGGAAGAGTTCTTCTCCATAGGAAATGACCAATCCGAACCGCGCATCTATCTTCTTTAATTTCATAAGTGCACAAGGGGGTTTATGTGAAATTGTGAAATCAAATATTTTTAATTTTGACGTAATATACACCAAAAATACCGAAGTAAATATATCAAAAAACATTTTTTACTGAGTTACAAAATAATTTGATTTCGAGTTCCTTTTGTCAAGTTCAAAATGTTGAATAGGTTCAAACCTGCGGTGGCAGCGGCGAGTGCAGCGACTGCCGCGTTGAGCTGCGCGAGACGGTTCGACAGTTTGTGTTCCATCGCAGCTGCATCCTCTTGCCTCATCATTTGGCATATCATCGGCTGCCAAAACAAATATTTAATTGAGTCAATTCAACGTTAAATCTGAAGAAGGCATGAGAAGTTGCTAGCTTAACGATAATGTTCAAAGTATTTTTTTAATGTCAGTGAACCTTTAAAACATTTGTATTTGTTTTTGTTCTTAATTTTTTTTTTTAAGGCCCGGCAACACAGAAAAAAAATATAGGTATAACATGGCTAAATAGTCTTTAGAAAAGAGGCAATTTTTCTTAGGAATTATCTCAATCATTGTAATCTAAACCTTATTTCAAAGACCATAAAGCATTATTTGAATCCGACTACGGACCTCTTTCAGCTGTTTTTCGGCTGCATCCAGTTGGTCCTTAGCTCCGGAAACACTGCTGATGAACTTCAGACGTTGCTTCTCTTGTTGTTGAGCTGATGGCATGTCGACCAAGTTACCTGTGCATTAGAAGTTTCTATGAGAATCAAATTATATTTAGTCGTCCAAGAGTAAGCCATCTAAAAGTATTATAAAGTCCCATGACAATTGTTTTCATTCTATGGTGCGACTGAAGTATGTAACCTGGTAAAGAAAACTACATTGAGACGCATTAGAATAGGTGTATTACTACAAAACGCGGCAGTGCAAAACTCAGGAACTTTCTCCGTGGTAGTTTACTCAATGGCCTTCGTGCTAAAATGAAAACACAAATGCTACCGGAGAGCAATCTTTTCCCGGTTCAACTTTAAGTTCCATTTATTCTAATATTATGAAGCTGAAGAGTTTGTTTGTTTGGTTGAACGCGGTAATCTCAGGAACTACTGGTTCGAATTGAAAAATTATTTTAGTGTAAGATAGCCCATTTACCGAGGAAGTGTATAGGCTATATAAAATCACACTGGGACCCATAAAAGCGGAGTATTAATCAAAAATGTTACGCAGACGAAGTTGCGCGGGTCAGCTGGTATCTTCATACTCACCACTAAGTCCCGGCTGGCACGCCCTCACAAGCTTGTCGAGACTGTCAGCAAGCCGTCGCTGTGAGCTCAACACTTGCTTCTTCATCTGCGGCGCCTGCTGCATGTGTGGACCGCAGCTTGCTGTCAGGTCTGACGCTATGTTGCGCAGGTTCTCAGCTGCTGAGACGACGGCCGCTGAGCAGGATGGCTCTGATATGCTTGGACTTGCTGCCTGTGCGGAAGAATGAAAACATAAACAGAAAGAAAATTGACAATTGACAATAATGTCCCCCAACGAAAAATATTCAGATTACTTCACAGTGCTAGGATCGACAGCGTCCTATATAAAGATTTATATATTTTATAAAAATAAAACATTGTGCTGATGGATGGATGGAGGTATATAAAGTAAAGTTTCAACTAGTTAAGAGTTAAAACTAGTATATTTTTTTTTATTAAAAAATGATAAAGAAATAAAAACTTGTGAAAAAGTTGGAACTTTGACCTCTAATATCTCCGTAATTAGAAAGTCCCAGGTATAGCCCCGAACAAAACAAAAACGCAAAGGCGGGCAGAACAAGTGCCTTGCGGCTTCGGCTTCGGCTTCGTTATAAAACAGACAAGATCTTACGAGTGCAACCGCATGTAAAGTATCCACAGCGTCCTGCACCCTGGCTCCGGCTGGACTGAGCTGGGCAGCCACGACGGGTCCCAGCTGCTCGGATGTAGACTGCACTGCTGATAGGTAGTCTGATGCCTGCTTGCAAGCAGCTTCTGACAGGTCCATCACCTGTACAGAATTTATAAGTGTTACGTACTTAAATAGATGACTACTAAGTATTTAGTGTGCGAAGGTACAGTCAAATACTGTGTAATTTCTTCAGATTTATTTTTTCTTTATCAACTCAAGATATGCATAATAATCTATATATACGGGGTGGCAGGGACACCGACTCGAAAACGGAAACCACATACTCAGTACAACATTCTGAACCGCCCCACATAGAAATTTTTCGTCGGTTATTTAAAAAAAACAGCTGTTCCATACATTTTGACCGATTTTTTTTTTTAATAAAAAAGTAAAGAAAGTGACTGGCTGACTGATCGATCAACGCACAGCTGAAATCGATGGGTCTAGAAGCATGAAATTTTGCACAAACGTTCCTTAAGAGTCTATAGAAGGTCAGCTCAAATTCTAATTTGGCCCCCACTTCCCCGCGCCACCTCACTATTTTATCGCGATCGGCGCGATCGCACACAGCTCGCGGTGACGCGGGCACACGAAGTCGAAGCGATTTTGTTAGAGTAAACTACACTATTATCGGACGAGTACTAAGTACTTAATAAAATTATCAATCATAATTTAATATTAACTTGTCATTATATGAACATAAAATTGTACATCGCAAAGAACAATGGCAGTATTTGGTCTGGACTTTTTTTTGGCGTCCATAGATTTCATAAATATGAATCAAATTTAATTAATTTTCTACGATTTTTCAGTTATTCACTCCTTCTCGTTAAGGCCGGAGTTATTTTATGTTTTTAAAAGCTTATCAAATGATTTTCGAATTAGGTACATTCGAAATGTTACCATTAGAATAGTGATGTGAGTACAAATAGTATGAGTGCAATTTATCTGTATCAATAATTAATCGAATGATCGATATAATATATCGACCGATCGATCGACCCATGTAGAGTTGGTTTTGTTTGTAACATAATTATTGAAATCCTCTATTCTTTCGTCTTTAATCAACTGATATCTTTGAAGAAATACTTCTACTTTTAATTCCAATTAATAATGGCTAAAACTATCACAGGATCGTTTCAGTGTTGTATCGATTCTTAAGAAAACGGAATTGAAACGTGCAGCACTACTTTTGTCTTTGACAGTGACAATACATGTTGTCTGTGGTTGTCTGTCTTGACAAGTCAAGTCAAGACGTTACAGAATCCTTCCACGTTTTTCATCTCGGTTGTGTTTTGTGTTTATATTTGACCTTCTATTTATTTTTACCCGACCTGGACTGTTTGTGGACTGATTGATACTGCCTGTGTGACTAGTACGTGCCCTTAGGACTCCGATATTGCTTTTGCGTGACCTTAAGCTAATCTTACTGTGCTCCGATTGTGCCCAGTGAATTGGATTTTTGTTGTAAACCCGGAACTGTAGGCTGCTGCGCACACACTATGACCTTAGTGTGGTATCTAGGATGGGCCAGACATCAAGAACATATCTCAGCACCAGCAGGTTTTCTTGATGAAATAATAATACGAGATGAGGATGAGCAATAAAATAAATATGTTTAACAAAATGTGTTTTTTATTTGTCCTAACATTAGGTGTTATAAGTATTCTAACCGTCAGTTTTAGTGTCTACGGGGCAAGTGCATTTTTTTAAATTACGCGCCCAGCTTTCTTAAACATACAATTGAGTACTACTCTTCACCGCGGGTTAGAATTTATTTGGGTTTTTCTCATTTTATCCGTAAATACTGTTATCGTCACTAACCACACCACCATTTATCCATTTCTTTATGATTTAATTTCAATCTGCGATGTTCTATAGATAAATAATTGTTGTTTGGCGTTCATTCATAACCTAAAAATTCAAACACCGAAATCTTTTTTTTCCGGCTTTCCCAAATGAAAATAGTCTCATTTATAGATTCTGGAGCTAACGCCAAATCTTTTAATATATTTTTCATTACGGGACGCTTCAATTTGATCCCAGACAATTCTTAGTATGGAGACCTGCCATTGTTCTTTAGTTTCAATGTAATGTTATTTTTGTTTTCAAATATCACAGCGACTGTACTATTTTTGCAGCAAATACATTGCCCCTTAACCACTACCTAAGTTTGCCGCTAAGTGACTGGACAAGCAATGTAAACATCACAAAACGATACTTTATTAAGTGAATGCATCGCGGCGGTGGCGTCTTGCGGCAAGTTAGTGATGTGCTTGTGCAGATCGACTAACGTAGGCTATCGATCGATCGATAGGATTAGATCTCTTTGATAATATTACGTTTTAACAATTTGAGCAGTTCCCATTGAATAATGACATAAATTATTTCTTATCAAATCTGTCATGGAAAAATATATGAATTTAAGAGTACACTATTTGACAAAAAGTGCCACCCCAGTAATATAAAGCGGCAAGTGCTGCACAAATACTTCCACTTTACAGGTCAGTGAGTAAACACCATAGCAGGGTTCAACAATACCTACTGTTTCAATTTCAATACGCTATGACAGCTTAAACCAACGTAACCGGATTTTTGATTGTTTTAATTTACTTAATAATATTTTTTTTAGCTACATATTGTTTATTTTTATTATAATATTTTCTGGACATGCAGTTTATTATTTATTTTATTTTGAGGACCCAATTTTTTTTGTACAATAATAAACGTAAGATTCGATAAATTTCCGATTTAGTCAATCACTAGCGTATATGTAAAATAAATTGCTTTTGCACAGCACAACGATAGCAACCGATGTTTTTGTGTGGGTAAGTTGTACGGTGCATGGTATAATACACGCTGTGACTGTTGGGATAAGGTTTATAATTGATCGTGTAGTACGTTCTGTTTTAAGAAATGCGGATGTGTGCTACTACATATGAAGCTATACTTTTCCAGTATAAGCTGACCTCTCATTGTACGGAATGCGTATACAATGTGAGATCAGCTTATACTGGAAATGTATAGTTTGATAATTATGTAGCCGTGGGTACGAATAACAGATCAGTTACATTTTTAGGTAGGTAGAAGATACTGACGAATTTACCGGAACATCATCTTTATCACCATCGTTTTCAGTACTGTGTAATCGACGTCTTCTAGAAAGATACATTATAATTATTTAGCTAAACTACCAAGGTACGTCAGTAAGTTCATACATTTTATGTATGTGGTAGGTAGCACTACAGTCGGATAAG
Source organism: Standfussiana lucernea (assembly GCA_964057025.1). NCBI lineage: Eukaryota > Metazoa > Arthropoda > Insecta > Lepidoptera > Noctuidae > Standfussiana > Standfussiana lucernea. The sequence goes on from OZ059809.1 coordinate 1,202,499, forward strand.
TAAGTTACAGTTTTGTTTCTTGTAGTTAGATAGGTAGGTACTTACCGAACATACCTATATTTTTATTAGGTATTTCTAAGCGCTTGGCTGCTGCACTGCGGGTCGCGGGTTCGATTCCCGCACGGAAGAAATATTTTTATAGCCTAACGATAGTTGTGAAGATTTGTGTTTGTAATCGCACCGTCTCCGATTCAGGAGAAATCCTGGAGTGGGACAACATTATAAAAAACAATTACTAAGTACTTACTGTAGATACCTATATTTTGTTGTAATATACATATATTGTCAAAACAAAACTATATAGGTAATTTTTATCTTTTTATTTTTTATAAAAGTTGCCTCACACTGGATTTCTCCTGAATCGTGGACGATGCATTTGTGATTGTAAACTTACAAACACAAATCTTCACATGCAGAAACACTTGCGACTCGTAGCGCAGCAGCCAATCGCTTAGCCACTGCACCAAACGTGTCGTATGCTGTCTACCTATATGTTTGTAGATAAATAGTAGATAGGTAAATAGATACTTATTTCATTAAGTTTATCATAAATGTTTGCCTGCTTCTTTGCGCCAACCGTTATTTCCCATTGCGCCACACTATAAACCTAAGTACATAAATTTTAATTTTACGTCGTGTTGTTGCGTAATGTGTGTTCTGAGCGCAAGCGACACAGCTCTCCCGTTCGAAAGCCGAAGCGAGAGTGAGCGCGGGTGGCGGGCGGCAGAGAACCAACTTCAAGACGCCGATAGTTTAGGTATTTTCTTTTTAAGGTGAAAATAACAGGAATTAAAAAAAAAATAAAAAACATAAGACCTGCTTTATAGGTAGTTCAGTTAGTATGCCAAGTTTCATGATCTAATTTTAAGTATTTTTTGAATACCAGCGGTTTATCGTTCGGTTTGGAGGTAACTTTGGAATTTTTTTCTATCGAGAAAATTTTATGGAATCGTGTTTTCGTCAAACATAGGACCTAGCATTAATCCTCAACTTTACCGTATATTTATTTCAAAATTAATGCTGCAGTATTTTCGGCATAACGGAGGATCATGCTAAGCCATCTGAGCTACCATAGGCCTTTAACCTTTTGACCGGCACGGTCGGCTATAGCCGACAAATGAAAAAATGCCCAACATGCCACCGTCGGCTATAGCCGACAAGGAAACGACATTTTTCAAGTAGTTTTCATCTGTCGGCTATAGCCGTGTAAGTATAGCCTAATGTAAATTTCTATGAAGAAGAACATAGGTACAAACGTCTTCATCTCTAAAATTAAAAATATAGTTACAAAATCTTGGTTACATATTTCATCAACTAACTGTTCCTTGAACGAGGCTAACGACCTACATATTTGTCGCCACGTACTGGTCGGATAGAATTTAAGTCATCGGTGAAGAAGATTTTCCTACGTATGGGTCATGTCCTCACCTGTTTCTCCTTCGTCTTTTCAGCAGCAGGACTGACGAGGTACACCAGCTTACTGGAAGCCTTGTTGAAGTCGGTGGTGTTGACTTTGGGACTCTGCAAATAAAGCGTGTTTATCTATATCGTATTCATCTAATGGGGAACCCTCGTCAAAGCTCAATATAGATGGCGTTAATCTAACCAATGAGGTAAAGCTATTTTGAAATATAAAATGACAGTAGCAGATATTCAACTGACTGCTAACAATGACGAAGATACACAACAATACGACTACAATACTCGTATTTTAAAGCCATTTGTTTCACAGTTTTCCTTCCCCAATTGTACAAGTATTTTTTTTTACAAAAAGTTAAAAAAAAAACAACAAAAGTTAAACTTTAAAAATACAAAATGTCTTGAAAGCAACTCACATTTTCAGTGCTTTCGCATATAGTACGACTGGCTTGACACAACGCCTTCAAATCTTCCAACATGGCGGTCTGAGCAGCTGGCTCCTTTATGCTTGACAACTTGCGCGAATCTGAAAGAAATAAATAGATACAAACTTGCATAAACTCTCGATTTTTACCTATAAAGGGATCAGAAACAGAAATTAACACAGAAACATTTAGTTCCCTTCAAAATGTTTGAGTTGAATGATGGCTGATCCATGCGTCATGTGCGTGAACGGCGCTGTCAGTAGGGACTGGTCATCTCGCAGCTGCCATGGATTATTGTATTTTTGAATTGTTGATTTTATCTTTTTACTCTGGACGCTCTTAAACTGCTCGTCTTTCTACATCGTTCTCACATATATGTATAATCTCGAAATATTTTGATTTAAAAGAGTGTCCATGGAGTTTCTTGCCCATTCTTCTCCATAGAGATACGCTTTGGAATGGGCAACTACAGTACTTTCACAAGTTATTATGCCCTGTGACTGGGACTGTAGCTTGGATTTTCTTTGCTTTTTTGGACATTCAAAAGTGCCTGTAATGGTCTAATTGAAATGAATGCTTTGAGTTTGAGTTTGAAATAACGGTTTTTATGTAAGCAACGTTTACCGACCTTGTACAATGAGCGGCATCAGCTCAGATATTTCTTTGACAGCTTTCTCCGCTGCCGCGTAATCTGGGTTCGCAGGATCTGAGGAGACATTATCAGTTTTATAATTCGTCAGGGAAAAGGCAGGTGCCTTTTCCCAACTATGTTGGGGCGGCTTCCAGTCTAACCGGATGCAGCTGAATACCAGCATTTTACATGAAGCAACTGCCTATCTGACCTCCACAACCCAGTTAGTACTGGGTATACGAAACCCCTTGTTAAGACTGGCTGTCAGACTTTCTGGCCACTTACTACCTGTAACGACTGTCAAAGATCTACAAATGACAGCCGGGAGCAACGGTTTAACGTGCTTCCGAGGCACTGAGGAAAATCGATATGTAATGGGTGGCCATCAATCTACAGGCCGACCTTGGCACGATTGGCTTAACCTTGAAAATAGACCCTTCCAGCTGTTAATATCTAGCCACGATCTCCTGTGTAATATTATTAATTCTAAGATATCAAAGAGCGGGGATGTTTCCATTCCAGGAACTGTGCTAACCAGCCTTAGCAGCAGCGAGTGCAGCGACTGCCGCGTTGAGCTGCGCCAGTCGGTTTGACAGTCTGTGTTCCAGCTCTGCGGCCTCTTCTGGTATCAGTGACTGCCTCGTCAGTGGCTGTAGATAAATAAAGTAATATTTTCAATAAGCAGTGATAGCCTAGTGGTGTTACCGTCGGACTGCCAAGTCATAGTCCCGAGATCGAACCCAAGACACGAACCTCTGACTTTTCGAATTCTTATGTATATTGTATGAGAGATCTTTCTCGACAGCATGTAAAGCCAAGTCAGAGGCCCATGGGCAGCATTGTAACTCTGACCCTAGATTAGGCACTAACCAACCACACGAAAAAGAAAGAAAAATATTTTCTATATTAATTCACTAACAGTTGTCAACAAATTTGTTCGTATTCAATCTTCAAGGCCCATTTAACTATCTTTCCTTAGAGAATTTCCAGAAAGATAACTAGATGTTCCTGTTTTGCTATGTTAAGAACTTTTCATGTGTTTAATTGCGTATATTTTACCAGGTCAGTGACGTAAACTAAAAACCATGAAATTATACACCTTCCTCTCTCATATACCTACACACAAATAATTTAATTTATCATTGTTTTAGTAATAGCTTGCAACAGACCTGTTTCAGCTGTTGTTCGGAGTCGTACAGACGATTCCTAGCGCCAGTCAGGCTGTTGATGAACTTGAGACGACGCTTCTCTTTCTCAGCTGGCGATATGGTGCTTTGAGATCCTGGTTGATCAAAATTTTGTTTTTAATAAGTGATTTCACTTAGAAACTGATAAAGCGCTGTCTGATCGGCTCAAACCGATTCAACCGCGATAAATGTTGTCTAATAGTCGCATTATATATATAATTTAATTGTTTCATCACCATCTTCCTGCCCTTTAGATAAAAACGTATACATCGCCGTTCCCAAGTCATGTGGCATAACTGGGGGACGACGATATACATATACGTTTTTTCTACTAAAATAATTGTTTAAAATATGTTATTGTGTATACGGGCTGGTATACACAATAACACTTTTGCAGGTTATACTATTTTTAAAACAACCTTTATATTCTACTTCATGCAGGGCCTTAATCTTTTTACAGAACGACTATAATTTATACAGACAGGGAGATCGATCTTGATCTCGATTATTTATTTTACATGGCTTGTTTTTTTTTCTATTTAATTAATCGTACTTACCACCAGCCGACTTGCAAGACTCTATTAGCTTATCAAGGCAATCAGCGAGCTGTCGCTGTGAGCTCAACACTTGCTGCTTCATCTCTGGCTTTTGTTCAAGGTGTGGCTGGCACGATGACGTCAGATCTGACGCTGTGCCGCGCAGCTTCTCCGCTGCTGAGATGAGCTCTCTCTGGCAATTAGCGTTTGAGATGGTAGGGGCTGTCGCCTGTGAAGGAGTTTGGATGTAAGGAAGTTGATACTGTTAAGACGGGTTGCTTATAAAAGTCTGCATTTAGTATTACTTGACTATAAGGGTGTAAATAGATTCTTAACGAACCCAAAAGCAACTTGTTCATTGGCAGGCACATGTTATTATTCTTATCAACAAATAAAAATAACTAGTATAAATATTACATCTATATGCAGAAACCTAACAATTTATAATTTATCTATATATATACTCATAATTATACACTCAATTACAACACCTAATAATCTAATAATTTATAATAATATTATTGAATTGCTACTGAGCCCTCTTCCTCTCTCCTAGTGTTACTGTGCCCGACAGGGTCCATATTGAACTTTTACCTTGTTACACCATCTATGTAATACATATGGAATGCAATAAAAACTTGAGTATTAAGTATTGAGTTTTCTCCGTCATTGCGACATTTTTTTGTCATGGACCATACCTGGGAACCTTCTAGTTACGGAGATATTGGAGGTCAAAGTTCTTTTTTTAAATGAGTCCTACTTTTTAAGGTTATAACTTTAATAACCTCCATGACCCGTTTACTATTCAATGCAGCCATCACCAGCACAATGATTTGAGTGCGTTACATTGAGTTTTACCGCAAAATGTGATTTTTTACCCCAAAAAAAAAAGTTATTCAGCAATAATTTTTGTGTAGGGTTACTTAGTTTGATGTACAGACTGCTTCGTTGACGTCTTCGTGAAGGGTCCGTTTACACCTTGTAGGTACCCAAGTATAAGCACACACTGAAGCACTGTGCTAGCTATGCCGTAGCACACGCTGAATTACGCGGTAGCACAGGATGAGCTGAGCTACGTCGCTACGTCGTAGGCACACACGTACCACCAAAGTGCAGACGAGCAGAGTGATGCGGAGACGCGCAGAATTGAACCAATCAAGACGACAATTAAAACAGATGACAGATGCGATGTGGACTTTGGCAAATGTGATTAGTCTATTCCCACACGCTTTCTCCCCGCTCCGTTTGTCTTTACTTTGTTTAAAACCGAACATTTCGATAGAATTGCTTCATTTACGAGTAGTGCTTTAATAATAATGCAAAAAGTGTATTTCTTTTTCTTTTTGTAGAGAGCGCAGAACTTTCTTGTTTCTTTTTCATTTTCTGCCAACAAAAAGACCAACCTGCGCAATAGTAAGCAGCGCTTGCGCAGCATCAGCAGCGCGCGCGCCGCGGCTGTCGAGCTCGCCGGCCTCCGCAGCATCTGGGACCAGCTCTGTGAGGTGTTGCACTTGAGACAACAGCTGTGAAGCCTTGCCGCATGCGTCGGCTGATAGACCGATCACCTGTAATAATAATATAACATCACGCCTTGTATTCCCCGAACGCTTAGGCAGAGGTGTACCTAACAAGTACACCCACATTTCGCCAGTTATAAAAAACTATATAATATTTTACCAGCTATAAAAATAATAATTTAGCGCTAAAAAACCAGCTCGAAACGTAACATCTTCATCATCTGCGCAACGGATGCAGGTGAATACCAATATTTTACATGGAGCAACTGCTTGTCTATCCACAACCAGTTAGTACTGGGTTAGTTCTGCACAGTAACAACACACGCACATAATAATTTAACTGCTAACATATGATAACAAGCGCGACATTGCTCTCTCTCTCCTGTTTTGACGAGATTTGTTTTTAATTTGGACGTAAGTATCTAAAGGTCGAACATGACTACTAAGCTCGAGTAAATTAAAAAAAGGCAATGTAAGACTCCGTTCAGTCTTTTGTCTGTCTGTTACTATAATCCCGCAAAACCAACAAGAGCATGGCATCGCCATCAATTCTTAAACTTTTCACGATCCGTATAAAAACCAAACGTGCCATTTTTTGACTACCTACTATGACGTTATAATTACTATTTACTTACTTAACAAATAAGTTACTATACAAAACAGACTACTTTTTTGTTCTTCTTTATCGTGTGGTTAGTGCCTAACCAGGGGGGTTACCATGTTCTGTTAGTGCCGCCGGAATGTTTTAGGAATATTCCGAGAGTGAGAAAGTGACAGCGCTAGACAGCTGTCTAGCGCCATCTCTTATCCACTCTCGGAATAATACTAAAAACATTTCTGGACTAACAGATCGTGGTAGGGTTACCACGACCAGGTGGGTACCTGGTGTCGGAATTTTAATGCCGCCCATGGGCCTCTGATTTGGCTTTACATGGCGTCGAAAAATATCTCTCAGGCATGCTGGTTGTGGTTGTGGTGGCTGTTGGTTTTTGTTCTTTAAATGTCTAGCTAGAATGAAGTTCTGAATCGAGGCACCACTTAGGACCAAGACAATATGACCAACTTAACATGCTCTGTTGATGAAAATATCTCACCTCATTTTCCTTATCATTGTCTCCGGGTGAGGCAAAGAACATCAGATTCCTAGATGCCGCAGTGAACCTGGCCGCAGCATCGGCCAGACCCTGCAACAAACATATTTATTACTCTTCGCCAGAGAGGAGGCCTACCAAGATCCCATGAATGCCAGACCTCCGTCATTTTTTGAAAACTTAAACTTTTCTGTGGAAGTACCTTTCCACAGGTAAAAACAATCGCATGTTATGAAAAGTCGGTCGTTGTGGCTTTCGCAGAAATTAGGTAAAAAAATGTGCTAAGTTACGTCTTACTATCAAGCGTGATTTTTTGATATTACATAAGGGTATAGTGATTCACCTCCTCCACTGCCAGACACTTTGTGTGGTGGGAAAAACCTCGCCAGATACCTTAAAGTATGTTAAATTGTAAGTGAACTAACGTCATTTAATAAAATCTGAATTTTAAATCTATTACTTGGGTAACTATTTGAAGCGGTTTCCCAAGTCGCCAGACAGTACCGCGGTGGTCAAAGTAAAATTAGTATGTAAGAATCGTAGCAGGTGGCGTTCTGTAATTTCTACCATCACCATGGGTAAAAGGCGTCAGTTTATATCATGTTGCTATGTATCAGATATAATACAGTTGTGATCTCACCTGCGGTTGTCCGGCAGTGTCGCATATCTCCTTGCTAGCGTCGCACAGCGCCCTGATGTCTTGCAAAATGGCGGCTTGGCCCTCCGCGTTCTTAGTACCGCACAGTTTACGAGAATCTGCAAGTACGATTTCTTTAAATTAATTAATGTTTCAAATGGCCATTTTATCCAAACTCGCAGCATTAGCGGTCATATGATTTCACATCTTGATTGTTTGAGTTTTGAATGGCATTGTGAATTATCCGGCTCGAATGACTAAATATGGATGATACGGCTCGAAGGACCAAACAAATATGGATAGATTATGAGCTCTAAAAAAGTTTATTTTTACCTTGATAGAGGTGCTAGAAATTTTCTACTAAATTTGTTTGGTTTTTCGAGCCGCCGGATGATCAAAAGGTATATAGCACAGAATATAGTAAATTATTGATATTATTGTTACAAACCTTGAACCACATGCGGCATCAATGAAGTGATGTCCTTGACAGCTTGCTCGGCTGCTATATAGTTGGGGTGCTCGCGATCTGATCAAAAACAACAGCAAAAAATTTATCAATCCATAATATTTAGAGTTATTATATATTGCAAATTTTACGGATATGGATATACAAGATAAAACAGAAATTTGCTAGACCACCAGAGGTCATTGGCCCCAAAGATAAAACCAAGCTGTTCTTTTGTTTTATCGTGTTTAGATATCGTTACCTCCTACGTGTGCGGAGTTTAGCTAAGTATTTAAATTTGACCTTGTAGATGGTGACACTTAGACACATATTCCAACAACTCGCAAGCATAAATCAACTATCTTTGATACTGCAAGGAAGTGACATCATCTGCCTTATATTCGGAGCTACACAGGAAACAGCCCCAGTGGGCTGAGAACACTTACCGGAAGTGGCTGCGACGAGCGAAGCGACGGCCGCATTGAGCTGCGCCAGACGGTCTGACAGCTGCTGCTCCAACACTGCTGCGTGCTCTTCCGTCATCATGTGACAGGCCATTGGCTGGGAGGGGAGAGTGTTGATTTTGGATTAAGTACACATTATTTTAAAATCAAAGGAAAGGAATCAAAGAAATGTTGCATTTCTGACCCATTTGTTCACGTATCATTAATTTCATTTTAATTGTTTTGAGTCAGCCCGCAATCATGGCGCTTGAAACAGCATCGAAATATCAGGAGTTCACAATAAATAATAATCACGGAAGATATCTCGTAAGTGACAGTAAGTAACTGTGAAAACTTGTATGTTAAAATCGTTGTGAGAACGTTGTTGGCTTGCTCTATGTATGTTTATCAGCTAAGATGATAATGAAAATCAAACCAATGCAGCTGTCTCACACATAAATAGCGTACCTTAGTGAGTTGTTGTGCAGCGGCATCCAGGCGACGTTTGGCTCCCGACATGCTCTGCACGAACTGCAGGCGCTGCTTCTCTTGATGAGCCGGTGAATTATCCACTGCATCTGTTCATATACGTCGTGTTATATGAGTTGCCATTTAGCACCGAATATTTTAAACTCTCTCTCAAATATCTTCACAATAGAAAAAAAAGTTTTTGTACATACATACAAGCAGATTCAAAAATGTAGTAAAACCAACAGATGACGATGCGTAATACACTCACACGGTAGAATAATGAACGCCGAGTCGACAATCTAGTGGATAGTGAGTTGATGACTCATAATCAGTCTTACAACTTTCCCATTGCTGGGAATCGCGTCTTCTTTGGGAGAGGAGTATCAGTTCGACCCACGTCTTAAAACTCGTAAGTCATGTTTTATTTTTATTTTCAGCCTTGTATGTCCCACTGCTGGGCAAAGGCCTTCCCCATATCCTTCTAGGTAGTCTTCTCCTGCGTCACCTCCGCCGACCGAACCAGCCTCCGTGATCCGCGTCCAGATTATCTCGTCATCTCTTTCTAGGCCGGCCTCGGCGACGCCGTCCATCCTCAGGCACCCATCGTGTTGAGACCTTTGCCCAGTCGTCGTTATACATGCGGCTCACGTGACCCGCCCAATCCTAGTTTCATTTAAACGAGCAAAATCACTACTATCTCTACTTACTCATATCACAGACATCAGCCAGTTTCCCCAGACTGTCACTAAGCTTGTTATGCGCATCGTTCACGTCCGCGCAGTGCTGCGTCAGCCGCGGCGTGCGCTGCGCCTGGCACGACGAGTTCAGCTGGTCGGCGGAGCCCTGCAGCCTGCACACCGCGGAGCTCAGCGCGTCGCGGCAGCGGCCTTCGGCTATGCTTGCCGCTGTCACCTGTACATGATAACTATCTTTTTAATCTGCCCATCCCTGATAACTTTCTGACTGCTCATCATCTGCCTAGCTTTTAGATAGATAGAATATTCATTGTTATGTACACCATACAAATTCACAATGGGTGACACAATGGGCGGTCCTTTACCCAACCGGATACAACTGAGTACCAGTATTTTACATAAAGCAACTGCCTATCTGACTTCCGATCCCATTACTAGGTGACACGAAACCCTTCGGCTCTTACCAAGTTCTAGGTTTTCGAAAGCCGACTGTACCAAGACTGTGCTGTTCTGAACATTATTTGCCTTGACACCTGTTCGTTACTATAGCGAGAGCGACCACATGGGGTGTCTTCCAATACTTGGATATAGGTAACTACTGAAAAAATCCTAATATCGACGTACCTATGGCAAAAAATGGTGCAACGACCCCAAATAAATTTGACAAACGTGGATAAAACAAGATCCCTGACCTGTGCAACTGAGCGCAAGGCCTGTGCGTCGTCGTGCGTCTGGTCGGCGCGCTCGCCGAGCTTGGCAGCCGCGGCCGGCGGCGCCTGCTCCTGCACGCGCTGCGCTTTGGCCACCAGCTCTGACGCCTGCTGGTGGGCCGTGGATGATAGCTCCATGATCTGGGACGAGACGAATTTTAGATTGAGATCCTATAGTACACATGAAAGTTTTGAATTCAGCAGGAAGATTAATGAATGTGTGTCCAAAATAATTAAAAATATTAAATTCGTGAATTTTCTGAAAACAAGTTTCGCGGGACATTTGTCTTCTAGTAGATGATTCTACGATTAAAATCAAAGTGTTACAATATATTTAAAAATGAAATTTCAATTAAGTTCCACTACCTGCTGCATGTGGCCAAAATTAAAAAAAGGCGGAAATATTTCCCTAAAGGTACTCACATGTTTCTGTTTCCCCTTATCAGCGCCAGGACTGACGAGGAACACCAGCTTACCCGACGCGGCGGCGAAGTTGGCAAGTGGTTCTCCCTGGGCCTGTAATCACCCTTTGTTGTAATAACAGTTTTAAGAAGAACCTATTCATCAACTTGAAAATTGCATATATGTAAGTACAGGTGTGTTGTATGTGATGTGACAAGAAGCCATTCCATCAGAAAATATATTAATGTTTTGTGACATCATCATAAACGTAACGTAAATATTTGAATCGAAAATACAACTTGATAAATTTTTTCGCGACTACCACAATTATTATATATATGGATAAATTCTTAAAATCAAGTAATTGTTATTAGTGAAATGAGTAACTTCAATTTTAAAATCGTCCGTATTTACGTCACGTTTACACCGCGCGAACGTGCTAGGGCCACATTTAAAAGGAATTAGTCAAGACCCGTCTGCCGTTGACTGAAAAGTTGTGTGTTAATCGGTTAAATCGTAATCGTGGTATGAACATGTGATGCGGAGGAATGACGAAAATGTAGTGAGGAAAATTTTTAGAATGAATGTAGATGGCTATAAGAGTAAAGGAAACCAAAGGAGCGATGGAAGGACTGTGTGAAGGATAATATGGCTAGAAAGGAGGTGACCGCTGAGATGACGAGTAGTAGAGAAGTATGGAAGAAGAAGACATGCTGCGCCGACCCCAAATAAATTGGGATAAGGGCAGGAGAATGATTATAGTCAAGACCCGTCTGCCGCATGTCACACGTCCCAACTCACAAGGGCTCGATGAATACAAGTGAAAGTTCAGTAATTGGGACTTTTAACCTGCAGTAGATAAATAATCACAGGGTTGTAATAATTCCACTCCATCTTACCGATTCACACTTATTTCGAAAATGGATATAAAAATGCCAGCCCGCGATATTTCCAGTATCAGTGGAATTTCGCCATATTTTCTTTTATACTTTTTCCTTGCTTAACATTCTTTTTAACCGACTTCAAAAAAGGAGGAGGTTCTCAATTCGGTTGTATTTTTTTTTTGTGTTTGTTACCTCATATCTTTGTCATTTAAGAACCGATTTGAAAAATTATTTTATCTGAATGGATCTAATTCCCAATTGGTCCCATGGAAATTTCATCAAAATCGGTTCAGCAGTTTGGTTTTTAAATCAAAATATGTCATCCAAGTAAAAGAAATTGCGAAATTGATACTTAACAAGGATTTGTGTGTGATGCGATAACAAAAAAAGGGTAAAATAAAAACGTTTTTGCAAAAAAAATAACCGACTTAAAAAAAAACCCCAAAAAAAATTGGAACATAACTTTACTTTCAGAAGTAGGTGCCAAAAAAGGTCAATGAAACAAACAATAGTCACCGACTTCCGAAAGTAAAGTTATTCAAGCTTTATGAATAGATATTTGAATACTAACCTGTTGATACCCGTCTCCCTCGCAGATCTCTTGTGCAGCATCACACATGGCACAGAGGTTGCTCCGCATCGCGTTGCGCGTCGCTTCGTCCTTGTCACTGCTTGCTATCTCCATGTCTGAAATATTACAAGTTATTAATTTCATAAGTCTTTGTAACCTTAGTATTGTATGTTGTTTTCTTATGTGTACATCTTTATATAGCATAAAACAAAGTCGCTTCCCACCGTCTGTACGCTTAATCTTTTAAACTGCGCAACGGATTTTAATGCGGTTTCCATCAATAGACAGAGTGATTCAAGAGGAAGGTTCATATGTATAATACATGCATATTATAGTAGAGAATCATTATAAGTATCTACGTTGCACCCGTGCGAAGCCGGGGCGGATCGCTAGTAAATAATAAAATAAACAAATCCCTTCCCTTTGCTGGGACACGGCTCCCTCGCTGTCGTTGGACTAGCGGTCGCAAACTTTATTGCCTTGTCCTGGGTTCGTATTCCAGGACAGGGAAATTATCCATAAGGAATTTCTCTGTAGCAGCCACGGAAGCTGGATTTGTGCCTGATTGCCAGCAATAGGTGAAAAAACTTCTTACCTTTAGCTATCTTCGGCATTAGCTCAGTGATGGTTGATAAGGCCAGCTCAGCTGTGTCGAAGTCGGGGTTCTTACGATCTGGCAATAGAAATAATATATATATATAGCTCATTGTTAATTTACCTAAGTTGAATCGAGTGATGAGGGGGAAATTTACAATACAAGTTTGAGCAAAGCCAGTACAAAAAACTTTTTTGCAAAAAAAAACCGACTTCCAAAAAAAACACTGAAAAAGTGGTAAATAACTTTACTTTCGGAAGTCGGTGGCAAAAAAGTCAATGAAACAAACAATAGTCACCGACTTCCGAAAGTAAAGTTATTTACCACTTTTTCAGTGTTTTTTTTGGAAGTCGGTTTTTTTTTGCAAAAAAGTTTTTATTTTACCCTTTTTAGTTATCGTATCACACACAAATCTACTACTACTACTACTAATTCTTTTACTTGGGTGACATTTTTTCCAGCTATTTTGATTTCAAAACCAAACTGCTGAACCGATTTTGATGAAATTTCTATGGGACCAATCGAGAAGTAGATCCATTCAGATAAAAGAAGAATTTTTCAAATCGGTTCATAAATGACGGAGATATGAAGTAACAAACACAAAAAAAAAAATAAAAAAAAAAAACATACAACCGAATTGAGAACCTCCTCCTTTTTTGAAGTCGGTTAAAAATAGACGATACGAAGAACTGAAATGGGGTTTAACTTTTGTCTATGGAAGCCGACAGATTCACCCCATCGCCATTTTGTATTTCGTGAAAAGTTGAGGCGTACGATGAAATTAGCATTTATGGTTAGAGAACATTTAGACAAACTAAGTGACATTTTAGGGTAGGTACAAAAGTATATAGTATCCTTGCATCGATATAGTATCCCTGTATGGTACGGTATGTACAGTGATATACAGTAAGTATATTATTATTTCTTATTTGTTCTTGAACGAACAGGAAACGTGAGACCTTTTGTCGCGCAACCACTTTAAAGAAAAACCAAAATAGCGATGGGGTGACTTACCCAACAGCAACCATAATTCAAAGAGAATAAAGATCACTATAATTTTGACATTCATGTAGAAACAGACGTAAAATAACTGAAGGTATGCCCTTTGAGGCTTGTGAGGTAGGCTCACCGGCAGTGGCAGCGGCGAGTGCAGCGACGGCAGCGTTGAGCTGCGCCATCTTCTGCTCCAAGCGACGCTGAGCGGCTGCCTTCTCCTGCTCGGATGGGGCGTCTGCACCTGAAGGCGGCAGCTGGACATAAACAGATAGAGAAATATGAAATATCTAAATCTTCCAATATTGTGTGGTTAGTGCCTAACCTGGTGTCAGAGTTTTTATGCCGCCCATGGGCCTCTGACTTGGCTTTACATGCCGTCGAGAAATGTCTCTCAGGCATGCTTGTTTCCTCACGATATTTTCCTTCACCGAAGCAAGTGATTATTATACAATACGCACATGAATCCGAAAAATCAGAGGTGCGTGTTTTGGTTTCGAACTTGAGACCTATGACTTGACAGTCCGACGGTCACACCACTAGGCTATCACTGCCATCCTGCTATACTGGTATTACTCGTATTCAGGTGCATCCGGTTCCGGTAGACTGGGAGCCGATCCCAACTTGGTGGAAAAAGGCTGAGCAAATAGATGGTGATGATGACAATAAAAAACATTATGCTGAGGATACCAAAAAAAAGGTCAATCGACAACGTTTGATCACACGGCTAACCGGCTATGTATATGTATTTGCTTATTTATGATTTTATTGTTTAAAAAAGGGAGCAGTCTGAAAGTCGAGTATGCAATTGCGTACTTAGGTAGATAATATCTACATACAAACAGTTATACTCACAGTCGAACAATGTATTCTGAAAGCATGTAGATAGATAAATTTTATCTATTGTCAAATCTGATGTCAAGTTCCAAAATTAAATATCAATTGCGATCATTTGTTTGTTGTGGACCATGCCCGGGAACCTTCTAGTTATTATGATATTCTATTATATTTATTTCTTTTGAAACATTGTGTCATACATAAACTGAGGCAGCCGCAGTAAGTTACAAAAGTACTTGTGTCGGAGCTGTCTCGCTCTTCCCTTAAGTAGTATCTTAACAATGAAAATAAAGTCAAAGAACAGAATTAAAATAAAATCAAAAAATAAATAAAATTAAATGATAGTTAATTAAGCAGCTCTCGATGTGTGAGGAGTGCACGTATTTGTATGTGCATAGGTGTGTGTTTTGTGCGTGCGTGTGTATTAATTGTGTGCGCGTGTATGTATTTGTGCGTGCGTGTGTGTATGTATAATTATCCAGCATGTTAGCCTACCCCTCAGAATGTTTTCTGTTTCTTCATATGTTAGAGATCTTAACCAATATTGGAGGTCAAAGTTCCAATTTCTCACAAGTTTTTATAGATATACTAGATATCTCACAAGTTTTTATAGAAATACAAGTTCTGAATGATATTACTCTACTTTAGATACCTCTACGCCTCCGTACTATTCAATGCATCCATCAGCACAATGTTTTGAGTGCGATACATTGAGTCCTGCCGTAAAACGTGATTTTTCACCTCAACAAAAATCGTTCGTCGAAATCTGTCTTAAACCCACTTCTTATCTACCGATTTAACATACGTTACACTCGTAACATTATAATATGTACCTATATACATAGGTAAGGTATGTTGTATGTCGCTATGGGTATATCAAAGAGTTGATAATTTCTCCGAGAGAGCTCACCGGCGCCGTGGCTTAGTTGGTTAAAGCGCCTGTCTAGTAAACAGGAGATCGCGAGTTCGAATCTCGCCGGGGCCTTTTTGTTAAAATAGCTTTTTTTGTTGCCTTAACAGATATTTTAAAATAAAACAATGAATAATGGGATATACTATAAACATTTTTTCAGTTCGCTGCTAATTTGAACCGAGCACCTATCGAATGAAACAAGGGGACAATCTTCTTTCTTTATCGTGTGGTTAGTGCCTAACCTGGTGTCAGAGTTTTTATGCCGCCCATGGGCCTCTGACTTGGCTTTACATACCGTCGAGAAATATCACGAACAATCAGACAAAGGGTAATTAGACCTTCCAACTCTACTAAAGAAGTTTTTGCGTTAGCGGAATATAGTCCTTATTATAGTCTTTCTAGCAAATATGAATTAATAATAATTATTCATCTAGCCATTTTTTCGAATGTTAACTATGTATTATTAAAGTAGACATTTTTATTTTAGACAAGCAATTCACAGAACCAATAGTAGTTCTGCGCGAAGATTTAATACTTTTGTTATTAAAACATATTTGAACTTACCTTATTCCACTCATCAAACTTGACTCCCTGCAGCCTGTTCTTGGCTCCAGACAGCGTAGTTATGAACTTGAGGCGCCTCTTCTCCTTCTGCGGTAACATGCTATCATCTTCATCACCTGGATAACACATAACATCATGACTGTAAACCCCAATTTATAGTTATGCAGAGATTTAGTAGTTCACTCATATTTTGCCAGTTACCGCGCGGAGCCTATTGCCATCAACCGGACACAACGCCAGGCTCCGTGGCTGCTACTGGGAAATTCCTGAACGAAAAACCCAATGACGCGACGTTTTGCCGAAAACCACTGGACTAATGAAGCAGTTTTAGTATTTTTAAACTAATATTAATAGAATCCTGTCTTCGGCCACGGCGCCCGATATCAGCAGAGATTAGCCAAGTACGCAGGAGATATTATAATTATAGTGTAGGCACACGTGAACTCTCTATTCCTTCATTTTTATGTCCGATGGGACCGAAACCAACACTCGCGGAGAGAGATCAGATGCAGGACAAACGGCTTAACGTACTGTTAGGACACACTTTATAAATCCCTTTTTAAAAAAACGATTGTCTGAAGTTAATTAATTATATTTAATAAAAGGTAAAAATACAGGATTAAAAGGGAAACTTGGTCAATATTCTGACTTGCGAAGTTGCGACCTATCCGATAGGAGTCTTTACCCGAACTGGCGCTACAGCCTGACCAATGCACTAAGTCTAGCACGTAGTGATGATGTGGTGCTGACTAGGCACTTAAGGGAGTATTCTAGGGATGTAACAACCCCCCCTTTAAGAGGAACTTTACGGTTTTCATGGAAAGTTACGAATTTATTCTTAACCTTGGAAGAGGAATTGTTTCGGGTTCCGGTTCATTATCTAAGGTGTTATCATTTTGTAATTTGGGTTTCGATTTGCAGCCAGAATATTTTCCAAACTTCTTACAAAGTTTATAACTAATAAAAATTAAAATTAGGATGAATACAAGATAAGTCAGAAGTGGATAGTGAGAACTATATTCAATTAGATTAGGGCTAGGATTATTTAAACAGGTGTATGTTAATTTATCCTTACTAATGCCGACATAATTACAAGATGGTACAATCATAGCATAGGAGTTTGGTTTTTCCATGTTGTGTGGTATAGGTACTGGAATAGCTTTAAATAGATCTAACTCAAAAGAGTGTACAAGGGGAATTTTGATTACAAAGACTAACTTATTGTTTACAAAATAACATGACAACTTTGAAATATCAATTAGAGCATGAATAGTATCTAAACTTAAATCTAAAGGCAATTCTTCATAATTAGGTAATTTTCTAATGTTACTTATTAGTTCATTATACAACTGATTTGGTGTCATTACCGATGGGTGAAGGGTATTAGTTTTAGCGAATAATATTGCATTTACAAGGTCGTCTAATTTAAATGACAGGGTAAGTAGACAAGATGATAATTCGGCGTAGACATCGTTCATCTTAGATTTTATGTACAGCTTGTTAGATATAACTGTCATATTACTAAAAGTACTAGATAGATTATTAATAGCGTCATTCAAACGGACTTCATTTGTGGTTATAATTTCAAGAGTTTTGTTATAATTGGAAAGAGCTGCGCTTGTTACAAGAATGTTATCTTTTAAAATGGACGCAAGCTTAATGTTATTATTATTTAGGGTTTGAATGGCGTTATTATATCTTGTGGCATCGTCTTCATCCATTGTGCCAATGACTTGTTTGAAAAGAGAGCCAACTCCTGCTAACCAAGCTGATCTCTTTTCTCGCCCAGATGCAGATGTTAAATGAGATATGGCACTGTAGTCTTTCAGAATATCGATAAGTCGGGAAACCAGAGGCTGTAGTATATTTGTACATTCGGTTTCTTTGAGTACTGTATTCTGTTGACACAACAGCGTAGAAGTTTTTAGTGCATTCTTTATATTATCTATATGGGGTTTTATATATGTAATATCTATAGGTACAAGTAAATGGATATGATCACAAGTCTGTTTCATGATTCCTATTGGGTCGAAGTATATGCCAGGGCTTTCATTGACTTGTTCGATGATATCAGACGTTGCAAGGGACAGGAATGTAGATATTCTGAAATATATTATACAAGATTTTAACTAATGTAATATGTTAAAACTAAGTTTATTAGATTAATACGTAATAAAAAGAAACTAAATATTAGGTATTTCCGCCAGCTTTAATTCGTCATAGTGATACTTGACGTGACGGCGATTAACGAGAAGGGTTAACGTATTGTTGCCATTAATTTTTATCACTTTATGTGGACCTTTCCAGATAGGCGACAGAGCTTTATTCTGCCGCGGATGGTGTTTGATATACACCATATCGCCTGTTTTATATTTCATAGGTCTAGTTCTTTTATCGTAATAGTCTTTTGATGTGATTTTAGATTTAAGGATATTTTCTACGGCTTTCTCTCTGGAGAGTTTCATTCTTTGTTGGAGTATACGGACATAACTAGGATATGTAGGTTCTAATGCTGTATCATAGATAGAAGTGGGTATAAATGGTTTGCAACCGAATAATAATTCGTATGGTGTATAATTTGTGGTGCAATGGACTGTTGTATTGTAGGTTAACATTGCCGTGTAGACGTATCTCGGCCAGTCATTTTGGTTGTCATCGACGAAAGATTTTAAATATTCTTTTAGAGTCGCATGACTTCTTTCTAAAGCACCTTGAGTTTGTGGATGATAGGGGCTGGACCATAACTGTTTAATTTTCAAAAAGGTACAGGTTTGTTTAAATAGTTCCGCTGTGAAATTGGTTCCCTGATCTGTAAGGATAGTTTTAGGGATACCAAACTGGGATATGAAATGGATTAAACATTCAGCGGTTTCTTCTGCCGTAGCATTTCGGATAGGATAGCCTGCTGAAAATTTCGTGAGGTCATCCTGAATTGTTAAAATGAACCTGAGCTTGGCCGTGCCTGATTCAGGCAATGGTCCGACAATGTCAAGTGACACGCGTTCAAAAGGTTGTGTAGAGGTCGTTGTGATCTGCATAGGAGCTCGATTGGTCCTACGCAGGGCTTTATTGGTTTGGCATTGTTCACATTTTCGGACATAGTCTTCGACATCTCTGCGCATATTGCGCCAATAATATTTTTCCTGGATTCTACTTAACATTCTATTTGAGCCTAAATGACCTGATATGGGAATATCATGGTTCTCTTTTAAGATTTTAATGATTTCAGTAGGAGAAGGATAAATTATAATATTTTTGAAAATATGGACAGTGATTGAAGTAGTGTGAAACAAGTATGTAATTATGTTATGAATCTTCATAAAACTATGTGAATCGAATGGATTACGAAAGTCCGTTATAGCGAATTCAGTTGTGCTTTTACTAATTAATTCAAGTTTCAGATTTTTAAGGCTCTTAAAAATATCCTCATAGTTGCATTGATCGAAGTGATGGACTTTTACGAAAAGTAAGTAAAATTTCACATTTTTATTTTCGAAGGAGAGAAAGGAATGTAATGTCCTTTCTTTTTCAAGGATATCTTTTGGTTCCGAAAGTTTATCGATAACTTCCGAAATATATGGATTTGACTCGTCAAGGTCAATGGAGGTTGGTATAATAATAGTTTTTAATTTTGTTTTTAATAGGGTTTCGCTATGTTCATGAATTATGGTGTCAAATTGATTAAATTTATTATTTATTTGTTTTAGGCATTTAGGGTAAGTATCGTCATCGTTTTGGACTTCAGGTGGAGTTGGGATATTAAAATCTTCGGGAAGTTCGAAGTCATCAGGTAAATCAATATTTTCAGGTAAGTCAATAAAGTCAGGTAAGTCGGGAATTTCAGGTATTCCGGGACTTTCAGGATTAATAGGAGGGATTTCAGGCTGCTGAGATGGAAGTGGGACATTCACAGGTGGTACTTTGTCGGTAAGTACATGAGCAGTGTTTGGTGATTGAATGGATTTCACAGGGTAACGGGAAAGAGCATCAGCGTTGCTATTGATCTTACCCTTTTTATACTCAATTTCATAATCGTATTCCTCGAGTTTTAGTCTCCATCTGACTAGCTTAGAGCCTGGTTCTTTGCAATTGAATAACCACCTAAGTGGTTTGTGATCAGTTATAATTTTAAATTTATAACCATAAAGATATGGGCGAAATATTTTCGTCCCAAAAATAATAGCCAGACATTCTTTTTCGGTTACGCTGTAATTAGTTTCAGCTTTATTTAGTGTGCGTGAGGCAAAAGCGATTGGGCGGTCTTTTCCCACCTCACCTTGAGAGAGTATTGCTGAAATAGCATAATTTGACGCATCACACGTTAGGATGAAAGGTTTAGTAAAGTCGGGATATATTAAGACGGGTGCTGAAATTAACTTATTTTTTAACGTTTCAAAAGCAAGTTGTTGACTATTAGTCCAATCAAATGGTATATCCTTTTTTAACAAGGATGTAAGAGGTTTAGCTAATTTAGAAAAATCCTGCAGGAAGCGACGGTAATAGGACACCAAACCTAGGAATGATTTTACGTCTTTTGGACATTTTGGGATAGGGAATTCACTTACAGCTTTAATTTTCTCGGGGTTAGGTTTTAAGCCTGCTTCACTAATAGTATGGCCAAGATAAGTAACTTCTTTGCGAAGAAACTCACACTTGTCTGGTTGCAATTTGAGGTTGAATTTTCTCAATCTCTCAAATGTGTAGGATAATTTCTGGACATGGGATGTAAGATCATAGGAATATATCACAATGTCGTCTAAATAAACATAGCAATGTATACCCTGCAGGCCTGACAGGACTGTGTTCATGAGCCTCTGAAAGGTTGCAGGAGCATTTTTAAGACCAAATGGCATTCTGATAAATTCATAGTGACCTTCGGGTACACTAAAAGCAGTTTTAGGGACATCTTCGGCTGAAATTTCGATTTGATGGAAGCCTGACGCTAAATCAAGAGTTGTGAAATATTTACTCTTGCCTAGCTGGTCTAGGATTTCGTTAATTTGGGGAATTGGATAGCTCTCACCAATAGTGATGTCATTGAGCTTGCGATAGTCAATCACTATGCGCCATTTCTTTTTTCCTGAAGCATCGACCTTTTTTGGCACTATCCAAATGGGCGATGACCATGGAGAGATAGATGGTTTAATTATATTTTGTTCCAGCCTTTTACTAATCTGGGTTCTGACCTCGTCTTTATGAACTTCTGGAAATCTATAAGATTTTACGTTTATAGGTTGCGAGGTGCTTGTTTTAATTTCGTGCTTGATAGCACTAGTTGATGTGAGTTCATCGTCGGGAAGGTGGAATATGTCTGCATATTGACTACAGATGTCATAAAGGATTTCAGACTCTTCAGAGTTTAGATGGGAAGTTCGTAATTGTTTAAGGACCTCGTTTGTTCTCTCATAACAATTGACGTTAGGTTGAGATAAACATATTTCATTTTTAGTTATCGGGATTAAGGTCAGCGAGAGGTTAGGATTTATTGAAATAGGTTTTTCAGATACGTTGAGGATCGATACATTAATTCGATTGTTACTTTTTATTTTCACTATTGAATTAGCTACTAACAATTTATTGGAAATATGTTGGTCCAGGATTATACCTTCCTTAACTTCTGGGTTTTTAACTGAACATTCTATGATGGTTTCGGTTCGTGGTTCTATTATGTAAAATGGATGGTTGAATGACAGCTTTATATGATGATGTGCGATTTCTAGCGCACCTGAATCATAATTTATGCGGCAGCCATTTTTAATGAATAGGTCATTACCTATAATACCATCATAGGGAAAGCCTAAGTTATCAAAGACGTGAAATTTGTGTAATACTGTGTATCCAGGAGATAGACTTAAGTCTAGAGTAAGATTACCGTGACTCGTAATCGGGTCCTTTGAGTCAATACCTTTTATTCTGACAATATCAAATCCTAATTCAAGGGCTTCAGATAGGCATGATTTCTTTAGGATACACAGGGAAGCTCCAGTGTCTATCAAAAGGGTAAGTGGTTTTTTGCTGACAGACGACTGGGCGACGATATAGGGTAAGTATGTTTTTAAATTAGTGTTTATTTCATATACTTTATAATCATTGTTGTTTTCTTTTTCAGGGACACATACGGATTGAGGAGGATTGGAAATGTCTTCAGTTTGGGGCTGATTACCCTGTCGCGTGACATTATGAGAGCTGCCATTTTGGGGCTGGTTACCCTGTCGTATAGCTGTAGGGCGAATGTCTTCAGTTTGGGGCTGGTTACCCTGTCGCGTGACATTATGAGAGCTGCCATTTTGGGGCTGGTTACCCTGTCGTATAGCTCTAGAGGATGAATGATGATCGGGTATAGGATTAGTGGCGTCGTCTTTTAAAGTTCGTCTCGTGCGACACCCGGTCGAGACGTTTAATAATTTAAATTGTCCTGATCAGATTCTGAATCAGTCGTAGGGGAGTTTTCTTCGTTGTTCACGAAGTTTACATGAGGACTCTTGGGCTTAGAAGAATATTGTTGCGCGGGAGAACTGAATTTATGGTTATATTTTTTATTATTAAATTCGCGCAATTTACATTCGGCTAAAGTATGACCCTCTTTCTTGCAGTATCTGCATACCGACGAATCTCTAGAGGAAGAAGGTTGATTATTATTATTAGGTAGATGTGGCTTAGGTGAAGGTCTATTGTTATCTTTTTTAAAATTAACATTTTGTTTAAATGTATACTGCTGAATCTTTTCTTCAGAAATTGCATAGTTAACAGCCTCGTTCAAATTTTTTGGATCTCTACATCTTACAATGTTAGCTATACGAGGATGTAACCCTATGTTAAATGTATGAAGCGCTAAGTCCTCCATCGCAGCCACTCTACCGACAAGTTCACTTTTCTTTGTGTTGGAAATTGTTACTTCTGTAAGTAATCTGGATAAGCAAGTTTCGACTCGCAGGTGAAATTGGCTGACCGTCTCCTGGTTAGTTTGATGGCACTCTTGAAGCTCGGTAAGTAAATGGGCGTAATGCTTTCTCTCGCCGAATTGATTTTTCATAAATTCTTTGAGAGATGACCAGTTGTCAAACTCTTTGATGGAACACGCGCATTGCGCTTTACCATCTAGTTGGCTGATAATGTATTTGAAGACAATGTCTTCCTGAGATGATGACGATAAGGATATCGCATTATCGCAATTTACTAGGAAAGCATTTAATTTTTCTCTAGAACCATCAAATGGCTTAATAAATTTAAGGATAACACTAAGGGGTATTTCTTCATCTTTAAACTCTCTAAGGTCTTTTTTTGAATCTAATTTAGTCATTATAAGTGACTAAAATAAGTTTCTGAGGAATAAAATACAATAATTAAAGCCTCGATGTTAAAAGTTTTGCCAATTGGTTATAGACGGCTTATCGGTATTCCGCGTACTGAGTAACCGAGTACGTGGGCGAAGGATGTTTAGACTACGGTCTGGACACAGTGTTATAACGACAAATACAAAGTAACAGGAATAGAGATTAGCTTATGCTTTGCTAAAGACTTATGGCAAATCTATAAATAGAATTAAAATTAAGAGCACTGAACTGACTCACAGAACACAAAAACACTTCATTTTGTGGGGACACGGAGGACGTCTGATCCTGGTCGGTGCTGGATACAAGCAGGTCCGTAGAATGCGCTGCAGCGCGCTGCCCGGTACCACTGCACAGTAGACAGGTGACGACTTGGATGAATCCTCAAAAGGGCTCTGGATTTAGCCTCTTTTGAGCTGGAGTTAGCCTCTCGTAGGCCACTGGAGTTGGCCTATTTCAGCCAGGGTTGGCCTCTCTTAGGCCGCAGATAGGTCGCGTTGAGTTCGGGTCGTAGGTTTAGCACACAAGATTCACTTGGCACAAGGACACTTTCACTGGATAACACTTCGCGAGACGTTCCGCGGGATATGATATTATGATCCCTTGCCGCTGCCACCAATGTTAGGACACACTTTATAAATCCCTTTTTAAAAAAACGATTGTCTGAAGTTAATTAATTATATTTAATAAAAGGTAAAAATACAGGATTAAAAGGGAAACTTGGTCAATATTCTGACTTGCGAAGTTGCGACCTATCCGATAGGAGTCTTTACCCGAACTGGCGCTACAGCCTGACCAATGCACTAAGTCTAGCACGTAGTGATGATGTGGTGCTGACTAGGCACTTAAGGGAGTATTCTAGGGATGTAACAGTACGTTTCCGAGGCAAGAGGGGCACCGAACTGGATGGAACCGCCAACTTCCAAACTCCGGGCTTCTACTGAGAAGTTCTTATAGAAAAACCACAATAACACTTTGCCCGACAATCTTCCTAACTCCTCACCTTCCAAGGTTCCATAGGCATCCCGAAGCCTGTCCAGCGCCTTGGCGACATCGTTCGCGCGGGTGTGCAGCAGGTCCGCCATGTGCTGGCGCGTCGGGTCCTCCACCAGGGGCCTCCAGGTGCTCTCCAGCTGGTGGACGGCAGAGGACAAGTTGGCGGCCGCGGCCGTGAGCGCGCTCTGGCAGTGAGGCTCGTGGATTGCTGGGGCTGTGAGCTGGAGAAGTAGTGGACAAGTTTAGACTTTCAATCTTTGATCATGTTGGAGAAACCTACAGAACAGGTCCTCGGAAAATGTTAAGAATTATCATTTAAAAATAAGACTCTTGGCCTTTCGAAGTCTAGAGGCGTTAGTTACTTTTATGTATCGGTACCTCAAAAAGTAAAACGGAACCATTATACGAGTAGAATCGCTTTGTCTGTCAGTGTATCAAAACCGTTTTGTCTGGAATGCGTGGTCATGTTAAATTTGATATGAATCACTTAGGTCTATGATCCCTTAGCGCTGTAGAAAAAATAACCTTATAAGTCAACGCATTCAAGGTTCTAAGTTACCTGAGCACTATGCAGTAGGTCCCTGGCTGCTCCTGCGGTTTTTACTCCCGCTACATCTATGTTCGAGGCAGCTGGTAGACCTTTGTCTTGGCAGGTCAGCTCGTTGGTAGTCACGAGGAGACGGGACACCTTGGCTCCCACGTCCTTAGCTAGCTGTACGATCTGGATTGAAAAGGTAAATGTGTTTAATCTATGGGATCAGACTGGAGGTCAGTAATATGCAAATTTGAGAGGATGGCTGGATGTTTGCTACTCTTTCACGCAAAAACTACTGATTGGATTTTGATGAAACTTTACAGTAAAACAGAGTGTAAAAGGACACCATCACAAACCCGTCAACCAAACATTTATTTACATACCTCGTTTTCCTTGTCGGCATTATTTCCTTGCGAGAACTCGTACAGCAGTTTGCCGGCGACATCCGCGTACTGGTTAGATGCCTCTTGCATTTTCTATAAAAGATTATGAATTAAAATAACATGTAGCTAAAAGCGGTTCTACTGTATGGATCAGAATGGCAGTGAAAAAATTAATCAATAATTTTTATTGCACAACAAAGTGGTTCCAAAATTGTGTGACTGTGTCCCTGACTCCTGAGCTATGTGATAGACCTATGTTGCAGGAGCCAGTGCCCTCTACCAGAAGGAGATATTACAGAATCCTATGCAATGAGATGGATGAAAAATTACTGCCTATAGCGGAGATGAGTATGTTGAGATGGATGTGTGGAGTGACAAGAATGGATAAAATAAGGAATGATATTAAAGGAAGTTTGAAAGTGGAGCCAGTTACATAAAAGATGGAAGGAATCGTCTGTCTTGGTATGGACATGTAATGAAGAGAGATGAAACACATGTGACCAAAAGAGTGATGAATGTAAACGTTGATATTGGATAGAGGGGGAGAGGCAGACCAAAGAAAAGATGGATGGATTCCTTGAGGAATGTTATGAAAGAGAAAGTAGTAAATGATGCCGTGACGTCTGACAGGGAAGAATAGAATAAGAAAACCGACCCCAAGTAAAATGGGACAAGGACAGGAAGATGATGATCGATGAACGGCTCGGGTGTAATATATTTGAGTTATCTGCCACGGCAATCACCAAAGCAAACACAATAATGTTTTTAAAGCAATCTACAGAAATAATATAATTTATCAACCTTAACACCAGTTGTCAGAATATGACAGTAAATTTCGGTTTCCACTAACACAATACTTGGCGACACTTAAATAAATAATGCGCACTGAGGCTGATAAAATTTTCGTTTCTAATATTAGTATTAAAGTCGGTTGCCCCCAACTGTCGACGCTAAGCTGAGCGTTTAAATTCAACTAAGTGCTGTTACAGGGTGACTTTATTTTACCACCCGACACCCGACTCATACATGGTGTTTTTATTTCAGCATCTAGGTGCTATTTATTTAGCTGTCATTTTTTGGTACTGACCTCATGATCCTGGTTGCCAGTCATGCCGCAGACTGTCTTGGTAGTGTCGAACAGGGTTCTCATATCGTCCTGTAACTGCTTGCGGCCTGCCGGGTCTTTGGTGCTCGCTAGGATCTGCGCATCTGCAAATTTCACAAAATCAGTTCAGAAGTCCTATATATAAAGTAAAATTCTAACGCAATAACGTTGATGGCAATGTCAAAAATGCATTGGACTGATAAAAGCTACCAAAAAGCTGTTGAAGTCCTGTTGAAAATCGTTTTGGTAATACGACACGCTTCGAAACCGATAGCAACTTGACCCCAAAGTCATATGCTAACCAATTAAAAAAAACTTTTTTGTGAAAGGAGGGAGACTATATACGTTGTAAGTCGTAATAAATGAGGTACCTCTAGCTAACTTGGGCATGAGCTCATTGATGGCGTTCATCGAGTTGATCGCAGCCGCATAGTCGATGTTATCTGGATCTGAAACAAGCAAGAATTGGTACCAATTCATATGTATTCTATATTAATATTATAAATACGTAAATTTTATAAATTCGGCTGTAGAAGGTTATCTTATTATTTAATCTTATTATTTATTCGGATCTGCTGATCATCTCGCCCTTATCCCAATTTATTTGGGGTCGGCGCAGCATGATCTTCAGACCTTGGATCTGCTGAAACGTTTCCTTAAATTCTTTGACTAAGTTATGCGAAGCTACATTATCCCAGAGTGTCATAGGCTATATTTAAAACGTTCCCACGGGATGATTTCCAATTATAACGCGAGGAGAGCCTCGAGCAAAGGCTATAGTCTACTATATAATAATCCATGTCTGTTCGTCTGTTCGAAATCTACAGACTCCTAAACTACTGAGCTGATTTTGATGAAATTTTGCACAGTTTTTCTACATACGCCAGGGAAGGTTTCAGAAGGGTAGGTAGCTGGGTGGGTAGGTAGGCGGGTGGAATAGTAAAGATTCAAGGAGGTAGTACTAGGTAGGGAAAAGTGCATTGCAACGCATGCCATAAATAAAACAGATTTTTTACACGAAAATTATTAACAAATCATACCAGAATGAGCCATAAGGTAAAGCGCTATGGCTGCATTAAGCTTGCCCAACCGATCCTCCAGGGCTTTCTCCAGCTTCTTCTGTTCTTCCTCACTCAGCTTAGGTCCAGTGTAGTCCTGGATAAAACATACAAAGAATTTTAATCAGGAAACGATGAGGAATAATATGTGTCCAAATGTTTCTTATAAAACGATGCCATGGGAAGAAAAAACAGACCAAATCTTTAAAACCGATAAAAGTTGAAGGCGATTTTAAGAAAGTATGCTCTCAAACGTTAAAATAAAACATCTTGAGGAAACTGACATATCCTAGAACCAAACATTCGATGCCACGTGACATCTGCCAACCCGCTCTGGGCCCTCCTGGTGGCTAACAGCCCACTCCCTCTTGAGAGAGGACCTCAACAGTGGGAAAGTTAAAGGCTTATCATTAAATATGGACATTTTGTTTTAATGTAATAGACGACGTTTTGCAAAATCACGTTCGGCGATACTTTGCTGTTCTATTCGATTCGACACCAAGTACATACATATAGCGTGTATGAAAGTTGTGGGGTCATATTTAAGGGTGTTGTAACAGCAGTCCCATACAAAATGACAATACTTATGCGACCCAAAGTATGGGAAAGCTGATAATTTCTATAAAATCTAGATGTTGGTCCCATACAGAACGTTGCTTAGTTTGATGGTCTGCATCACACCCTAAAATATGAGCCAACCTTTCTAATACATGCTGTATACGCTTTTCCCTTCGCTAGTATTTAGTAATGTGCAATAAAAGCTGGTATTGCTTCTAGAAACCAGTTTAAGTTAGTTTTACCATGTTTCTGTAAATAAAATGACTTGTGTGTTAAGTGTTACCTCATGTAGAGCCTGAGCAGCCGTGTCTACGGAGTGCAGCGCGGTGGTGGCGGCCGCTATGAAGGAGGCGCGTCTGAGGGTCTGCTCCGTCTTCTCGCCGTCTCTGAAGCTCTTGCGGGAACGCTGTAACATGTAACATAACTTAATGTCTCGTTTCATGAGGTCCTGGGTTCATTCCAGGGTTGGCCAAAGTGTTATTGGGTTTTTACATCAGGAATTTTCTCAGTAACAGCTACGGAGTCTGTTATTTTGCCCGGTTGATGGCAATAGGCGCGGCCCCTATTACATGGGGCTTGGCAAGTACCAAGTAATAGGAACGAGCCTATTGTAAAAAAAAAAATATCTCCCTGTGTCGGGAACAGGGTCCAAGCTATCAGTGGTTAGGGCTCCTATCAATTACAATCTTAGATTCACTGAACTAAATTGCTGGGTCAAGAAGCATGAACTACTTGCAACGACACTTGCATATAAAAGCGTAAATAAGAGTTAGTAAGCACACCCTAGGGGTGCGAGCTTATTGCCATCAAACCGGAATAAACAAGCGGTTAATATCATTAATTATTTCGTGTTCAAAACTTATAAAGCGGTTAGTGTTAGTAAAAACGTATAAGGTACAATAAAAGTATCTGGTACCCTGAGGAGTTCACTGCGTCTTTTGGTCTTGGGGTCGATTGAGAAGTACATCTGCGTGGTGAGGTCCGCTATGCTCTCGGCAGCATCCTTCGCGTCGTTTGGATTCTAATACAAAAATCAAATAAAGTGGTTTTTGTTTTTTCCCCTCGATTTTATAGTCTTTGTATAGTGCAATCTGGAGCAAAGAGGGGTCGAATAAAAGATTAGTGTAAATACATGGTACATGTAACAATATTTTTCGCCTCTGCACTGCCAGTATATGTATTTTTTTACTCTTTTACGTTCACACTAGATTAGAAAAAGGTTCAGTTTTGTAGAGTATCGTTTCTGGCAATCATTCATGTCAGACAGTCTCTTTCTTCCAATTCTGAGGGCGACCTTTAGCTTAACATAGAAATGAGTAGCATCGCTACCAGCTGTCTGTCGTGTCCAGCTTCATCGCTACGATTTGCGGTTCCGATCGACTAAATGTGCCTTTACCTATGGTATGTAACGAATGAACGTAGATCCGCGACTTAACTAAAGTTATCTAAAAAAAAATGCGGTATATCGTTTTGTCGTGTATCCGTGTTCTGGCAGTATGACGGGATTGCGCGGATCCACTTTCCTATCAAAGCTTAAAGTTATAACATTTACGTGATCGTTAACAGGGAAGAATGGCAGAAGTCTCTAAGTTGTCACCCCCTCCTAACTTTAGCCCAAAACTTAGACAAACTTAAAATCCAAATACAAACGTTAATCTTTAAAAGGAGTAAATGATAGAGTGAACGTTGACAGGGGATAATGGAAGAAAAAAGAAGTGTAAGTGTGTCCAAGTAACATGGTACAAGAGCAGGAAGATGGCGATGGTAATGTTGTTACTTACAATTTTCCCCGGCTCGAGGGACCCAGTCAACTTGTTCAAGAAGTTGTTCAGATCTTGCAGCTCGTCCAGAAGCATCTTCTTAGCGTCGTCGATGGTTTGCTTGTCGGCTGTCTCCTTCACACCTATTAGAACCATATTATGCATGATTTATTTTTTTCATAACATTGTAAATTACCGCAATTTGTCCTCAGCTAAAGTACTAGGAAGTCCAAGAAGTCTAGGGAGTCTCCCAATAATCCGAAGGGTGGACTTTTTGGGAGACTGTCTTATTTAATTTTGAAGTTAAAAGAGAGCTTAATTTCACAAAAAAACTATTTGACCATAACATATACAAAGTGGAGAAGACAATACGACATTAAATGAAAACACGGACAATACTAGTTCATAGGAATAATTCTAAGCCATCAAAAAAATCCTAACACCGAAAATAAAAAAATAAAAATTTCAAACAAACTAAATGGAATAAAACTAGAAACAAAATAGAACACCATTTAGATATTGGTTCACTAACCTGTCATAAGCACCTACTCGTACGCGGCAACAGCGCGCGGTCATGTAGCGACTTGATCTTTTGGCGCCATTAAATTAATGCTCAGTAAAAACTCACTGAATCACAGATTATTAACCAAACAATCAGGCATCTCTCACCCGCGTGTTATTTATTAATCAAATTGTTAATCAGGATCACTGTTCAATCACTTAGTTATGTTTATGTAGGTAGGTAGGTATGTACAATAGTCACTAAATTTTTCGTGTTTCAATATGACCGCCATGAATTCGAATACACAAATTGCACCGTCGTAAAAGGTTATTTCTAACGTTTGACAAGAGGTCCCCATTCGCAGCCATGTGTTTTAATTTATTAAAAGATAAAATTATTCTATCTTTTAAATCATCAACAGTATCAACAGCTGTTGAGTACACTTCATTTTTGATATGACCCCACAAGAAAAAATCCAATGGTGTAAGGTCGGGGGACCTGGCTGGCCAACGCGTTGGTCCATAACGGCCAATCCACTGCTGTCCGAACATTTCAGACAAACGCTCTCTAGCAGACACCACTGAATGAGCTGGTGCTCCGTCTAATTGGTACCACATCTGCCTGTACACGTTTAGCGAAAGCTCATCCATGTATTCGGAAACGGGTCCATTGAGGAGGTCTAAAAACTTTTCACCATTTAAATTTCCATCAATAAAAACCGGACCGATAATGGTATTTCTATGAATTCCAGCCCAAACATTGACAGCAAATCTGTACTGGTGCGAAGTCTCCCGTCCTAGACGCGGATTCACGCGGCTCCAGTAACGAAGATTCTGTCTGTTCCATAAACCGTTCCTTGTAAATGTACTTTCATCAGTCCACATCACATTGTACAAGAAATCCGGATTCTCGAAATGTTTTGTTTCAATCCAGCGACAGAAGTTTTCCCTAACTGGTTTGTCTCTAGGTAACAATGCGTGCAATTTCTTGTACTTCGGCTTCCGTTTGTCGCGTTTTAAAACTGTTAGAATAGTTCTATGGTTAACACGAAAATGTCGACCTGCCCTACGCAAACTAGACGTTGGGTTGCGTTCAAAATAATTTAAAATTCGTTCCTCAAGGGTCACTCTTACACGTGGAGGTGCACTATCTACATGCGGGATTAAGGATCGATTTTCTCGCATCCTCTGGACAGCTTGGACAATGGTGCGCGCGTTGGTCGGACAAGCTCGAGTGTTTCCAAACCTCTCTCGGTATGTCCGTATAGCCAAAGCGGCGTTTGTTTGACATTCCCCATAAATTAAAATCATGTCGGTGTACTCCGAAGCTGTGTAATTATAACGAGGCATGATTATTTAAAAGAAAACACGAAAACAATAAAAACTAAGAAACTAAGCGTCTAATTTCGCACAATTCACTTAACTTATTAACTAGATACCTACCTAAAAACGTTACGTGTCCTGTCACTAAAATAAAGCGTCCAATTTCGCACTAATACCGTCAACGATAGACAATCACAAACAAACACACGAGGGTCGAACGGCGCCGGGCACTTCAAAGGCGGCGGCGCGAGCGCTTACAAAGCGATGCAGCGATGACGCGTGAATCGTCACAGGATTGCGGCGACCATATAATAAAAGTACTCTGTGGCGGCGACACACTGACCTACATTTTTAGTTGCAAATTCTTCAAGAAAGCGAAGTAACAAACGAAACTAGATTTATCTCTTTCACACACACTAAATTTTCTATTAATATGAGTGCATAGCAATTTCCGCATGCGTTATTTTCTTATCTAACTCTGATGACACGCTGTATGACTCTTAGTACTCACATTTAAGGTATAATTTTCACTAAATCAGATTAAAAAACTAATTTGGCGAAAGTTTTTAAGTAGCGAGTTGGCAACGTGTCTAATGTTTTGATGTTTATACCGATGGGGGTCGTTAACCTCACAGTACTTCCCTATTAACAGATACATCATGTAGCAAATGTTAAAAATGAAAAATAATTTCCTGTGACTAAACTACTGGATATATTCAAAACATTTTTTTTATGTAGACTGAGAACGTGTTAAGGTATGTGAAGTTGAATTTAATGTCGTATTATCATCTCCACTTTGTATAGGTATCGTACGGTTTGGATTGGTCGTTTCCTATGGAGAAAAACCGGCAAGAACATGGTC
The DNA here is from genome assembly GCA_964057025.1 of Standfussiana lucernea. Lineage (NCBI taxonomy): Eukaryota > Metazoa > Arthropoda > Insecta > Lepidoptera > Noctuidae > Standfussiana > Standfussiana lucernea. Next base: position 1,234,877 of record OZ059809.1, read on the forward strand.
TTTTCAAAAATATTTAGTTTTAACAAACAGCCAAAAAAATTACTGGCATTTTTTTTATGTAAGTTTCTTCATGTAAATACCTAACACAAAAAAAAAATGCTTGACTGTACAGTTTAAAATTTTCTTGGTAATAGATTGTAAGTAGAGTTTTTTTTGTGAATTTTGGCTAAAACAATCCCGGTGATGACGACTTTGTCACCTATTGCCGTTTGCCATTCCGGTAGAAATTAGAATTATTATAATAGGTACAGTTACAAGCACTAATATGTATCCACTTTCCGAAATTTAAAAGCAATTTTCGCGAGAAATACCGATTATAACTTGGATATAGGATCTATTTCGTAAAAATATCAGTTCCAAAATACTATGTTCGTAACATCATGAAATTATAAACAGAACAGGAGGCGATAATCACTTTTAAAAGTTGCTAAGTGTTTACATATTGGTGCACGTGGCTGTACATAATTTATACCGTATTTCAAGTGACTTACCTTGCTCAACTACTGGGAAGTCTTCCTGCATGGTCCGAACAATCTGTTGAGCGTCCTTTACGTGGGTTTCAGTTGGATCTGCCAAAAACCAAACACGATTAAGATGATGTTCATGATTTTAAATGCTCTGTTTAAAGCGTTTCGTTCGGTATCAAAGAAAACCTGCTGTTCCATACATTTTTTTTTAAAAAGAGAAGTTCTTTTTTAATAACCGACACAATTTCTACTTTCGTGGATTACTACTACTAAAACGTGTTGCGCCGACCCCAACATGGGACAAGGGCAGGAAGATGATGAGGAATTTCTACTTTCGGAGATCTGAATTTCAGCACACGATGAAGCTCGTGCGTCGATTACCCTAAAACCGTGTATAGCCCGCACCGATACAAAAAAAAGAAGAAGGTGTAACACTTACCTGTGAGCAGTCCGACTATCTTGACCGAGTTGGAGTTCAGCCTGTTCAGCTTCCTTATGCAGTCCTTAGACATGTCCCCGCGGAGAGGCATCTCACCTTTCTGCGAATAAAGAAGAGATTATGATATGCTTATAATGTGGGGATGCATTGATATTTAGGAAGATAAATGTTGACTGAACTGCAAAGTTTCTAATTCAGTAATAAGAGTTCGATGTTGAACCTTAAAGCTACGAGTAAGTTCAATGCTACATCAGAGAAACAGAAAGCGGAAATAGGTTATGAGACTAAGTGCTGAAGAGCTGTCCGTGTCGATAGAATATTATATTAACACCGACGGGTCTTGAACGCGGTTTAAATGTGCTGATCGCGTTCAGTTTGATTGAGCCCTTAGGAGACCCTTATATGAACTCGTAGCTCAGTCTTCGACGTCTACTCTCTATGGATGAAGCTCGTAATTTCGGGTTAAGTTACGAACGTCTCCTACTCCGTATCACTTACGGATATAAGAATACTTAGGGCCTGGTGACCCACCGTCGTATGACGTCTTAAAGCAGGAATGTTTTTGTTTTATTCCAGTGTGGGAGAAAGATGACGCTCGACATTCTGTATAGCTCTGTCTTTTTCCCACACCGGAATGACATTAAAACATTCCTGCTTTAAGACATCATGGTAGGCCACATGAACTAAAGTTGAATGACAGCACGATTAGACAAAAACTCAAAACTCTGAAAATAATAAGGAGTAGGGTTCATTTCGAAGTTTCAAGCTGCTTTCGGATTTTCCCGTATCTTCTTTGACGGACTTAGAGAATAGACCCTGTAGCCCGACAGAATTAAGATTGCCATCGACATGCTTGGAAGAAGAATAGTTGATATGAGTAATGGAAACATACTGCGGTAATATCTTACCAATGCTTGTTGCTGGTTCTGAAGATGGTCAGTGACCACAATCTGTTGCACCGTGGTTATCATAGCGCCGGACTGAGCATGGGAACCTGGTTGAAAAAAGGATTAGATATTTTAATTCATATTGTAAAAAAAATATCCCTCGTAGAAATATAAACGCTTAAGTATTTTTTTTTTAATACATGCATTACAGCCCGCTCCCTCCTCGGACGGTGGGAACATTAAAGGATTATGCAATAAGGTGTAAAGCCTAAACTATACATCTGATGGTCCTTCGAGCCGGATACGGACCGCATTAAGAAGCTTACCTTGATCGTAAGGCACGAGTTTGGTGGGACCGACGAACGACTCCGTCACTATCTTAGACGGGTTGTTGGTGATGTGCTGGATCAGATGACTCCTGCAACAGAACATAATTAACATAACGCTTGTGGGCTGGAACAAACTAATTATGATTTTGTACCTATCACTTGAGATCTTTCAGTCGTTAAGAGTGGTCAGAAGCTCGAAAGTCCAACACCAGTCTTTCCAAGGAGTTACTGGGCTGCGGCATCTACTGCCATCTACGGCCAGTTACTTACTACCTCTCTGACCCATGGAAAATACTGATTTTGCATCACTGGTTAAGCTGGAAGGCAACTCCAGCATAGTTCGGGAATAGGCTAAGTTAATGATGATGCTTATTTTGTTTTCATCACGTTAGTACTAATATTCTTTCTTTTATCTCTTACTTACTTGCCCTGCTGCACATTGTCGTGGCAGATGGCCATGGACTCCCCGGGGTCCGCGCAGGGCTTGGCCAGCATCCGGCGGCGGATGATATCGATGTAGCCCTCCAAGATATCCCGGATGCGGTGACAGTCTTGAGTCTTGACGCTGTATTCTTTGTCACTGGGAAGAAAGATGAGATATTTTAAAACAGCTTTACTTTCTGATTCTTCTGTCAGCGTTCTCAAAATTTGACATGGGCACTCACTAGATCTAGAAAAACGTTCACGTTTGTGCCATCAACTTTACATTCCAGTAAAAAATTAAGTTGATCTCAACACGATCAGTACTGTCGAAAAGTCATCAAAAAATTAAGTTGTAGCGCAAACTGAACTTTGTGAGGGGGTTACATGTTCAGATGCTAAGTTGCAAATGCAGGATAGGTGTAACTGTTAAGCAAGTCTGGTGACATATTCGCCTTTAAGGACTGTGCTGTCCAGGGCCCAACAAGCGATCAACTTCACTGGCTCATCAAGAGGGCGGTTTTTCATAAAGATATTAATGGTATATTTTAATACCTCTGGATATCTTCGTTTCAGTCTTTCGGGCAGTTAATTTCATACAAATTCAGTCGGAATTATTTCATGTAGAGAAAATAATTCTCCAAACACACCTATAATCTCCGAAGTTGAGCGTGAAAGTCTGCGACTTCCCCGCGTGGTACGTCTTGACGTGCGTCAGCGGCCATTGCTGTAGAATCTCTTTCGTCACCTCGTCGAGACGCAGGATCGCCTCCGCGTTGATGCCGAGTAGCCGGGGGACTAGCTTCTTCTTGTCTTTTTGTTTCTCCTGTAGTTGACAAAAAAAGGTTACTAACACTGTTTTAAGCTTTCATGGTTTATAACTAACTTCCATGATTTTATCAATTATTGTTGAGTGATCCCGCGATCATGGCGCTTGCAACAGCGAAATATCGGAGCTCACAATAATTGACGGAAGATATCCCGAAAGTGTCAGTGTAAGTTTAATAAAAAGGTAACTGTTTACAGCTGATCAAAGGCCTCCCCCCGTGACTTCCTGTTAATTCCGCCAAGTTGAAAAAATGGTATGGTCTTTTACTCTGTCGTTGGTAAAGTGGTTGCTAGTGCTAGTCCGACTGCTGCACGGAGGTCTAGTTTTATTCCCACAACGTTTTTCTATTACGATGTTCTCAATCTGGAATCTGAACTAGGGTTCTCTTAATGGTAATACGCTAGCTCTCTCATAAATAGAAATAGCGGGTGCACTGTACGTCTCTGCATAGGTACCCCTCTGAGGAATACAGACGTATGAAAGTACATTTATGGTGTCGAAATATTATCAGGACTACACAAAATAAAGACTTAGGTACCTCGTGCACTACACGACCACGACTATTGGCCGCAGAAGCGACTTTTGATCGAAACCAGGAAAAAAGTTTGGTCGCACAAGCGAGCATCCGATCAGTTTTATTCAAGATAGCAGTCGGTCATGCGACAAGTCGCAAACGATGAACAATAGCGGCGATAATCGCATATAAGACTGTTAGCGACGAAACACTAATCATAGGATAAGACTGTTAATTAAGTTTAGGCTAAGTTTTTAAGTGTCCCCGCTTGGTGGCACCACTTAAGCTCAAGTGGCAAAAGCTTAACTATGAGAGAAGTTTACCTTAACGAGAACCGTTTCAGTTTTTTGTTAATTTTAAGGCTTAGATTAAGAGTTTTTGAAAAATCTTTTTGTATAAGACTTAAGAAACATAACACATATGACATGCAGAAATTTTATGTAAATCCGATAGGTCTAACCACCAAAAACCATAAGTTAAAGTTTTTCCATACAAAACTACTCTGTAAAAGCGAAGTGTTCTGATTGGTCAGGGTAGTGCCGTGTGCAAAGTTGAAGGATTGTGATTGGTCAGGGTAGTGCCGTGTGCAAATTTGAAGGGCTCTGATTGGTCACAAGATCCTATAAAAGAAGGACATTTTTTTTTTTTTTGGTGGTCAGGCATCAGGTGAGAATCGCCGTGCAACAGCCGCCCCTACCTGCGTACTTGCGGAAGATGATCGCCGTCAAGAGGCGCCTTCGCAAGCAGTGGCAACAGTTAAGATGCCCCACACTCAAGACCAAATTGAATCGTCTCGCGGAGAAGATCAAGGCCGAGCTGCAAAACCGAGAAGCCGAGAGCTGGGAGGAAAGAATAGAGGCGACGGCCGGCAGTTGGCCGTCCGTTCACAGACTCTGCCGCCAACTCACGAGTACCCCGGCTCCGGTGCGCCCGCTATTGGACAGCGGAGGGGCGCTCAAGTACAAAGCGGAGGACCGGGCGGAGGTCTTCGCCTTGCACCTGGAGCGTCAGTTCCAACCGAACCCGACCAGCGACGTGGAACATGTCGCAACAGTCGAGAAACACCTTGGGGACTACTTCGCCTCACCGATAGCTCCCGAGGAAGACGCCATCTTTTTCTCGCCTGGGGCAGTCAGACGCGCCATCCAAAGGACGAGGCCTAGGAAGGCTCCCGGTGCAGACGGTATCACCAACGCAGCGCTGCGCCAGTTGCCGTACCGCATGGTAGCGGCGCTGGCGCGCCTGTACACGGCGATACTGCGCACCGGGACCTTTCCCGCCTCGTGGAAGGAAGGGCGCGTTATCATGCTGCCCAAGGCGGGGAAAAACATCCTGAAGCCGGAGAGCTATCGGCCTATCACGCTGCTGCCGACCATCTCCAAGGTGTTTGTGTCACTCCTGTTGCGGCACCTCCTGCCGCACATCACTCCGCGGCCGGAACAGTTCGGGTTTCGGTCGGAACATAGCACGACGCTTCAGCTGTCGAGGGTACTGCACCACATGGCAGCTGCCCTAAACAAGAAGGAATACTCGGTCGCAGTACTCCTCGACATGGAGAAGGCCTTCGACCGGGTATGGCATGACGGCCTTGTTTACAAGCTGGCCACCTCCAAAGCGCCCCGTCGCGTGGTAAAGGTGGTCCAATCTTTTCTGTCCCATAGGAGTTTTCGTGTGGTGGTCGAGGGTGCGCTCTCCAGCGCCCGCCCGGTGAGAGCCGGCGTCCCGCAGGGTAGCTGCGTGTCACCGGCGTGCTACTCACGTTACACCGACGACATCCCCACGACGCCAGAGGCGATGCTCGCGCTGTACGCTGATGACGCCGCGTACATTACCACCTCGCTCAACGCAAAGTACGCGGCGGTGAAGATGCAGCGCGCGCTAAATCTGCTGCCTGAATGGCTGTCCAAGTGGCGGCTGTCGGTTAACGTGGGTAAGACACAGGCGCTGGTCACTGGGTTAGCGCCCCTCCCGCCCCCCCCGACGCTACAAGGTGCCGACGTCGAGTGGCTACCCCGGGTGAAGTACCTGGGTGTCACCATCGACCGTCGGCTCTCGATGAGTCATCACGTCCGCCAGGTCGTTGCACGGACTAGGGCTGCCCGCGGCCAACTCCGTTCAGTGCTCTCGTCCCGCCTCCCGGTGCGCGTCAAGTTGGGCGTGTATAAAACTTATATACGCTCAGCACTGACGTACGCCGGTCCCGCTTGGTTCGCCCTCACTGGCGAGGCGAGCAAGAAAACCCTCCGCGCGCAGCAGAGTCTAGCGCTGCGGACCATAGTCGGTGCCCCTCGCTATGTGAGGAACGATGTCATCCAGCGGGATCTCGGGATTGAGAGCCTGGACGCCTTCATCCGGCGCCTCGCGACGGGAATGTTCGCGCGTGCCGACGCGTCTGCTTGGCCACATGTCAAGCACATCGCGCCCTGGCATGCGCGCCCCCCTGACGCGAGGCGCCTTCCCCGCGACCTGGCCGCGGACGGTGATGACTCCACCCCCCCTGACTTGACTCCCGGGTAAGCTGTACCAGTCTACACGCAGCTTACCTGCACAATACGACTCCACACCATACTCGCACCCTGCTGCATGACGTGTCCTAAGTTAATATAAGCACGTCGCGCAGCTCGAACATCCATGCACCCCTCTACATTCATTTAGACTCACGCAAGGTGGCGCGACGCGGGCCCGCGTCCCTTTTGCAGACACTGGGCGGTGTTACACAATACAATACCGCCCACACACACACGTCGGCTCCTTAGTCCGAATCGTAACCGGCTAGCTCTGGAAGCGGGGCGGACGGGAGCCACACAACCATTGTAGGTGCGTCGTAGTCGACACCTCTGTCGCTGGTCGTCACTTGCTGGGCCTCCCCTGGGCAACTGGGGGTCTCACTCGGCAGGGACTGACCGCCGGGGTGTCGTGAAGAAAGCAGCGCTGTCTGACAGCGCTGTGGCGCGCCTGCAATAACTATCACAGCAACTACACACAGGGGCACACGTTAGCCATACGTGTCCCCCAAGGCCGAAGCCTATACGGCCACCCAAAGCCGGGCCCGTTTTTTTACGGGCCGAGGATAGCCCCCGCGGCTAAGGGGCGATGCCCCGTAACCGCTCGCCGCGCCCCCTGACGGGGGCGCTGCGACAACCTCCAGTGGTCAGGCATTCCAGATCCAGCAGTACTAGAAGAAACAACTAAGAAAATAAATACAAGTGAAGTGTCAAAAGTGTTTTATTGCAACAGTGTTTTCAACGCCCCTGCAATTCATCCCGCCCGCGAACCCGGTTAAATACAGTGTCAACATTTGGTCCTTCGAGCCGGATCGGGTTAATCTAGAAGATGCCGTCTACAAGAGCGGCAGCAGGGCGTTCGAAGACGTTGGAAGAAGGTACATCGGCATCGATCTCAGCGTCGTCATCGGACTGGAGTATGAATACGCCAAGTGAAACGGCTAGTGAATCTAAAACTACGGGTGCGTCAGTTGCGAGTCGATCGACTCTCACGAAGAGAACGCCGCCGCCCAGTGCCAAAATACAGCCGTCTCCCGCATGCCAGACAGAACAGACTGCCGGGAAGGAATCAATCTCGGGGAAAGATAACTCCGCCGCCCCCCACACTACCCACACCATCGAGCAAGTAGAAGAATCGAGTCTTGCACGCCAAGAAGACAGCCACTCTACGAGGCAGAATCCAGACAGAAGTGCTATAGTGAAGTTGCGTCAATACGAAGGAAGCGCACCGACGTCAAGAGAAGGGAGTCTGCAGCGGTCTCACCCTAAGAAGCCGACCCACGATATAGACACTATATCTGTACGCTCGTCGCATAGGAGAAAAGCAGAAGCGCAAGCGAGGCTAACAGTGGCATTAAGGGAAATGGAATTGGCTGAAGCAAGATCGAGAGTGGCTCAAGCCGAGCTGGAACTCGCAGCGGCTGAGTCAGAAGAGGAAGATGGTGCCGGAGAAGAGCTGTTCGAGCAAACTCAAGAAGTGGAAAAGTGGTTCATCGAAACTGGAGTCAAGCCTAGAAAGGATCAAAGGCTCAAACACAGAAGACAAGAAGAGTGACATGCATGAGTTAGCCCAAGTCATTCTAAAGCTATCTCAGCAGTCACGTGAGATCAGTGCACCGAAGCAACTTGATCTCCCTTACTTCAATGGTTCCTGTGAAGAATGGCTGGCATTCAAGAGATCATATGATGATACGGCTACTTTCTTCAGCAACGCGCAGAACCTAGCGCGTCTCAGAAGAGTGATACAAGGAACAGCTAAGGAAGCAGTTCAGAGCCTATTGTTCACTGCAGAAGACCCACGTGAAGTAATCAAAGGGTTGGAGACGCGGTTTGGAAGACCTGGAGCATTGGCTCTAGCCGAATTAGAGAAGATGAAGAACCTGTCAAGGGTGAGTGAAAACCCAAGTGATATATGTGTTTTCGCTAGTAGAGTGAAAAATAATGTCGAGACAATCAAGGCATTGAAGAAACCGCAATACCTTAGTTCTCCGGAAACCCTGAAGGCCATAGTGGACAAGATGCCATCGTCAATGAAGTTTCGATGGTTCGCCTATCACAGAAGTAGAAGAGATGAAGAAATCCAAGAGCTGCTACTCGTTGAAGCGTTTTTAGAAATAGAAGCCGATATGTGTGGGGACTTTGCTCCACCTGAAGTGTTAATGGAGCAGAAGAAAGGAACAAGAAAACCCGTACATACGGTACAAGAAGTGTCAAAGGAAAAATATAAGAAGTCGTGTCCGATTTGTGAAGAAGAGCATTTCGCAATAGAATGCGAGAAATTTAAAGAAGCTACCATCGATGAAAAATGGAACATTATTAAGAAAGCAAGAATTTGTTTCAAGTGTCTCCGTTTCAAGCATTCAAGAATTAATTGTAAAGCTCCGGTCTGCAAGAAGTGTAAAAGGTGGCATCACACAAACCTACACTCTGACAGACCACCAAAATCGTCAGAGAAAAAGACGAATGAAGGAGAAAAGAAAGACACGTCGGAAGAGAAAGTTGCCTCGGTCCACAACACTACAAAGGAAGAAACGGTTTACCTGAAAATTATCCCAGTGAACCTTTATGGACCGAAGGGTCAGGTTCGTGTTCTAGCATTGCTTGATGAAGGGTCTACAGTTACGCTCTTAGATGCATCAATAGCCAAGAAGATTGGAGCTGTAGGAGAACGAGAAACTCTTACAATTGAAACAGTCGGCGGGAAGGTCGTAAAGAAAGACAGCTCACAGAAGATCAAGCTCAAGATAGAAGGGGCCCACAAAAGGAACAAAAGGTCCATTAATGTAAGAACCGTCGACGACCTGAAGCTGTCTGAACAAAGCATAAACAGGAGCAGTATACAGAACTGTCAACACCTGAAAGCAATTGAAGAGCAACTTCTCTACGCCGCGGAAAGACCTAAGCTGTTGATAGGCCAAGACAATTGGGGACTCATAATAACTAGAAAACTAAAGAAAGGCAAACCAGCTGATCCTGTTGCCTCTCTGACAGACCTAGGTTGGGTGCTACATGGATGCGAATCATCAGCGAATGCCATAGTAAATTTTATTCACCACGGCGAGTCTACAAGCAATGAAGAAAACATCGAAGATATTGTCCCAGAACACTTCCAGTTAGAGTCGCTTGGGATTAAAGATCGCTCACCAACGAATGACAGCGATAGAAGAGCATTAGAAACTCTCGAGAAGACTACGAAAAGACTGGCAAGCGGTCAATTTGAAACAGGACTCCTGTGGAAGAAAGAAGATGAGAGCCTACCCAACAACTACAGGCACGCTCTCCGACGCCTATTCAACCTTGAAAAGAAAATAGGTCAAGATAAAGAAGTCAAAGAGTCCTATGAGAAGCAGATCCAGAATCTAATTGAAAAGGATTACGCAGAGTTGGCCCCGGAAAATGCGAACAAAGGAAGAACATTTTATTTACCACACTTCGCCGTCGTCCATCCAATCAAGAAGAAACTAAGGGTAGTTTTCGACGCAGCCGCTAAGTGCGATGGGAAAAGCCTCAACGACGCCTTATTACCAGGTCCAGACCTATTACAATCTTTATTCGGCGTTCTGCTGCGCTTCAGAGAAGGGCCAGTGACCGTGATGGCCGACATCCAAGACATGTTTCTCCGAATAAAGGTAAGAGAAGAAGATCGAGACAGCCTCAGATTCCTGTGGCGCGGCAGCGAGAGATCAGGCAAGCCAAAGGAATACAGAATGTCTTCAATCATGTTTGAGCAGCATCTTCACCGGCAACAGCGATATACGTGATGAACAAGAATGCAGAAGACTTCGAGAAAACCCATCCAAGAGCAGTGAAAGCCATAAGAAGAAACCACTATATGGATGACTATCTACAAAGTTTCTCATCCACCGACGAAGCAAGGGAAATATCAAAAGATGTGAAAGAAATTCACGAAAAGGCAAAGTTTTTTCTGAAGGGTTGGGCCAGCAATGACGAAAAGGTATTATCAGAGGTAGAAGACATCAAAAGGGAAGATTCTCTACAACTGACTAAGGAAGAAAAAACTCTGGGCCTGCGATGGCTTGTAAGAGAAGACATGCTAGCCTTCAACATAGGGCTGAGAAATACGTCAAAGGCGCTACTGGATGGTGAAAGACCGCCAACAAAAAGAGAAGTCATGAGTGCAGTGATGTCCACCTTCAACCCCATGGGTTTTGCAACGCCAGTACTAATTCAAGGAAAGAAACTAATGCAAGACATCTGGCGAACACAAATAGGCTGGGACGACATAATTAAAGAAGACCAGAGAGAAGCCTGGATAAAGTACTTGGAAGAAGTGTCGACGTTAACAAAACTGAAAATTCCAAGATGCGTCTCATCCTACACAAAGAAAGGTCAGCTGTACACGTGAACTGATGCAAGCGAAGAAGCCTACGCCGCAGTGGTCTATTGGAGAACAGTCAAGCCTGATGGAAGCGTGCACATCTCAATGATCGCTGGCAAGACAAGGGTGACGCCAACGAAACCAGTATCAATCCCAAGGTTAGAACTACAAGCAGCCTTACTTGGTAGCAGGCTGACAGCTGCAATCGAAGAAGAGACAGAGCTCGAGGTAGTAAGCAAGACCTACTGGACAGACTCCAGCACAGTGCTACAATGGATCAAGGCGGAACCTAGGAAGTTCAAAACCTTTGTGGCCAATCGACTGGCAGTGGTGCTCAACGAAAGAAGCCCACCCGAAGAAGTACTTCATACACTGCTGACCGAGGTCGAGCATATAGTAAACTCTAGACCTCTCACGCCCGTTAGTATGGATCCCGAAGACGAAGAAAGCCTTACCCCAAACCATTTTCTACTGGGGAGATCGTACGGAGCAATGGCGCCAGGGGAATTTGACGACAAAGATCTGATTGGGAAAGCAAGCTGGAGAACTACACAAAGGCTTGCAGATCACTTCTGGAAAAGGTGGATCAAAGAATACCTACCTCTCCTAATGCCACGAAATATCAAAGGGAGAAAAACTAACGACCCCAGAGAAGGAGACATCGTTTTGATTGTGGATTCGACGCTACCCCGAAACTCTTGGCCCCGCGGGGAAGTTATGAAGACATACCCTGGACCAGATGAAAGAGTAAGAGTGCTGGACGTACGGACGTCGAGAGGAGTACTTCGACGACCAACGCGCCGGACCATCGTGTTAGTACCCGCCACTTCGTCGCTACAAGAAGATGCAGTGCTACGCACCGTGGGGGAGAATGTTAGCGACGAAACACTAATCATAGGATAAGACTGTTAATTAAGTTTAGGCTAAGTTTTTAAGTGTCCCCGCTTGGTGGCACCACTTAAGCTCAAGCGGCAAAAGCTTAACTATGAGAGAACTTTACCTTAACGAGAACCGTTTCAGTTTTTTGTTAATTTTAAGGCTTAGATTAAGAGTTTTTGAAAAATCTTTTTGTATAAGACTTAAGAAACATAACACACATGACATGCAGAAATTTTATGTAAATCCGATAGGTCTAACCACCAAAAACCATAAGTTAAAGTTTTTCCATACAAAACTACTCTGTAAAAGCGAAGTGTTCTGATTGGTCAGGGTAGTGCCGTGTGCAAAGTTGAAGGATTGTGATTGGTCAGGGTAGTGCCGTGTGCAAACTTGAAGGATTGTGATTGGTCAGGGTAGTGCCGTGTGCAAATTTGAAGGGCTCTGATTGGTCACAAGATCCTATAAAAGAAGGACATTTTTGGTGGTCAGGCATTCCAGATCCAGCAGTACTAGAAGAAACAACTAAGAAAATAAATACAAGTGAAGTGTCAACAAGTGTTTTATTGCACCAGTGCTTTCAACGCCCCTGCAAATCATCCCGCCAGCGAACCCGGTCAAATACAGTGTCAACAAAGACCCTACTGATAGCACAACCAAGAAACATACCTTCACTAAGAAGAAGGTGACTCCATACGTAGGCATAGACCTCGCAGTCTTGATGTACAGGAATTTGGCTTCAAGCTCGCTGCTGCCCTGGTGCGTCGCGTACTCCTTCATAATCTTCTTCTCTACGCTCCAGGCGTTTAAGTACTGGTCGGGGAGGTATTCTTCTAGTCTGGAGTAAGGAAAATGGTGGAGTGATGGAGGGAATACATGTTATGGCGAAATTTTTACTTTACTAAGCTTCTTCCTCTTCATTTTAAGGGTATGAGAACAGGGTGGAAGGGACACACACATGACGTACTAAATACGTGGTAACCGTTTTCGCTTCGGTGTCCCTTGCACCTTGTATAGACATATGTCGCGGATAACTTTAATTAAACAGCGGAATGTTGATGGTAGTTCTACATTTCTGTCATAGATTGCGCTGTAGTACTATTAGTAGTATCACAGAATACATAAGAATACAAGGTACATCATGGTATCATGGTACATGGTAAGGTACATGGTAAGGTACATGGTAAAGTACACTATAAGGTACATGGTACTATGTTGCTGTAGTACTCTTTGAAGTGCTGCTACAGATATGTTCTCGTCTCTATCTTGCACTTTGTAATTTGAGAGTTGTGCGAGTACGTGTTGTCTACATCCATGCTGTGGTCTCCACTCGCTCCTACTAACAGAATACTTACTTCTCGATAAATCCAGGCTTGTGCTTCTTCTCGTCATAGTCTCCCAATTGGATCTGGCACTGGAGACCCGCAAAGTTCACGGCTATGAATAAATGAAAACAACATTTTGAGCAACGGTTTTATTGTTGGTGGTTTGATACTAGAGTTCATCATTTAAAGATGGATAGCTCATGCTTACACATTAGTTACATGTGTAGAGTGGTGAGTCAGTGCCAAGATAGAGAACTTAGCCTATTGCTTGGGAGGTGCAGTCGATCGAGTGCACTGTGTCTGCATTGGCAGGCTTTTGCCACTTTATTCAACAACTGTGTAATCAACATTTACCGTCTACCATAACTACGATAGTCCAGTCAAGTTAGCTCAGAAAAGAGAAAATAGGAGTAAGGTTACAATAATTCGCAGAGTAAAAATTGGTACGAATGTTGTGTACACTAATAATTATTGTCTGATCTATTTTATGATAAAATTACCGATTGCCTGAAAAATGCAAAAAACCCATTTTAGCGAACTTTGACCTTGAAAAATTTTTATTGCAGAGGTGGGATTGGGGGAGTTTTCATATTTCATTTTTATATTATTGTTTCCAACAGGCGTACCAATTTTCGGCTCTTTTTACCTTATTTAATTATTGTAAACTTGAATGTCTATTTTGATCAGATTAGATTGCTTCTACCGCCCTGCACAATCTGGGGTAGTCAAAAAAGCTATTCCCCAACATCGGCAAACGTGCGAGAAACGTTCCTGTATACAAGGTGTTGCTTTGCATCCTCGTCAAATTCAAGGAGAATCATTAGCATAGTTACCATGCTAATGATTCTCGAACCGAATCAATAATAAAATGGGTAGGTAATTTTTTTATAATTTTTCTTAATATCGGAAATCGGTAAGTGTACACCACCCGTATTAAAACGCGGCCCGTCTAATACTGGCTAGCTTTAACCACGCTTTCACACACACGAACAAACGCAGACGTTTATTCGATAAACGGGTGATTCTCCTCTTCTGAGCAAGGCTTCATTCCGAAATAGTGTCAAATTAAAACAACAAAAAATAGCAACGTTTATTATTATTGACCAGGCACCCTAATTTGTATTGATTATTTACGTCTTTTAACACAACCTCCTGAATTTTGACGAGGATGCAAAACTACACCTTGTATAAACGTAAATAATACTGAGCATTACTGTAAAAGATGATAATTTTTTGGTCAAAGTGGTCACACTACTTGTAATATTCTATGAGGCAAAAGGCGCCTTAAAGAATAATTTCAGAATGTTGGGCAGCGCCTACATGTTTGCTAAGAGCAACACACTGCACAAGCTTACCATTCTGTCCCCCCAGCATGGTGGCTAGGCAAATTATTGTGACTTTACATCGTGCTGGTAATCACTTATCACTATCAGGTTTATTAGTTTATTTTAGATTTTCAAATAACCATCTCATAGAATACAATTAAATTAAATAAGTACATAAAGGAGGAATAAATTGGGATAAGGCCAAGAGACTGTGAATATGGTAGGTACTTATACGAATATGGTAGGTACTTATACGAGGCATTTAATTTCGCAACGTACAGGATCGTACAAGGGAGTACTATCAATTTATCGTCATAGATCCTAGTTCCAGAAATGAAACGGGGCTATAAAAATGATTTCTTCTTAACACAAAAAAGACACACTCCTTTAAAAATAAGAACAAAGCTCGAAACAAAACTTCCAAAAACCATTACAAAAATAACTTTATTGTCTTAAAATAAACCTTATATTCTACAGCACTATCTATTGCTATCACTGCTACCAGCCTGCCCATCCTTATTAACAATCTGCTGCAACTCATAATCCTGAACCACCTGGAAAATCTTACTCTTCGCTTGGTTCAAGTAATACGGGCTAAACTTCCGTAACGTAGATCCTATAGTTAACAAGAACACGTCCAAAGGATCTGTAGGACTTAATTCCTGGAACATCGGTTCTGAGTATTCTCTCGAAGAATTGCCATCGTCCTGTTGTCTCTTTCTGAAGACTGGTTTTGTCTCCCTCGGCTCATCGAAGTCTAGAGCCTCGTCGACGAATACTTCCGAAGGCATTTCGACTTCGCAAGCGTCGTCTTCGAGAAAGCCGGCGTACTCCTCAGCTGTGGACCCTGAGGATATTGGCTCTTTGAAGTAAGGGGTCATGAAGGACAGTTCTTCTTCGTATTTGTATTTGTAGCTGTGTGCGTTGGGGTTTTTGAGTCTTTCGCGGAATTTTCGACGCATCATATCTCTTATATTTATCCATCTTGATTTGCAGACTAGAGCTGGAAAATAAAAGGTTTAAATTAAAAGATGTTAAGACGTATAAAGTTACAACTGACTACTTGCTAGTGGTTAACGTAGATGTCCTCTACATTATACTCTGTTACTCCTGAAATGAACAACTTTTACGTGCGACCAAACCCATATAATCGCGGGAAAAACATAGATACATGACATTTCAGCCTATTTTGTAGGAAACAGCCATAATAAAAGTTGTTAATTTTCATGAGTAAAACCTTGTAAGTATCGTGTTGAAACTATGCAATAGGTATTGTAATTTTCGACTATTAATTTGCCCTGTCATGTTACGATTTAGGTACCAACACGCTGCCAAAACAATGAGAAGTCCAAAATTGGATGTATGTATTTCATTAACATGTACCTATCAATAAAACATTGACGCTTTCCTTACAAGATGAACAACTATATACTCGAATCGTAATGACAAATCATAGCATAGCAATACTTATATCATGTTTATTATGTTTACTAATAATATCTAAGTTGACAGCGAAGTAGTCACGTAGACCAATGACTCAAAAGGGGTCAAAGGTTGCAATGAATATGACATTGACAGCATGATAGCGCGACAGGTGAGTAAACAATCGACTTGGCAAGTAATTTATTCCAGCTACTTTGTTCTTTTAAATTGCTGTCAATTTTCACCTAAACACATCCAAAATTAACTACCTATATGGCCTTTATATGGACCAAGAAGAACAAAACACTAGATAGCGAACAACCAATCATTACTTTAGATAAAGGCATCTCTACTGCCTATCCCCCCAACAGAACAGCGCGCAATAATATCTGTCCACAATCAAGCTATTACAAAACACACACAGATAACCCTATCAACTAACCTACTTATAATTCTACATACAAAATCGACGCCAACTTCACTTTCAATTCACTGCTCAATAACAGCCCTTATGTGTAAGACCATAAGGAGTAGAAGGAATATTAAATAATTTATGAAAGACTTACCTGGCCTGCTCAGCGAATCTCCAATCTTTTGCCAAATAACTTCTCTAGAATCAAAGTCTAGATATTTAGCGTGCCTCGTGTTGTACAAAATGGGGTTTTCCTTGACTAATTTGAGTAGTTTTAAGTCTAAGTTCTTGTTAAACGGTAGAGGCATCGTGTCGGGTGCGGACCGGCGTCGTGTCGCGAGTGTAGCGACTGCGCGGCGGCGCGGCGCACTGAGCGGCAACGTCGCGTCGCGGCGACGTCACGTGTCGGCGTCGTAGATAGCCAACCGGTTGGTAAGTGAGGGCGCGCGTTCTCGATTTGTGGTTGTGATTGGTTGGTGTTTTTATTGTAGTTACGTACTTGATTCGTTTTTTGATTTCTTGATTAGATTATTGTAATTAGGCCAGTATGATTATTTAAGTAAAATATTTTTTATAGAAAAAAATAATTAACTCAATAAATTAGATGTTTCTGATATTATTGGCGGATTTTATTAATTTAAAGGCCTTTCTTTAGGATTCCTTTACGAAATATAAAACATTTATCTGAAAAATAAAAATAGTCACTAAATAGCCGTTAAATATCAGAAAATATGAAATTCATGTTTATTTTTCAGGTAAGAGTAATTTAAATATTCAAAAATCAGCCCTTATAAATACAATAAAAAGTTATTACGGCAAGACCAATAATAGCCTACGTAAGTAGACCAGGTACCCACTATAGTATGATTGAATAAAGTTCCAATACCACGTATGCTTCAATCTTGTCTTTAACCGTTCTATAAATAGAAACCTTCAACCTTCTAACAAAATACCGTTAAATACAAAACGCAAATAAAATAAGTGCGACAAAAAAGTCGACCATGTTGCCTCCTCGTGTCGCACAGTGTGCGCCTGCTCCGACCGGGCGACGCGACGTAGTGTGTGTGAGTTATCGATCGACTAGTTGCCCCGCAACTACTACTCACGGAACTCGATCGCAACTCGCGTATTTTGTTGAACGTATGAATAGGGTACGAAAAAGAGAGAAATATAGATTTATATTTTCTGTTGTTTTTTTAACTGTAATATTAATCGTGCGTTAAATAGATGTTTATTCATGTTTAAAGATGAGAATCATGGTACATAGTCTTTCACAACAGTAAGGTTACAAAAAATACAACTTTCTTTCAAGTAAATAGACAATCTTCTTTTCCAAACATACGACACGCTAAGAAGAAGAATAGTTAAAAATAGCTTAAAGTTCTTATACTTAATCTAGTATCTAATCTTATTTTAGAATGTTTTAAATCCCACATTCCTATTGCTCATACTTTAAAATTACTTGTTCTAATTATTGTAAACGCTTTGAATTCTAGCATTATAACTATTAATCAAAATGAAAATTACAATCAGTGTTCTAGTTTCATTATTACTCACAAAACGTAGCATTCAATAACACTGAAAACAATCTGAGAGATCAGCGATTAAACCTACATCACTCAAAAACACTCATAAAAATAAACTTATCCTAAATACAGAGTCTCAGTAGTAGAAACTTTAACATCAGAAGAATGTCCATGTTTCTCCTTCTCAACAATTTGCTGCAAATCGTGATCTTGGACGACCGCAAAAATTTTACTCTTCGCTACATTCAAATGATAAGGCGAAAACGTTTTTAGGGTAGACCCGATGCTTAACAAAAACGCATCGACGGGGTCCGTAGGATCTAACTCGGAACTTTGAATTACAGGCTCACTGAAACTTGGCAAGTTAATTGTTTGGTTAACCTCCTCAAAACAAGGTTCCTTTCGTTTTTTAGATTTTTTCTTCTTAGTTTTTGCTTTCTTTACTATTGGTGCGTCAGAATCGTTGTCGCTGCCAGCGTTTAAGTCAATTCCTTCGGTTGGAGAATTGGTGACCAGGTCATGCCAGTTTTTGCCTTGAGATTCTTCTTCGTCTTCTAATGAGAGGACCACTACGTCTCTATAGAATGGCTTCATAAAGGATAGTTCGCTTTCATATTTGTACTGCCTAGGTGGATGCACTGGGTCCGTGATATTCTTTTTCAGAATCCGTCTGTGGACGTCTCTTATGTTTATCCAACGGACTTTGCAGTCGGCACCTGAAATAAATAAAAGTTTAATAGTCAAAACTGTACTTTCAAATTATTGTACTTTTTCCAATGAAGCGACAACTACAGAACGCCACCTGCGATCTTATAAAACTCTTTTTGCTTCATCCACATTCAATCAAATCAATACATCTGGTCAAACATGCGCGCTGGTTGTGAGAAACATGATAGTACGAGTAATATCCAATGTTACGTATGTAAATTCTCAACATAAAAAGATTTACTTTCAGTATCTAGAAACACTTTCGACTTAGGGCGAAAAAAATGGCGACGTATTACAAAAAAAAACTGTTGGCAAATGATTTGATTTTTCTAACATACACGAATTTTAATTTGCATAAAATACATAAGTACTTTTTTTTTAATTAACCAAAAAACAATCAATAAAAAAAATCGTACACACAAGAAACTCACACACCCCTCACTCACAATACTCGAACATTCTCTTTACAAACAAAAACAAATAGTAGCGTCGAATCGTGACAACTAAATATTACTTACCCGGCCTTTTTAATTCGTCTCCGATCTTCTGCCAGGCCACTTCCCTTGTATTAAAGTCCATGTATTTCGCATGGTTGATGTCGTACAACACGGAGTTTTGCTTCACAAGTCGGATTAGTTTCACGTCTTGTTTGTCGGAGTTTTCGTGAAACATTTTGTGACGTGCACTGATGGCGACGGGTGTCGGAGACTTGCGATCGCGCGGTCGATTTGTCGGGGCTCGGTCGTAGTCGGGCTCTCCCGCTCGCACGGTTTTAGGGTCGGTTTTTATGAAGTGGATTGGATATCAGATAAACATGGTATTTTTTTTTTTATTAAAGCACCTATAGTAATATTAAATTTTAAATGTTTTGTCGTTGAGGAAATGAAATTGTATTTTCATTATTATTCGTAATTTAAAATTAAGTTGCAACGCCACCAGCGTAAATAGAAGCTGGCTTTGAAGTTTTCTTAGGTACATTAATTATGTCAGTTTTTCTTCAAATAGAATATATAATTATATCATCAAAGTGTTCGCGTGTTTTATATCTCATGACATTAACATGCGATGAATAAAGTTAGAATATACCGCTTGTATTTCCTACTAAATTATTTGAATTTGTTTTCCTGAATACACATTACGCTATTAGTAAAGCTTTCATCCATACATTCGTGAATATTAAGGGTTAAGTAAGTAAATCAAATTAATAGTAACACTGAATGAGTTTTCCATAGTAATTAACCCGTTAAACCTAAACATTGAGGATTTATATTCGTAGGTATACATAACTTGCGGTTGGTATATCGCAGTTTATAATAAATACTTAAGTAATTAAATAGGTATGTACATGATTTATGTCAAGGTTAGGTATTGTAGAAATAACTTTATGACACAAGTTAAAACATAAAAGACAACTTTAAATAGTAATTTCGCAATACCGCTACCTGCTGCTTAACAATAAATTCTATTTTCAGATATTATCAAAATACAAACATTTTTTGTCATATAATTATTTTCATAGCATATTGTTAATGTTATCGAAATACACGGTACCAACTGTACTTAACATTTTACTTTACCGAAATAATTATTTCAAAATATTTTAAGTTTATTTATAAAACTGCCTATCTGAAAACTTATTGCGACCTTACCAGGTAAAAATTATGTTAACTTTAAATTATGATTACTAAACTAGTACTTATCTAAGTTTTAAAAGAAACCCCAACAAAAACATATACATAACATCACGAAGGTTAAAGCAAAGGTGTATCTAATAGTACAGCCACATTCCGCAAGTTAAAATCAAATTCGAAAGTAATTTATTCAAATTAGGAACGTCAAAGTTAACAAGAGATGGTCCCCCAAAACACCCATCGCCACTCCTAATGTTTTAGCTTGGAAGAAGTGGCGGAACAAGCTCCCCAGCAACATCTGTCTTTTAGGTTACTACATTAATTTGTATAACAAGCCACCGCCATGTAAGCCCGCTGTTAACCAATCTATCTGGCTGGCTCGCGTTCTTCGACGAGTCGTATCGGGCTCGGCCGCCTGCTAAAGTGCCACTTGAATTTTTATACATATAGCATCGTTACGATAACCAACGGTAACAGTACGATTTGACTCTCGTTTTGATGTTATTTAGGTACAACTATTTGTCATAATGAAACATTACTTCATATTTAAATCGCATTTGTTCAGATAACACTGGTCAACAGTGGTTTTGTTGCTCTTGATGTAAGAGTGGTTTCGAGTACCTACCTGTATTCCAACAATTCACGAACCTATGGATGAATTTGGAAGATTGGCTCTGGTTTTTTTTTAATCTTCATTTTCATTTTTTTTAATGCCTAAAAATGAGAAATACATAGCAAGTACCTATATTCATATACTTATATTAACTTTTTATTTAAAATTTTTATAAATGGTTTGTCTTCATAAAAGTTGAAAAGAAGAACAAGATCATAAAATTTATTTTAAACTTCAGAGAAACGCCTTTTAGTAGCTTTTCTGTTATTTTTTTTGGGACTATCTCTTTTTAAAGACCAGCAGTAATTTGCCATCATGTGACGATCTCATCTTCCCTGATACCTTTCTTGCATTACTTTTAAATCCTGATGGAAGTGCTCTCCCTGTTCCTCACTATAATTTCCCAGATTCTCAGGAAATCTATCCAGGTGGCTGTGGAGAAAGTGTAACTTTATGCTCATATTTGCTCTTAAAATTTTAAAGCTTTCCAAGATTTTCTGCGGGGAGGGAGGTCACGTGATATGTCGATGCGCCAAATCAATGCGCAGAAACCGAATTGTAACAAAATACAAAACACTTTATAATAATTCGTGATCTAAACAGTCAATTTAAAGTGTGAATGATTAAAAAAATCAAATAAACCAAAATAAAAAAAAACCAGAGCCAATTCAGTACTTCCATGAATATATTCGAAAACTGTGTACTTGAAATTATAGAAATCCGCAGAGAACACCGGGGCAGCAAATTTTTTTTTTGTAGAGCTGTGTAATCTAATTGATAAAAAGCTTTTTGCAAAAAAGAACACATTTTTTTGGAAAATAAGTTTACTTTCGGATGCCGACTTTGTTTGTTTCATTGACTTTTTTATTTAACCCATTTAGTTGTGGTACGCCTTGGGTGCCTTTCTTGTTAGTTGGCGAAAAGAGACGCAACATCGACAGAAGTGGAAGGAGTGGGACAGTACAGGCTATTATTGTGGTATCCCACCCAAATTCTTGTCATGTATTCATTTTACATTGTAACTAGAAGTTATTAAGAGATCATCATGTCCACAACATGGTCGAAGGAAAAAAAATACGTACTATAGGAGCTCACTCAAAAACTACTTGAACAAAGTCAATAAAACTTATATGGGATGACGGCGCGGACATGTAATACCAAATTAAAAAATAATCACGTAAATCGGCTCAGTAATCACGGACTAATAGGGGTACGTAAACAAAGAACAAGATACTGGCCGAATACATAACCTCCTACTTTTCTTGAAGATGGTTAAAAAAGTAAGTTAAGTTGCAAAGTATTTTATATTATCGAGGTAGCAGGTAAAGTTAGGAGGAACATGGAAACAGAAAACTCTTACACCCGTATTATAAACAAGTCAAAGCGTTTACTTGAGTAAATGTCATTACACGATTTTTATTATGTAGTTTAATAATTGCTTGAAGTTAGAACTTTTAAAAATTAGAATTATTCTTAGCCTTTCTTTCTTTGACGGTTCTTATTTCGGTTAAATTCTTACCTATTGCATAAAAAAATTGCAAGTAATCACTTAAGCTCAATTAAGTAATTACTTTAACTTGACTATAGATACGGGTGTTAATAACAAATAGAATCTGAGTGAACTGTGTCTAACCAACACAAAAGGTATTGCTTGCTATGTTTTTGATAGGCGAAATAAGAATAACGTAACAGTGTGGCGTTAGATTTATAGACAGAAAATAGAGGTATATGAATATTTTGGTATTGAACCTGGTCAGTCGAAACTATCCGCCATTTTATTTTTTTAAATACAGCCACGTTAAAAAACCTATATCAAATAGTGGCTGGCATACAAGATACAAGTGGCAGTCACGATTCTGAAATCAAAGTTGCACTTATGGAATGCATGCATGAATGCATGATAGATTCTAACTTTATATTATTAAATAGCTGGTAGCTTACAGTTAAAAAAAAAAACAAACAGTCAATGCTGTCAAGTATTTTTTTTAACAAAAAATCTAAATTCCTTTATTTGACTCAGAATTTGATTGTACGAGGGGGTTTGAACGTTTTCAAAGCTTTTTTAGAAGCTGGTTTTTGGAAGCTGGTATATCCCAAAAAAAAGTTGCAGCGCACGATATAGCATGCTGTTATGCCAATATGGTTTTTAGCCCTAACATTCTAAAGGCACCGTTACACATCAGGGTATACTGAGCTGTTCCAACACAGCTGTACGGCGGTTATCACACGACACCGCTCGTCCGCGCGGTGAAACAGATTTCGCGTCGCATTGGCTTGTATGAGTTGATGCCTAACACACGTACAGTCACGGACTTTAATTGATGAGCCACTTACCACTATTCATATTTTAGCCGTGTAATGCAAATCCGCTTCAGTCGGTTATATTCGAACATAGTACAGAGTGACTGCCTAAAGTCAACCAATTGCAGGTCTAGCAACCGTTACCTAGCCATAATTGTTTTGGCGTAGCTATAGTAACGTTAGCGTACGGAGAAATTATGATTGGTAATTTTGACAACGGAAATACTCGGAACCCACGATTTTATCCGAACGCGTAGCGTCCAATATGACGTTCACAACAAGGATCAGAGGATCAGAGGATTTAGCTGGCCATGGAATGACCGTTATGTCGGATTTGCATCAAACCAGGTGCTGACAATCCTTGTTCGATGTATGGCATAATTATCGTGAGCATAATTAATATTTGCCATTTCGTGCTGTGGATCCACAATCCTTAACTGGCATCAATCTTTAAATGGCAAATATTACAATGCAATCATTGTTACAATTCTATGGCGAATTTCTTCAGAAATTGCAGGTGGAATTATCGCGTAAATAACTACGGCTACGATTCACCTAATTTCGTCTCTGACATCGACATTTCAACTGTCACTATCTTTGGATAGGTTTGAGATGAAATAACGACTATATAATGAGCTCTAATTCAAAGGAAGTCTCAAATAGATTGGATAAACGTATGCGACATTGTATGGATTTATCGTTGACAACTTTTTAGTCATTCTTCAACCTGTTTCGATAGGACTATTTCCGATTGTTAGTAATTTGTCATATTGTTTACGAACATGCGGTTTGAGTTCGTGTTTGATCATGTAATCTGGTGAATGTATAAAACTGCAAAATTGTAAAGTTTGAAAGTGGCTCATTAATTAAAGTCCGCGACTGTACCTACACCGTACGACGTGTCGTGTGAAAATCGTTTTGAACAGACTTCCCGTGAGGAATGTGGTCTCTTTGTTCACTCACCTTGCTGCTCAGTGACAGGATGCCGTCCCTTTAGGATAGCGTCCCTGGTCTGCACATATAGGAGGTGCAGCTGGACAGGATCCCGCGAGTCCACGTTACGGTCGGAGTAGAACAGTCTCCGCTTGAGGAGGAGGGTTTCTTTGAAGTCGATACCTTGCTCACGGATGGTGCGGTGCTGGTCTAGCCAGTCAACTGCGGGGAAGATGGTGGGGTAAGAATTGAGATGATTATGAACATTTTTACCCGGCAACTGTCCGCAGACCAAGCTCAAACATAATAATTATAACCTGTCAAAATTACAGTTCACCAAGCATTGTGAGGGGTCAAATTAAATTACTTGGTGAAACTTTACAGAGTTAGAAAATGAAGAAAAGTGCTCCTGGCTAAGTTACACAATACACGCGGGTCGATTAATCAGCCAAGGTAAGCTCAAGCTACGTGCGCCCAGGAAAGAAAGTTAATTTGTTGGTCCTGGTTATCATTCTTACATCTTCGGGAGCTAATTTAAAAATTAAGACCTATGGCAACCCTGCAGATGATGATAATAATAAACTGCACATACCATTATCATCAGTCTTGAGCCTCTTGCTCATCTGCTCCAAGATCACATCTCTCTCCTTGGCAGGCTTGGGTCTTCTCAAAGTGAAGCCGCCGCCACTTGGTTCTTTGGGCTCCTTGCCATCTTCTGTTTCTTCCACTTCTTCTTTGCACTAGAGATGGAGAAGAAGATTAAGAAAGGTAATAACACAATTTTATCCAAGAACTGCCTTACCCGCAGAGTATATGCCACCCTCAGTTGATAAGTCCCAAGAAAGCCATGCAAAAATTAAGAATGCAAAAAGCTCCATTACCTTTATACGCTTTAACATCTGAAAGATTCGGAATTTGGCACACTCATAACCTGGGTTAGGATAACGGATAATTTTCATCTTAGTAGTACGTTCCCGTAGGATAATTTCTGACCTCCTTAGTAAGAGTCTTTGTCCTGTTGCTTGCACTTCACAGGAGCTGATGGACGCTACTGAAAGTGCCAAACTTGTCGCCAAATTTTGGGCTGACTCAATTTAAATTATCATCGACTCACTAAGAAGAAGAAGTAGGAGTATTATGTATAAATGTGGAGCGGTTCTGCAAATGAGGTACTGAATTTTATAATCTGCGTATCGTCATACCTGCACTTTGAAGCAACGTAAGCAAAACATAAAACAAAAACTTGTTACTAAGTCCTGAGCTGACACAATTTAGATCACTTTCCACTAGGAAATTATGAAACAGGGTGAATTATATGCGGGCACAATATCCAGACTTTGAGATGCCACTGCGATTTTTATAATGGAAAACACTAAACACTTTGCCGTTCGGTGGATCGAATTCAAGACATCTGCCCAGTAGTTGCGTTTGATACTAGACTAATCATGAGACTGTAAGATTCAAAACAACATTTGTGTGCCTCAGTTGAATAAACGTATTTTCTTTCGTGGGATGAGAACCGCCAAGATTTCCCAGTAGCAAAAACGACGAACTCCCATACAACCTTTTATTCCTATCTATTTAGGTGATGAATATGGAAATCTTTGGGCCAACTGCGGGGTCAAATTGGCTGCTGTAGGTCCAATCTGGCTAGATGCGGTATTATCGACCCATCACGAACACAATGCGAGTATGGAGCTCCCACGCAGGATTTGCAACATCGTTTCTTCTGCCCATCCTGCACAACTACCTGCACCCTTCAGAACTTGAATGAGGCAAACGACAGACCTGTTCAGGTCACTACATACTGGTCGGACAAAATCTGAATTATCGATTCGAGAAGAAGAAGAACGGGATGAATATTCAAAAATCTTTCCTTTACCTTAACCTTTATTACAAAAGGAACTTTTTTACATTTCCTGACTCTGATCCGAGAGGTTTAGGCGATACGTTGTCTGTCAATATATGAAATATTTATTGACTTACCAGTCCATATTCGTCATAGTTCTTGATGCCGATGCGAGCACAGATCTCCATCATCAGCTCGCCAACTGTCTTGGCCTCATCCACCGGCAGAGTCTTCACCGTGTCTGAGGGAAATTGTTGGATCAAAACACCTACTGTAGTGATTTGACAAGGCTGACATTGAACTAACACTAAGGCCAAGATCTATAGACGATATTTAGCACACGATATGGCTTAACTTTGTGGGCTTAACGTTATTTCTGTAACTAACTAGTAGTGCGAAGAATCGACGAGAGTACATATTATTATATGTCTATGCTACAGCATATGTCAAGTGACGTTTTTTGCAGACGTCACAACAACACCTACATTCATGCCTTAATATTATTGATTTGTTGGAATTCCAACAGTGCGCTTTTATTTGGGCATAAGTTACAACCCTACACTATTATTGTCGAGGACACTACATTTCCAAAGGATAATTTTCTAACAGAAGCCACATTAGTATACCACAAAATAACGCTATCAGATCGTCGTGTAACTTTAGCTTACAAAAAATCGAACGAAGCAGAAGATTCTGAGTAGAAGCTGATAAAACCAAAATCCTCACCATCCAACAGCCTGACTCTCAGGTTCCTAATCCTGCAGATGTAATCCAGAGAGTCCCCATCTCTGAGCAGATAGTAGTCTAGCGTCCTGTCATCTTCCAGCCATACTCCAGTCATCTCATCGTCAGCCGAGCGGAGGAACAGCGCGTATTCTGTGGGAGGTAGGGTCTTTAGTTTTGATGGATAGAGAAAAGATCGGTTACCGTTACAGAGATTTGTTTAGAGTTTTTCTTTACATTAAAGCGTGTTTTATTTGGTACCATAAAAAATTAAGTTGGAGACTGGGAAGGTACTGTTTCTAGTGACGGCCTGGTGACGGCAACGAGAATTCGCAGGATGCAAGAAGCATCCTGCGGCTGAATCATTCGTTGTAGCGATAATTAGGGAAAATTTATGTCTAACAGTGAACGTGCTTAGCCTGGATAGAAAGAAAGAAAATACATATATTTGGCACATGCCACAACTGCACACATTAAAAAATAATATAAGAAAAAAAACTTAAATCTAAACAAAATATGTAACACTCTGTGCTTCACGACTGCGCCAAGTACGTCCAGTTCAGCAAAATGCCGGGCAACTAGTGCCCGTCGCTGGTTTTCAACTGGACCTGGATTAGCAAGGATTGCGAGGAGTGTTAGAGCATTCACGACTGTTGACGAACAATAAAATTGGTAAATTTTATTTCCGAGTAAGAAATTGTTAAAAGAGAAGATTGGTGAGGGTCTGTTTATGTGCCATACCTACACCTTTGCCTACACCACGCTGGGGAGTGACTAGGGTGCAGAACTGCACAATGTAGCACTTGTTTCCACAGCGGATTCAACGTTTGTTCGCTGTTAGGTTAGCTGCAACACTTTTCTACGTGGTCCTATTTACGGAGGTATAATAGTGTGAATCTTCTCTCTCTTACCTTGACCCTTGTTCGCAACGATGACCTTATCCTTGACGACCTTGTGAGCCTCCTTCACGGTCATGTGCGAGTCCAACTTGACCTTCTTGGTCACCGCGCCTTCATCCTGCACTATCTTCAGCGATAGTGACGGCATCTTGAACTAGTCCTGGATTTTGGAAAGATATGTTAGCTTATTGGTTAAAGGAATTGTAATCATCATCCTGCCCTTGTCCCATGTTATTTGGGGTCGGTGCAACACGTTTTTATCTTCCATTCTCTCCTGTCAATCATCACACTATCATTAATTACTCCTTTTTCTTTTATATCATTCATCACACAATCCATCCACTTTTTCTTTGCTCTTACGCTCCCTCTGCATCCATCAACATTTATATTTATTATTCATCACTTTTTTAGACATATTTGTTCCATCCTTTCTTATCACATGTCCATTTTAGGACAGACAACTCTCCAGAACACTTTAGATAAGAAAAATACCGAGACGGACTGGATTCTCTTTTATTTTTCTAATGGCTCCGGTAGAGTTGGAAACAAATGTGTGAATACCGTTAATGCTCGCCATTGAAGCCTCAATATTCCTAGATTGAAATTATGTAGATATCAACAGCCTCCCTAGCTACATTCTGCAATCATAATACACTTCCAAAGAACAGAATATATACCTAATAACAGTAATTATTTGAATCAGTTTTAAATCTTGGAATTCCTAAAGATAGCACAGAGTTTCCTGCAGGAATCATTTTAATAGATTTCAGTGTTTTACCCAACATATTATTTGATGCCATAACTGCAGAACTATTTTAAACAAATGCCATTGTTTAACTTTAGGCAGCGAACGAACAAATCTAAACACGTTACCGCGTTGATTATTGTAATATTCCGACACAATCGTACGGCGGTTCCATGTTTTCCTGGTAAATCAGACGGAATTATTAATAATATGGAACACCTACTTATCATTGAATGTATTTCATTTTAGGTTTTTGCATAGAATTTGCTTGGAATGGACTGGACATTGCACATACCTACATACATAATATATGTTCAGCAATATCTTTGCCAAATGTGAACCGATTTTGATGAATCTTTTTTTGTTTGGAAGAATATTATTCCGCGGTGGTTCCGTTAATAAATGACTAGACTTTTATAAAAATTCAGTCAGACCTAGATACTACTGGCACAGGATCGAGGTAAAGGATGCTAACATTGCTGATACCACCCAATCGTAAGATATAGACTAAGGATAATAATCTTCTTCACAGTTTTTTGATACCACTGAACTGTAACGCAAAACACGTCAGTTTTGAATTACGCGGGCTACATTTAAGTGGTCACCTTAACTTTGTAAAACTAAACAAGTTCAAATTCAAAATCTAAAATCAAAAACCGGTAGCTAGTTGCACTATGATCAGGTAGTCTACCATGACGTATTAACGCAGTATTGTTTAATCTCATTCCAGAGTCGGATGGAGATGCCGCTAAACGTCCTCTATAGCTCCATCTCTTTTCCAAACTGGGAGTGACATTACAACAATACTGCTCTAAGACGTCATGGCAACCTCCAGGATGTATTAATAGCCAGCCTAATAGCATAGATTAGGTTTCTAGATAGGTAGGTTTCTACGGACTCAAAGATATACTACAAAATGATAAGACAGAAGCGGGACTAGAGCCGGAAGCCGGCTGTCCAGGCCAACCGGGAAGCATCGCCAAGGCTGGGTCTGCGATGGATGCTATCAAAACGAAGGGAACATACATACATTCCACCCTGAAGGGCTGGGTTCTAAATAATGAAGATTGACAGCGGACGATAATAGCCGACGCCGAACTAAACTAAGTGTATACTATGTTTATACTATATCACTTCCTGCGTCCTTTATTCAACCTTTAAAAATCCGTTGCTACATTTGAAATCGTAATTAATAAACGCTAAGTTATTTACAAGGTACTTTACTACGCACACATTTTCGCTTCAAAACACAATTTTTCCGGTAACGCCCTTTTCTACACTCCAACTCACAAAACAAACAAATTGCCCATCTACACTAATTAAATCCGTACTTACAGTTAATTTTAACCGACGTATTCACAAAGTAAACTGTCCACAGCGATCCACTCACAGTAATGAACTGTTTAGTTTACCTCATCTCCCGGCAAACTATAAGCAGGCCATGATTTCATCGGTTCATCCGACGACGTTTTCCTTAATTCATGTATTTTGATTGTTACCGTTTGTTTCAGTTTCATTAAATAATGGTACTTACTTATCGTGCCTTGAAAGGTTTTATTTAAATGCGAGCTATCTCATCGTCTTCCTGGCTTTATCGTATGTTACCTGCCGTCGGCGCCATGAGATTTTTCTTCCATTCTCCCCTCTCAGCTGCCACTATACCATGCACTCTGTTTTCTTTCATATCATCCCCCACAAAATCCATTTATCTTTTCTTTAGTCTTCCTCTTCCCCATAAACATTTATATTTGTCACACTTTAATTAAGTCCTATTAATCCTCATCCTAGGTAACCAACGATTCCTTTTCAACGTTTCTGGAATTGTCACCACTTTATACAGATCCACTTATGAAACACTAGCTTATGCCCGCAGCTCCACCCGCTTGGAGTTCGGTAATTGTCCCTAGGGATCGTACTACCGATATAAAAAAATATCTAATGTGGTTAATCCAAACTATCTTTGTGCCTAATTTCATATAAATCCGTTCAGTAGTTTTTGCGTAAAAAAAGTAACAAACAAACATCCATCCTCACTTTCGTATAAGTAAGATAAGATAAAAAAAAAAACTGGTATTTTCTCTGTAGTAGATTGGTGTACCTACTTTCTTCTTCCAAATTGATAGCTTTAGCCATCAGTGGGACATTACCTATCATATACTGAGCACTTAGCAGTCCAGCGCTGGAAAAGGCCCTTCCAATCGCACTACGACTACTCATCAAGCTGCTGCCGGTCATACCTAGAAGGTCCTTACTCCACTTAGACTGAGGATATCCTACCTTATGTCTGACAATTCCAGGTCTCCACTTAAGAAAACTTTAAATAAAATCACAAAATAACAAAAACACTTAAACACAGAACAATCAAATCCAGGCTATCTATGACACAGAACTTCACGGAACTAAAGGACAATGTTGAGAGCACTTGAATGAACTAGGTTCCGACCTAGACTAAGTCACTTCTGAGGGAAATGACGGCTGATCTAACAATAATAATAACAAATGACACACGGAACTTACAACACGTGTTACTACAGTGCATACGAAGCCCTTGACTGACTCAGTCGTTTACAAAGATGGACTGTTTAGCTTAGCTATAAGTATAACAAGACATACTCTCGCGCATCGCACGTGCTACGAGCTAAGACTACTTAGGGACGATGTGTGTCATCCAATGGGCGTGGTCAGAAGCGGTGCAGGCGCATCTGTGATTATAAATGCATACGGTCAGTGATGTAACGCCTAAGCTACGGGTCCAGCTTTATACAGGGTGTAACGGAATAAGCGCAATACCTTGTGGCGTCGCGTTGTGTGCAGTGATGAACGCACGTCGTATGTATATTTTTTGTTTAGTGGCAACGTCAAGCTTCCGTCCCGGGTGCTTCCCATAGCGTCACTTTCTTGCTATTCGACTGCCGCGAGACACGCATTTATTTGTTGTGAGGTACACGCTATTATTTCAGGTGTATAGTTTTAAATTAGTTATACAATATGTTGTGTTAATCACCCCATCCATAAATGTGTTAGTTTTAAATATACGTTTTACTGCAAGTTGGAGTTTCACTTCCGCTCATCATTAACAATCTCCTCTTCAAGTCGCGTAAAAGGAGACAGGTAGTGTGTCCAAAACTTCTTAGGTGATTCAGACCATCAAACTGGACTACTTTCTTGGATCATAGATAGAAAAAAAATCCTGTGTACCTAGGGTTGCCATGTCTTTTGTATCCCGTGATCTCAAAAAGCACGAAGCACCAAAAATACCGGATATGCTACAGGTCGGGCAGTGTTATTGGTAGCCAGGAGATAGGGGTCGTGCCCGTCAATGGCAATAGGCGCGCTCCTACATGGAACTTGATCATAACTGGCGAAATGTAGGTTTACTGTGGTACTCCTCTGCCTAGCCCTTGGAGGAAATACAGGCATGACGTTTATGTCCGAACCAATCATCCTACCTAATAGTAACCCTTTATGCGCCTCGGAATCTCTTACCAACTGAAAAGGAGGAAAGCTCTTCTCCTTACTTTAGTTACATAATAATGGTGTGAAGGGTTCCTATCTAGATAATGATTAAAATAAATACACATAAAAAGCTTGAAAAATTACCAAGAAACATGAGGTGCAGCACTGAGATCTAATGAATCATCAGAATGACCTCCAGTAATAATAAAAATCATAAAGTCTCCTCATTTCTACTTAATCTATGCATCATCAATAGGTAGGTACACATAAGAACTTCGTCATCGATATGAATCATATTCGTCCGGTGTGACTTCGAAGGTATTCAGTTACGTCATCATCAGCGTCACACTCATAACATCACAAAAGTGCTCTCAAATCATACTGACCTGTAGATAAATTCTTTGCATGAGTTCCTGGGTTTGATTCCAAGGTCGGGCTAGGACAAGCCACACTATTCCCAAGCCACTGCAACTTCCGAACAACAGTGAATCAACAGTGGCGACCACCAGAAAAGCCCCGAGACACTGAAGTTCGACGAAGTCCCAGAGAATCAATTTAACTGTTGGGCCAGGTCGGGGTATTGGGTTATTGGGTTTTTCCATCGGGAATTTCTCAGTAGCAGCCACCGAGTCTGGATTTGTGCGCGGTAGATGGCAATAGGCTCACCCCTATTATATTGGACTTAAAACATAACTGGTGAAATGTACTAAGTAGTAGGTAAACCTCTGCCTTACCCTTCGGCGATTAGGTAGGTATAGTAATGACCAAAGCATTAGCGCTTTAATAGCGCTGATCCTACGACACGAGTGTTGACCATACCATATAAGGATGCAGCTTAAATAACTGTGTTTAAATGTACGTATTTTATTCTATTGTTTTCAATGAGTTGTTTACCTCATTAATTATTATTATGAACGCGCTGATAGAGTTAGGGAGACTGTTGAATAAATAGGGGAACTACATTATATCTAACACTAGCGACCCGCCCCGGCTTCGCACGGGTGCAATGCTGATACTAAATATACATATAAACCTTCCTCTTGAATCACTCTATCTATTAAAAAAACCGCACCAAAATCCGTTGCGAAAATTTAAAGATATAAGCATACATTGGGACAGACAGACAGCGGGAAGCAACTTTATTTTATACTGTAGTGACACGTTCTTGTAGCATGAAAATAGACTCAAAGTTCGTCATATCCCTTGTTTCACCGTGCTCACTGACTGTTGACCACTTTTCTACCTTATTTCTCAAGGTATAAGGATGACAAGTGGTCGACCGACGGTGAACTCTGCTGTAGTTAGGTACCTAATTAAGTATTACCCAGGTTGACCGAAGCCCAGGAAAACCTGCTCAGGTGGAGATTCATTGATGACTGCCTGGAGTGTACCTAAATGTGGTGCTGTTCCACTAACGATGAGGTACTGAATTTAGTGTCCTGCGTGTCTTGTTGCTTGTTCATTACAGGAACTTATGGACGCTACTGAAGGCGTCAAAATTCGTAGCACCGTTCGGCCTATGTGGGTTCGGTGGGCCGTCGAATTATATAGTCCTCCTGACCGTTTTCGGTCACGGCGACCAATCTTAGCGGAGATTAGCCATCGGCGCGGGCGCAGACACAGGTGCACCCTCTGTTCTTATTGTTTCGGCAATCCGACGCGACCGGAGAGAGATCAGGCGCAGGACCAACTCCGGGCTACTATTGAGAAATTTGAAACGGAAAACCCAATAACACTTTTTGCCCTACCCGGCAATCGACCACGAGACCAACGGGGCAGACAAATTAGATTGCCATCGAACTGATAAGAAGCAGTACCTACCTATTACCCGTTATTCAAGTCTACGTGTTCGTTTGATTCTGGGCATTCTGGAATTGATTTTGAAACCCACCATGAACACGCGGCTTCTACATACCTATTTTATTTATTACACCTTAATGTATAAAAATTTAGTTCCGACCTCATCACTCTTCGGGTTGACACCCTCTTGAATAGGGTTACTAGCTGGCCTAGCATGACTTTTTAATGCAGGAATGTTTTACTTCTATGGGAAAGCAGGTAGGATTCGTACAATTTTTATTCTTAGCCGTTTATACGAAATAATATTAACTATTTTAAAATAATTTTAATGTCTGTATGTACCCTATTTATTTAGCTTTAAAAATAGTGTAGTGTTGCTTTGATACTATTCAGCACGGCGAAGCTACGGTTACTTATCTAAAACATGGAAAACGTACGAAACTACCCCACACGTGTGGTAGATTCGTACACAGCGTAGGGCGCATTCGTACATAGTGGGGAACCTTCGTACAGTCAATTAAAATGCCATTTTACAAATGTAATATAAATGTTTATTGAGATCAAAGTAAGCACTTAAGCAGTAATCAGTCTCATGTAATACTAATTAACAATTATTGTCTTTTTCAAAACTTATAAACTTCTAAACCATACAAATTTAAACACAATAAAAAAATAATAAAGGAATTCAAAAATCAACAAAATTCCCTCCGTCCTCTAGGCTGATAAGACTTAACATTTATAAATGGTAAGAGCTCTTACCATTAAATACCTACTAGCCAATATTATACATACTGAGATCCTTTTTAAAACTAAATATTTGGGCTGTTCTAGCAGTAGAAGCAGATTTTGATAGTGATAATAAACATACCACATCTGCTAAATAAACAGTCCCTTCATCCTTGGTAACGGGAAAGACAAATTTCCAAGTTTGAGGTTTCTTCCTTAAAAATGATACTTTATACTCGATAGGACTATATTTATGAAGCACTTGCCCAACATAATATAAAATGGTTTTCTTTTTTTCAAACTTAACCAGTACGAAGCTCTGTTTTTTGATGTTCTCTGTCAGAACTGGTGTTTCATTTTCAATATCTGATTCTTCTTCAGAAGTCTCTTCGATGGGAGAACAAGAACTTTCCCTCAAACTCATATCAGCCTCATCCTCACAATCAGTCTCGTCGTTATAGTCAGTTTTACCTTCACAATCAGTTTCTTTCTCATCAGTTTTCTTTTGTCTCTTTGGTTTATCTTTCCCTAAAGTTTTCTTCGGTCTTGTTGTTTTTGTTATTAAATTTTCATCTGAAAGTAACTTTAGTGCTCGTTTCATTTTTCTAGCTCTTTCTTTCCTTTCTTGCTCTTGCTTCTTAAACTTTTTTCTATTCTCAATTTCTTGCAGTCTGGCTTTTTCAGGAGTGTCTGTATAAATTCTCGATTTTCCTGGCAGTTTTCCTTTCTTTGATTTTTTTAATAAATTTCTGTCCACCCTGGGATAGGGCCGGATTATTTCAGGAGTTATGATTGGCACAGTTGCTGAATATGAAGTACTAGGTGATAGCATGGAAGGTGATGTAGGCGTAGAGCTTCGTAGCATGGAAGGTGATGTAGGCGTAGAGCTTCGCGGCAAATCTTGTTGAGTAAGTTCTATTCCTGCAAGATGGGTTTCTGAAACACCGGCTTCTTCATCTGCTGTAGAATTAGACGGTCCACTTTGTGGGTACTCTAAAAACTGTGGCGCTAAAGAAGCATGCTCTAACATCGGTGGCACATTTTCAGGAATAATTTGTTCCCTGTCAACGTCTGGGGTTGGTGTAGAATCAGAATGGTAAACACTCACGGGTGCAAAATCGTCGTCACTGAAAGCTAGCTTGTTAAATGGCCAAATTCCTGTCTTCTCAAAAGCACTAGTTATATTTTTACCATTGAATGACTCAAAATATGCTACTTTAGCCAGTTTCGGTATGTTGTATATGTTGATAGTTTGGCCTGGATTATTAACATGCCAATCATTAAACGCAACCTTCAATTTGGCTTTAAAAGGTCCAAATACTCCAACGTCTAAGGGTTGGAGCCGATGTGTTGTGTGAGGTGGGAACGATAGATAAACAATGCCATTATTGCGCGCATAGTCCACGCTTTCTATTGTAACGTGGCTTTCATGGTTATCGACCAGGAGCAAAATAGGGTTATCTTTAGAACACAACGATTTATTTTGTATATGTTTCAACACCTCCAAAAATATACCTGAATTTATCCAACCACTTTTTGTGGCAGTACCGAGGCTGCCTTCGGGAGCGCCAGCCATAAAATGGTCCTTAAAATGGACCCTAGGAAAGATAAATAGTGGCGGAATTGTGTTACCACTAGCTGAAATTATTCCTCCAAAAGTAACTAATTCGCCCCTCTCTGCAGAAACAAGTTGACCTATTTGTTTTTGCTTTTTCTCAGCCAAAATTTTAGGAGTGCTCATCACATCACTGTGGATATCCCTGACTCATCAAAATTGTAAATTCGATCAGAAGTAAAATTATATTTTGTCAATACCTTTTCAAGGTTTTCGAAGAACTCACTTACGACAGTTTTATTGAATGCAAAAGATCTCGCTGCACTGGTATTTTCAGGTTTCCTAAGACTTAAATTTGAGTTACGCCTGCGGAAACTGTCTAACCATTCCTTTCCTGCCATATTAATATGGTCCCAACTAGAAGGGTAACGTAGTTTATTCACTTTTGCAAACTCGTAAGCAAGTTTTCTTATTTGTAGAATAGTCAAACCATAGTGCATTTTCGAGCATTGCGTTATATACTTGTTCAGTAGAATTTCTTCGTCAATAGTAAACACTTGATTTGACGTAAATTTGGAACTAAAAACACGCACCTGTGTATTATTCTCTCTATTGACAGTTTCTTGCTTATGAAATTTTGCCAGACGACTTTCTAAAGTTGATGGCTTGACACCATATTTTTGTGCAGATTTCCTTATTGATAAAGTTTTATCCAAAACTTCTTTCATCGCAGACTTCATTGCATCTTCATCTACTTCTCCTGTCCTTGTCCCCTTTTTTATGTATATTCGCGGCATGGTTCTGTAACAACAATTACTTAAGTGATTAAAATTTTTGCTGGCACAAAGTTAAGAATGGGAGCATTCGTGCAGAATAAGGGAGCATTCGTACAGTACGAATCTACCCCATTCATAGCTGCACGAAGGTACCCCAACCAGAGAAATCCACAATAAAATAAAAAATAAAAATAACTGTAATAGTTAGCCTAAAATGACTATTGACGTAATAAACTACGTAATCACTACATAAAATAAATAAAATTACTTTAACATTTCGACCAAAACTTATAACAACTAAACTTGTTCAAAAGTGAATATGAAAAATACTTACCGAGAGCGAAAACACGTATCGACTCGTCACGTTGAAGCCGGCGGCCGCACTGACCCGCCACCTCGCGGTTCACACGTGTGTGTGAGTTAGCGTCACGCACACAAAAATCAACGCGGCAACGTATTGGATACTGTAGATATGACTACTGTACGAACGCTCCCACTGTACGAAGCCTACCTGCTACAGCTTTATTTTACAAGAAGAAAACGTGTTGCGCCGACCCTAAGTAGAATGGGACAAGGGCAGGAAGATGATGGGACAGCTTTATTTTACACACAGTAAAACACAGTTATTTTGATAGTTTTATTTTAGCTTTCCGAAAAATATTCCGAACGTTTGCAGAAAATTCCGGACTGTTTTATTTAAATGGTGCAGTACAATTTAACCGAATTTATTTTTATTCAATTAGTTTTATTTTAGTATCGTTATTTTAACATCGAACAAGAAGAAGAACCGTTATTCTCTCATTGTTGTAAAATTCCGAACGTTTAAGATTTCAGATTTCCCCCCGCATTCCGGACATGTCCGGAAAATTCCAGACGTATGGCAACCCTACTCTTGAGAACATAATTAAGTATTTAGGTATTTTTACTTTCGTCATGCTATCTTGAGTGGCTGAGGCTGTGAGTCCCTAACTTCGCATTTCCAATATAACATAACATCACGAATGTAATCCCCGAAGGGTTAGGCAGAGGTGTAACTAATAATGGTACACCCACATATCCCAAGTAATGTACGAGTCCCATGTAATAGGGCGAGCCTATTGCCATCAACCGGGCACAAATCTGGACTCCGTCATTGTTACTGCGAATTTCCTGATGGAAGTTCCAAGTTATCCATAAAACATAAACCGTTCTTTATACTTGGGTGCCTAGTATAAAATTAAAACAACTACACAGTCCATCCGTGTATTTATCCTTGTTTTAACATTAGGCTTAAATAATTCCTTCTTAGGTACTACCTAACTTAAATAGCATACTAACGACACAAATATTTACGCGAACTAATTATATTTATTATCCAATTAGTCAGAACTCCACAAATAACTTACATTAAACACAAATGACTTGTATTAACTGAAATTATAATAAAAACATTACTTCTCTATCTGGATTTTGTCAAAAATTTCAAGGGATTTAATTTTTTTGTACGGACCCCGAATCTTTTTCTAAAATCAAAGTAGCCTAAGTTGTAAATTCGAAATATAAGGTTTAAACTGACATGGTTAGTAACACTATGGTTAACACATATAACGGGAATAATCGCTTGCTGTATCGGGAACTCGAAATGGATAGTTAAACATGGTAACCCGTTTTATGTGTTAACGATAATATTCGAACTTTTGCCATCGATACGCGAAGAAGCTGCTTCAGACTTGAGGCCCCTTACATTACTATAAGACAGGGCCATAAGGGTCTCTTAGGTCGTGGATAGATCGCACGAATGTTAAAGGTGTAAATAAAACTATGTTCTTTATATATAAGAATAAGTTTATTTCTATAGGAAAATAGTTCTGTCTATTTATTGTTAGCTACGGCATGAATATTCGACTACTGGTTAATTATACATTACATAATATTATATGCGTATGCGTGAATTTCTATAGTTATTCTTTTTTACTTATAATTAGATATTTTAAGTACAACATAATATAAGTAACATAGTTTAAGTGTGATAGTATGTTTCTAGCTACTCATTTAGGCCAGATGGAAACTTGCTCATTGTAATGTTTTACAATTATTTTTAGACAAATATTTACATATCATTATCATTTAAATATAATTTTAAAAAATGACAATAATATCATTAATATCGACTTATTTAAAATATTGATTTGTTTTTTTGACATTTTCTGTTATGCTGCACTTACTATGCCCAAAATGCTAAAATGCCCAAGGCGTTAAGTCCGCGTTTGTACAGTGTTTTGTTTTATACTTGTGCACAAAGTTTTAATAAATAAATAAATTGTTTGTTAAAACACAGATTTTCAAAAGAAGTGGAACATTAATTTTACTATTTTCTTTTTGTTGCATTCGTCTACCGATACTTATGTGCATCTGGATTGAGGGCCCATTTTTGTGTCCGTTTCGACTGCTCGGCCACATTGTCGTAGAAGAAAAACAACTACGTCAACATTACGAAGGAATTTGTAAAACACTAACAATGAAAGTCGCAAATTCGTAGATCCAATATTCAGAAAGTTGTAAAAGTTTAACCATGGCCGCGCGGTCGAAATGTGGAGAACCGCGCGGCCACGCAGTTCTCTTACACGGAGCTTAGTAGAGGTCCCATTCTTTTTGCTAACCACTGGTACGATTTCTAAGAAAATGTAGACACTATGACTAAAGCCCTAATGTTTGGACTTCACGACCTACAGCACTTAAATGCTATGGCCGCGCGGTCGAAAGGTTTAGACCGCGCGGCCACGCAGTTCTCTTAAACGGAACTTAATAGAGGTCCCATTCTTTTTGCTAACCACTGATACGATTTCGAAGAAAATGTAGACACTATGAATAAAGTCCTAATGTTAGGACTTCACGACCTACAGCACTTAAAACCTATAATGCAAGTTAGAAGTAGGGTGACCAAGATTTATGGTGCGTCAATCAGACATTTCGGAAAACGTCGTTTTTATATCACGTAGGTAAGTAGTATCTAATATCATAATGAGGGAATAAGTATGGTTAATTGGATGGACAAGTACTTATGCGAAAATATTAACATCGTATTCGCATAAATACTACTTTTACACGCATTTAATCATAAAGTGGTCTATCTATATCGCGTCTGGATTGAGGGCCCAAGTTATTTAATCATAACAGTTTTAATTCACGTTTAACAAATTCATAGCCCTTTTGCTTTAAGTTTTTACTATTTTTTACTAATTCTCCTTGAAGTCTTATTTCGTTTCGCAAGGATTAAAAAAATGGGCTCTCAATCTAGATGCATATCAGATACTTTGCTTGAGCTGGTATCAGAGACATCTTTAACCTTTTGACCGCCACGGTCGGCTATAGCCGACAGACGAAAACTACTTGAAAAATGTCGTTTCCTTGTCGGCTATAGCCGACGGTGGCAAGTTGGGCATTTTTTCATATGTCGGCTATAGCCGACCGTGGCGGTCAAAAGGTTAAGTATAATAAAAGATAATGGCTTTGCCATCTATTTTACATCACCGTAATACTTTTTAGAAAATAATAATTACATTCCAGCATCGGAATTTTAGATTTATTAAAGCCAAGAATTATTTGCATGTTTTCATTTACCTATTCTTACTATTATTATAACTAGATAATTGTAACTCTTACATTTAATATTTTTAATCAAATCTACATACAATCAAATAAGGAAACAAATAAAACAAAATCTAAATAAAAAATCTTTATTAGAATAAATAAAATATTAATAACAAAAAATATTGTAAATTGTACAGATACTTAATAAAAATAATAATATGAAGCACGCAATTTAGTTAATAATCATTAAAATGTATTCGATAGACTTGCTAGCTATTTAACATAACATCACGCCGGTAATATCCGCAGGCTTGGGCAGTGGTAGGTAAGAAATTAATATATCTACATTTCGCCAATTATGTTTAAGTCTCGTGATAATAGGTGATGAGCCTATTGCCCCCAACCGGACAAATACACTTATGAAAAAATTCAAAATCATTTAGCCTGTCCTGCGAACCGAATCCAGGACCCCATGATTAGCGCAGCGGCAACTGGCGTGAACCGTTATCTTCGAATCAGGCTGTCTAGCAATTATATAGAATGAACCATCACTACAACATTTCAGCATAAAGTTATTTACAGACAGAATACATTACTTAAACTATACTTTAGCATAATATTACGTACCACATTAGTTATTATTGAATTACACTCTCGTTCGCATACAAAAATATTGCTATCACTCCTCTTAGGTCCTACGTTTATTCTGATAACATTTTCACAGCGTAACCATACTTGTCGACGATGAGTCGGTTTGAGACGATCAGAAAGTATCTTATGTTCGTGTTTTATAAGCGAATAGTCCGGTGTAGAATTGCGACGACCGAACTTAACGAGGCGAATGACGATTTTTTCGTTCTTACTGCATAGACATAGCTTTCTCTGATCGGTGCAAACCGATTCCGCGTCTAAAAGTGTGGTCACTCCTATCAGAAATAGAAGAAGTTGTAAATAGTTAATTACTACAGTTTAATATCTGCAATTCTAAGGCCACGAGATTGTTAGGTGTAAAATTGACCATAAAGCAACCGAAATCTACGTATTAGCAAGAATTTTTTTAATTGGAAACAACCATTTAAATAGATTTCACGTACGTCGAGTCAATTATTATTCTATTTGTTACGCGTAATATTATGCACCTAACAGAATACGCTCTCATGGGTGGGCCATTACGACAAAAAAAAAACAAAGCATTAATTTTGAATTTAACTATAATACCTTGTCGGTTCCCAGGTAAGATCTTCCACAAAGATATCAGATGAATAGAATACGCAGTTTTCGGTTTCGTTACGGCCTTTCTACACCCATTATAGGCCTCTAATGTGGTCTCTACCTCCACCATCCAAAACGACATACAAGATAGAAGTAGGTATATAAGACACAGTAAATAGCACTAGATATATATATATATAAGTTAGCTACCATTGGTTACAGAAGACGTCGGACCTACCCAAATATTAATATAAAGCACAAAGATGGCACTTACGTTCAGAATCACACTTGCTATCACTATATAGTAAGGGCGAAACGCCAAGATAGCCCGCAAAATTCAAATTTTCTTACGTGTGTTGCAGTATTGATTTCAACTAAATTCGTCTTCCAAACGTTGTTAATAAAAAGCAATTTCATTCATTCACTTCAGCCCGGAGTCACCCACTGTTGGATAAAGGCTTTCCCTTTCTTCTGCCAAATTGCAGGTCAGTTTCAGGCCGTATGTTAAACAAAATATGATTTGCGACCGTAACACGTATGTGTTTACAGAATCATTAATGACTATTTCATGAACAACTCATTCAATGAGATTAAATGAACTTAGAGGGTTGTATTAATGATTCTTATGATTATAATTATAACTCTGTAAGCCATATTTGTTTGGGTCGCAAATCATATCTTAATCAACATAGAACCTGAACATAGACACTGACCTGCAAATTGAAAAAAAAACGTAAGAAAATTTGAATTTTGTGGGCTACCCTGGCACTTCACCTTAAGCGTGTGGACGAATCGATACGGATAGATTGCAGACCGGACTCCGGACACTGGACTTTGACAGATAAAATTTACTGAAGTATCTGTCAACTAACAATCTGTCCGTAACGGTTTGAAACACCCTTGTATATTACTTTTAAAAAAGAATTCGTTGTTCAAAACAAATGTACGGTGAATTATAATTAATAATATATAATTTAATTTGATAATGCATACAAACATCGACGGTAAAATCATTATTTCTACGTTTCGGTACTTTTAGTTCATAATTGTAACTGAAATCTCACATTATTGGTACTTCCTTAGTACTATCTATAAAATAAGGTTTTATACAAAATTGTACTTCTTGAACTTGAATAAATTGTTTATAGATTTACTGTTTATGAGTTGTTGTAAATAAATGTAAAGTTCATTGTATATTTCATTATTAAGAGCTGCCTCAATTACACGCATAACTTGATGACATAGACTAAACAGCCAGGAATCAAAGGTCGCTAACGCAGTTTTGGAAGTGGTCGAGTTAAAGGGATGAATGATGGGTTCATTCATAATCGCAGATCTATTCTCGTCCGTACAGTGCCGAAATTATTTTTACCAACCGAAAAAAGAGAAAAATAGCCGAATGTTTTTCAATTGTGAATGATTCATGATACGGACGTTTTTTACAACAAACATACATACTTCCTGGCTGCCTAATGCGTTATTAGTAATAATATTATATTGTGACCAAACGAACTTTCAATTAGAGTGTCAACCAACACAAGATATACAGCTCTTAGGTACATTACACAGGGAAGCTCAATACTATCATAAAATATATAATATCATCTACAAAATATACTATAAATCAATATTAAGATAATATGTACTA
Organism: Standfussiana lucernea; assembly: GCA_964057025.1. Classification (NCBI taxonomy): domain Eukaryota; kingdom Metazoa; phylum Arthropoda; class Insecta; order Lepidoptera; family Noctuidae; genus Standfussiana; species Standfussiana lucernea. The sequence continues at coordinate 1,277,636 of OZ059809.1, forward strand.
TGTTTAATTACAATCACATAAATAATTACACACAACAGTATATATTTTGTAAAGATTAACTTAATGTAAATAATAATTAATTGTCATTAATATAAATGTACTATACTTCTAAAATAACGTTTCTCTCCGAGTACTTAAAATATTATTATGTGACGATCATTGATGCCTGTGCGCAAAGTTAAAGGACTCTGTCCATTAGAGTGTAACGATAAATATTCTTCTTAGAACACCGATGGCAAGAAATTCAAAAATTTTTGGCAAATATGAAGCTACCTAAACTCCGTTCACTGATGCAGTCAAAAAGTCATCAAGTGCACGTCTGACCATAGACATTTCAACTAGAAATTCCACTAAAATATACAGTGTGGAATTCGGAACATTCTGAACCCAACGTAGATTTTTTTTTTCAGCCTGCATAAGAGCAAGTTTAAGGAGATCATTAAGGATACAACCCCTTTGAGGTATAGGCAGTGATGAAAAGGTAGTCTAGATATGCTACTGGCTCTATTAAAATGTCCCCAGTTAAAATAATAACAGAAAACACCTCTAGGTATTTCTCGTTCCAGAATAAAAGTCTTCATGTAAAAACAACCATAACTTTGTACCCATATGCCAGCTTTGAAATCTATCAAGTCCAATAAGTTCTTAAATATAACAGTATTTTTCAGTCAGAGAATATAATCACAAAGAAAACGTTACACTCTGATACACACATTCCTTAACCAATCTCACTACATAACAAGTACAACTTATTGCTGTTATATTGCTACAATATTACGATCTCAATAAAACAAACTATGGCGGGTACTCAACCTGTGAACCCAATAGAACAGTTGGTTTGAATTTTCATCAACTTGAGAAAAATTTTTACTTGAACAAGTATCACCCATTTTAGATGAGGTCTGAAAAGAGTTTGACGCTATCTCTAGAAATTATTTTCTGTTTCACATTTGCAAAATCACATGACATTGACTGTAAGATACAACGATAACCATTTCAAATATCTAAAATGATATACGACAGTAAAACCAAGTTCAAATTTTACACGAAGTCGAAACTTCCGCAGTTATTTTATATTTTGAACTTTATTCCATCGAGTGTAAAGTACCCGATACAAAATTGTCAATTTAGACTCGGCTTTAATGTCAGTGTTTGTAATGAGAACATTAACTTTGCTGAAATAAGTTTCAAAACTGGTTCGATGGTTTAAACTGGATGGATGAATTTTGTGACTAGGCCGAATGTGCCTGTTTATCCTGAGGCCACAGGTCGAGTACCACCACAGTAGATGTACGATCTAACCGGCAGTTGACTTAGATCTGGTACCAGGGCGAGCGACGCACCCACCGCAGCCTGTAGCCGCCCTGCTCTGTGCGGATCTTGATGGACGCGCCCTCTGCTGCCTTCACTGTTTCCTTTACCTGTTGGTATTAAACATAATGTTAAAGAGATGGCTCTTATCAAATTAGTATGCAAAGCTGCAGAATACAGCTGCAACTAGGGTTACCATTTTGACAATTGAAAAGTCCTGAAAAACACATGGACGTTAAAAAAAGACAGCATTTTTTTCCCGATTGCGCGACTCTAAGGTGGGTATTGTGTTTTTGTGTTGTAAGCTTCTCTTTTCGGAATTAATTGACCTTGCTTTTTTCAATCTCCTTCATTCAAAAATTCCGAACAAATAACAAGTCTCGATGGGGAATTAAACAAATCCAGACGGATGGTAACCCTACCCCCAAGCCTCGCTCACACGTCCGTTTCTTTGTCTTTCTGCATCTGTATTCAACGGCTTCCTTATTGCAGACTCCACTCAATGACTTCTCTAAGTAATGGTCCATCGGCAACATGAGCAGCATACGGCCCATTTCAACCTCACAATATGGCTTACGCACCCAGCTACACGATTGCTGGGTTTGTCAGTCATTTTGTGGAGTATACCCAAGTAGCTGGTGAAATCCATTCAAAATAACATAACATCACGCCTGTAATCCCCGAAGCGTTAGGCAGAGGCGCACCTAATAGTACACCCATATTTCGCCAGTTATGTTTAAGTCCCATATAATAGGAGGCCCGTTGATTGCCATCAACCGGGCACAAATCCAGACTCCGTGGCTGTTATCGAGAAATTCCTAATGGAAAAACCCAATAACACTTTGCCCGAACTGGGAATCGAACCCTAGGACCTCATGCTCAGCAGTCGCGCTTGGTACCACTAGCCCAACGAGACAGTCAAAATGTAAACACTAAAAAGGAGAATAGAACTTACGCTCTGCATCAAGTTCTGTGCATTGCCGACCAGCATCTCCGTCGCTTCCTGGTCCTCTTCGCTTCCTGCAGATGCGCAAACAAAGTCTGATTAAAAGACAGTACACAGATTCATGTAGCCAAAACCAATGAATTTGTGCTATGTTGTTATATGTGGCTATGTCTACGTTTTCCTCCACCACTGAATGAACGGGAGAGTGAAAACATGATATTTTTAGGCAAAGTATCTGCCTATTTTATCATGAAAATCACTATGAGCTTTTTTTTTCTGATGTAATCTGACATCAGGATGGAAGGGACACCGATGCGAGATATATTTCGTCGTTTATTAAAAAAAAAACAGCTGTTTCCTGCAAAACTGCAATACCTACAATCCTACATGGTCAAAATGAATGGAACAGCTGGTTTTTTTTTTAATTACCTATGAAAAATGTCTATTTGGGGGGGTTCACAGTGATGTACTGAATCCGTGGTTACCGTTTGTGCGTCACTGTCCCTGCCACCTTGTATATCAACAAAATTCAAAACAGCTCCACCAGTATATTAAGGCTTCACTGTGTTATCTTATGTACAAAATGCTAGAGTTAAGCTAGTGCAGAAATTCAAGACAGATAAGTACAGAAGATTTATTACATAAATTAAAATATGCGTATGTATGTATAGATGTAAAATTAATCACACGTTGACGTCATAATGTTTTACCTTTGTAGTCCGGCATGCCGACTGTTAGAAAAGCGAGAAGCACAGCATTAATATAGAGAGAAAGCTTTTGATATTATGTACTAAGCTATATAGTAAATAGGCTTTTAGACAAATAGTGACTTAGGGAGTTTTTCACCGAAAAAACTAAGCGCTATCAGCATATCTAAACTTCTTTCACGAGCTATCACTCATAATGGCCGTAAACCGTTGTTTAAATTTTGGTGTACAATAAAGTATATTCTATTCTATTCTAATGGCTACGGAATATTGACACTGACAGTTCCTGAACGCCGTTTAAAGGTGTTGATCGCGTTCAGTTTATTTGGTGAAACTGAACGTTGTAAGGTCACAATCGAAATGGATCGTTAGCTGCTTTAGAAAAACGTAAAAAGTTGAAATATTTTACTTAGGAGCCATCCATAAATTACGTCACACGAACTTGATGATCATTTTGACCCCCCCCCTTGTTCAGGCCTTAACGCCTGCAGTAAACTGATGGCAAACATGCGCTGCGTCCTATGGCCTTTAATAATTAAGTAGGCGTAGTTTTCTTTATTTCAAGTGTATAGCAGTCATACTTCACTTGCCTACCAACCATCATACTTATAACATTCTTTTTTTACATTAAATATATTTTGTGATTCTGGGGACTTTTGATTGGCACCAGTATAGCCTCTAAAGATATAACACCCGTCCTTGTCACAGCTGGTCACATTTGTGAGACTCCCCTCCCTAGTGTGACGTCACATAATTTGCAATTTTGCACGTTCATACAGAATGGAGTTGGCAGTATTTTCAAGTTTTTCGTTTATAGATCAAATTTAGTTTTTTAATACTTAGATTTTTAAAATATGACGTCACGAAATTTAGGACCCACCTACCCCTTGTCACACAATGTCACACTTCGTCGACCGCCTCCCTCCCCCTTAACTTGTGAGGTAATTTATAGATGGCCCCTTATTCCCGCTGTTATTCTGAGTTTAGATAGTTATCAAAGCTATTGCTTTGTACTTCTGCTGTATTTCGCTGAGTTGATTCTCTCTGAGCTGATAGTATATTGGGTTTTAGGTTTTAGTAAAATGTTGTAATAGTCCGAAATATGCCTATAAATATCAGACTCCTTCATACAAACAGAAGTTATGTGTAAGCTCAGAAAGCTGGTATATTATAAAGCCCCTTGATTAAAAGTAGAAGAAATAATATACGGTAGAAGGGACACTGACGCACAAACGGTTACTACGTATTTAGTACATCATTCTGAACCTCCCGACACAGAAATTTTTCATCGACAATTTAAAAAAAAAACTGCTGTTTCCAACAAAAACGGAATATGCTCAGAATGATGAACTTGTCAGTCTCATGGGCGACATAAAAACTCTGACACCAGGTTAGGCAGTAACCACACGATAAGAAAGAAAGATAGATGTACTGAGTACGTGATAAAGGTTTGTGCGTCGTTGTCTCTCCCACCCTGTATATCCAAAGATAAAGTTAAAGAATATAGTGAAAAAGCTTTGAAGAATAAAGAGTTATAACTAAAAAAAATAGCGTGTTCTTACCTTGAGCGCCAAGCATGGTCGCCTTGACTGTAGACAAGATCTTGAGCTGCGTGCCGATCGTCGGGATACGCTCGCAGACTTGTAGCAAGTTCTGTTAGAAACAATGACATTTTATTTGTTAGTAATAGTCTAGCTTGTCAATTTAATTCACTCCAGGTTAGAGTAATATTCTTACAGATTTTAATTAGAAGGTACTCGGACTTCACGCGTTACAGCTAGTCAGTGGCCCTAAAGTCTGACAAACAGTATTGCCAAGGGTTATCGTTTTACCCAGTACTAACTGGGTTGTGGAGGTCAGATAGGCAGTTGCTCCATGTAAAATACTGGCATTCAGCTGCATCCGGTTAGACTGGAAGCCGACCCCAACTAGTTGGGAAAAACGCTAGGCCGATGATAAATCGGACTTTAGACGGAAATACAGAATTGGGATTCATTTTGGAACGTGAAATAGTGGAATGTTGAATGGTTATAAGCTCGCTCCTGCATCTGTTGATTTTTTCGTTTTATTCGTATATCGTTTCCTGGAGCAAAATTTCAATTTCTGCACCGGAAATGAAAATAATATCTGAATTTTCAAGAAGGTGATGGATGATGAATATTGTCTAATTATTTTTTAGCGAATACATTTTATCACGTCTGTCTATAAGTAATCCAATTTGATACCACTATTTCCTTTTCAATTTATTCAGTCCTCGTACACGGTCCTTCGAGCCGGATATTAGTAGTGAATCAATATAACTTATCACAATACGTACCGTCCTAATCCTCTTATCAGTACACTCGAGCGCCAACTTCTTAGCGAGTCTGGTGACCTCTTCCGAAGCCTCCGCGATCGCCTTCGCTGTGGCGATAAGTTCCCTCTTGCTACCTGATGGATGGATGGATTCAAAGTTAGTGGTTGACTTACAGGTTTGTTGAGGAGGTGACATGCTCATTCAGAAATAATAATATGACCAAGACCAAATTAAACTACGAAAGAAGTTTGGAAATAGTTACTCAAAATAAAAAAAGGAATCTGCCCTACAATCGCAAAATTCTCTATGTATGACAAAAGTCACAATACACAGTCTTTCCACAGTCGTACCACTTCTTTACTCCAGTCATCTTGATGAGATGCCAAATCATAACAGAAATACTGTAAAGTCGCGAGCACAAATATGTATAACAAAATATAAAAGCTAAGATTTACATGTGGAATTGCGATTTCAACTTTAGAGATCTTAATTCATAATAGTACATATTCTTAAACACTATTTTTGTAACAGCATAAAATTACAATCAAGCAGCAAAAATCAATTTTAAAACCTGTACACCTATTAGTGTTCGTGACTGTACAATCATATTAAAATCTTTTGGAAATCATAAACACCCGGGGCGTTAACACACATCTACATAACACAAAAAGCTCATAACACTAATGATAGCTACATATCTACAACCATGGCGTGTGACTTACCACTGAGATTCAAAAAGACTTCTGTTCCGTCGGCGAGTGAGAGACATGTACAATGGTTACAACATCGAACGTATAGCTTAGCAGGCGCATATTAATATTGTATGCAAGCGTTTTATATAAAGGGTGTAAATAGACCCTTAACGAAGACGAAAGTCACTTGTTCTGCCCGTCATTGCGATATTTTTTTGTTCTGGACCATACCTGGGAGAACCTTCTAGTGACGGAGATATTGGAAGTCAAAGTTCCATCTTTTTCACAAATTTATTTTTAAATACTAGTTTTTGAGGTTATAACTTTACTATAAATACCTCCATGACTGTTTACTATTGAATGCGTGTATCACAACAATGTTTTGAGTGAGTTTCCCACAATATTTTTTGCGTAGGGTTACTTAGTTTAAGGTACAGAATGCTTGGTTGACGGCTTCGTAAAGGGTTCGTTTACACCTTGTAGGTAATTTAAAATACTAAAGTATGGTACTTTTTAGTGAATATTTTAGTTAGTTTTTTGTTCAAACAGTAGTGAAATCATTTATTTCAATTAGGCCATTAAAATGCACTTTTGATTGTCAACTTTAAAAGGACATTGAATTGATTCTAGTTGTCCATTCGCAAACGCGAATCTATTCTTCTTATATGGAGAAGAATGGAAGGAGTAACTATGCAGTTTCTTGCCCATTCTTCTCCATACGAAACTACATTCTTCTCCATGCGAATTAGCAGTAGAATCAATTAAATTTTTTTAAATGTTTCGTTAAACTTTGACGTTCAAAGGTGCATTTTAATTTCCTAATTGAAGTAAATAGTTTGACTTTGAACTATTATATAATATGCGCCTAGCTATACATACATAGAAGTCAGTGTTAGCATGAATAGTGCATATAAGTAGAGCATTGTTATAGTTACACAGCAAGTATACAACGATATATAGTTACACATACATAATATACGCTGAATATTGCACCCTTTACTTAACGATATGAAGCCCTATTTTAGCGTTTATTGATCCAAAACTATAAATACATTATTATACTCAATTTCATGAAGCGCAACGTTAGCTTGTGTTGTTATTCATTAAAAGTCTCTAGTTTCGTGTTGATACACATTTAATTAAAAAAAGTTTCATCATAGTGTATATAAAGGTTGTATGACCCATTATATACGGAGACAGCTCCATGCCTCGAAAAGTACGTGAAGTCGTTGGTGATATTTGACAGTCGTTGCAGGTAACCAGAAGCCCAAAACTCTGACAATCAGTTTACCAACTCGTATCGTATTACCCAGTAACTGGGTTGTGGTCAGATAGGCAGTCGCTCCATGTAAATCCTGCCATTAAGCGTCATTCGGTTACACTGACAAAGGCTAGGTTGTATATATTTTTTTTATATTACGTGCACCTACTGTTGACACTTATCTTGCCCTGAGAACACAGATGAAGTCGACGCGACGGTGGAACGAGCTAACTCAAAAGAAGCCTATTAACTCGCTACTTAAATAGATTGGGGTCATATGAACTCGGGAACACCGACGCAGGCAGGAGATTCCAGTCCTTGGCAGTGCGCATAATAAAATGACAATGAGTTGAAGACATGTTACCTTTGGAGTCGGAGCGCACGAGCTCGGAGAGCCGCGCCATGAGGATGGCCATGCGCTTGGCGGCCGCGATGATCTCGTTGTCCTTCGACGACCACTCGCGCACTGCCTTGTGCAAGTTGTGCGCTGCCACCTGGGGACCCACACGGACTTTTTATTGATATGTAGGGAGCTCGTGGCTAAATAATAACAGCCACTCGGATCAATCTTCAGGATAAGCCGCGCCTGCCTAGATTGGTCTGTGAATGAGTGATCACCCATTACATACAGAGTTTCCTCCGTGCCTCGGAAAGCACGTTAAGCCGTTGGTCCCTGCTGTCATTTATAGATATTTGACAGTCGATACAGATAGTCAGTGGCCCGAAACTCTGACAACCAGTCTTACCAAGTGGTATCGTATTGCCTAGAACTAACTGGGTTGTGGAGGTCAGATGGGCAATCGCTGCATATAAAATACTGGTATTCAGCTGCATCCGGTTGGAGTTGGGAAAAGGCTAGCAGATGATGATGTAGGGAGATCGATTAATTCGCTATTGTAAGTATTTTCAGCAAAAATCTTGTATTGAAAAGTGACTGTTGCTTGTACCAATTGCTTCTGCTATGGAAACAATAAAAATAGCTCATATCATGGTGAACATATGAGCAACATTTAGGTATAGCTTCTCCTAGAAGATTACGGGACGAACAAGACAGAACCAACGACTGGTGGTCCATATTAGCCCTGGATTAAAATAACTGGACGGCATATGGCGAGATCTTTGCCCAGCAGTTGGATAATGCAGGTTAAAAGTAGTTTGTTATGGCAATGTTACATTGGAGGGGCGACGTTCACTTGTAGCCAACTTCAATAAAAGGACAAGGTTCTTAATTCTCCGTACTTTTTAAGTTGTGTAAAACATTATTACTCACCAAGATAGGATGACTAGGATGCGGCTGCCTCCTAAAGATATCCTCTCCCTCGTCATCGGTATCAGCCGGCGGCGGCGGGCGCGGGGGCGGGGCCTGGCCGGCGGGGGGCGGGGGGCGGGGCGGGGCGGGGGCGCCGGCCGCGCCCGACACGTGCAGGCGGGACAGCGCCTCGGGCAACGCGGGCGGAGGGGGCGGGGGCGCGTAGTGCCCGGACAGGGCTGATTCTACTTCTCCTGCAGCGCTGATTATCTGAGGGAAAAACGTAGAAATCAGTATGAAAAAAAAACCGGTCAAGTGCGAGTTGGACTCGCGCACCGAGGGTTCCGTACAAACCTGTGGGTATATAACTTTTTTTTATATGACGAAACTAAAAATTTACGGTTTTCGTAATTTTTCCTATATCTGTACTATAAGACGTGACTTCGTACAAAATTTCAAGATTCTAAGTTCACGGGAAGTATCCTGTAGGTTTTGATTCCCGTGCGAGTTTCGAAAATTTGCGGAAATTTGCGGCCTAAGTGGCTGTATCTTTTGATTGCGTTGACTTAGAAGGTTGATTTTTCTACAGCTTCCAGGGACAGTAGAACTAAGTATCATATAGAAATTTCAGTTTGATACCTCCACGCGTTCCTGAGAAAAACGGTCTTGACAGACGGACGGACGGACGGACAACAAAGTGATCTTATAAGGGTTCCGTTTTTTCCTTTTGAGGTACGGAACCCTAAAAACACTTAGACAAGTAACTGTTGTACTTAACTACGGTGTTGTAACAACAAAGCGTGATATACTAAAAAAATACCAATTTAAAGCTATGCTTAATATATAACCTATAACCTTACCGTTCACGACTTCAGGAAGCGACTTTGCCCTAAAAGTCGTAAGCGTACGTCACGAAGCTCTAAGCAGTTTTTTCCACAGATGCTATCCAGTTGTTATAGTTTGAGCATATACTTCTTGAGCAAACGGTTACATACCTCGGTGTTAGCAGTTCGCCACGCTCCCGCCTGTGCCCTGTCGCCTAAGGCTACGGCCTTGGCGCGGTGCACAGCGGGCGGGATGGCCGCTTGTAAGCGTTGCTGAGCGGATGTGAGCGAGCGAGCGAATTCCGCGTCCTCTGTGTTGTCGCGTTCTGCTCCGCCTACTAGGAGGACGCGGTTCGCTAGCCTAAGGGCAGACAACATCATTATTTTCATAGAAAAGAAGTAAATGAATAATCTGCAAAAAATTAGATGCTCGGGTAAGGCTCCGTTTTTACTGCTTCTTAGCGTATCGATGGCAAATAAATTCAAATATTATGTTTGGCCCAAAACTCAGCCACGCGAACTCCGCTCACTGATGCAGTAAGTAAATGATCAAGTGTGCTGTGCAAGATGGAAGGTGTGCCATTGTCTGTGGGGAGACGCCGCATACGCACTTGAGGTCTGAGTCGTGCATGAACCACCATTTGCAGAGATTGTCTTTGTTCCGGCCGACTCGGGTTCGAAGTCTGCTTAAAGATTCCCAAGTCGGCCACGGCCACGCATTTCTACTAAAACCGAGAGATGTGCAAGATTCGAATAATCACAGGTGAGACGAGGGATAAGATGACGATTAAAACCGACGTGATTAGTCAATTCCGCCACGTCCACTTTCCGCTTCGTTCATCTCCGCTTTGGTAGAAACTGGGCCTTAGCCTTCGAACCAGCCTTAATAAAGAATGTCAGCTATGGGGCCGTCCATAAATTACGTCACACCATTTCATGATTTTTGACCCCCACCTTGTCACATCACACTTATAAGCCTCGCCCCTCCCTAGTGTGACGTCACCATATTTTGCAATTTTACATGTTCATACAGATATAGTTGGAAATATTTTTTAGTTTTTCGTAATTAGTTCAAAGTTTCGTGTTTTATTTAATACTTAGATATTATATTATGAGCCTCAGTATTATAAACTTTACACTCTTCGAAATAAAGTTAAAAAAATACAATAATTGGCTCGAAAGTATGTAACTAAAATGAAGTGTAAGATCATAGTGTTACCTGGCGATAGCGGAAGTATTGTCGACCATCTTCTGTGAGTCGTTGTTACGGATCGCATCCTCGCAGAGGTAAGTGTGCTTCTGCATCAGTTCACCTGCAAGAGATATCGGAAATTAGAATACTGATCAATAAAAAATCAAATAGCACGTCCACCTTTGATCAGTGAAAACGCTAGAATATTGTTTTTTTATCATAAGGTTGAAAAACAGGTTGTATCGGGGTGTGTGTTTTAGAAAAAGGATTCCATGCAACACAAAAACATCCTTGATTTTGTTAACAAAATGCGATTCAAATCGGGAAGTAATATTTTTATAATAATGTCACGCAGACGAAGGTCGCGGGGCACAGCTAGTTATAAATATTTTCCTTACCAGCAGTCCTCACAAAGTCGAGAGGGTCTACAGCCTGGTCACACAGATCTCTGACGCGCAACACTGCATCCGCGTACTGATTCTTCAGGTTGTTGAAATGCTCCTCGGCTACCTATAGGGTGTATAATAAGTTATGATATAGGTTAAAAATTAATAAAACTAAAAATAAAATATACGAGAACGCAGACTTTATGGATAGAAGAAAATAAGGTAGGTAGCTTTATAATGGCGCCAATTGTTTATAATACGTTGCCAAAATATGGAATATTGAAGGCTTTTTAATCTATTTCTTAATTTTTCAGTTGTGGGAATACACTGAAAAATAGATTAAAAAGCCTTCAGTTAGATAAAGTATATTACAGCATTGATGAATTTATGATTTATACATATAATAAATCCGTAGACGTGGCGTTTCTGTACATTGAAAATATTTAGAAAAAAATAGTAGGGGTGTTAAACGATAACAAACAGAACCCATTTCTACTATTTTTAGAATTGTTGTCTGTTTGTCTGTATGTCTGCAGTCTGTGAGTCTACATCTATGATTGTTTGTTTAAGTATCACGTGAAAATTACAAAACCAATGTGGTTAGTTTCAATGCACAAGTATTGAGCGTAACTTAGAGAAGGTATTCGTTTTTGTTTCATTGCAATCCGTGCTCTTAACCAAAAGATATATACTATTTGATGGCTTCTTCAAATAGTATCGTATATATTATCACGGCATGTGCTTGGTGAGGTTCATTATGCCCGTATTCTTCAATTGTTTGTCATTTTAGTCATGACAAGCATGAGAACGGCTATTCGTATATTATATCAATGGAATAAATGGCCTAGCGGTTCCATGACCGCTCTGTAAATTACGTGGTTGCAAGTAGGAGGCCAATATTAATTTCACTTTTTGTGATTTGTTTGAATATTTTTTTGATGCTGTGAGATTTCCAATTTTTTTTTTTGTATTGATATCTTTTGTATTTCGATTTTTCTTCAACAATTTCTCCATAAAGTTAGGGAAGTATCAAAGAAGAAAACATGCCGCGCTGACCCCAAATAAATTGGGATGAGGGCAGGAGAATGATGATGATTCCTTCAAAATCCAAAAAGTAGTACCTCTATGGGACAGATTCTAATAAGTTTACATGTACTTGCCGTAGTATACGTATTTTTCTTTCTCTATTTGCAATTGAGCGTATTTTTTAATTTTTAAGAATAGTAACCGTTGTGTTTCGGACCCAGGATAGATCATGACTTGCATGTATTTGCTTTCGTTCATAAACTTCTTCATAGCGTGCTTGATTCCCCGCAAGAAATTGACTATGAGTTCCTTTAATACTTAAAACAAAGATGTTGTACTAACAGGTTTTAGTTTAAATTAACGGTAAGTCAGTTAATTAGTATATTATTATATAAGTAATAAATTATATTTGACTTGTATGAAATATCCAAATTTTGTTAATACATAATTACTTTTTTTATTATCTTATTTTAGCTTACCTTGCTGTCCGGATTGTAGAGCCTGATCTTGCCAGCAGCAATCAATTGCGGTGACAGTTTCTCCACCTGTGAACACATGAGATTTAGTCTATTTCTTGTAATTCAGTTTTTTTTACCAACATTCATAGTATCTTGAGAGACGAAAGTTGGTGCTAGCTTTATATGATCACATTTTTTTTGATCCCACTAAGAATTTCTCCTGTATCGTGGGTGCGTTTACAAATATTTAAGCTCACATACGCAAACAGCCAGATCCGGAACAACGTTTTTCCGTGCGGGGATCGAACCCGCGACACGCAGCGCAGCAACCAATCGCTCAGTCACTGCGCCAACCGTGCCGTCAATTAAATTATTACATTGTCTTGTTCATCTATAAGAAGGTTTTCACTGCTTTATCTATAAGAGGGCTTTCACTGGCTAATTGATGACTTCCACCGGCTGTTTCACATATTTACATGTTCCTGAACACCCCGTGATGGCATAACATAACATCACGCCTGTAATCCCTAAAGGGCTAGGTAGAGGAGCACTTAATAGTACACCCACATTTCGCCAGTTATGTTAAAGTCCCATGTAATAGGGGGCGAGCCTGTTGCCATCACCCGGGCACAGATCCATACTCCGTGGCTGCTTCTGGGAAATTGCTGATGGAAGAACCCAATAACACTTTGCCCAACCCGGATCGAACTTAGGATCTCTGGTTTAGCAGTTGCGCTTGCGAGCACTAGACCGCGAAGGCAGTCGAAGGGGTTTAGGTATGATGTCGGGCAGCGCTGACCTGGCGCGCGTTCCGCAGCAGCTGGTCGGCCAGCCGCTTGTGGTGCGCCGCGCCCGCCGCCACCACGCCCGCCGCGCCGCACGCGCGCTGGCTGAAGCCCGCCAGTCCCGCCGCACGCTGCTCGAAGTTGGGCTCGCGGCCTGCCGTGCCTGTGGGAACAATTCTACTAATTATTGTACACAATAAAAAAAAAACGATCTCACAGTTCAGAACCTCGCTATAAGTTGAGAATAGCCATCCCAGCTTACACCATGATGTTGGTGATATGTTAAAACTTTCGGTGCTAAGCACCCAGCATATGGCTCGAATAATAATTCGTTCGTGAGCGCACAACCCGCCTCCAGAGTCGTCGCTATACTAACTAATTATAGTGATCTTTATTAGGTTGACAATAAGGTCGCTCATAGACTGCAGCTGTCAGTGTGGGGATGAAGGACCAAGGGACGTTGTACGACTGACGCCGGTGTAACCTTATTAAAGCACATTTTTGCGGCGTGGGAAGAGTCCCAAGACGCAATTGGAATATTTTGTGACCTCTCCAAAGCATTTGATTGCGTTAATCACGATACATTACTTTTGAAACTAGAGCATTACGGACTAGGTAAACTTGCACTTGGTTTGGTAAAATCTTATTTGAGTGACAGGCAACAGCAAGTTCAAATAAATGGAGTTAATTCACAGGGTTTAAAAGTAAAGATGGGGGTTCCGCAAGGCTCAATATTGGGTCCTTTCCTCTTTCTAGTATATATAAATGATCTACTCTATTTATTGAAAAACCAACCTAAGAATATGGTGTTATTTGCTGATGACACTTCCCTAATTTTTAAGATAATTAGACGGGCCCAAAATCTAGATGACGTGAATGATGCCCTACTTCAGGTCCATAATTGGTTCACAGCAAACAATTTAGTATTAAATGAAAAAAAGACTAAATGCATAAGATTTGCTTTACCGAATGTTAAAAGTAATGATTGTGAGATAGTATTGAATAAAGAGAAACTAGATTTCGTCGATAAAACGGTTTTCCTGGGGATTACGCTGGATTCGAGGCTACAATGGGGTTCTCATTTAACATCCCTTGCGGGGCGACTGAGTTCGGCAGCATATGCTGTTAGAAAAATTCGTCAATTCACTGATGTAGATACCGCAAGACTGGTCTATTTTAGTTACTTCCATAGTATAATGTCTTACGACATTTTGTTATGGGGACGGGCTGCAGACATCGAGTCTATTTTTATTCTGCAAAAAAGAGCCGTCAGAGCCATATACGGCCTCCGTAGGCGCGATTCTCTAAGGGAACTGTTTAAAGACATTAACATTATGACGGTACATAGCCAATACATTTATGAAAACATAGTGTACGTTAGAAAAAATCTGCATCTTTTTAAAAAAAGAGGTGACAGACACAATTACAATACTAGAAATAGGGACCAATTAGTTCAGCCAGGCTTTAGACTCGCTAAAGTAGACTCATCTTTCATGGGGTACTGTTTGAGATGCTATAATAAAATTCCACAAAGTATTCTTGAACTTAATGAGACGAAATTTAAAACATGCATTAAACGCACACTGTGTAAGCAAGCTTATTACAAGTTGGGCGATTATATCGCTGATAATAATGCTTGGCTCAATGCTGGTCCTGCTCCACAAGGACAGGGGCGCATAAATTGATAGCATTAAATAGTATTGTTGGGGCTGCTGAAGATTGTTCAACTGTCTTTGCATTGTATAAATTCAATCTTTTTAGTATTATATAGCCGCATAGCCTATATTGTGTGAGTACTATGTACTAGAAAGCTATCAGTCACAGGAAACCTACTTTTTTTTACTTTTTCTCGACTTGAATGTGCCCTGGCGGTTAAGAGTATGTCATGCTCACTCAAATGTCTCGCTGATGGTGGCGTGTGTGTCGGGTCATTTAGTTCCCTTCAAAATGGTTGAGTTGAATGATGGCTGATCCATGCGTCATGTTCGTGAACGGGCGCTGTCAGTTGTGACTGGTCATCTCTTGGTTGCCACGGTTTATTTGAACTAATTATTTTGTTTTTTTTTTAATTGCCTTTTTTTTGTACTGTGGACACTTTTAACGTGCACGTCTTGCTACATCGTTCTCACATAATGTACCATCTCTACAAGAATGATGTATCCAAGATTTTTTGTAAAAACATTATGATTTAAAAGAGTGTCCATGGAGTTTCTTGCCCATTCTTCTCCATAGAGATATACGCTTTGGAATGGGCAACTACAGTACTTTCACAGTTATTATGTCTTGTGACTGGGACTGTAGCTTCATTTTTTATTGCTGTCTTTGTTTCGACAATTCAAAAGTGCCTGTAATTGGTCTACTTGAAATAAATGCTTTGATTTTGATTTTGATGACGCGTATACTAGTAAAAATGGATTATTTGAACTTAGCAGCGAAAGCGTTACACACGTGTTTATAAACAAGTCAATGTGTTTACTTGACAATATTTAAGATACGATTTTTATTATGTAATTTAGTAATTTCTTGAAGTTAGAACTGTAAAAAGTTAGAATTTTTAGCTTTGCTTTCTTTAACGGTTCTTAATTCGTTTAAATTCTTATCTACTGCATAAAAAAATTACACAAGTTATTACTTAAGCTCAAGTAATTACTTTAACTCCTGACATGTTTATATTCGTGATCTACCTTGCTACATAAATAGACAATGACTGAGAGCTCCGTACTAGTTCGACAACGGTCGAACAAGCCCGAAAGATACTCGTATGTAATAACTAGCTTATGCCCGCGGCTTCGCCCGAGTGGACTTCACTATTTGTCCCACGGGATCGTACTACCGGGATAAGAAGTATCCTATGCGTTAATCCAGGTTATAAAATATCTGTGAACCAAATTTCATACAAATCCGTTAACTAGGTTTTGCGTGAAAGAAGCACAAACATTCTTCCATCCATCCATCCTCACAAACTTTCGCATTTATAATAAATTATATATATAATAACATCACGGCTGTAATCCCCGAAGGGTTGGGTAGAGGTGTACCTAATAATACACGCGCATTTCGCCAGATATAATTGGGGGCGAGCCTATTGCCAACGACCGAGCACAAATGGCTGCTACTGAGAAAATACCTGATCGAAAAACCCAATAACACTGCCCGACCCGGGAATCGAACCCAGGACCTCATACTCAGCACTAGACCAACGGGGCAGTCAGTACAGTAGCATTTTGTAACATGTAACATCGTTCGTGTTTTCATCACAGATGGCAGTGCAATCTACAGCTCGTTGCCCTTTTTTTTCTATGGCCACTCGCTTAGGTTGGTTTACTGCTTAAACGTACTATCCTGTGGTGAACTCAAATGAATTTAAGGCCCCCAGCTAAGGCTTACAAGCTAAGTTACAAATTAAATGGCCGCTCGCTAAGGGCACCCCCTGTGTGGCTCGGACCTCGGCTTAGGGCGTCATTTTGGGGGGGGGGCAGCAAGAGGGGACAGGCTGGGTCATATTATTATTATTTAGGGAATTTAAAGCTACTTGCTCAGCGACGCGCGCTGGCGTTGGGCAAGGGTCGGGTGCGGTCAGCTCGTTGCCCGAGTTTCCTTTCGCATTTATATTATCATCATCATTCCCCTACTCTTAAGATAACAGTAGTATACATGAGCAGTTGCACAAACATCTCACCCGTTGGCGCGTTGACAGCGTCAGTGAAGTGCCTGAGCGGCGCGGCGACGTCGATGAACTCCTCGACCACCCGGTTGACTACGGCGCGCTCGCTGGCTCGCTTCAACTCGTGCAGCTTGTCTGTCAGCTCCCTGGGACAAACATCATTGTAACACCACCTCACCAAGCCGTGTTCGAACGTAACTGAATTTTTATATTTTTTTGCGATAATGACCGCAAGTACTGTCGTCGTTTAAAACATCAGTTTTAGATCTTATTTTCTTAACTTAATAGTCATATGTTACATAGGATAAATTAAATATAAATTGAATTTCCCTACGATAACCGTCATGTCTGTGAAGTTTCACTAGCTAACATTATTTGACCTCGTAAAAATACACTTATATGCTATTGGTGCTTACCTGGTAATAGCCCTCGCTTCTTCGCTGTCTCCCTTCCCGCTGGCACACAAGTCGGCCAACTTGTCGGACAGACGCTGCACTTCTGAGCACAGCTGAAGAACTTCAGCCTTCTCACGACCTTGGAGGCCATCAGCGATCTGTAACAACACCGAATAATACGTGAGTAAAGGAAATTATCGATACATAATATCGACATTAGCGTAAACATGAAATACTATCCTTGAGATATCTTGAACTTAAAAATATATATTTTTAATATACGTTCGGCCTGATTCAACACATGCTGGACGGCAAAATCGAATGTAAATCTTGTTTGCCGCCCGGTTGTGTGTGATACTAACAAAGTTCATTTCGTTCTGCATATTATTTTTTTCTATTTTGTTGTGTCTCTGTTTTTTTGTTCTATTGAATTTTACTGTTTATGTTAGAATGTAATAGAATATACTTTATTGTACACCAAAATTAAAACAGAACGGTTTTACAATATTGTTAGTTTTATATTCCACCACATAATGTCAATTAAAACTTCTTAATTTTAGTTAATTAGATATTAATTTTATAGTTTAGTGCTTATGGCACACCTAATTTCTGTTTTATGCGGTACTAACCTATAAGAAATTGTTTCATTAACCTTAGATTATGGTAGATTACTTTAAATATTTCGTGTGAATAACTGTTGGTTGGCCAATAAAGGGAAAATATTTTTTTTTTTTTTTCAACGTAAACTCCTACACCGTGACTTAGATACAAATAGTTGAATAATATTGTGTGTAACATATTATTTTATTTTAATAAGTGTTTTATTTACCCTTTGTCCTTGAGAGACGATGCTGTTGATGGCCTTCTGACCTTCGATCCTGGTGACTGGATCCGAAGCCGGGTGCAACAGCCATTTGTGAGCTGTCTCCAATCTATTGAAACACAAAAAATTTATGATTCAAAATAATATAAACGAATTTTCAATCAAGAGACTCTTATCGCTTCAATTGTTTGAGAAGAGACTTATCTCCTATACTCTTCTTCTACTCTTGAATCGGTACAAAATAGCTAAAAACCGTAAAACTACACACTATAGCTTGACAGCCCCAAACTAAACAGTTACCCTGGTCCAGTAGTCCATAGTCCAGTTAAAGTAATTACTTGAGTTTAAGTAATTACTTGTGCAACCTTTTTTATGCAATAGATAAGAATTTGAATGAAGAAAGAACCGTCAAAGAAAGCAAATCCTAAATTCTAACTTTTGCCAGTTCTAACTTCAAGAAATTGCTAAACTACAGAATAAAAATCGTATCTTAAGTTATTACTTTAACTCAAGTGACAACTTTGACTTGGTTAATAGATACGGGTGTTAGTCTATATCTTGAGGCTCCGTATTAATACGTTGCACGTCTATGGCAACAATTAGATTACGACAGCGACTCTATTCCTTAGCAATAAGGGCTATTTTCGTGGAATAACGAAGGGTTCTTACCTCGCCTGCATGGTCTTCCCGCCCTGCTTCTCGGCCGCCCTTACGCCCTCGTTCACGATCACGTCCAGCTCGTTGATCTGGTGGCGCAGCTCTGAGGCCAAGTTCTGTGCCTAGAGAGATAAAAAATGTAATTTAGTTATGAACGTGAGGAAAGTTTTGGGTATTATTGTGGATGGCTATAAGAGTAGAGGAAGACCAAAGAAACGATGGATGGACTGTGTGAAGGATGGTATGGCAAGTGCTATGTAACCGTTTGTGCGTTGATGTCTCTGCCACCTTGTATAGTGAAAGAATTATTCACTTAAATACTTGTAAAAACTGTTTATTGGTACTCAACACCTTAGAATTATTATTCGAGACCACTTTCGTCGTCGGTAGCAGAGAAGGAATTGCCTCCATTTTTCCGCGCCGGTTTTATTTGAAAAGTGATCCATAGGTTGCCATAACCAAAAGAGGCAAAAATATAGAAAACAATGTTGCAACCCACAAATAATATTACTTTTAAATAGTCGATTATTGAGTATGCTAACAATAGCAAAACGACAGCAACCAGTTTGATTATTACAAGTGGCTTATGATATTGTTCGAAATATTTTTCCGAAGTATATTTAAATGTCTTTGCTAGGAACTTTACATAATATGTAGGAGAAATATTTAAGGTTTCACTGATTTGTAGGGGTTACCTTCGGTTCTCTGCCGTGACCATATTGTCGCTCGTCGCAGAGATGGTCTGCGTTAATACCGCCAGATCTGAGGAAGTAAATAAATATTATTTGATGGTACTGCTGGTAGCGAGCCGCGCGCGACTTAGTCGAGCGAAGACTCTACTATTACTATACATACTTACACGAGGAGCTACTTCACTAGTTAACAAAGACTGTGTCTCTTTGCGATAGCACTAGTTCCACGGAATAGTTCGACAGCTCTAATGCATCGCTGTGTTTTAAGGAAAGATACACTCGATTGAGTCATGAGTCAGCTTTATCAACCCGTGAGTGTTGATAGTGAATGTGTAGCGAGTAAGCGGCAGTGACCTAGCGATCCCCCTGGCGGCGTCGGCGGGCTGCGGCGCGAGCTGCTCGGCGGCGCTCTGCGCGGCCCGCAGCACGCCGCGCAGCGCGCGCTCGCCGTACCCGTTGCGCTGGGCACCCGACTCCTGCGAAACATTCAGAAACTTCGTCTCACTCAAAAGTCAGTACGTCATCTCAAAACTCTAATGTGTTACTTTCAGCCATGACTAAACAATAAAAGGCTACTTATTTATCTTTGGTAACAAATGCCATAATTTGAGACAATTTGGACCCGTCCTTTTTTAACCTATGCGCTTGACGCAGTCAAAATAATAATAATACCGAAGCAATCACCGTAGTAATTATTTTACCACGTTATTATGTAAGTACCTATATTTTGACAAGTAAATTTTCATTTCATTTTTAAAACCCAATGTTGACGCTATGTGGTCGTTGCCCGTGCGCCGGAGCGACTCCACGCACATCGCACGCGCCAGCAGCTATCTCACCAGACCAGACTTACAGCCAAGCAGCCATCAGCCATTTTATTCAACGTTAATATACCTATACCTGTACACTCCATAGAAATCGAAGTTTTATTTCATACACAAGAAAAAACAACACAGCGCCAACACCCAACTACGTCGCCTTTGTTAAAACCCAACTACTACGCCTTAATAGAAATGTAACTTAAAGCATTAGCGATCACAAAATTAACCGCTTTACAAAAACTTGATATAACTACTTGCAGAAAACGACAGATATGAAACGATGAATTCTTTTGTTTACTCTGATTTTCCCTAAAACAATAGATAATAAAGCCTGATAACTACAACTCACATTAAGAAACTCGTGCGCAGCGCCCATCTTGGCGTGTATCTGTTGCTGCAACGCCTTCAGCACCGCAACGTTGTCCTTCTCGCCACCGTCCTCCACGTAAGACGTCAGTTGAAGCACGCTGAGAAACAATCATAACACGTCATCAGCATCATACTCCTGCCCTTATCCCAATTTATTTGGGGTCGGCGCAGCATGTTTTAACAATCATAACACACATTTTATTTACATAGTATTTAGATAGTACTAGTCCAACCAAAAGGTATTCTGTTATTCAAATAAAGGTCCGGTCAAAACAGTGCGCATTAACTGTGAATGCGGCTTAGGAGACCGGACTCTGGACAGAATAATGTACTGAAATGTCAGTTTCTGGTGTTCGCAGCTGATCTACAACCTATACGTAAAAGTTTGACTGATATAAAAACAAACCTGGTGGCCTATCATGACGTCTTAATGCAGGAATGTTTCAGTGTGGGAAAGAGATATGGGAGGATAGAGATAAAGGACGTCTAGCGCCATCTCTTTCTCACTCTGGAATAGAACTAAAACATTCCTACATTAAGACGTCATGGTAGGACACCTGGTGGGTTACCATGATCTGTTAGTGCAGGAATATTTTAGTACTATTCCGAGAGGTTGTCTAGCGCCATCACTAACAGATTATGGTAACCCTCCTGAAATAGCTTTCGTCATGACTGTAATATTACACAGTGTTTAGTTATTTCAGCTCGTGGACTCACCGTATTATTTCATGTATTTCATCCGCCATTCTCTGCGCCAGATAGTTTCTATTTTCTGCAGCTTCTTCCATACCTTTGCCTCCTGTATTCAAAATTATTTAATTTTAAACAAATAAGTTCAAACAATTAAGACTCCAAAAATTTGTGTTTACTTTTAACCATTAGCAATAATATTTTTTTTAAATCGTCGTCAAATTTTTTGCAAAAAGAGTCTTCTGCTTGACATAAGTCTCCTACAAGCTTCGCCTCAATGATCCGTCCCGTGCTGTTAGCATCTAGCGGATTCTCGCAATCTACATCAGGCCTTTTGAAAACGCATCATGCTAAGTGGTGAAGAAGCTGACCTTCAGTGAGGATGTGAATGTAGATCTTCATGGAGCATATGAGCACCGGCGCCAGTTGCTTGACGCTCTCGAGGCAGCGGTTCAGGGTGTCTGCGTGCGGTGGATGGGTGAGCTCGGCTGCTCTGGCTGCCACCTACGGATAACAATGCTCTAGTTCATAAAGTTGCATACAAAGACAGCAAAAATAAGAAAGCAGTTCCTAGAACGTCTGTGAGTTCTTAAGTCTTCATCATTAATTTCCCAGCCTTTTCTCAACCAAACCAACCTGGCTCGGCCAGTATTACTGGGTGCAACTGAAAACCATTATTTTACATGGAGCAACTGCAAATCTGACATGAACATGAACCCATTTACCACACTTTTCGGGCATCTGACTAGTCCTGACGACTGTCAAAGATCTTTGAATAACAGCCAGGACCAACGGCTTGACGCCCTTTACGAAGCACGGCAATACATTGCATCTTTGAGCAGTGAAGAAATCTTAGAATATATTCATAGTGCTTACCTCTCTGGCAGCCCTGGAGAGTGCAGGCGAGATGTCTCTGAGGAACTGCACCAAGTCCTCCATGGTGTCGATGACCTCCGCTACGCCTAGGTAGTCTAGCACCTGAAATACAAAACACGGATAATGTTAAAATAAGTTTTTGAAAGAGTAATAGAGTTGGAGTTTCTGGCTAATTCTTCTTACGTTGTGACGTTAAAATAAGTATAAAATAATCTACGTGTTGGGAGTTTCATTAACTTTTAACCATTTAGGAAGACTCTCTGAAATAATATAGCGACATGCTACGGTCAAACCAGAGAAGCCTTTCAGGCCCTAAGTTTGTAAATAACTTTCTAAGTCCCAAGTAACTACCAACTTGAGGCATTTCTAATATTTTCCCATTGTTTTTTCCTTATAAAACCGCAACATGCAATACCTATATTTCTCACGGCGCAAACAATACGTCTCCACTGATCCACTAGATAGCAAGTTATTATGTAAAAACGAATAGAAATTGCTACTTTCATTTTCACACAGAAATATGAAAATAATCGCAATGTATAATAGTCGGATGTGACGATGGAGTACGTCAATTTAGTGTGTTGAATTCACTTTTGTAGTTTAATTAATAACTGCCTGCCTGTGTGTCGTTTGAATATGATCAAATGAAAACAACAATTTGCATCTCGATCATATTTTACTGAAAATTTATGGATAAAAGCTCCGAATTTTCGTATCAGCAAAATCCTCACAAAATAACGGAAGTAACAAGAAACTTTGTGAATGCTGGTTGACCAAATTGGCAACAGTGTAAGTCCAGGACTGTAAAACCTTAAGTTGTCAAAGAAGCTGTTGGTGAACCTATATTAATGAATAAATGAAACTACATACCTTTTTACACTCCTTCACAATCTTCCGGACCTCTGACTCGTCGAAGCACAGCAGCAAAGCGGAGGTCCCCTGCAGGATCCCTCGGGAGCCTTCAATCAGCTTCTTCCTACAAACAACACTGAGTTTCAGCTCCTTAACACTCGCATTATCTGACTCGAAGGTAAAGAGACTAGCGTCAATAGACATTGACATCATGGCCGTGTATGGAGGAACCTTCGGGCTTTCCGTACCTAGCATGACGAAGACGGTAAGATCTATACTTAGTAATACATATTATAAATGCGACGGTATCTGTCAGTCTGTCTGTTCGTCCTACTGTCAGGTACCATTACACGCCTTAACACCGTAATAAAAAAATGTCAGTAACTTGCACAGAAGCATGCAAGTAGCAGGCATACAAGAAGCAGGCTGGCCATTCTAACATTCATCAATCAGAATTTGTTTTGGCTCAATAGTATGCAAGTTACTTTGCATAATTTTTACTAGCATGTGTATTTGGGGCTTTAATGGCTGAACAGATATGATAACATTTGACACACAGCTCGACCAAGACCTGGATTCCGACATAGTATACGTTTAGCCTGCATCGTTAGTCTAGTAGTCGCAAGCAAGACTGCGGAGCATGAGGTTCTGGGTTCGATTCCCAGGTCGGGCAGTGTTATTGGGTTTTTCCATCAAGATTTTCTCAGTAGCAGCCACGGAGTCTGGATTTGTGTCCGGTTGATGGCAATAAGTTCGCTCTCTATTATATGGGACTTCAACATAACTGGCCATGTGGGTGTACTATTAAGTACACCTCTCCCTAAACCGTCGGGAATTACAGGCGTGATGTTATGTTATACGTTTATCCTGGTAGTATCTTCCCATAGGATAATTTTCGATTTTAAAGAGAGTGAAGCCGCGGGCAAAAGCTAGTTGAAAATATTTTTAAAATTTTCTTGAGCAAATGCTTAAAGTTGTCATGCAAAAGTGTAGTTGTAAAAGATTTATTTGTGAAGGTAAATGACCTGCAGAGCTTTGCAGTATTGATATTTTGATCTGTTATATGGTTTTGCAACAGCTGCGAAAGGTTGCGAAATGCTGATGTTTATTTTAGCGATATATTTATGATGAACATTCCACAGCGGAAAATTACATTAGCATTAGCTAGTGTGCATAGTCATTCTTTTAAATAATCTCTTTATAATTCTTATTCCTCTTCTTTATATTACCTTGCAGGTCCTGAGTACGGGTCAGATCGCAGCATGTCGGAGGCCTGCTGCAGGAGGGTGGCTGCTGTCTCCACGCGGTGTAAGGCGCTTGGCATGTCGTGCCTGAGGACTGAGTCTTCGGAAGACTCGATGGTTTCGTGGCCAACCTGGGAATGTAAATGTATAAGATTTACATGGGTAACTTAGGAATGTGAGAAGTCATCGTAATTTTAAAATACTTCAGCTTCCACTGCTTCAGTTCCATTATTTTCAAGGAAACCACAGTGGAATTCTTTTCCCCTTATCCTTCAGGTACAATTCCGGTGGCAACCGCAGCGGCAACTCTAACGGCAAGAAGCGGCTATATTGGCACACAAGTAAGCGTTTTAATGGAGTAACATAATATGTAGAAACCATCAAACCAGTAGCGTTGCTGCGGTCTTTTGGCGGCTTTGCCATGGCATTGTAACTTTATAATTTAAAGTAAAAGCACCGCATTTAAACAAAAAATAATCACCATTAATTTTCTCTTTCAGATCTTGCTATAGGGATAAATCGTGTCTTCAAATTCTCCAAAACAAATATAGAGAACAATAAGAAGCTTCGGAAGTAATTACAAAGGTAATAAGTGTGGCTGGGAAGTTTGTTCCGTCATTTATTCTTCTCGTTAAGGGCGGGCGCCCTTGTGTAATTGTGACGTTTAAAATGCTGATCCTCAGCCTACTTACAATAAATGGCTTGATTTTGATATACATATTTTCAGTCACTCACCTTAACCAGGTTGTTGACGGCAAGAGACACGGCTTGCACCGGCCTCGCCAGGTCCGGCATAGCGTTGCCATCTTCTGCTTCTTCATGGAGAATCACCAGACGAGAAACCTGAGGACAAGAGAGTGTAGAGTTACATAAAGGATATAACAGTGATCACGGAGTGATTACAATTAAGTATCATCCTCAACGATTAATGAGTTGCGCAGTTTTCGGTCGGTATACCCAAGTAGGGGTCCTACACCCAAGTACAGATCAGCATGACGTGGTACTGTCGGACGGAAAAATCAAATGTTGTATGTTATATACGAACGGGAAAAAGCTGTTTGGCGTAGCTTGAATTGCTCCGAACCTCCGAGCCAATCCGAACATGATTCGGCAACGATTAGATCCCAATTTTTGTGGTAATTGCTTCGGAGCACCTCCGTTTTTTTCAAGAAATTCTGTCGAATCGAATGTGCTTACCCAAACAAATCTCCTCGTAATGATGTAGTAACCCTTATCTCTTCAGCTCTCTTTTGCTACGACCCTAGGGTATCACATTTTACTAAACAAGCATTAATTACCAGGTACCTTACCAAGGAAATCTGTATTTGGAAACTATACAAAGTACGCGTTGACGCATGTTTACCAAACTATCCTAAGTTGTCGATCGCACTATAATATTTCTTGACATTTATTCCGCTCCTTGAGATTCATAAATTATGAAATGTCACTTCGTTTCGCTCACATGAAAGAAGACATTAACATAAGCTTGAACTTTAAAGTTTAAGAACTTAATATACAAGTATACAAAAATGTATGATGTACTCGTATTAATAGGTTTGTCAAATCTGCTCGTTGAAAGTTTGTGCTCTATAGATAGCGTACATGTTTGTATAGAAATAAAATGCTTTAATAGTATGCCTGAAACTCACAAATTCAATTTTTCTATGCGCCTCTCTTTCATATCATTTCCCGTATCTATAGTGTTTGCATCTTTTATATGTGGGGGGGACAAGTCATTTTAAATACATAAGATAAATATAATATCTTTTACGTAAGATAGACGGGGCAACGCATCTTGTCTTCTTGTCATCAACTGGTTGGTGTCGGTAAAATTATCTAACTTGGCAATTAAGATATTTTGCTTTTGAGATATGAGATCACAGCAGTTTTCTATGACATTTCTTCTGCTAAATCTCTTTTTTTAAAGTCAACTCCAATTACCTTTTATCCTGACCTTATCTGATCCCAACTATGCATAATTACGCAGCACAAAGTCCCGTAGGTACCGCAGAAAGTTCGAGAGCAAACAATGCATAGTGCACGGCGGGCTTATCTGCAACTTTCACTGACACAGCGCCTGTTGTTCGTTCACATTCTCCGGAGATAAGCATGTCTTTGTGCGCCGTATGGTATGCTAGGTATTTGGCGCTGCACGTGATGATAAAGGGGTTTTGAAAAGTGTTGTGTGTATGTATTTTTAACCGACCTCCAAAAGGAGGAGGTTATAAATTCGGATGTTTATATATATTTTTTTATGTGTATTCCGTCGTAACTACGTCATACAGGGTTCCGCCATCTGCGTAACCCTGTCGATTGTTCAGGCGTTCAGTATATCAGGGTACACCCACATTTTAACCGACTTCCAAAAGGTGGAGTTTGTCAATTCGTCTGAATTTACCACTCGTAAATTTGGTGCCTTATTGACCTGCTCAAGCAAAGAACGGGATACCTTCGACATTTTGCACTAGAGTAGAAAATGTAACAAAATAAGAAATTTTGGTGTAAAATTTCGTAGTTTCTTCTATATAATTTAGGCTCAGTTTGCTGTTTGCTTATTTTTCAGGAAAATTTATGTAGCGATTCGATAGCCCCGGCGTTTACTCTTGCAATAAAATCATTTCCACGTCTCTAAGTCTCTTAGATTCAAAGATAATAGCATTTCATTGAAAATACCTTAGATCAGCCGAATAAAAAAACAAGATGGCTGCCACTCGCGAGGTGTTGTGGTAGGAACATTTATAAACGTGTATTTGTCGATAGAAATGAGTATATAATATACCCTTAAAGTATCGGTACCTTTGTGCTCTTTTGTCTTTATGTATTTTTCCTGTAATGTGTTTTGTGTGTACATAAATAAATAAATAAATCGGTAACCGCTAACCAAACACATTGTATAAGTTTAATTATCACCCAATCCTACAAGAATTTAGACCATTTTGTAGTTTCTAGTTCACTCGTCAATTATTTGCTTTCTAAAAGCAACAACACGTGTACCTAATGCTTCCAATTGCCTGGAAACAATAATTGCCCACAGCGATTGGGCAACGGGCCCTAGGATCAAATGCTCTGCCAGCTAATACGAATTCTTTGAATCATCATAGTTATGCTGAAATGGCAATAAATTCTTGACGCCTTAGAATGGATAGCCCCCGCTTCCATAACTCGAACAATCCCAAATCTTCATCATTAGATAACTATACACATCATCAATCTTAACTGATCCTTATCAATTTTCGACGGACTTCCGAATCCATCCAGCCAATAAATTCTAGGTAAGTATATGTAGAAAATCGACAAAGTATGTATGAAACTCCTTGAAAGGCAAAATAAAGTCGAAGAGGCGATCTTTTCGGCTCATCTATGGAATTGACAACCCACTCTTTTAATAAAGCTCCAAACATTACCAAACTATTCAGTCCCGTCCACTATTTGACAACTAATTCATCTTAACTGATCCATTTTTTGGACCGACTTCCGTATGAGTTGGTTGAAAATTTATTCGATCCAGACAATAAATTAAATCCAAAAATAGACACATCTTTTTAATAACCAATCCTCGATAATCTAAGCCAAACCGTAATGCCAGCTAAGGCATGCCCCGAGCAGATAAGCGTTCGCTATATTAGGTGCGCGCACGCAATCCGTCCGGCCAACGCAGCATTCATTCATAGTTTTTTGTGTACTGACATAGTACGAGTATGTACTTTGTTATTGTCTGACCTTTCGATTTTAATCTTGATGTATGTCAGTAGTGTCTAGCGTATTATGAAATTGTATGTTTGTAACTGTATTTAACCGTTTGTCACGTATTTTTGGCTTTAGGCTATGGCTTTATTTTGGAAGTGACTTACCTTGTTGTGAGATATCGTCAGTTGTCGTGTCCTATTCTAGTTTTACGTAACTCACTTTTGCAGTATGGTTAGCGATTTGGCGTTAGACCAAATGTAAGCTAACACCTTCAAAACACTGCATAAAGCTCGTTCAATTTTATGACTTCAAACCCAAAGGCATTTGTGGAACTTCATCATTATCAAAACAATAAGGTACCTTTGCCTAACCATACGGGGACTACAGGCGTAATGTGACGTTAAATATTAAGAGCCCGGAAACAGGGAGCTAAAGCTCCAAAAAAGCATTAAAACACCCTTTCACCCTATCGACCACTTAACAAATAAAACATCCTTATCAAAACACACATTTCAGAAATGACTCCATATTTTTTCCACATTCGTGACTTTTACAAATCACTCTTCTATCTCCCCCATTCACCTGGGGGAGTGGCGGAAAGGGCGCGGCATTTCAACCCCCATGGTCGAGCCTTGGGGACTGATTGTGTTTGTCCAAGATGATTACGAAACGGACGGACGGATGCTAAATGTCTGCAGACTGATATTGGAATGGGGTGTAGACGAAGGTAGGGTTTGGTACGATTTCAAGATATTTAAAATGTTTATGTATCTTGGAAAATGTACTATAATAACTATAAAAACATGTATACACCTCTGCCTTTAGTTTCGAAATTCCAGTTATGAAAAATAGGTAGACAAAAAAATCGGGGATATGCATTTAATATTAAAATGATTGTAGGTAATAACTATTTGATTTAAGTCTGTCTAAAAAAAATTCTAGTCAAATCCATTGCTGACAAAAGCCATTGTTTGAAGCCGCAGAGTTGGTGCAAAATAATCTCTTTGGGTCAGTTTTTTTACCAGAGAAAAAAATATTGCTCCCGTAATATTTAGACTACTCAACACAACAATAACGACGTATAAGAAGAGGGATAACATTTCTACGCACAGACTACACCAAATCATCTTACCACAATTCTTAAATTAGTCCCAATGTCTCATACAAGGAAAATAAACAAACTATAGACAATGCTGCCTAACTTTGTGTACCCAGAACCGTATACAGTCACAACTCCACGAGTATAAAGTATCGACAAACGAGAGCCAGTGGGTCAAGGTGACGCTGAGATGTAACTAGCTAGGCTTAGTTTAGATCTAGTCTGGCTGATACTGGATTTTGGCGCCAGGGAGTGCTCGAAAATGTCAGTGAATCTGCAACTTTTAATGCTGTCGAACACTACAAAGTTTCAAGGAACAGTTACCTAGTTTCAAAAGTTATTCTGTTTGATAAAGATGGCGCAGGCTTGTCTTAAACTTTTCTCTCCTGACTTTAATATCCCAGAATACTGAGAAGCATACACGGGCAAGGCTTTCTTATCATTTTGTGCGTATAGGTGGAATAAATAACGGTGACAAATCGTTGTTCGTCTAGACGCCTGATTATGATAGAGTGTGATTGTGAAAACGATGCCTTGACTGATGCAGTTGTCGCAATATGCGACCGAGTGCTGTCAATGTGCAATGAAGCACCGAATTATTGATGCAACTGCGTCTTGTGAATGTAAAGATGCGTTGCTTATTATAAGTTTAGTCTAAGGTTTCGTCTTTAGAACTAATAACGTGGAACTTTAAAATATTTTAACTTATACTTGTATGTAGTTTCAAATAGCACCAAAAGAAGCATTTCAATAAACGAGTGACAGAGTGTCCCATTTTTGGAACAAAACGCGTCAGAAATAAAAGAGAAGGTCCAAGGCAGACCTAGCACCATTTTTAACACATCTCTTCAATTCATCACTTCTTTAGCTCAGGCATTCACTCAAGCGATGTTAAACAAGAAGTTAAACTACCAAAAACAATTCTCAATGTAAATGAAAACAGTAGTAAGGACCTCCCACGCAAATTAATATGGCAAATAATAAAATCTAAGTATTCAAGCAGTGTCGTAATATTATCTCCAATAAGTCCACGGCCACTGCCACGCGTGGGATGCGACCATATGGTGAGTTAAACCGGTGACAGCTTGCCTATTATAAAATTGAGTGGATAAATTCTTCACGCCAATTTTCACTTATTGATTGTGGAGACTGGAGAGCGATTTCTCGGCAAACTGCCAGTTAACTGCTTCAAGGGTGTTGCGCTTTTTATCAAGAGCTTTATACGTGCTAGCAACGTTCCTTTGTAAAGTTGGGTAGGTACAGATTAACAGGTCTGAAATTAGGACAGCCCAGATGCAAGTCACATTTCCGAAAATAATGTTTTTTGCTGCCAACTCAAAGCATCAATTTCAAAAAGATTAATTAGACTTGGAGTATCAGGCAAAAACAAAACATGATGCTTCACATCCACAAGGCATTAACTACGTAGGGACTGTAATTGCCCATTCCAAAGCGTAAATCTCTATGGAGGACAACGTGCAAGAAACATCATCGACACTCTTTTAGCCAAAATATTGTTACAAAACCACACTGGAAATCAACATTTTTAGCAAAGCAGAGATCTGTGACTGTATATTTGTATATTATTCAACATACAAAATGTCTGTATGTACTCATAGTGAAGGGTGAAATCTAATACCAAGGCGTCAAAAAACTACTAATCCAAAAAGTATTAAGCTGTTCTTGAAAGAGACGCCTATATTAAACTCTTATAACTCCATCTCGCTTTCACTGCCAAACAATAGAAGCTCTATGGGCCGAAAATAATTATGTATTTAGACCGAATGTTTATCAAATTCATCGATGAAAGTTTATGCGGTGAATTATGGCCGGGTTGTAATGCGATTATGTTGGAGTGTTTTGGATTGAAGAATGTCGAAATAACAATGGTAGAGAAAGGTTTAGAGAAAGACTGATTGACGGCGAACAAATTGAACATTGTGGTCAGATGTGCCGAAAATCAGTATACTTAAAACATGTGAGCCGAAAAAGGAGGTCTATTGAATCTAAAAGAGTAAGAAGGTACGTCCGTGGATACATGGATAATTGTCAACGGGCCCGAGTCCAGATAGACATTAAAATAAATATTGTGCATACGTTTGTCTCCTAGTAAACTCTATAGAATTCGACTAACCGACCATCGTTAAGCAGGCTTTAATCCCTTTTGAGCATAGCAGACGTTCGAGTTGAAATGAGACAGATGAGACAGCCAGACAGGCCTATTTCAAGAACCTATTGCACTTCTACTATAAGCTTCTTCATTTTCTATATGTTGATGTCTTTTACCAGTCTGACTACTGTTACAGAAATAGCATAAATACCTAGTTTCCTTCAATATTCATAAAGCAAAGTTATAAATGAAAAGCCGTAAAGATACCCTCATTACGAACTGCAACATCATCCAATCACGACTTCGCGCAATACGAACGTTCCCCACAATTTCAAACAAACTAGTCCAAGAGATTTACTAGCTAAACCAATTAATCAAGCCATAATACAAAGCGGTTTACCACGTGCTATTTGTAACGCTTATTTATAGAGGAATACATGTAATATTTAACCTACTTATTATAAAATATACAGATCTACTTTCAATTTGTGGTAATGCAAAATAGTTGGGCTCTCATAGTTTGAAAACTTTTTTAGGCATATCGGTCCCTAAGTTGTATGAATCGAAATGCTAGGCTATGATGAAGGTGGGTGAAAAAGATTGCATGTAGCAGAGATGATAATATTAACATGGATGTTTGGAATAAGGAAACTGGACAAAGTAAGAGGAACTTTGAAAGTGGCGCCAATGAAAGAAAGGAAGTAAGGAAATCGTCTGGCTTTGAATATGATGAAGAGGGATGAAACGTGCCTACAAGAGTGATGAATATAAATTTAATATTTATGGGGAGAAGGAATACTGGGAAGGAATAAATGGCAAGGCAGTGATTGCGTGACGTCAGACAGTGGAGAATAGAAGAAGAAAACGTGTTGCGCCGAACCCAAGTAACATGGGACAAGGGCAGGAAGATGATGAAAACACCGAGAGGAAACTGAGCTCAATGGTTTGGCTGAAATCAAGAACAAGCGTGTTTATTATTGTGATTACCTTATTCTCATTTCTCCTTCGCCCTGCATTGCAACAATTACAGGCAGATGTTAGTTACTATGCAAATGTCAGGTAGAATACATTCAGCCCACTTCAGAGTAGGAAATCAAGAAACTCCTTCAGCAAATAAGGAAATTGCGGAGCCGGAGATTGTGTCGCTTGGCAAGGGAGCGGTAGAATATTCGATTACAGATACAGCTACAGCAATAAGCCTAGGCAATGTTTGCTTGATAGAATTCACATTAATGTTATGTGTTTGAGCCTTTTGGGGTTGAAACACTAGGACCATGGGGTCCGAGTGAGCATCTAGACTTTCGGAACATCGACAAGTGATTGGTCGACTCTTCCCGTGACCAGAGGACTAGACTTTTTTTTTGGCCAAAGAATCAGAATTGCCATCCAATGTGGTAATGCTGCCAGCCGGGGCACTATTCCCATTGACAGTGCTGCGGATTTGCGGACGAATTATTTCTGCTCTAATACATGTACCTACATATTTTTATTATTATCACATTTCAAGCAAGCGGGTTCAGGTCCATATCGAAAGAATATCTGTAGAGGTATCAAATATTTGAACGTGCGGAAATTGAACTAGCGACGTACGCTGAGTAAAATCAAATTAGCTAGCAAAACTCCACATACAGTCGTGACGGGTGACAAACCTACGCGATATCTTAACAAAGACAATAGTATTTTTTGCTATGCTTTTCTACTTGCAGGCAATAACCGCAACTGGTGTACTTAACTAATCAAGGAGCTAATATTTGAGGAGGAATAATGATATCTCTCAAAATAGAGGTCCACAAGTCTAACAGCAAGAATTTGCCCTGGCGGTTGAGAGAATGTCATGCTCACTCAAATGTCTCGCTGATGGTGGCGCGTGTGTCGGGTCGTTTAGTTCCCTCCAAAATGGTTGAGTTGAATGATGGCTGATCCATGCGTCATGTTCGTGAACGGGCGCTGTCAGTTGTGACTGGTCATCTCGCAGCTGCCATGGATTATTGTATTTTTGAATTGTTAATTTTATCTTTTTATTCTGGACGCTCTTACTCGCACGTCTTTCTACATCGTCCTCACATGTATGTTTAATCTCGACATGAATGATGTAACCGAGACTTTGTAACAACAATGATTTTAAAGAGTGTCCATGGAGTTTCTTGCCCATTCTTCTCCATAGAGATCTACGCTTTCGAATGGGCAACTACAGTACTTTCACAAGTTATTATGCCCTGTGACTGGGACTGTAGCTTAGTTTATTTTTTGTGTTTTGACATTCAAAAGTGCCTGTAATGGTCTAATTGAAATAAATGCTTTGAGTTTGAGTTTGAGCATACATCATCATCATTATCTGCCTAGCCTTAACCGGATGCAGCTGAATACCAGTATTTTTATTTTGAGTCTAACAGTATACATACTATGATTAATAAAATTATGAAATTATTGCCTAACTCGAAACTAATCTCAGCATTTATAGACGAGTATAAACAAATGGCGTCAAGACTTTTATGGTCGTTATAAGAGCAGCCATAAACGGAGAATCGTTTTCTAATCAATCATGATTTCATGGCTCATCTTATGTAGGATGTTGCCGTTTAAACTTTAAACAACAATGTATTGATCTTTGAAAGTATTCCTTTAGTTTCAAGGCATAATAACTATGTTATGCTCATAATGTTAGCAAAACCTAAATGAATATCCCACCTGCTAGTGCCCCAGGTGTCCGGTTACCTACATCCTCGAGGATCTGAATAACGCCCTTGTCGCTAATAGACGTTACAAACGGTGCCACCTACTGGGCACAAACTGTATAATAAATAAGAAACATCGTTAAGAAAAGAAGAAGATTCAAATAATTATGTTTATTCAAGATACATTGGTAAAGTAAGTACATGATGCTATCAATAAAATTATGTCTCACTATGTGCTGCCTGCACTATTGGAATTCCAACTCCTGGCGCTAAACAGAGCGTAGAAAATCCAACAGTGCGTCTTTATCAGACATTGTCTGGTGTAGCTTTGTGTTAGTGAAAATGGGCATTATCGTGAGAGCTTTTTAATGGTTCAAAGCCATTAACAGAGTTATATTGTACACAGAATTCTGAACTCATAGCACCTTGTTAATCTTTAACATTTGTTATGAGTTTTCTAATCTCCATATTTTTAATATGCGAGAGTGAGATTTTTCTACAATGCCGCTAAGTGCTAAACATAGAGCTATCATATTCTCGCCCTTACCAATCAGCGCCGCTAAATAATAAAAACTGTAGCCTGTCTGAGTGGAATCAATAACTTTAATGTGACGTCATCTTAACATGATCTAAACAACAGAATCTCAAGTGCTTCATCTCAGCTCAAGTAGTCAGTAAAGAAGAGTGAACCATTGAACGAACGAGCTCCGTTTCGTATTTCCTGTTTAAAAAAAAACGTTAGGTTTATTTTACCCAAAAATTCAATGAAGTTGAATTTAAGATTCGTCTTAGTAATACAATTAATTACATCCAAAAAAGTTTTAATGTGATGCGTACTTTTATTCATAAACTTGTTAAGACACCTTTCATATTTGGAACAACGAAACGCAACTGTCACTTGAAATGACAGGCGGTCAATGTTTTTGTGTTGACTTGTTGAGTTTTTGTTACAATGATAAAAATAATGGAACCGAAGAAGCAAGTATATACACACCAGGAAAAGAAAAAGTTTTTGGAAATATTAAAGACTTACTCGAAAATAGTGGAGAATAAACACACCCACAGTTCGGCATTGAAAGCGAAGAACTTAGCTTGGCTGAAAATCACTTCGGAGTTTAACTCGAGTCCGGTAACAAACTTGCATGTAAGTATTGAATATTGTATGCTGATTTATATTTGTAATACTAGATATGAACTAATAGCCGCAAGAACTTCCGGCGGCTTCAAAAGGAAAGTTGTAAAATGTGGAAGCTAGGTTGACAGTTCTTGAGATTGCGAATTGAGTTTATCTTGTATGTTGACAGTATCAAAGATTTGTATTAACTGTTTAGCCTTCTTTTTTAATTATTTTAAGTTAAGCGTATTTTCAGTTGGTTATTGAGAGATTTTTGAATATTTGTTTAAGAAAAATATTTTCGCTTTAATATTTTGATTGCCAAAAACTTTTAATTAGTATTTCATGAACAATTAAGCCTTTTCTCATTTATCTAAATAGAAATCGTAGCTCCTTATACAATATTTAGGACACTAAGGTATAAGGCAGATTTTTTTGATAATTATGAACTTGTAAACACAGATAAATCAATGAAATTTTTTATCTGTTCAATAACTATAAGTAATTCATTTCATGATTAACATAATAAATAAACCAATATTTGATTCCAGAGAACACCAAAACAACTTCGAAGACTATGGATGAACCTGAAACAACGCCAAAGAGAAGCAGTAGCCAGGACCTTACACCCGATACCTTCGAGAGGGCCTGTAGATGATATTATATCAGGATCGAATGTGCTGCAAATTGCCCAGGCGCTTATGACTGGGGTTGATAGTTCCATGCAGTCTGATATTGTGTTAGGTAAGTGATGATTTGATTGATATAGAAATATCTCTGTAGATAGTTAAAATACAGATTTATATTTTTGTCTTCATCATCATCATCATATCAGCTAGGAATCACACACTGCTGGGTATAGGCCTCCCCTTTCTTCTGCCATACTTCCTTGTTCGGTGCGTCCCTCATCCAGGTATTTCCCGTGATTTTTCGACCCATTGAACTTTGGGACCAGGGCCTTGTCTACCACTCGGCCTTTTGTTTTTTTTTTTGGTCTGTACCGTCCCACTCCTGGGCAAAAGCCTCCCCCTATTCCTTCCACTTTCTCGCTGTTGCGCCTCTTCTTGCCAATTAATGAGAAAGCCATCCAAGGCGCCCCACCATCTTCTCCATGGTCTATCTTATCATCAAGAATTTTTTGTACCTATTGCTTGCAGGCCAGGGAAGCAGCGCACAAGAGAGGAGGCCTATATGCATCAGTTGGTAAAACAAGGCTACCATTGATGATGATGATCCCTTCTTGCTTATGGAACAGCCTAAAGTTGAGCTAAGATTTATATTGTTAGAAATGGCCTTGCTAGATAATGTCTCTATGTGATGTGAAATGTTTTATTTATTGTAATTTTTTTGTCTTTTTTTTCTAGAAAATTTAACAAATGATGACCAAATACAATCAGAAGCAAGTTTGTGTTTAAGTGAAGAATCTCAAAACAACTATAATGAAGAAAATCCATTTTTTAACGCTGTAAAGATTGAACCAATGTCCCCAATCAATGCTAATCCTGCAGAGCCTATAGAATCTTCATCTATCAATCAAAATCGAGCTATTTCACCAAACAATAAAGCACATATTGCTCATCAAGAAAACCAGGATAGCAAAACCAGACTTCAAAACAATTTAGAACTTCAGGCTTTGGAAATACAGCTGCTAAAAGAGAAACTGAGATCTCAAAGAGAAGATAATAAGAGTAGGGAGGCACATGCTGCAGCCATACATAACTTGGAGTACCTAATTATGAAGGAAAAGCTTCGTGAGGCTAAAGCCAAGGCTGACTTAGCTGAATTAAATTTGCGAAGACAGAATTACTCAGATGGTAGGTAATAATGCATTTTTATTATGTGGTGCAACTATTTTTGATATTCTTGGTTACTTCTCCAGATAAGCTAAATAAATAAAGCAAAATTAAAATTCAGGACCTCTCAGATTTGGTCCAAACTGACCTCCTATTCTGTTGGAACTCTATACTACACTAGGCCGGCTCAAGGTTAATGTGTTAACACTGTTGTTATTACTGTTGTCAGTTATTTGATCTTTTGTACACCTGTAGTAATGGTGCCTACATAAGAACCCTAGTCTATATATTTTTATTGTTAAAATTAAATGTAAATATAATGTTTTAAATAAATAAACACTGCGTGTGGTTGACTGTACCTGTGTTCAACTTTCTAATTATTTGGGGTTATCAGTTATAGCCCTTAGCAAACGATAAAATAACTAAACATTTTTTCTTTCAGACTAGACTTTATAGTCAAAGAAACAGCATTTATTAAGATTTTAAGATAAATATACCAAAGCAGTTACAATTGATATTTAATAAAGTGTTTTATTTATGGCAAAGGTACCCCTACAATAATTAATCGTTGATGCATTTAAAATGTTTCACATCTTGAAAACAGCTCAATTCACATCACACTAAAGATTATTAGTTTATCTCTGGGGGATTCCAAGACTAATAATCTTCTTATATTAGATCTTGCAATCCCCTTAAGACATTATCCAGCCGAAGATCTGCTTTACATCAAACTGGATTGAGGAAAAGATCAATAACTTTCAAAAGGCACTAATCGAAACAAAAACAAAACTTCCCTTTACAAATCACCATTTTCTACAAGTCGCATAAATCGCCATCAAAACGAAAATAAAAACAAAACGGTTACGAAATAGTTGCCGACCGATTCCAAATTTAAATTTAGGCGCGAACACTGCGCGCTTAAACGATAACAAACAGCCAGTAGTGAGTCAACGTTTAAATATAGAATGTTTGAATTATATCACCTGGCAACATTATCGTTTGTACAGAAAAGATTATACTTTTCTGTATGTTTACTTACATCGATGAAGTAACGTAGCTATCAGGGATTCTGAAAATAGTTGGCATGACTTTCGTTTTCTTAGGGAACACCGTCTATTTGTGAGTCAACGCAGCGCTGACACGGCGTTTTATAACGCATCAATCAATTACCTTGGCCTATTTCAATCTGTTTAACCGACTTTTTAAGTTATTTTTGAACTTTCTTATTGCACCACATCGTCCATCACCGGAAAAAACAACGTAAAAAACTGGCATTTCCTAGAACCGGAAATTGGAGGAACATGCATTGGGCTCGCGTTGTGGATTACGGCCCCTCTCGAGTGGAGGCCCATATCCCAGCATTGGGAACATTATAGGCTAATGCTATGCTTGCACTGTCCACATTACCAATTATTTCGTATAGGAAAAAGCGATAGCCAATGCTGCCAGATTCTTTAGACCTCGAGAAAAACACTCTTTACCTTCGAGACTCCTACAAAGTAGGCACTAGACAAGTAGGTTACCATTTCCATGATGTTTATGGATTGAGGAAAACTCAATCGTTTACGATTGAATGTGTGTCATATGTTTGCATTTGGCTTGCTTTGTGGTGCGAAATACTACTTCGACCCGCAAAGGCCCGCGTGAAAGCTTACGGCGCGGATTAGTGGATCCACCTTTTCTTTAGTTTT
This sequence comes from Standfussiana lucernea, assembly GCA_964057025.1. Lineage (NCBI taxonomy): Eukaryota > Metazoa > Arthropoda > Insecta > Lepidoptera > Noctuidae > Standfussiana > Standfussiana lucernea. Next base: position 1,316,021 of record OZ059809.1, read on the forward strand.
CCCCTAATCTTATAGGTAACCACATTCATACCTGAAACTTTCTGTACGTCATTTTCCTCATAAATTAAAGTTTACAAAGCTTTCAAAATTGTATTCGTATTTGGTTTGGTTACAAACGTCTCATTCACAGGTCATCGTTTGCCGGTTGCCTACCTAGCTATAGGGAAGTCTGTCTGAACACAGACGGCGAAAAGCAAAAAGGGTAAAACGACTGGGACTCAGCCTGAGTTTATTTATAGAAACGGGAATGCACGGGATGAATGCTTAATGCCTTGTCCACTTTGCAACTAACCATTGATTTTACTCGACTTTTAGTACCTGCTTTTGGCACAGAAAAAGGATAGACTGAAAAGCTGTGCAAAAGAGCATGGAACATCAATTTTACTTCATGCTTGTACTCAACTTTATATTTAGCCGACGCGAATATATGTCTTTTATGTCAAAGGTATTCTGTTTAGTGGCGAAGTTTTATGACAACAGAAATACTGTCGTGTCAGCGACATGACAAAAAGAGAGTAGAATTAAACAGACGTAGCACTTAGTCTGGTGTATCGTAATTACTCCTGTCTATGAGTTAGGCAGCTCGAAAAGACTGAATTCGACGGGTGATCGATTACTGCAAAACAAACGAAAGTGTGAGGCAGCTGTGTTAAAAAAAGCGAATGGTTATAGGAAGAATTTGTTGGAATCCGTCGCAAAGTTATCCAATTTCAAGCCCTCTCGTTAAAAATTATATCTTCTGCTATCCAGAGGCAAATATTCTCTTGAATAATACCAGATATCTTCAACAGCCTTCTGCGCGATTTGCGCAGAATAATAGGCTCTTTCTACAGTTCCAGGCCAGCGCAGTAATTTATACTGCACTGTATCTTGCCAGCCGAGCTACTCACATAATTCTAAACAAAGCATAATATACAAGGAGTAAATCGTTCTCGCTCTCAAAAGTGCAACAGAGCTATTAGATTGAATAATTTATTGCCGTACTGGCGCCTGTATTTCGCTATTTTTGTAGATTGTAACGTAACCTGTTTAAAGTTTTGAGGAAACACGCTCTGATTTTTTTTTTTTTTGTTTCTGTATCAAATTATTTGACTTGCAAGCATTTGATTCAAATGCTTTCAAGTTTCATAGCCCAATAGTAAATGTACACCTGTGTGAGAGACTATAATCGGGAAAAAACCAGTTAAGAGGAAACAGTCTAAGGTTGATAGTAGAAATACTTTTGTCTGTCTCGTTTGAACAACTCATTGATGTAAAGCCGGTAAAGATGCATATTCTATGGAACGCGTTGAAATTATTTGAATTCGCAATGTGGTTTTTGGAATTAATTTATCATTTTTTTATCTTCAAAAGTTTCCTCACAAAAAATGCCAGATCGAATTAACATCGAGAAACAAAGAGAGACCGTATTTCTAAAAACCCATAACAAAAGAAAGACCTACAAAATTCTATTCTTATGGGACACAAACGTCAAGCAAACAGTCAAGACGACCTTGCCGTGACCATTAGTCCGCTAGGGCCGTCTGGCCGAGCCCAGCAGTCCCATGGCAGAAATAGCGGCGGATACAGCCGAGGTTACACACCTGCCCTAATTACTGGCACGTGGGTGGAAATATGATGGATCTACAGTTAAACTTTCCAAGTCTCTGATAAGAATGGATGATTAATATAAGGGCTTTAGCAGAAATTCGGTTTCGGGAATAACCGACTGCCTCAATGCTGTATCGCGTTTTAGCGATTGTCGTTCGGCCGTGTTTGTAAAATCATGGTTTTATGGATTGGATAGCCGCTGCATTGACTTTTATCAAAATTGCGCATTTTGCAAAATTGCAGGTCGCTCTATGCACTTTTTGAAAAGCGCTGAATACCTATGCTAATACATTATGTATTACGTCTATGTCTGCTGGGGCTTAAATATTCTGTTACTATGGAATATTGAAACCGCGTAGGGACCGTAGCTAGTGCCAAACCAAACAAACAAGCTGTTTTTAATTCTGTTTGGTATCCAAAGTGGGACAGAATAGGCTAACAAAAAAAAAGCAAATGTTTATATACCCATACTTATTACATTTTTGTCATGTCAATGCCCACCTGGTGGGTTACCATGATCTGTTAGTGCAAGAATGTTTTAGGACTATTCTGAGAGTGGGTAAGTGACAGCGCTAGACGGGTTAGTCCCTGAGTACCCCGATCCCCGAGGCACCCGTACCGGAGTACCCCGATTTATTTTTATCTTGAGAAAGTCAATCAAAAGTCAGTTTAGCTTAAATGTACCGTCAGCAGATGAAATGTTAAATAAAATTTTATTACGTAAGTCTTGCTTGGTTAAGGTAAATATTATAATTTTATTAGAGAATACAATATAGAGTTTCGTAGAGCAATCACAGGTTTTAATTATTATCACAATAGTTGCATTTTCAATACCGAAAATCAAAATGACTACCCTACATGGAACATTGACATGTTCCAATATTAACATAATTTAAAAAATACGCAAAAACAGAAGTGCCGCACTATAGGTCCCACTATAGGTGCCCGACCCAATTCTCGAAAATGGCAATTTAACACTTTACTGGGATCAATCCATCATCACTGACAGGACTATTGTAGCTAATAAGCCTGATATAGTGGTGATGGATTGATCAGAGCGGCGCGCAGTGATTGCTGACATAACAGTCCCGCATGACGAGAACCTCGTGAAAGCCAAGATAGATAAGCAATAATTAAATATCTTGATTTGGCTCGCGAGGTTGTCGACATGGGTGGGATGTGAACTCAGTGATCCTTGTCAATGGCTTAATTGCCAAGAGCCTCGACCAATACCTGAGGAGGCTCTCGTTAGACAGCTGGATCAATAGCTTGATTAAGAAAGCGGTACTCCTGGACACGGCTAGTATTTTTAGGAGCTTCCTCTCTCCAAAAAAAAAAACTTTACGTTCATACTTTACATTTTTAATAACAGCAGGTAGCGGCAGCGGGGGATTCATTTAATAACATGATTATTTAGTAACATGAAACACGTTACGAATCGAAAAAGAGGCTGATTTAGAATCAAAGAACTATTTATTGGGCTTCCAAAGATAGGAGGAGTCTTACCGCAAATGATTAGATTTGATGGGACGTCACTACTTTTACGTTTTGATGTTGCAAATGACTTCGTTTAGATGTTCAGCTTAAGCAAAATATTTGTTTTTTCTTTTTTTACTTTGTGCAGCTTATTAAAAAAAAGATATTATATGGAAAGAAAAACCCCGTTATTGCTTCATATAATGTACATACTTTCATTGAAGAACGCTTTTGAAATTAAAAGTGCCCCTAAAATTCCAATCTTCTTTCCAATAAATTACTTTCTTCTTATGTATTTCAAACACATACATTTAAGCACTTTTTATGTCGACCGTACAAGTTCAAAACAATAGAAAAAACAAAAGAAAGAAATGTAATAATATTTATCGAATTCGGGGTCCTCCGGTACGGGTGCCTCAGGGACCGGGGTACTCAGGGACTAACCCCGCTAGACTACTGTCTAGTGCCATCTCTAGCCTCCGTCTCAGATACAGGGTATTGTGTTAACTTGTGGGATGTTTTTTGAAAGAAGCTTTTGTTAAAGCCTTAACATGCGTCTGAACTGGCAAATGGGTGAATATACGCTATTTGAATTCCAATGGTCCATAGACTAATTTTATGTTTAACTTATTATATTATTGTTTCTGTATGCTTAAACATTAAAGAATATGGTCTTTTATTTGGTCCACATAGTCTATTCACGATAATTGTTTAATTTAAGGCCTTAATAGTTAAAAATAGTTATAAATGTATACTCCTCTGGCCTCCCCATTTCTAGATTATAATGATTTTATGGCCAGATAATTTAAATACGTATGCCATTATGTTATTTTTTAATATGATCATATGCTTTTATAAACATCGAAATATATTTTATCAAAATACACTGTAAAAATATTTATTATTAAAAAGAAAAATAATTTATTTACATGTCATGTTACAATAATGTCACTTCATCTGGCGAAACTCAAAGAAGTAAAATTTGACTTAAAACCGCAAAGGTATGCTTTTTTCCTTGAACTACGCGCGTACAACAGTGTAAAGTTAGAAGCAAGCTAACGACGTTTAGCAAAACTCCAATAATATTGTGTCAGTTTGCGATTCACTCTAGGAAAGCGCGTTTCTGCCAGTCGTTGGAGTATTTCCTTTGGTAAGTCTGTGTTTTTGTATTTTATAGTTACGAAATTGTATATTTGCACAATGCAATGTTTATTGTGTGTAGATGTCATTTATTACGTTAAACGGTGGTGAGAAAAGCGAGTGATGTGGTTTTTGTAGGTTATGTGCGATTTTGTCACTTCTCTGGCGTCACTTCTCTGGCATATGTCATGCCAGAGAAAATACATAAGCGCCAGGGAAGTGACGAAATTTTTTTTCGTTAATATTTAATGTTTTTAGGCTATATTTCATTTGTTCTAGATATTCGAGTATAATCAGACACCATGGCGAATGTTAAAAAGAAACAAACAAGGGAAGAGAGGTTAGAAAACAAAGCGTCAAGCTGAAAGATTACGCTACCAAAGAATTAAAAACGATCCGGTTAAAAATGCTGAATTAAAAGAAAAAGAAAAGCAGCAATATAAAAAGAAAAGGGACAAATTAAGAGTATAAATGATATGACTGAAAGGGAACAAAGGGCTGTTAGAAAAATATGGAGAGAGAAGACTAAAAAGCATAGAGATCGCGTAAATATTGTCCTGGCATTAAAATTTTTGTGATACCCGAAGAAGAAATTGATTTTCAAAAGAAGATAATGGAAGATAGCCGACCAAATATCAAATCTTTTACTGGTACACTAAGAGTACCTACATCAAGTACGAGGAAACTATCTGAGCAACACGTTGTACATGAAGAGCCTTAGCTGCTTTTGTAGCAATTTTTGTCCTCACTTCCACTTAGGCGACATTAAATACCCCCAAAATGAAAAAACCAAATTGGATGTTGATGCAGTATACACCGATTCTGAGGAAGACGTGCAAAACAAAATGGTTGCGCAAACATCTACTCATCTGATTAATACTATAGACAATGCAGAGACTGCTATGACCGTCAAGAATGGAGATTTTGTACTTGTGGATATGCTGGCGTATGTTCGTCAGATTTTGATGAAGAAGAAGGAGAGATCAGGGTAACTTTTTTAAAGATCTCCAATGAAGATGGTACTCTTTTTAGAATAAATGACAAAGACATGTCTGATGTTAAATGGGAACAGATTGTGACCATATTACCGCCATATTGGTGCCAAATATACGTATGAAGGGTAACAGAGTATGAACTACAAGTTTCCAAAGCCAATTGATGTTTTTGAAAAGTAAATTGTTGATTGTTTAGTATTTAAGTAAAAAATATTTAGTTTTGTGGAAATTATTGATTCTGTTCTATGCAAAAAAAATTAAAGTTTTCATTTATACTATGCACTGATAATTTTTAAGTTTATTTGTTTAAATAGCCTCGAAGACTGATAGGTGTAGATAGTACTATTGTTTTGTTTTGTGAACGAAGTTTCTTTTTTTTCATTTAGAAATTTTATTTAGATTAAAGCGCCTTAAACATGGCTTTTAAGTTTTTAAACGTTTTATAATTAAAATCTATCAAACATTATGTATTGTGATTTTCATCTGAGATGAGACTGATAAGCAGAAAATATTAATTCTGTTATTTGATACGGGTAATTGAAACTTAAGAATCAACAAACCATTGATATTAAAAATAAGGTTGATTTAGAAACTGTGAAGACTGAATGTATATTAAAATATCCAAATACTATAATTTATATATGTTTTATTTAATATGTGTCCCCTTTCTTAGCTAATAATCAACGGCCGTCACTTCCCTGCTTTAATTTGTCACTACTCTGACAATAGTGTCACTCCCCTGGTAACATATTTTCCTCTGGTGCTTATAAAATCCAAAAAAATGTAAAAATCTTCTGGCCCTCATCATTACACATTTAAAAATAGTGTCAAAAAGAAAAATTATCAATATTGAATAGAACAGATTACATTTCCTTCAGGGACACAAAAAAATCAAATACCGTATATTCACCCAAATGTCAGCCTATTTGAAACAAATTGTTCCTTTTGTTGTAACATTTATAAGTTGTATTATAAAACTGAGCCCAGTAACACGAAAGTGTACTTTACACGCAAATATAATTTTATTTTATAATACTATTAAAATATTTTCCAGGTTTGATGGCATTTCGTGTCGTGAAGCCCGGCTTTTTAGCATATTAGGAACCGAGCTTACTGATTGCTACGCCCAGATACAGACTAGGCTATAAATGTCAAAAGATTTATGACCTAGCTATAATTTGGAACTGACAACACGTCCTCTGCAAATCCGGCTGTAGTTTTGATACAAGAATGTTATAACTTCATTACGATTGATTGCCAAAATGCCGCCTTAGGAGCTCACTGATTTCCCATCGGTCGAGAACTTCTACATACAATCTTTCATCCCCTATTTAACCACTTTGGGGTTTGAATTTTCAAAATCTGTCCGTAGTCTATAAAAAAACTTGGGCAAAATTGTATGCTTCTGGACCCAACGGTATATTATATGCTGTGCAGTGAATTAATGAATTCAAGATTTGTACTAACCAGTTTGCCTAAATTGTTTTCTATAAGTTTCTTTACTGTTTCTCGTCCATAATATTGATTACACAAAGTGTAGTTTGCCCGTCTCTCTTGACTTCGCTACCATTAGACATCATAGTCAGTAAGAATCTTTCTTGTCACCGATTTTTCTGCACTTCTTTAAACCATATAAAAACTTGTTAATTGCTAAAACCCAAAATTTTGATGCCGACAATATTATGATTATAAGACCCTACTAAGGGGTAATTTGTAGGAGCTAAAACATCCTGCGTAGTTTGGTCTCTCTACCTAAGAAGTGTTCAAAAACCGTAACAAATAGAATCTAAGTACCAGCCTTTCTGTATCAACAAATCAATATGCAAATATAAGTGTGACAATATGCAAAACCTGTCTAAAGTACAATGTCAGTCATCGAACCCAGGACTTCACGGTTCAAATCTCTTTATGGGCCATTGTTTCTACGAGTATGATGATTTCATTTTACAGCTGGTGCAATAAATGACTTCATATTGTAAATAATCGTTACTATGTCCAAAAACAACTAAAACACGAGATGTATGACTAACCTTGGCATGAAATTACTTAGTCATAAGTTTTTTTAACTCTTCACGTATTTTTCTTACACTGCCAGTGTCATGGCCGATTACAAGCGACTACACATACCTGTGTAAAATCACGATTTATTTTCCCGACAACTACCTTGAGTCGCATGCTCGATGACCGCTGGAAAAAAGTCTCCACATGATGGGTGCCGGCAGATGGACGGCGGCGCCGCCGGTTTAGGAGGTGGCGAGACGTCCTGTAAGCGTACCGCGAGGCCGGTACGAGGAGGCACGGGAAAAGAGCTCATGGAGGGAATTGGGGGAGGCTTTTTCCCAGCAGTGTGAAAGAACACGCACAGGCTAACATAAAAAAACCTTTTTGGAAGCCTTATCTCAGCGATATTGTGCCTAAGTCGACCCCAAATAAAGATGGAATAAGGCCAGACGAAGATGAAGCCTTATTTTTTTTTTATTTTTTTTAGGGACATTTATAACCGCAATGCGTATGTCAGTCCCATCGTATCCTAAATATACATTAACATATGTGGGCCATGAACCTGAACAGACTCTTCGCATCATCACTATTTGGTTGAGCCAGGATTTTGTGGAATGTGCCTACTTCAAGTCTGTTCAACCTCAAGAAGCCTTATCTGAGCTGCTTTTGGAACTGAATACTCGACCTGTTTTCCTGTAGTAAGTACTTATTGGCCACAACAAGTAATATTGTATCCTTCGGACACTGGCTGAGTACATGGTGTTGTACCTTGATCTCCACGGTCATTGATTATTTATTTATGTAAACTTCACGTGCAATAATGGTACATAGGCAGACTTAATGCCACAAGTAATTCTCTACCAGTCAACCTTTAGATAAAATAGCATTACTTGCGTTCAGGTCTAGGCATAGGCTGCACTCCTAGCCTGCTATCATCGGCTTGCATTATTGACCTGTTTGTTTACCACAAGTTATTTTACATGGTGTGTGAGCGGCTAAAACATGGCCTCAACCCGACAATTAAGAGTCGGCAGGAAAGATGTTCTGGTGCAGACAAATCTATATTACTCTATGGGTGCAGACCTTCGTCTGCGATATGAATGACAAGAAGTGAATCCATTCAAGTTTCAAAACTGTATAACCCCACCGGACTCTCGCACCGCCTTGATTGTCGTAGTTATTGCCGTCTTTTGTTGTCCGCGACTAATTACCCGCATTCGGACATTATCAATTGGAATCGTTCGGTATAACCAGTCTTGTCCTTAAATAAGATGATTATTGACTACAGAGTCGTCGTAAATCAATTTCAATTACTTATTGGTAAATGTCCCCTCTAGAACTGTAAAACTATCACACGGACTTTTCTTCTTCTTCTTGGCAAAAGAGCGAAAACGAAACCTTTGAAACACAAAATGCTTCTGTCTGTATAGAGAAGTATTTTGAAAAGAAAAAAAAGCTATTCATATTTTTAAAAGCTCTGTGCAGGGATGCTATCATGTTCCTGAAGTTTTGATGGTTCATTGTCAAAGACATCCCAAAATTTACGCGCGATAGACGGGACAAGATGAAGAAAGTCGTAATCAAAAACTTGTAACAATTGGTCTGTCTAGTGTCATATGCTTGTCAGGTAGCATTGGTGTGTCAAAATTGAAAATGTTCAGGATCAAAATTTTTGTATGAAAATATTCCCAATGTCTGCTTTAGTCTTTTAAATCTCTTTGTTCATTGTGAAGACAGAAGTTGCAATGAAAGATGATCTTTACTGTAAAGATTTTTGTGCCTAAAATATCATGGCAAATAACAACAGACTAAACGTAAGATAAACTTGCTAGGTAATACACGAAGCAGCTGCATATTGTTTGTTTTTGAAGTCTGACTAGTGCAACGATTTTAAATTGGATCCGATTTAAAACAGATTGTTTCCAACGAAGCCAAGGCTACTTGTACATGGAATATGGAGAAATATGATGAGATGTGGGAAAAAATACTTTCAACTAAAAAGAAATGCACATTGATGCATTGGCCACTAAGCATTTGGCCCAAATTATTCAAGTAGAATACAAGGTGTCAAATTTTTCAAACACGAAATTAGCAGAATGATTCATACAACTACATAAATACTTGAAATTAAACCCACAGAGAGACTACAGCTACAGAATTTATACCATAATATAAGATGGTAATAGTGTAAAAGTGCATTGTGGCTCAAATATTTACCATGGATTCAGAAAAAACTTCAATGCTGCGATATGATGAGACTCACTCACTGAATCCAAGTTATAAGTAAATGTCAGATTGTTTAAACGCAGTCTATTTAAACAATCTGATATTTACATATATTATTTTCATAGTTGATCAGAATGATAAAATAAATGATTGTGTAGAAAAATACTTTTTCAAGATCAGGCGATAATTATATGTTTATCAACATCTTTACCTCAATAAAACTGTCCACAAGTAAAAGTATCAAGTTATCAGCTACGTGTTTGAATACTTTATAAGTGTAGACCTTGCAGTTTTTACCATGACTTTTGATAAAATCTGACTCATTTACTTGTCTTAAATAAACAAAATGATAAGTATGTTAATGCAAACTGGCTTGGGGTGTATCTTTTATACCAACTTGCTCACTTAACTGTACAGTTTCCCTACTAGCGGACTCGGTCAAGTGCAAATCAAACTAGGATACTAAGCAAGTGGCTAAATCTTTCTATATCTCGGTCTATGCATGTTTTGTTATAGTACAGTCAGTAGATTTACCGAATCACAGTTTTTTTTTATGGAACCTATTTTATCATTTCTACGAATCTAGTTTTTGTTACTTTTGTATACAATTCTAAGCCCACAAGCAGTGTGACTATTTTCCATTAACTATATCAAGAACTGCCATGGAAACTTTCATCATTATTTTGGTGATACATACATACATACATAAACTCACGCCTTTTTCCTATAGGGGTAGGCAGAAACCATAAAACACCACCTACTACGATCCTTACATACCCATTTGGTGATAATTTTTCAAAAATTCTTCCTAGAACTCACTTTCTTTACATAAGGAACTCTGTGCTTTTATGTTTCTAGACCTTAGGCTGTGCCATATGAATTTAAGAATTGAATTTCGTGGATATATTATAACAACTTCCTTACAACTTAGTCACTGACAAATCAATTTGCGGCAATGATTAAACTCATTAATGACCTTTAAACCTGCTTTTCTCAGAACAGTTAGTTGAAAACAGGTGAGTCAGTGACCATATCCATAACACTATTTGTTACTAGTTTTCAAAACAATTACCATATTAACATAGCAATTATAATACATCAAGTGGTTAGTGTTCATTCATTAATTTTATTGTTTATCAGTCATATTTTCTTTTGGAATTACTGGCTTGTGGTATAGGCCTATTTCTTAATAACATTGTAGTCAGAATTCTGTTATTTTTAACCGACTTCAAAAAGGAGGTTCTCAATTAGTCGGAACTTTTTTTTTTAATTGTGTATCTTTTAATAAGAGTATTTCAGTTTCATATTAGAGCGTTAGGATGATGATACACACTTTTTTGGCATAGGCAGGCAGCAAAATCGAGTATTTTGCCACCCTGACTGTGAAGCCAGGAATGTGTGTAGCAACCCCCAATGTTTATGTAAGCTGCGGACCACACCATTAACTGCCAAGGTAATACACATACAAATGCTTTAAGTTGGCCATTCTTTGTTTTTATTCTTTATGGTCGAACTTCAGCTGGTATGGCAGATTTGGTGGTTATACTTGGAAAGTTCTGTATTTTATTTATTTAACAATAGGAATCACAGTGATGAGATATTTATGAGAATATCCTCTAGATAGCTATAGCTAGGACAGAAGTATATCATACACTATCAATTAAGAACTTCATGCCAAGAGTACAATCTAACTCAAAATGTGTCATTTGTCTAACTCTCGACAAACTTAATTCGTGACAATTTAATTAATTCTAATGACAATGACTGACATTACATTCAAAAACAGAACAGCAACAACTGAATCACTTCACACTTCTTACCAGCCAAGGTTAACCAACATACGACACCCTGGTTCGCCCGCTAACCAACCGAAAAGGCCGACACAGCCTCGCGACCAAATAAAGTGATTTCCATCGCATACCTCCTGCGTTAATCACTGCTATGACATAATACACCGATAATATTGTAGTAAACGACCGCTGTAAACAATAATCTACTGATCTTACACCTACACTGGTAAACTAGAACGTTTTTCTATAAATAATATCGTGTTAACTCTCACCTGTTGAGCAACTGGCTCCAAAATACTCTCGATTATCTTCGTATGAAACACCGGCATTTTGTATTTTTAAGCCTGACACTTAATTACATTAGATAATAAACACAAATAACAATGATCTCACAAAATATTCACAAAATAAAAATAACACAACCGAACGAGATAAGCGACCGAAAAATACTGACGGAATAGTGTAGCGCCACGCTACTCGACGCACGCACGAATGTGTTGTCGATTATAGTGTCAAATAGTGTGGTGAAATAACAGGGAAATGTCACGTTACTGCTTTTGATAGGAATAGTGTCTGGCTTTATTTTGTAAACTTTTTATGTTCTTAAGTCACGCAAACTAATGTGAACGAGGTAATGAATTCAGTAATAAATAATTCAGGTTATTATAATAATTTGGATCTCTAGAAATCATCCCATAACAACGCTATTGCACGCATATGTATATATAAACGCAGTATTTGTTTAATTTAATTAAGGCACTGCTTGATACGATTGGAAAGACGGAGCCTCTCCTTTCAAGCGCCTTTGTTTAATTTAATTAAGGCACTGCTTGATACGATTGGAAAGACGGAGCCTCTCCTTTCAAGCGCCTACGTATGTTGGCCTGAGTCAGGTTTGCAAAGTCTTTATCTTAGATTTTATGCCGCTAGTAGTACCTACTTAAGTCGGTGTGACCCCGTGGTGTAACCGTTCGTCTGGAGTCTCTGATACACCGCAGCGCCAGGCACATAGACTAGATTCATAGTCATGCGCCATAGAATGGAATTAGATTTTCATTGAGGTAAGTAATAAGCTAATTAGTCTGTGAATAAGAGCTAATGTTTCAGAGATCACGGTCACGGTTCTTTTATTTGGATAGAGAAATATTGAGGATGCATTTTCATTACAAGAACAAAAACTTCTGTAATCAAAACATTTATTACATTATATTTAATCTTATAATTTATCAAGTCTTTAAAATTACGTGCAAATAGACAAAATTTTATTTCTTAAATATTAGGAAAAATCATATTAGGTATAACAGTCGGTTTGTGATTCATATAACAACTTTAACAGGGTGGTCGCAAATTAAACATTTGATGGTGTAACCGACTTTCTTGTAAATAGTAATAACTACAAATTAGATAAAATTTACAAATAATTGAACACATTAGAATCTAACAACTAATGAAAAGACTAGGTTTATCACAAATAAATAGAATCGGGAAATTTGCCCAACAGTGGGAACCCATTGTTGTGCGTTAACAGATCCTGTGCGATTTTACTAAATGATTTTACACTTATTTATTCGATGTTAAAAATTTAATACTTTCGATATTTTTACATTTTACGTTATTGACCCGTGAGCGAACTTGTCGATGATTTTTTTACATCTAAAATATTTACTTAGAATCTTGTACTACCACCTGTCACATCAACTTTACTAATAACTGATAAATGATTGAAACAATTTTAAGACCAAATGTACAATCACGATCATCTTCTAGACTAGATTTTACATTTTCATAAATAACAGGTACAAGTATTTTCACTACCCTGTTCCATGAACAAAAGACTAGGAACAGGCTGTTACTTTATCTCCTCTCTACACACGACGTTTGGCGGGAAAAAAGTTTTCTTTTGTTTTTTAATAACGACCCCTAGCCTAGAGTTCTGGAATCCAGGATAATGTCTATAACCAACACAAAAAAAGTTTGGAAAGAAACGAGAGACGGTTTTCTTTCAAAAACAATAATCGTCTGTCTCTTAAACTGTTTGTCTTTATAATTGATTACCACTATAAAGGTCCTTCAATACCTTTACTTTGACATCTTACAAATACTCAACTATGTCGCACTTGATGGATATATTGGGGCAGCTGACTCCGTAGCTGAGGTTCAGCCCGTGCGGCTGGCTCTTGTGCCTTTCCGTGAGGAGTTTGTGGAAGATTGGCAAAATGGCGCACTCGAAGAGTTCTGACTCCGAACTGGCGGTGTACATTTTGCGGGTGTCTACTGATTCTTGGCGTTTTGAGTCACTTCTGTATCCTGCTGATTTTCGGTCTTCTCGTTTGTTTGGAGAATCTGGAGAAAATATAAAATGTTTAATTAGTAGGTACTTACCTTTTTGCTTGACTGCGCGACAGTAAACAAAGGTAATTGTGAAAAGGTGGATGGTATTATGGATGGACACAACCATTCCACTGATCAGGGAAAGGTAGATTGTTATGAAGGAACTGTTGTAGTGAAGTAGCAGGCCTGTGACTCATGTTTTGCTGTTAATACAATTTTTGACCAGGGATAAACTAATAAACTTTTGGTCATTTGCTGGCCCATTTGGGCACACTTTACCGTCTTTTCTCCCATCTGAAGACTATGAAGAGATGAAGAAATTGATCCATGACATTTCTATAAATTGGAAAGAAAGTTACATACCCGTTTTATGCCTCGAAGCTACATTAGGACTGCTCTTATGATGATCAGGTCTCGGCGTGTGACTAGCTTGTGTCAGTCTTGGAGAATCCCCCACTCCTTTCGCCCTCTTTAAGGGCTCTGCTTCCTGCCTCAACCTCTTTGCTGGAGAATCCTGTGTCTTCACCACCCTGATGGTATCAGGGTCTGGTTTCCAGGTGTCTGCTTCCGGAACAGATTCTGGCAACGTTTTCCGAGGTATGTCGTCGTGTCTTCTAGGTGTTGACTCTGATTTCGTTTTGGTTCGCTCTTCTATTCTTTCTTCGTGGTATGGTCTAACCTGGAATTAGAAAAGGTTAATTTAAACCCTGAACATTATTCTCTCAAGACTGGAACTGGTGAATCCTCTAATTTATTACGTGAAAGCAATGCATCCCTCAAAGATGTTGAAAGTATACCGAAGGTCTGCTTTCCGTATACCAATCCTTTTTTTGAGACTGGCAAATTTTTAAAGCTACTTACTAAACGGACAGTAATAAGATTCTTTACTCACTTGAGCTGCAGATTGTCTTCTTTTGGATTGACTCTGCTGTGGAGGTGTGCTGACAGGCTGCGGGAACTCTGACCCTCGACGCTGAAAAATAGAAATTATCACAGAACAAAATATTTATTTCTACATGGTCAAGGTCTTTTGATCTGCTACCAGTAGATATATCAATCAAAAGAATACAGAAAAAACTAGACTCATTTTGGACCCTACCACAGTAGAATGAAAAGAATCACTTGGTTTTTACCTTTGATATCCTATCGGTCATCCTGAGGGTTTCTGCTTCCCGATAACCTTCAGGAGTACCTCCTCTGGTACCGGGGCCAGTACCAGTGCCTGCTGAAAATAAGTTTTAAAACGGAGTTTATAAGGTTCACATTTGGAAGCAATTAAAGAATCACAAGAACTGGTAGGATGAGGCTTACCGCAGTTTATGGAAGCGTTTGACGCTCTTCTTTCTATACTTCTTGTGTCAGTTTCTCTGAAAGCAAAAGGAGTTGGGTTTCAAAGGAAACTTAACATCAATATTATGACAAGAAGATCATCCCATTGCTAGATAAAGGTCTCTCCCCATGATTTCCAGTTCTATCGATCCAGGGCTGATGTGGACCACGGATCGTCGAGGTCTATTGCGATGCGTTCTGGCTCTGTCAGAAGTAGATACATAGAAAAAGAATAATATTGGAGTTACCTGTGATGATGAGGTGAAGACTGTGATTGTCTGGTCTTTTCTGAAACACTCCGCTGCATTGGAGAGTGATGGTGACTTTGTACTGCAACCAAACAGGAAAATTATCAATTTGGGAGGTGAATTAAATACTGTTACTGCATGCTTGCAGCGTTATTTTGAGTAATGGCATGTGTGTTTTGTAACAGACCACCACCAGCTTGCTAACTGCCAAAACTGTTTAACAAGACATGAGATATTCTCATGAATTCTTATGCGAGATAAGATTAAGAAGCCAACAAACCATCGGCATCGCTTACATAACATATTTATAGAAGCCGTTATCGAAGTTTTGGTCGAGTTTCCTCGGGTTTCATCTCGGTTGGTTTCATCGGGGCCCAGGGGCAAGACTTCAGAGAAAAAACGCTAATGTCGCCAAGATTAACGTGGCCACCTACTCACTCCTGGGCCAAAGCAATTTGATTAGACATATCATCGATAAGAATGAAGAAGCAAAAATTGTCTACTTCTAAATACCAAATCTACCACTACATCTGCTCTACAAGAGAGTGGCTTCATGATCACCTGGTGTCTCACCTGCTGGCGGAGACTTCTGGCAGGTGTATTGGAATGTGTTGGTGTCCCACAAGTCACTTTGCACCACTATGAACTCTTTCTTTCTCTTCTCCGAGTCTCTTCTTTGACCTGGAAAGGAAATGATAGGCATATGATAGCAAAGGGTCGACGCAAAGTAACATTCAGCGATGATAGAAAAATGGATAAAATTGCTATAAGCTGCCAAAAACTCTTAAATGTGAATCCGTGATGAGTTATATGTCGTTGTAAAATTCTTCTACTTGTTTAAAAGGTAAATCTTCTGCTAAGTTTAGTGAAGCATCTTGGCAAAATAAATTCTATCTCTATCTAGTACTTACTTTACTTTGGTCCTAATAAGACAAAATATTGTGATAACTTACATGATTTTCTTCTTTCTGTTGAAGAGTAATCATGGTCTACATCCAGGATGTCTTCTGGCTCCACCTTAGGTTTGATTATAGGCACTGGGTCTCTTTCTTGACCTGAAAACATTCAAACAAAAAGAGATATACCTAGTTGTATCACTACCGTCGACAATGTCGAACATCTCTATGTGCACCGACACCGAAATTAATGTCTCAGTATTGCACAGTTGGAAATTCAACTGTCGGCCTTAAGGCAAGCCTTCTCCAATCGAAGAAAGCCGAAGAGCCGTAATCTAATAGTGCTTTCCTATTTAGCCTGGCCTGTGGGCCTGGCTAAAGCTGACCTCAAAAAATCCTGCCGATAGGGGAAAACAAGAAATACAATAACCATACCTATAACCTTCCTCTCCATTCCAGGTGGTGGTTCCAGGTCATCCTGATCCACAGACACATGCATCAGGTCAGCCAGCAGCGCTGCCTGACTGACGCTGGACATCCGTCTGTGCCCCCTGGAGGGAGGTTTATGCTCTCGGGACGGCGTGGTCTTTGTGGATAAGGAGTCTTGCCGGTCTTGCGTCTTCATTATCTTCTTTTGTAGTTCTGGCGTCTGTAATAAAGATTTAAATGAATGGATGAGAATGTTTTTACCAAGATTAATCTTGATTATATACCTTTACCTAATTGAAATAGATACCTGCAAAAGATGACTAAAAATAAACCTGAATTAAATTTAGAGCCTCGTAAACTTTTCACAACCGGTTCTGTCAACTGCTGAGAATCAAGCTTACATTAATTATTTCAGTTGGCATTGCCACAGCTATTAGGACCAAAATCTAGCTTTACCCAATGTTTTAAGAACATGTGTCCTGCCTAGGACCGAAACTAACTCGCAATGAAGTAAATGTATCTTCAAACTACCTTGTTTACTTTCGGCGTAGCTGCCTTCGTGTACATGGGCTCCTGCACCTTAGCAGGCATGGATTTGACAGTTGGAGTGTCGCTGGTCTTCAGCGCTGGTATTGTCTTTGCTTCTGCTCTCGCGGGTTCTGGTATCTTAGTAGCTTTTGGTGGTGGCTCTAATGGTTCCTGTGATAAATAAGTATAATGGTTTTCATCAACGATTCCCAAATAAATGAGGATAATGGCAGAATTACATAACATGACATCACGCCTATAATCCCCAAAGTGCTAGGCAGAGGTGTACCTAATAGTACACCCACATTTCGCTAGTTATGTCTAACTCCCATGTAATAGGGGGCGAGCCTATTGCCGGTCACCGGACACAAATTCAGACTCCGTGGCTGCTACTGAGAAATTCTTGATGGTAAAACCCAATAACACTTTGCCCGGCCTGGGAATAGAACCCAGGACATTATCCTCAGCAGTCGCGCTTGTGACCGCTAGACCAACGAGACAGTCAATGGCAGAATACTGATAATGTTTTCATCATCGCCATCAAGTCGAAGGAAATCCACTGCTGCACATAAGCCTTCCTCAAGCACCCTCACAACCTGAACCTGTTTTGAAATCGAGTTGAAGGCTATAGAGAAAGTTCTAAACTAAGTAGTGTGTTAGTTGGGGGGGAAATCAACAGCATTTGAATTTAATCGTAGATCGACCTTGCTAATGTGAAACACCAAAAACATATTTTTATAGCAGAGTTCGTCAGTACCTACTCTTCTTCGATTAGGTTCGTAACTTTCTAATAAAGCTGTCGCATTCCTGCTTAAATTATTTCAGATGCTACTTTTGTCTAGGGCAAGATTGCCTTCTATCACAGATAACCTCCTCTAGATTCCGTATCATAAATATTTTGTTTGAATTCGAGTTCACCAAATGTAGTGGGAGGCACGCGGTGCGCGGGGAGTGACAAGTGCAATCCGATTGGCTATTTCAAGGACGTCACAGGCCGCAGTGATGGAACAATGACATTAAATGTAGATTCTGATGTCGTTTTTTTTTTTTTAACAGAATGATAATATTATTAGAAATCAGAAACGGATAAGATTAAAAAAAACAAACTTTACTTGACCTAAAATTATCACAATTTACAAAACAAAAACAATCAAAAATGACACAAAGGAATTACTCAAAATACAGTAAGAAGAACACAAATTAAAGACTCACGACCTTCTCGTACGACGGATGACAGCAGAAAGAGAGCGCGCGCCCCTTTTACACTGCTTTTATACCGTCATCCGCCGTACCCCTACCCTCAACCTAAATAATAGCCAACACGGCCTCTCCTGACACCCTGACGTCCACGGCAGGCTTGGTCGACTGATCCAGATACCGCTTAGTCAATTTCAGGCATATCCAGGCCTCGTGCTGGTTCTTCTCTCAGGTCATCAGGTCTAGTAGACGGTCCTGGTGCTGGCTCGTCTAGTGTAGGCTGATTTGGCGTTGGCAAAGATTCCGGTTGGTCCTGGTTTGGGTTTTCATTTTCATCATCATCATTCGCTGAAATCATAACGCAATATTACAATTTGAATCGTAGTAAGTATATACGTTTAGAGTTAGTTTTAGTTGTACTATTACAAGATAAACTATTTGAATGCCTGTGTTCTAGAGGAAAGCTAAAAACATTTCGTTTAATAAAACAAAATAAACTATCCCATGGGTCACATTTAACTTAAGTTCTCTAGAACACTACACATTCAGACAACCACACCATAAAACATAACAACATGCTTAATAAAGTACACTGTGAGCCCCCACTGCACAGCGACTGATCGGTTTGCAAAGCCGACCAGCTTCCGAGGTCGTGGGTACACCCCTCTGAGTGTACCACACAGACAGACAAGGATCCAACAGCACCATTCATAAGAATAGATGCAACAATTCCGGATCAGAGAGATCATACAGATCTGAGACTCACCCTCAAAGAAGGCAGAGCATGATTCGGGAGTCCATTCACCTCCCCAGGGAACCATAAACTGAGCAGCAGCATATGTGGTCTTCCCGTATGATCCAGCCAACAGCCTCAGCTCATAGCGGCCGTGAGGAAAAACACGCACCACTCGATAGGGGCCGCGCATTCCATGGTCAAGCTTGCCCGTGGACTGAGCATACTTGATGACGAAGACATGGTCGCCTTCCTGAAACACACGAGGGGGGCGTCTGTCCCGGTTAACATAGGTGTCCATTGCTGCCTGGTTTCTAGTTAACCGTTCGGCCGTCCTTTGCCTGGTGATTTCTCTTCTTGCCTCACGACTACTTGTAGGGGGCTCCTGGGCGACGTCTCGCACCAGAGCACGAATCGCTGGCGTAGTGTTTTCATGGCCCACTAACAATTTCAGAGGCGATGTTTGTGTAGTCTTGTGCTGTGTTATATTAAGAATTAGTTGCAGACGCCATAATTCCTCAGCCCATTCATGTTTTCTGTGATTTGCCTCAATTCGCAACATGTTTAAGACAGTTCGAGCGTACCGTTCTATTTGCCCGTTAGCGTGATGCATCTCAGCAGTAATGTGATGTAGCTCGATTCCGAGGACTTGCATCCACGACTTGAATCCAGACGACTCGAACATGCGGCCTCTATCGGTCACTATTAATTTCGGTGTTCCAAATAAAGATATAACAGTCTTACAGACCTGCTTCAGTTCGTCCAAGTCTTGGCGGTGGATAGGAGTAAGAAGGCAGAACTTAGTGAAGGCGTCAACAACTAGCATCACGTGCTTAAATCCTTTCGATTCAGGCAAAGGGCCCAGCACGTCGAAGTGTAGGGTGTCGAACGGGACATCAGGTTTAGGCCAGGAGGAAATAGGTTGAAGAGGAGCTCTAGGAACACGTTTATGAGCAACACAAGTTATACAATGACGTATGTATTTTTTTACAAAAGCCCTAAGGCCAGGAAACCAAAAATGTCTAAGTATAAGCTCTAAAGTTTTATCAGCACCAATATGGCTGTGTTCATCATGAAAGACCCTAAGGAGGCTTAAGCGTTGACCCTTCGGTATGTAGGAAAGGAGCCTCGGCTCCTCCCCTACCTGACTGTACCGGTAATAAAGAACATCTTTTTGTACTTGATAACGTGATGAGTCTAACTCTCCCCGTTCTACCGCCTCGATCATGTTACGGGTCTCTTCATCACCGGATTGCGCCATTTGGGCCCAATTACGCGGCCTTTCAATGTTATTGACCGAACTACTGGGGTTGCGACTCAAATAGTCCGCGTGCGGCAACATGGCGCCTTTTTTATATGAGATGGTAAAATCAAAATCTTGCAAGTAAATCCACCATCTTGCCACACGCGGTAACAAATCTTTCTTACTCTGAGTAGCTTTTAATGCGTTACAGTCTGTAACTACCGTGAAACGCAAACCAACTAAGTAGTGCCGGAATTGCCGCAGCGCTTTTACTACAGCCAGGGTCTCGAGCTCATATGAATGATATTTTGGCTCAGCACCCTTAGTCACCTGGCTGTAATAAGCAACCACGCGCTTAATGTTGCCTTGATGGACTTGCAACAAAACCGCACCGTAGCCCAAACTGCTGGCATCGGTATGTACCTCCGTGGGTAAACTAGGGTCAAATATAGCTAAAACAGGTGCGCTGGTCAGATTAGCGATTATCTCCTGCCTGACACGCTCTTGATCTGATCCCCAACTAAACTGAACGTCCTTGCGAGTTAGAAGTGCTATGCATGCTGTCTTAGTCGAGTAGTTTGCGATGTATTTACGAAAATACCCTGCTAACCCGAGAAATTGGCGCACCTGCTTGACGTTTTTCGGGGGATTAGAATTAACTAAGGCCTGAATTTTTCCGGGAGATGGTCGTACTTCGCCATTTGATATAATCCGTCCTAGGTATTCAATCTCGGTACACAAAAACGAACACTTTTTAAGGTTGATCGAGAAACCCGCCTGGGTTAACGTAGCCAAAACCTCTCGCAAGGTCCGCAAACCCTCGTCAACTGTATCGGCCAGGATCAAACAATCATCAATGTATACCAAAACTTTTCCAGCCTCGATGCAATTGCGTAACGTAGTGCTTATAATGCGTTGATACACTATGGGCGCATTAGCCAAACCATAGGGCATCTTTAAATATTCAAAATGACCCTCGGGCGTTACGAAACCGGTTAATGGCACAGATTCGTCATCTAATCGAATTTGGTGAAAACCTGTGGCCATATCTAGCGTGGTGAAGAACCTACACTTGCCCAAGCGATCAATGTGGTCATCAATTAACGGTAGAGGATACCTATCCTTGACAGTTATTTTGTTCAAGGCGCGAAAATCAACACACATACGGTCTGAGCCGTCCTTCTTTTTGACCAATAAAACGGGGCTAGAATAGGGCGACTCCGACTCCCGTATGATGCCTTTAGACATAAGGTCTTGAATAATATCGCGAACCTTCAACTTTTCGCTGTGAGACATCTTATACGGGCGATAATGTACAGGGACATCGCTGCTGAGTTGAATGCGCATACATCCGGTATTGACAGTGGATGTAGCGGTTCCCGAGATCATGTGTTCTGAATAATCTTCTAAGATAGCTTTTAACTTAGTCAAATCATCACCAGTTAAAGGAGTATTAATAACGGGCTGCACATTCAACGCCGCAGTCGACACGGTCAACGGATTTGAATCACGAATAATGCGTTGAGTATTCTTAGTTCGTATGTAAACAACGCCATCTCTATTGAGCACATCTGTTCCGATAATAACAGAGGCGTTCATACATTCGCTCGGAACTACTAACAAATCTACCTGCAGTGAGATACCTTCCAATTCAATTGTAAGCGTCACATATGAATCAATTTGAGTAACTGACTCACCTACCCCCTTTATTTGACAGCTAGTAGTTTTCTTAGCACAAGAAAAATATGTTACAATCGAGGACGATATCAATGATACACCAATGGCTCCAGTGTCGATTAAAATGTCTACTGGAATGCCCTGAATGACACCTACGACAATATCACTGCGCTTTTGCAAAGGAGCCGAGCAGAAGTTGACTTTTTTGTTGTTATTACGTTGCTCATTAACACGTTGTCTGGCAAAACATGATTTTATGTCATGACCCGGCTTTTTGCAGTAAGCGCATGTGATTTCACTTGAAACTGGTTTACTTTCAGAGGAAGATGGTTTCGATCCAGAATCGGTATTAGCACTAGACTTAGGTCGTTTTGGGCACGAAATTTGCCTATGTCCAGACTCACCACAACTATAACACTTGGTTAGAACTTTCTTAAAACCGTGCGATTTGTTCTTGTCCCTATTGACAGTAAAATGGTGATTTGTGCGTTTACTTGTATCTACAACTGCAATTTTAATAGGTTTCACAAAAGTAGACAGATAATTGACCAAATCAACTGGTTTTAAGTTAGCATTCGTTGCTGTTGCCTTCACTTGAGGATCAGTTATTCCTCTCAAAACAATATCTGTGATTAAATCATCGCAAAGACCTTTTACGATACGCAACCGCAATAGGGACTTCCGTGCATACTCGGCATAAGTACGGTACTTATCCGAGTTAGTCGACATTACCTCAAACAAAATACCCGCCGAATCTATTCTTTTAATGCACAAAGGTTTGAAATCAATTTTAAAGTTTGTCCACGTTCTATCATTTGATACCCACTCATTGAGCCATGATTTAGCATCACCTTTTAGACAGTTCCCTATGCGCGAAAGACATTCGTGGTCGCTCCATTTATTGGCAAGTTTAGCCCTATCGACTTCACTAAACCATGTATCAACGTCATGGATACTGGGATCGAAATTAGAGACGTAATAATGACTAGTACCTACGGATTTTAACGAATGTATCGCTTCAACAATTTGTTCCGTGCCTGGTCCAGCGGCGGGCTCAATTGACACTGGGGCATGCGAACGCCTCTCTAGCGCCTCCAAACGTGAGAGCACAGTATTTAAAGAGTCACAATTTCTCTGCACTGGCGGCAAGGAAGGCGTACGCACAGACCGTGAAGACCTCTCTCTGCGGTTAACATTAGTTGCACGACATGGCGAGTACCTATCACGACGACATCCTCGATCACGACGACAGTCTCGCGAGTCACACCTCCGAGAACGTCGTCCCTGCGAAGCCGATCGGCGACTGCGCACACGCTTAGCATGCGACGAACGACTGCGCGGGCAGCTACACGAGCGTCGGTCTCGGGAACGCCGATCCGGAGAACGTCGGTTACACGAGCGCCGATAACGCGGTGTGAAACTACGTGAGTGACTGCGCGAGTTCCGAGTTTCAAGCGATCGATCCCGCGGACGGCTATGCGAGCGTTTACCGCCGCGTGAATGTTTATTCGGAGAACGATTATTACGCGGGCACCTGCTACGCGACTTAGGCGAGCGTCGATTACGAGAACGTGAACGTCCCAGCTTATCCATGTTTCAAACTCTGTTATAAACAACAAAACAAACGGCAACACAAACCTAGTTAACGTAAATGACTATAAAATTATAAGGAATGTAGGTAAGCGAAGAAAAAACAAAGCGTCAACACAAATAGTGTTAATGTAAATGACAGTTAACGAACGTAAACAAAAAAAAGTACCCTCCTAAGAAAATTATATTCGTAACTTTTAAACTAACGAAACTTTGTTCTAAGAAATGGATGAGAACAATAATCAGGATAAAAGTGGGAATGTTTTCTTTATCCCACTTCTGATATTAGAAATCAGAAACGGATAAGATTAAAAAAAACAAACTTTACTTGACCTAAAATTATCACAATTTACAAAACAAAAACAATCAAAAATGACACAAAGGAATTACTCAAAATACAGTAAGAAGAACACAAATTAAAGACTCACGACCTTCTCGTACGACGGATGACAGCAGAAAGAGAGCGCGCGCCCCTTTTACACTGCTTTTATACCGTCATCCGCCGTACCCCTACCCTCAACCTAAATAATAGCCAACAATATATTAATGTTCCCTTTTTATGTTGTAAAGATCCTACTTCATTACAATATGTAATAGATCACCGAATATTCGTAATGAACAAAGTTTTAACTTTCACATGCCATTGGTTTAATTGACGGTTGAATTCGCACAAAACCTGATTATTTTTTCAGAATGAACCGTAAATTTACTACACATTTTCCTTTACTACATAATTTAAGTATGTATTTATATTTTAATTGAACTATTTTGTCCAATTAAACAACAAAATATCGATAGCATTGATATTTTATTCATCGATAAACAAGAACGTATTGCTCATGACACTATTAGTTTTGTGGGGAAAAGACAGCAATACAATAGTACCTAATGAGTGAAAGGGAAAGACATCAACGAGAGTCACTACCTCAGCCACTATAAGTTGAGCTCTTTTTAAAATGTTTGATTTTTATAATTTTACTTAACAGTTGAATATTATCCCATCTTTTTTATAACTCAAGGTCCTGGATAATTTTCCGCACCATTTAACAGCATAGGTATTCTTTTTTTTTTAAGTAAACCGTAACAATCAAACATTCAAACATATTGAATTCTCTAAACTGCTAGCGTCATCACGGGTCTAACTTCTGGTTGACACTGAAGAGATAGATACGCGCATCAAGGTATATTAGTGCTAAGTCACAAATGTGCGGCGCGCATTAGTTGCCTTCTTTGCGGAATCTAGAGGAGGTTATCTGTGCCTGCTATTTATTGCTTACCTCAGCACTCCACCCACCATAAGGAAGCTTAGCAAGCTGATCCTTCTCTGGAACAGCCTTCGAAGAAGGTGGGCTGGTGTAGTCCAGGTGGTTCTTGAAAGACACGTTCTTCGTTTGTTCCTTCTTAGGTTCTTTTGGAGGCGGATCTTTGAGAACTGGCTCTGGTGGTGCTGAAGGTTTTGGTCTGAAGGAGAGAAGGAAAATCAATGTAAGTATTTATACATTTTTAAGATATAGGGGCACATCCTCGAAGGAGACGATTGGACGAACTGGATAGTTTCCGACAGAACTGGAAGGAGTACTTACGGGTTCTCAAGAATTGGAAGGACGCCTGTGCACAGGAGTGAAAAGGAACTGGCTAGGATAAAGGGGCACATCTATGACACCGCCCGCAAACAAAACTTCATTGAAATGGACATAAAAAGAAGGAAAGAAATTTTGATTCAGACATTGAGATAATTGGAAAGTACAAAAAAAAGAGACAGCCTAACCGGCAGTAAGACTATTTGTGGTTGGATTTAAGTATTATAATGTAAGTTAAGCTAGAAACGATGGATGGCCTGTGTGAAGGATGATATGGCAAGAAAGGAGGTGTCTGATGAGATGACGAGTATTAGACAAGTATGGAAGAAGAAGACATGCTGCGCCGACCCCAAATAAATTGGGATAAGGGCAGGAGAATGATGAATGTAAGTAAAGCTAGGTAAGTTACTTCTCAACAGGCAGTTGACTCTGAAGATTGATGTATTCCGCTTCAGCTCCGGCCGACGCACTGAGGCTGCATACCGATGTTATGTCACTGGTTTCTGCAAGTTTTATGTAGTATTGTTTTAGCATAATAATAGTAAACGACTTTGCTTTGAAACAATGTTTGCATATCCAACGACTATTTAAATACCAAGGGTGGACACCGGCTCTTAAACGGTTACCACCTTCCCAGGAAACGGCTAGTCTCCCTTTTTAGGAAACAGCTGGTTTGTTTTTAATAACCGACGAAAAAATTCTATGTGGGGCTTCAGAATGATACTGAACACGTGGTAACCATTTTAGCGGCAGTGTGTCCCTACTAACCTGTATAAGGCTGCCATTTTTCTTAAGAATAATTAATTATTAAGAACAATAATTATATTTACCAGGATGACTGATATTTTCCTTGGGTACTGGAAGCCTAGTCCTGGAGGGCGCCGGTGACCGGGAGTCACGCGTCGTCGATGACTCTGAGCTGGCATCGCTTCCCAGCTTACTGAGCAGCATCTGAAGAAAGTATGTATTAGTATCCAATTAATATTGTATTGTTTGAACGTTTTCACACGTAATTCTCATTTTTTTATTGTGGGTAGATACGTATCATTGGATCACTTGAAAACCAATGGAAGCAGTGATAGCCTAGTGGTGTGACCGTTGGACTGCCAAGTCATAGGTCTCGAGTTCGAACCAATGATGCACCTCTGATTTTTCGGAATCATGTGCGCATTGTATAATTACCAATTGCGGTGAAGGAAAACATCGTGAGGAAACCAGCATGCCTGGGAGATATTTCTCGACGGCATCTAAAGCCAAGTCAGAAGCCCAAGGGTGGCATAAAAACTCTGACACCAGGCTCACCTGGTGTCACCCCCCAGCTCAGCCTAACCACACGATGAAGAAGAAGTTTAAACATCCCATACATTGAGTAACACAGCAAAAGAAAAAATAAAATTAAAGTTTACAATACTTTCATCTCGCTCAGAGTATCTATCTTCTCGTCGAATATATCATATATAATATCGTTCTTGTCGAATATAAACATGAACATCAAAACGTATTTTAATTCAGAATATGAAATCGTACGATTTGAATGGAATTCAAAAATAGCCTTTATAAATGAAATCCGGATTTAAAATATAAACCGTAACTAATTTCGTAACAAACTTCAAACGTGCAACTATAATAATCTTTGTTTGATGGTTATTCGCTTGGCAGCATTTACAAATTAACATATTAACAAAAATAGTGTATAAAACGTACCGGTTATAAACTATTCTACAAGATAATTAGTACGTACCTACAACTATTTTTTTTTTCATAAAAATTTTCAGTGAATTGCAAAATTAAAAGACCGAAATACATAAATGTCGAAGATCGCATTTGTGGGTAATCTGTTCGTCTTTTCTCACAAGCTAGCCCTCAATTTATTTCCTATCTTAACCAAGCTCAAGGACTCCTTACCTGCAACTCATTCTCCTTAGCCTGTAGCGTCCTTCGGTAACGGTTGTTGTACTGTCTCAGTTCTTTCATGCGTCGCTCCAGCTCAGGCCCAGGAGAGCGACATTCATGTGTAGAGGCAGGCCGCAGGGTCGCTCTGATGCGGCCTGCGCCTGATGCACCCGGCCCATTGCGACGAAGCTCCAACAACTAGAAGAAGAAACAACAAGTGATAAAGACGGAGAGAGGAAAACGTCACTGTCAAAGGAAGAAAATAAAAGGAAAAATGTTACCTTTGGTACAAAAACCAGACATAGAGTGCCAGTCGTGCAGAAAATAATGAAGATGGCAATGAGCACGAATAACGCATCTTTGTGATCTTGAAGTACCTGAGAAACAAATGAAAGAGTAAGATGTTAAGCATTGTACAACTGCTTGCCTTCATAAGAAAGAGATAGAGTGAAGAGAGATTTATTAAATCGAAACATGAAATAGGACTAGACTTTACTTACTAGTGTAATAGCAGCTCCCATAATACACATGATAAGTACGTTGTACACCGATAGGCCGATGTGTTGCGAGTCATTCAGAGCTGGTATGGATACATGACGAGTCTCCCATGCCAGGAAGGCGCCAAATACCTGGTTGAAAAAGGATATGTAGTTTAACAAATAAGTCAGGAATATCAAAGGTGTTAACATCGAGCCTTGCGGTACACCAAGCTTCTTATATGGTGTGATTAATCAAACACCCTTGCTAATTGTAAATTGACACGTTTATCCATGTAGGTAATCAACATCTTTCGAAAATTTGAGATGCTTTATTGACAAAGTTCGCGAGAAGCACGATATTATGAGCGCAAACGCTTAATTAAAAATCAAATCTGTAGTATGTATAGTCTGCTTTCGGAGTATTGAAATGAAATATAATGTGAACCAACAAATATTATACGACTATGTAACAACTATAAATACTTACCAACAACAGTCCCTTGTAAGCATAGATGATTCCAATAAAGATAGTCATCCGTTCTGACTGACAGTACTCATTTTCTTGAACTATCACTATATCCTCACTTGAGGGATGTGGCTGAAACATAAAAAACCATCAACTGTTATTATAATAATTAGTCTAAATACGTTTGGAACTTTTTGAACAGCGTTTCTGCTCATACTGTTCCCTCTATTTTTTTTTTACCTACAGCCATATGTGCTATCACAACGAAAGTGAAGCACATACTGGTCTGATCTATTCTATCATGATTTAAATGCAAAAAAAAAAGATTCTTACATAAGGATCCATCTGCTTGGTAGCCCGGTAGAATGGGTCAGAGACCTGCCACGTGGTCATGATGGCCAGGTCGATCGCCAGCAGTACTCCGACTACCATGAACAGCTGGTAGTCTTTTATGACCTGAGGAAAGGTTTCCAGTTAAGCCTTCGTAATAAAGTTGGTCCACCGTTCTACCTAAATGGTATCTTTTGCATTTAGTTCCTAATAATTCTCTCGTTTTGTGTCTCACAGTAATTAATTGATAGGAAAAGAGGAGAAGATTTTTTAAAGATCAGTGATGACCAAAGAAAGCTATGACTTGATGGGACAACAAACCTTCTTATTCAGCTTAACGTCAGTAAAGATGGAGTGAACCCGCCAGGTCTTGGAGAACATGGCACCGAAGGCGAGGCTGAACCCAGCCATCAGGAGCCAGGCTCTAGCAGTACAGATGTACGGAAACGCCGCTGTGGATTCACAGGTCGGAATATTATAGGCAAGGTTGAATTTGTTAATGAATTATTTATAATGGTGTATAATACAATTTGTATATTAGCGAGACCCAGCAAAGTGATTTGAAAGAGAACCTGAAAATGATCTGCACCGTTTCTCGTAAATATTTTTTTGCAGAAATTGTCAAGATGCAGAATTTATTAACGTGTCATTATGTGTGTATGTATATAGACCGAGATTAATGCTGAGCCTCGTTACAATATTGTAAATCGTCATACAACAACATTTCTAATGTATTAGATTTTAAATTCACACATTTAGACATTGTTATTAACATTTTAGTTGCAGAACTGAATAAAACCTCATGCACTTTGGCAAAAACAATCTAATAAAATAAAAATAAAATAAAGATAAACCGGTTGAAATGAAAATGGAAAGTAAGAAAGAACAGATGATGCAGGTGACAAGAAATTTGAATTCAACATTCATCAAACAGTCATCCGTGGGATAGAAAAACACAATAACCATTTGATACATATAACTTACAGACCATAGATGTAAACGGAACAGACAAACACGAAATTCAAACAAGAAAACACGAATAATGAGTTATCAAAGAAATATTATTATCAGGGAAAGGTATATACTCGTACATCTCTGGTCTGTCAATACAAAGCACACGAATAAAAAGAAGCTGTAAGAGAAAACAGAGACATACGAACCGACAACAAGCATCGCGGATGAAGGAGCAAACAAACCAAAACTTGGAAACATGCGCGACTCCTTGGACCTAGAAAATGCCTAGGTCTTTCTCAGAATTAAAATTCTATCAAGGATTTGTGAGAGCTGACAAAAACAATGGCAGGATTGGCAGGTCTCCATGCAATCTCAAAGTCGTATTTAGATTGTGCGTTCATTGGCAAAATACTCTCAAAGTTTAGATCTAATTGAAATTAAATTTAGGATGATTACAGAATATTTTCATACAATGGATTTTGCCAGAAAAATGTTGTCTGGTGGCCCAGTTTATACTCGGCTCTTGAAAGAACGGTATGGCATTTTAAAAGATGCTAAAGAACAGTTCTATTACTTCTATCAAGGATGGGTTGAGAGTTCCCAAAATTTGGTTGAGGATCCACATAGCCCAGGATTGAAGCTCAAGCTTTGGGGGGTGGGATCAAGCTTTTACCTCCGTGCGGCGTGTCCTGAGAAAGACCTAAGAACCAATGGCATTGATGAGATCAGATGACTTTGTAGCGTGGTCGATGATTGTGCTAGCGTCATGCGAGTCGAGAGTGCCTGTTTAACAAGTTATTTTAGTTTCCTTTTAAAATTTTGTAGTTTATGGAAGTGGGAGCTAAGCAACGTTGGTTTATGTTTTGAAGAAATTATTCTAGCTGTAACAATGTCGTTAGGAAATTGAAAGACGAAATAGATGGAAGTCAACTACTGCCCCACATGTGATTTCCATGATAATATTAAAAACCAGACAGACTTACATGGCAAAACCAAAGCCTAGGAAGGTTCCTGAATAAAAGATAATTTAAAGGTTTCCAATCATAATAGCCAATGTTTGAGCAACAAAACTTTTAGCATAACAGCATTTGCTTAGCACCAGCACTCCTCAAAATGATGAGCATGATCGTTACCTTCAGCTCCAAAGACAGAAAGAACACAAAGATATTAGTAAGGCAAGTCAGCACAAGATGGAAGTCCTGAGGTACGTACCGATGCTGCTGAGGCTGGAGTCGAGGCCGAGGAAGATGACGCTCAGGTAGGTCAGCATACACCCTACGATGATCAGGTTGTTCAGGTGAGGAGATGACATTTTTATATATCTGGAGGAGAAGGAATCACGTTTTATTAACAAGTGACACTGCTCACTAATTGGATTTATTATTCTAGACAAATTGAACTGCCTCACATAGGATTATTTATTTCACACACACAGTACAACAGTACAGTGCAGTACATTTTACTAAGATAGCCAATTTATTTATGAGAATACGGAAAATGTAGAAGGGCTTATAAAACGTATTAGATTTAAGAGCGTTTACGCCGTCCATGCGCTGTTTGACTCCAAAACAGTACTTTTCAAACCCTTTAATACCATCAACCTTTTATTTTACAAAAATGATAATTACTAATAACTTTAGGAAATTTCGTTGTCTCAATAGTTGGGGAGAAAAATATTTCAATTAATAGAGTATTGGTAAATTGTATCAAGATAACTCAACAGAGGTTTTCTTAATTTCCCTTTTAGCGTCAGTTTCGACGCTCTAATTATAGGAAACCACTGGCAAACCTAATTAGATTTTTTTTTTTACCTATTGCTAAGATCCTAAGGAATATAGTTGGAGAAGAAAATTTTTTGATTTAGGTTTCTTTATATAAGAAATTAAAGTTCAAACAATGTAAAATATTAAGGAATTAAAATGATTTTTTCACCGATATATCTTACTTGATTTAATATAATAATAGCATAATATAATAGAAGAACATATGCTTTAAAACATCCAATTTAAAATTTCAAATAATTTACAGTGATTATTTTTCTATAAATATTTGAAAACTACTATAAATCACTGCGCGCGAGCAATATCAAATCAGACCGCCGCGAGGCTTTCTAGAGAGAGGACATGTCGCTCGGCGCTCTGCCTGACCCGAGTTGACCTTAGTCGTACTTGGAAGGATAGCGGACGTTTATAGTGTGATTAAAAAATCTTGGTACTTTGATGATTAATTTTTTTTATTATTATTTTTGATGACTGACAATATTTTTAGAGACAACCAATATCTACCCAATTTTTTTACATACGAATTTTATTTATTAAAACTTTTACTTATTTTTTTGTAAATAAGAACATAAATTGTTTTTAAAGTTAACGCCAACCTATTGTATTTCCCTCATAAGAGGTGTCACTAAGAGGAACATCGCGTCAGGTTAAAATATAATATAAAATAAACGTAAGTAAATCCGTATAAAGTGATTTATTTGAATAGAATAAGAAATATTTATTAATCAGTCACAAATCAATAATAATTAACGAAGTTCGGTTTCTTTCTAAAGTTTAGATCAACAAATTCATGTTTGAATAACTAAAAAATGACTTTAATATTAATCATAATTATAGCTATACTTGCAATATGTTATTGAATACTTATTTTATGCACTCGTACTTTAGTAATCCGTGTACGTTCAAATTCAAATTCAAATTAAATTTTACTACAACAATTGCACTCGAACGGATCATAGTGGGTTAGTTTGACTATAGCGCGCGAGAGCGCGCCAGCGCTATACACACAGGCACGCGTGCTTCTGTGTGTGTAAAAAATGCATTGAATTACCTAAACTTGACTTCGCGTGATAGACGTAAACGCTCTTAAGGTTAACATATTTCGCTACCTAGACACCAGCTGCATCTGAATGGTAAGAGCTAGCTCTGGCAGTTGGTTATATTGACAGACAATAACTAAGATGACTTGGAAGCAATTCAATCATTTGGTAGAAAAGGTTGAATCTTTGGTGGCAAGGTTCCAACAAGGGGACTCTTACCTTTGGTTCCGGTAGTGTATGTTCATGGCGAGGAAGCCGGTGGCGAGCAGGATGCCGAGCACGGAGCAGGACACGAGGATGGAGTAGATCGTGATGTTCACCTGCGTGTGCTCGATCAGGCGGAGCGTGCGGTCCTTTGGAGGGTTCCTGCGGAAAATGGTATGATTAAAATTTATTTGATGTTTTGATGTTTGTTGTGACGGTTTGATGAATATTTTTCGTCAAAAGTGTATGTCTTATTATTTTTGAGTGGTAAAGATGTAGAGCATAGCGCGCCATTTTAATGAAGGTTCTGGTGAAGAGCATTCGCTATACTATGCATAAACAAAGAGAAAAATGTTTTTTTTTTACATGATAAGAAGAAAGGAAAACATTTTCAACACAAAAAAAAAATACTGCTATTGCACTTTTAAAATCTTGCTAAGAAGAAAACGTGTTGCGCCGACCCCAAGTAGAATGGTACAAGGGCAGGAAGATGATGATGCACTTGCCAAAATCACAATATTGACTGAATATTGTGTGTAAAATGAAAAGTATCTCAGTTACATTTGCTATTACGTTTACCTTAGCTTTAACCATTATTATTAAAGATCTTGTTTATATTGGAATGCAAACAAAAATATCATCAACAGCAGTTCCACGTACCTGCCAAACCACTTGAACGGCTCTCCACTGGCCAGGTCCAGGTGGTCTCTTTCCGCACAGTATTCCCCGACCTTCACCTCTCCCGTCCCGTCGCCCTGAAATTGCTTCAGCAGGATTGAAGCCTTGCGCTCGTTGTCGTAGAAACGAACTGGACCCTGCCATCAAAAGACTGGCTTGAATATGGTCGAAGAGCAATAAAATTAAAATTAGGTTTCAAGAATCTGCAACATTAATAGGTGAGTCTTTCACATAGAAAAGGAGACTACCTAGTTTGAGGTTCTACATATTTATTGAAATGTTGTGTAACAACACTCAGCCCGTTTTGAAAATATGGGTTCTCGTTTTGCATCATGAGTTTACTTGAGTTCTCTCTAAGACAAACTTCTGGATGCCGTCACGTCATCGTCATCGTCTATTGTCAAATTAAACTTTAAAGGAGACTGACCGTAACACCTTCAAAGGTTACATTGCTGAGAGCATCCAAGAACAGCGATTCCCACTCCTTGTCTCTATACTTGAAGTCCTGGACTGTCTTCTCTTTATACTTCGACCTGACCCGCTGTGCTACCGTTTGTATAGCCAGTGCCATTGCCCATATACCTGAATGACATATTAATATTTTAGTAGGTTTAACTAGTGTTAATAAAACATATTTTTACTGAAGAAACGAGAAACCTACCATCATAAGTGTAGCCATGGAATCTGGAATATTCTAGGCCTCTTCTTCGATCGTATTCCACTTGGTAGTCTTTCGCAGTCTGGAAGAAGAATCATCAATTAAATGAAAAACAAAACAAGCAACAGACTCCACCATTTTCAGTTCTCTTTGCTCACGAATCATTTGCTGGGACATAGCGCGGGAAAGGGGCAGTTACTCGAAAGTTAATTTATTGTGCGAACGCACAATAATAATATGACATGAAAAGGTACTTTCTCAAAAAGGCGAGAATTCACAAAGAAACGGACACTTTTTATTTCTTAAATTACAAACAAACGACGTTGCAGAGTAGGTGTACTTACAATGCCCGACACAGTCATCTCGCCAGTAGTGGACAGCGGTAGCAGGTCCGTGAGGATGGTGGTGTCGAGCGCGGCGGTGAGGTTCCGCTTGGAGCAGGGCGCGTGGCGCATCCACCACTTGTTGCTGTACGTGCCTAGCAGGAGCCACGTGTAGGCGCGCCCGTACATCTCTAGGCTGTGGAGGTGGGACACATTCTTAAAGATTCATTTAAAATGAGTTACATACAGTTAGATTAGAAGAAAAGGAATCTGTGGTCTGAGTGAATAAATGAATCAGAATAAGTTTCGAACTGAAGCGGAAATGAACTCCTTGAAGGATTTGGGGAGACCTTTGCCCAGAAGTGGGACAATAAGGGGGAAAAGCTAAGCTCTGAACTACTATGGTTGTAAATCTTAAAGGATTGAGCGTAGCAACTAGCAAGTCGCAATATGATTAAACTGATTAAAATTTCACCTCAAGATCGTTTTCCAAACTTTAAGCATTCTTACATATGGTTCTTGAGCGGACTTAATGCCACAAGAAATTCTCTACCAGTCAACCTTTGGGTTAAATGTAGGTATATACTTATACAGGCTGTTGCTTTGCAACCTCATCAAATTCAAGGAGGTAAAGTATGCTAATGATTCTCGACCCGAATCAATAATAAAATGGGTAGGTATTCTTTTTCTAAAATCGGAAATCGGTAATGTACGAGTATACCACCACCCGTATTAAAACGCGGCCCGTCTAATACTAGCCCTATAACCGCGCTTTCACGCACACAAACAAATGCAGACGTTTATTCGACAAACGGGTGATTCTCCTCTTGTGAGAAGGGCTTCATTCTGTAATAGTGTCAGCGTTTATTATTATTGACCAGGTGGGTTATCATGATCTGTTAGTGCAGGAATGTTATAGTGTTATTCCGAGAGTGGGTAAGAGATGGCGCTAGACAGTTGTCTAGCGCATGTAACCCCCCTGGTACCGTAATTTAAATTGATTATTTACGTTACCTCCTGAATTTTGATGAGGATGCAAAACTACATCTTGCATAGATACTTTATACACATATACAAATAAAATAACATTAATAAAATACATCTTCATCCTCAATAATAAGAGGGATTCTTAGTCGTTTCAAATTAATCATGAGATAGACAGTTCATGACTTACTTATAAGCCTCGCAGAATATGTGTAACGCCCAAGTCTCGTTGAAGTTTCCCAGGATGATCCTGACATCTTTCTCCTTGAGCTTCGAGAGTGCGGTCTTCACCTCCGTGGCGAAGCTCTGCGTCTCTTCTATGAGAAACCCGTTGGTGTCCAGGTCTGCTAGGAGACGGTTGTGAGCCTGTCATAAACGGAAATATAAGATTTCTTATGCTATGCAAATATTTTGAAATCATTGGAATATTATTTGTATAATTGTGTTACTATTTTCTAGGAGACTCTACTGGCTCATAATCACTCTGTTCTCAATCGACGCCTACAAAAATATTGCGGAAAATATATCAAGGATCACTAAGTACTTACCAAAGCATATCTCGGCTCATTCTGGTAGATAGTCCCAACTCTAGTCCAATTGAAGTGCTGCAGCAGCCGGATCCTAGGCAGGTTGAAGGCGTTCTCCGAGGGCACGATGCGGAAGAAGTTGGGGAAGGCTTCCTTCGTAAACATCGGGTGGGTATCCGCGTAGGACAGCTGGAAGATACGCACAAGGAGGACAACCGAACCAGTGAACACATACACAACGAAAAAGAAGTGTATGTGTTCGAAGAACCATCATTAATGGCCTAAGGACCAATAACTGAGAGTATTTATCATCTGCCTAGCCTTTACCCAACTATGTTGGGGTCGGCTTCCAGTCTAACCGGAGGCAGATGAATAATGGCCTAATGACTCCTCAATCATGCTCTCGCACGAGAGACTGGCAAGGATACCAGCAATGTTCTGCATTACTTATATTCCTTTTAACACATCCAAGCTTCTGCTTAGAGGGCCTACCACAATAGTGAAACAGGTACCTAAGGTTCAGACCAACTATAAACCTTCGATCGTCAGTCCACGAATTTTCTGCGATAACTAATTAATACTGCCAGTTTATCTCCTTCCTCCACTTATCTACCACCTCCTGCTCTCTCTCTCTCTCTCTTTTCTTCAAATTTTCTTCAGCGTGGGTAAGAGACGGAGCTATAAGTCCTTCAAGCCTTATCTCTTACCCACTGAAGCAAGATTTCAATAAGACGTAGTGGCAGACCCCAGGATAAGCAAAATTGCTGTCACTAAACTAGGATCTAGTTTACCAATACTGTTGTTACAATTCTATTAACAGCTAGAATTTATAACATTTAAGGCTCCCGAAGTCCATTGGCCAACCATCGTAGAACTAACCTAAGCTTATCTATGTACACTAACTTATCCCCCCTACCTGGGTGAGGTGCCAGTGCTTCGACGCCTTGGCGATGGGATCGGTAACGTGGGTGCAGGCGGCGCCGAACAGCATCAGCTTGTGGGGGCCGCTGTGCATCATGTCGAAGAATGATTTCACTCCTACTGCGGCGTTGCACTAGTGGAAATGTAGAATGTTAGCTAGAACTTCTATGTGCATTTTTATTTCGTTATTTATCGAATATCTAGTAAACAAATTACTAAAACATGAAGGTTGATTGATATTTCATCTGGTACAGCATCAAGACGTTTGGACGGTATTGGCTTTGATCGTTTCCCCAGAGGTATAGTTTGCTACTCACCTCGGTATCGTTCCACCACATGTGGAGCCGGTAGTTCCTGAGCACAGAGTCATGTTCGTTGACGTGGTCCAGAGCTAGTTTCACGCTAGGCATCACCCCTCGACCTACAACAGTTTTTAACGCTCCTTGGTACATTGGATTGGATAGAAACGGATTAAATTGAACTGGACTGATTGCATTTTTTGAATATGATTATGGATAACCATAAGAGTAAGGTAAGACTAAAGAAACGATCGATGGACTGTGTTGAAGATGATATGGCTAGTAAGGAGGACTGCTGAGATGACGAATACTGACAAGTACGGAATAAGAAGACATGTAGCCCCAACCCCAAATAAATTGGGATAAGGGCAGGCACTGTCACGTAACGTAACGATATACCGAGATGACGTCAAAAGGCGGTCTGTCCCGCAACGTGTTAATAATAAAATTCAATTTCAACATCTTTGACTTGTACGTTTTAGCTTTTAGGGGTAAAAAGGTCATCGAAGTATCAAGGACTCTCTTAGTATTACGAAAGTTTATGGGTGACTTCAATCAGCCCTAAAATATGTATGGTGGGTGAGAATGGGATCTCAGAGAATTCCCCCAAGTAATGAGTGAGTGACCTTAATAAAACTTTACCTAACCAAATGGATAGTAAGTAGGTATCTCTTCTAAGTGAACTAATATGGAAACTTCTCCAAACTTGGAAATTAACCGTAACTTCGTAGAAACTGCCTGAAATCGTTTCGGTTTCTCAGGTTACTTCTTACCTAAACATTACAAGCAATTTACTTAGGCAATGCTGTTATTTCGTTAAGTAGGTGGATGCGTAAAAAACAAGCTTTGGCAATATCCATTATTAGACCTGCGATTAATTCCTCAAAGGTTTTCATACCCATTGCGATTTACGAACAAATGACGAGTCCATCTTCTTATCTCGTAAAGGTACTTTCCTTCCAGGTGATGTTGAAATATTCCACCCTATATAAAGCTCATACCAAGATAAAACATAATGACTTCTTAAGAAAGTTCTCAGCGAGCGGATGGTAACGGGGCTGGGACTGACAGTGTCGAGTGAGCTAGGTGCACTTAGGTGCACCACAAATCAATAACAATAACCGTTCTGTTTCTGATTTCTGTCAATCATTTGAAGATGTCATGATGAATTTTTGGTTTCGGAGACAGACTGATGTTTTAAATGTGTTTAGGTCGCACTAAACTTATAGGTACCTACTTAAGTCGCCTGGAGATTATTTAATTGGTCCTCAACTATGATTATATATTAAATAGATACCAGTATTAGAGTTCTCGACGCCCTTCCCAAATGGGAAGAAGCCCGCTATGTAGACATCGGTCCTTCTGTTCAGGATGGCGTCCAAGTTCGGCTTCTGCGGGAAACCCTGGCTGACGGCGACAAGCGTGAAGAGTAGCAGCAGTTCCATGGCTGGAAAAAAGGTTTTATTTAGCCTTTGAAGTTGAGACAAGTTTATACAAGGTGGAAGGGACACCGACGCTTTAACGGTTACTACGTCAATCCATCGGAACCAAAATTAGCTACGAAACTAATTAAAAAAAAAAACAGTTATTCCATACATTTTGACCGTGTAGGTATTGCAGTTTTGTAGGAAACAGCTATTTTTTTAAATAACCTACGAAAAATTTCTATGTGGGGGTTCAGACTTCAGAATGATGTAGGTGCTGAATACGTAGTACTTAACCGGGTATTCCTTCCACCCCGGATACACATGAGGGGGTTTTTGAGTGTGAACGCGGTCTACGACAAAATACACGTGTAAAACTAAACACCCTTATAAACCCAATAAACCAAAGGTTTATTATTACATTCTTGCTCTATGTTATGGAAGTTAATTACGAAAAGCGCAGATATTTAAGTCTTTATCGCGCATAGAATATGAAGCCGAGTAATAAAAAGGAAAAGGTACATTTATAATTCCGAGACGGGAATTATTATTTCCTATTCATAATGGTGGGGGTGTAAGGAGTCCCAACTAACATTTCTTGGGACTCAAGCCAACCTGATCTGCCCGTGGTGCACCCTGCTAACAAACAAACAAGGCTATGGCAACACGCGCTGGACCAGCGTGGTGGGTTACGGTCTAATCCCCCCCTAATGGATAGAGGAATAAGAGATAAGACCCAATTGCCCGGCGACTCCAGCGGTTGTGCTGGCGTAGACGGACGCGTGCACAGCCATGGGGTCAGGGTACCTAATAATCTCCAAGTGAGATCGATTAACCGTCAAACAACCACAGCAAGTTAAATAACGGACCCCGATACGCTTAACATTCTTACCTATTATGTCCGGACATTGATGAAAGACGAGCGGCTAATTGAACTTGAAAATGCTCTTATAGAATGATATCAACTGGGACATTTTAGGCCTTTCAGAGGTCAGAAGAGAGGGCGAACACACACAAGAAAGAGACGATGCTATATTCTTACACTTCGGTGAAACCAGGGGACGGCACGGAGTTCAAGGTGGCAAAGAAGTGGAAGGGTAACATCATCGAATTCATGGCGTACCCTGTGCGTATCGCGGTGCTCAAATTCCGACTTACACCTAACAAAACCCTAACTGTTGTACAAGTTTATGAACCGACAGCTGTGCATACCGATAACGACGTAGAAGATTTCCATGATACTGTCAACGGAAGCATGTGATGAGAATAGGGGCACCTGGAACATGGTCATTGTTGACTTTAACGCCAAGGTAGGCAGAAGACAAGAACTGGACAGTGAAGACACCCTAGGTCACTTTAGCTTAGGGGACCGCAACGAACGAGGTGTTCGCCTAACGCAGTTTGCCTTCGAACACAACATGCATATAGCCAATAGCCTATTTTTAAAGAAACTACAAAGGCGATGGACCTGGGTCGCTCTTAATAGTAACACACATAATGAAATTGACTACGTAACATAACATATATATGTGACAATTAAGAACATTAGTGTAATCAACAAGATTAAATACAGCTCCGATCACAGACCAATCCGCGCGAAAATTCGAGTCAATTTCAAAATCCATCGGGCATAAAACCATCAAAGAGGCTCCCAAAAGCGACACTTATAAACAACTTAGAACATTTTAATTTAGAATTATCAAATTAATTTAAAGACCTAAAGGCTGATGAAACAGACGCAGAAGATCAGTATAGCAAAATAGTCACCGGAATCAACAATAGTTATAAAAAAAACACACCCAAAAGTAGGAATAAACTAACAGCTCACAGCATTCAGTCGATGGACAAACGAACCACCAAAGAAATCGGGACTGCAGAATATAGAACAATAGACACAGAAGTCAAAAGAATTATTAGGAAGGATCTGCGAAATCTTCATACGCATTTAGTTAAAACAGTTCTAGAAAAACATTCATCTTTAAGAGTACTTAAACATGGAATAAGCAAAGGAAAAGCTTGGATCAATAGTCTAGTAGATGATAAAGGAGTAAAACACTACAGCAGAGAAAAAATCCTGGAAATTGCTACAAAGTTCTTTAAAATATTATGTTCAGATGACCTAGAACCCACTTTTCAGGCTGGTGGAGCAGGAGAAGAGTACCTGGAAGAATATGTTGAGGCTTTTGTTCCGCAGTGGGACATACAAGGCTAATAAAAAAAAATCATAATATTCTGCGGAGAAGTTGCGTGGTGTAACTGCTAGGGAGGCCGGTTGGTACTTACCTCTAACCAATATTGGTAACAGGTGTGGGGAATCTTATTAGACGACCCTATGTAAAAAAAAAACTTTTGGAAAAACTGCTCTTGTAAATTATATATTACCTACTTGTAAAGCTCAAGTTTAATTTCTGCATTGAAGACTTACGAAATTCAGTAGTTACTTTATTTTTGGTAAAGGCGCCCAACTGGGTCTTGTTGGGCGCCAGCATTGATGCACATTGCACAATACCCGCTAACCTATCAAGCACAGTACTACCATTTATTTAGACTATGATCCTAGCTTCACTTTTGATTAGGTAAATAGGTACTTCAGCTGCATCCGGTGAGACTGGAAGCCGACCCCAACATAGTTGGGTAAAAGCTAGGAAGATGATGATGACTTTTGATTATAAACCTAAAGGAAACTTAGGGTCTTGTTAGTCGTTATGAGCTGAATAATTTCCAATAAAGAGACACAGTTATCGTAAGTCTTCCACTGTACACTGATAAGCTTACCGTGCGTTAAATCTGAACGCCATCGCCAGGAATATGATAGTACGCCATCACTACAACGCGTTTGGCGTAGTTTGTACTGTAGTAGGAAGCAACTGGTAGCTCATTAATGCCATTATTTTCCTTCTTATTTGCATCATGAAATAATCATTATACCTGGTCAATAAAGTAAGTTGTCTCCCTTCCGTCTCCGTGTCTTCCTTCTGTTAGTAAACCTAGATTCGACAGTGATTTGAATACACATGGGTTAAAGGACTAAAATAAATGCAATATCTTAGTTGGTCCTTTGGTTAATGGGTAAAATTAACCACGTAGCTCAAGAATTTAAGAGCCAAAGCCAAGCAGAAAACACCCCCTTGAAGATTGAAACCTATTCTACGAAAGACTATATAGGTCTGTATGATTCTATCCACATCCAGGTCGATATAATATCTAGGCATAGATAAAACCACGCCAAAAGAAGCAGAAATTGTTCCAACCTTCAACCTTGCTACAGTGATCGATTGTTAGTAGATAATGAAGAATGATTAATTATTGACATCTCAATTATTACTCAGTTACTATTACTCAATTATTGAGGTCATTACACTACCGTCCAAACCAACCCTATCGTTTTTCACACCTACCTGTGTACCTAGAAAATCAATTCACATTTTACATAGGCCAAGTCTTGCTCAGTCTCTATCACAGAAATCCATTAAAAACTTTAATTAAAAGCAAAAAACTCACTTTTACCGCCCTTAGAAACACTTTTAATGTTCTAAAACCACACAATTGTGTGCTATAAAAAGATCGGCATGAGGTCACCGCGAAATCACCACTTTTACACCAATCACCAATGAAAATAACCGAAACTATGACCTCTATTGGATAGAAACACCATTTTTTGACGAATTTTGACTAATAATCATTAACAAATCATGAAAGCGAAACTAAAATCTACATTTTCACCTGGAGCCGAGCTACCAGACGAAGACAAGGGCTTGGAATGCCGTCTAAACCTTCATGGCATAGGAAACTCGACTTTATTTTAACGACGATAAGATTTAATACTTCCCCGCTCACCTTGCTTTGTACATTTTTACTCACAGTAGCTTTAGACGTAAAACGCTTCCTCTGTTGAAATCAAAACTGAACTTTAAGGTCTGCGAGGATAAAGTGCAATTTCAGTTGCCTGGTGAGGGTCGTAAGGGTGTTTTAGCCAGGGTAGGTTTGTGCAAACAGATGAAGTTAGGCTTCAGCGGTGGAAATCGATAGAGGGGTGGTTTCAGACGCAACGTTGGGCGGAATTCAACCCCTGATATCGATGGCATCTTATCGTGAAAAAGTGAGGGCTACCGAAGTTAAGTAGACAAGCGACCAGATCAACAGATAATCTGAACTAGTAATACTGACATGAGGAAAGTGTTTGTAAGTCTTAGCCGCACGGGTCCTCAAGGTTAAGTAATGTGCTGGCCAAGGTTGTGGATGGGTGACCATTCATTACATACTGAGTTTCCGCTGTGTCCCGGAAAGCACTTTAAGCCGTCGGTCCCGGCTGTCATTTGTAGATCTTTGATCTTTCTTTCTTGAGCCTAGATTGCGATGTACTTAAACAATTTTAAGAAATTGATTCCAGACACAACGCTGTCTTTGTTTTCACCGCGTGAATGATGGCGACTTGGTGTTTCGTCCGAATTCGATTGCCTCTGGACAAACGACCAAGTGCGATGTACTTAAACAATTTTAAGAAATTGATTCCAGACACAACGATGTCTTTGTTTTCACCGCGTGAATGATGGCGACTTGGTGTTTCGTCCGAATTCGATTGCCTCTGGACAAACGACCAAGTGTAAAAGAACGGGATCAAGTAGGTCCCATCTTCGGGGAATCTTTTCCGGTTTCATGGTTCGACTTCATTGAAAGTACTCGTAGTGTTATAAAGGCATCGGGTGCCCGAATTCGGAGTAGTCATTCGACCACCCGTATACGGTGTAACGACCAAGTGGAATTGTACCATAATAGGTACACGCCAAACCTTCGAAGTCAAGCAAGTCGAGCAGCTCCTGGCCAAGGGATTAAAGACTCTTGCTCATAGACATTTCTCTCCATTCTATCGACAACAGACATTAGCTTCCCCCATGTCTACGCTCCGCTTATCATAACGCATGCGCGGACCTGGGGGTAAGGAACACGGAGTAACGGGTAAAGGAGAGGTGTGTCGCACTCTATTTTGTGGTCCAGCTCACTATTGCCGGGCGTCGCTTCCCCGGCTCCAAAATGAATATATCAACACACTTTATTGATATTCTCCATGTTTTTCGTACCTACTCCTCTGGTATTTATTTAACGAGGATGAATATTTTATGTCATTTTCGTTTTAGGCCAAGGTTTTCTCTGCACGCAGGCTTTACCAGACATTTTTTTCTGGTTATTTTTTTATTGCGTGTGTTCTGATAGTTTAAGATTTATTTCTTTGGGTAATGTGCTCAGCATAATTGTTTGGAGTTCTCATTGCCGTAAGACCTAGTAGGCTACGTATGACGTACGTTACCTTAGTGGCAATAAGTGACCTCTGTCTTGTTAATATCAGACTACAGGAGGGAAACTTCGTTACGGGTTTATCTTCTAATTATTTTGTTGAACGATAAAAGAAACAGCCGAAACAAACTCAGAGGTTCTTTAACCTTTTTTATCGGTCCAGATAATAATCTTGGTCAAGTCACTTATAGAACTATGCAAATTGGTGACCTAAGCACCTACTTTGTTTTTATACCTACCTACCTACTTGTATTTCTCATCATGATTATGCAATTTTAAACATGATGTAAGTAGATACTTAGGTACCTATTATTTGTGTGCCTTGTGAATCATTTAGATAAGCTAATTAATTATCACAATGTTTTAGGTCTTATTTATTGGTTAGGTAATTAATAATAGCAGTAGCAGTTACCTACATAGGTACCTATCCCATGTCCACAAATTTACAAACGAGTCATTGTTACCTCTTATGAGTTCATGTTTCGAGTTTCCTTCAAAGATCTTCGCTACAGATTTTTTTACCAATCTGAAAAGAACCAACACTCCAACTCTTGAAGGTATCGAGAGCAAAAGTGGACCAGCAGGGCCGTAGGCAGGGGG
The DNA here is from genome assembly GCA_964057025.1 of Standfussiana lucernea. Classification (NCBI taxonomy): domain Eukaryota; kingdom Metazoa; phylum Arthropoda; class Insecta; order Lepidoptera; family Noctuidae; genus Standfussiana; species Standfussiana lucernea. The sequence continues at coordinate 1,359,873 of OZ059809.1, forward strand.
GGAGTTCACCCCCCCCCCCCCTAACAGAATCTCGGACATGGAATCTGGATTGGCTCAATGAGTATACATGGTGATTATGGGTAAATGCAAGGGGTGAACTTAAACAGCCGGTTTTTACATTTTGTAAAGAAAACAAACTATCCGCCGTAAAGGAATATTTCGAGCTCGCTTTGCCCCTTAAGTACCTACTCTCTCAAATTAACTTCACAGTTTCTCTTATTCTCATTTCTGTACAAATGAACAAAAACAACCTAATTTATCAGAGGACGGGTCCTAAAATTTTCCTAGCTGCAACCCTAGGACCAAGAAAACTGCCTCGAGGAACCCAAGACTCTTTTCACTTGGGTTCAGTATTTGAAGGCGTGAAACTGTGAAACTGTGTTGTATTCGTTTGTTATAATGCAAGTGTTAGTTTTGGCCATTGTGCATGCTTATACCTAATGTGTTGTTGTGTGTGTTTCTACGGCATTTCGTCACGCAAAATGTCCGAATCTAAATTAGAATAAAGAATAAATAAAAATTCTTACAGTTTATGAAAAAACCGTGTCGTATTTCAAAGAGTAGAACTTATAATAATAAGAATCATTTCAAGTCACCTAATTATTTTATTTTAAACTAGCAGTGCTGTTGCCCGCGACTTCGTTCGCGTGGAAATTTGTATAATAGCATATGTCCTTCCCCAGGATATAATCCATCTCCTTGCCAAATTTCATTACGATCCGATCAGCCGTTTAGTTGTGAAAAGGTAACAAACAAACAAACAACAGAGTTACTTCGCATTTTAATAAACGCATCAAAATTGAACAAGCCTAAGGATAACATTTCTTCCATAAAAATAGGTGATAAAACAGTAACCCATCCACAGGATATATCAAATGCTTTTAACAATTTTTTTGTAGACAAAATTAAACTTTTATCTGATTCAGGTGAGAAAGTAAATTTAAATATTAACAAATCAAATCAATCTATGTTTATGGCACCAAGTACACCATACGACATACTTACTTCAAATAATTCGATCGCTGAAAAACACTTCAAGCGTCGGGCATGATGGGATATCCACAAAAATGATAAAATATGTCGCTGATAATATTTGTGATCACCTAAGCTATATTGTAAACATATGTATAAGCACAGGAATATACCCAGAGAATCTGAAAACGGCAATAGTAAAACCATTATTTTAAAAAAACAATAAAGAAAGCATGAACTCTTACAGACCCATAGCCCTTATTCCCATATTATCTAAAATCTTTGAAAAAAATATATATACACAAATGTACAATTATTTAGAAAAAAAACATTCTTACAGAGGATCAAAAAGGTTTCCGCAAAAATAAAACTATAAATATGGCCATTTTTGATTTCATAAATAATGTCATGGCTAACGTAGACAAAAGAAAGCCGGTCTGTGCAATTTTCTGCGACATGACCCAGGCTTTCAACTACGTCAATCATGTCATGACATTCTCATCAGTAAATTAGAAGCATACGGCATCAGGGGAAATATACTAGAACTAATATTAAAAAATCGTAAACAATACACTGAAATTTCCAAAATAAACATCTCAACTAAAAAAGATGAAGTATATAAATCGGAAGAACGAATAGTGAAGTACGGAGTCCCACAGGGGAGTGTATTGGGTCCCTTACTATTTATTATCTACATAAACGATCTACCCGGTATAACAAAATATCCGATTTCACTTTTTGCTGATGACAGTGCGGTCACCATAAACTCTAACAATAAAAATGATTACGAAAACGAAATTAATGAAACAATTACTTCAATAATTAAATGGCTAAATAACAATAATTTAAAAATTAACCTAGATAAAACAAAAGTGATATTTTTCTGTCAACGTCTCGCAGCACCAAACCTAAATATCAATTAAGGATCAATTCTAAAACAAGTAGACTCTTACAAAATTTCTAGGTGTAACAATTGATAAAAGTCTAAATTGGAATGAGCACACAGAGCTTTTAAATAAAAGAATTAATTCCTCGGCTTACGCGCTCTACAAACTTGCACCCGTTATAAGCACCGATGCACTTCTTACTGCCTACCATGGGATTGTCGGTTCCATATTAAGGTTTGGCGTTATATTCTGGGGAAACTCGGTCAGTAAGGAAATGATATTTAAGTCCCAAAAAAACCGGTCAAGTGCGAGTTGGACTCGCGCACCGAGGGTTCCGTACAAACCTGTGGGTATATACCTTTCTTTTATATGACGAAACTAAAAATTTACGGTTTTCGTAATTTTTCCTATATCTGTACTATAAGACGTGACTTCGTACAAAATTTCAAGATTCTAAGTTCACGGGAAGTACCCTGTAGGTTTTGATTCCCGTGCGAGTTTCGAAAATTTGCGGAAATTTGCGGCCTAAGTGGCTGTATCTTTTGATTGCGTTGACTTAGAAGGTTGATTTTTCTACAGCTTCCAGGGACAGTAGAACTAAGTATCATATAGAAATTCATTTTGATACCTCCACGCGTTCCTGAGAAAAACGGTCTTGACAGACGGACGGACGGACGGACGGACGGACAACAAAGTGATCTTATAAGGGTTCCGTTTTTTCCTTTTGAGGTACGGAACCCTAAAAAGGTGCATTAGGGCCATGTTCGGTCTAAAGGTTACCGATAGTTGCAAACCATATTTTATTGAGCACAACATTTTAAGTTTACCTTCCTTATTTATATATGAAGTAGCTTATTTTGTACAAAGTAATCTTAAATTATTTAAAAAAATGTCAGAAGTCTCGATTCGCAGTCGTCGTGATAATGATATGCTAGAAATACTTAGTTAGGCCGAACACGACACTAATGCACCAGTAATATATAATAAAATCCCTAAACTTATTAGACAATTACCAACTAGACTCTTTAAAAAACAGCTTAAACGATTTCTTATAACTAAATGCTATTACAGCCACAGATATAATAAATACAGGAGATATGGCAAGGAGGCGTGGCGCTTGCGAACGCATCTAGCCGCAAAGAGGCTTGTTGCCAGTTTCCGCCATTAGTCGAATGTCAACTTGCGACGTCTTCACTGCTTGTGATTTTTTACAAAATGCCGCGTTGTACAGAGGTTGTTTGCAAAAATAACACCTCTATTGTGAATTATACGAAAGATGGCATCTCATTTCACACGTAAATACTAAAATATGATTGTTTTTCTTATTAAATTCATTTAAACATTACTTCGTGATACTAGAAACACGGTAAAGTACCAAAAGCAATTATTTTCATTAGGAACAACAACCATTGTTTGTTTAATACACATCGATCAATGAATCGGCTGGTCTAATAGTGCAATGGATAAGTGTTTTACTGATACTCTCACTCACACGATAGTTTCGTGAAGCGGGTGTGTTTTAGGTAGATAATTAGAGAGGTGATGTCACTTTTGTGGTTGTCGATATTTTATACGATCCCTTAGTACGAATGATTACACAAGGGTAAAAAATTAGACTATTTTTGTTACATGGAACTTTATAGCTGTTGTTTACTAATGTGAGGTACTTAATGATAAAAATTATATAATTAATTACTGAAAAATACAATTCATTACTATTTCTTGATTACTCGACTTATCTTTTATTGAATCAAGTATGGGTTTTTAATTTATTGCGGTACTCTTACACATGTATCATTGATATCATCATCACAATTCACACCTTGGTTTTATTTTAACATTTTAGCTATCCGAAGTATCCAAAAATAAAAGAAAAGTGGATAAATGCGACAGGAAAAGGTCCAAACTGGTTTCCCACAAAAAATAACACATAATATGTTCGTCTCACTTTGAGCCAGCTCGAATTCAGGTGCAAAAATAGTACTATATTTTTATATATAAAAAGGGCAGATTAAAGGTAACTGAATTTCATCGATACTATTTTTTCTACGATTACCTCTTCACATCACTAGTTGCGATGTGTGTTTATTCTGAGTCCGTAGCTACAGGTAGAAGCCCCGCCCCATGTATGCCTGTGTTCTATTAGTGAGTTTATTAGTGTTGCTGTAAGTTTCTTTGTGTGCGGGAGAAATATGAGCTCGTGTGCCGTTCTTATAGTTTTTGCTTTTGTGTTAGTGAATTAAGTGGGGAGAACACGGCGACATCTGAACTCGAATACATTTGTTTACAAATCATATCTCCTGTATTTATTATATCTGTGGATAAAAGCAAACTTAAATGTAAACAATATTAGTCACGCGCGGACATTTTACAGGAAAGTACGTAGAGTGTTTGCAAATAATTTTTCGCGTGCGATGTATTTCCAATACACAAATGTTCAGTACACCAAAATGGTGAGGACTTTGGCATAGTGTGGTGATAATGTGGCTCTAGCTTGCAGAACATTCAACCAAAGGGATGGTACCAGAGTAGACCGCAGGTTTATGTTAGCTGCTGCTCAGCGGCTTCGCGACCATGGAACGTTCCGTCCGAACACGGCCATCGACAGGAGAGCCAATGTGCCTACACGTACTCGTCTTCAAAACGAAATACTGGACTATTTCGACGAGAATCCCCATGCCAGTACCCGAGAAGCAGCGCCACGCTTTGAATGTAGTCAAATGCATGTGTGGAGAACACTTCGTGGTGATAAAAAACATTCATTCCACCTCAGAAGATGCCAGGAGCTGACTCCAAACGATTTCGCACCACGCATGCAGTTCAGCCGCTGGTCACTAGAAAATTGGCAGCGGAACATAATTTGAAGTTTTGAACAGATGAAAGTACATTCACACGTGTGGGGATGTACAATCAATACAACATACATTTATGGATGCACGAAAATCCTCACGCATGCAGAGTGACCTTCCAACACCGTTTCTCAGTTAACGTCGGGGCCGGTGTCACTGGTACATACATACTGGGGCCTGTTTTCTTACAAAGATTAACACAGGAGACGCATATTTACTTTTTTACGAGAAACTCTACCTACGCTGCTAGAAGACAGCTCTTCATAATTTACAAAAGGTTTTCTACCACCACGATGCTCATTTCACTAGGAGTGTTCGACAGTAGCCTGCCAGATCAGCTGATTTGACGCGTCTTGTCTTTTTTTTTTGTGGGGACGTATTAAATCGTTAGTTTATTTTAGTGAAGTCACAAGTGCCGAGGACCTAAAAACAGGATAGTGAACGTTTTTGAAATAGTGAAAAATGACACTGAAGTGCTTTCTAAATTAAAACATCAATTAAGAAAACGGGCATTAAAATGTATTGAACAGGGTGGTGGACATTTTGAAAGTGGTCTAAAAGACGTAGTCGTCGAGTGTTTTGGCAATCAGTAAGTTATTCGATTTTTTAAATTATAGTAAATAGGAATTTGATTCACTTTTAGAATCGCCGTCTTTGAATAATGTTGTCGTACCGCCTCCTATGTTTAGCAGTTCATTATTATTTACACTAGCATAACATTTTGTAACGATTATTGCTAATTATTCAGAGTCGACAGTCCAAAGCCTGAAAAGTGTGATTGAAAGATGCAATCAAATGTTTACGAGACATTACCTACAGCTGTGTCGAGCGGCGTTAACTCGTCTCGAACGCGAGCGAATAGGTACCTACTAGGCTAGCACGACCCTCATACCTACGCGTGCGACTGTGTGCGTTTGTGGATTTGTACTGCGACCACAACGTTCTTCCGGAATTAGTATAACTAATTTAATTAATAATCAATGCCTACACATGTTCAATTAAAAATGTAGTGTATGTATTATGATTATAACATAATATTCTAATTGGGGTGTTTGAGGGTGTGCGTTAATTACGTTACATGTTGTATATTAAGTTCATCCTATGGCTTATGGCCAAAAAAAAATGTTGTACGCCACTCCTAAATGGCAAAACATGTAGCTACATCTACTTTATTTATAAGAACTGTATACATACTACTCATGTTTTTACAAAATAAATATCTTTATCTTAAAAATATTAGCATGGTAATATGGTTTCTTCTACAAATCTAAAACTCTTGATAAACGAATTTAAAAGCACTGCTACAAGTTCATAGAGTTTACTTTTGAATCCATACTTTGAGAATTTGACACTAAACGAATCGTTATTGCCATACTAACTAAAAACGTTCCGTTACTTCCATTCGGCGAGAGCGTGACGTTTTATTTAGTATTTATTTTGCATCAACCAATGATGCAAAAAAATATATTTTATTTTTAATATATTAATAGTATTGCTATCTATTTTTTGTATTACTTAGCAAACATTTATCTCCAAAACCCAAACATTTTTTTTCATCGTTGCGTTCCGTTTTGCATGGCAGCTATGAAAATCAAAAAGTTCCACATAAGCGGTATCCGACTGACAACACTGCCGAATACGTGGCCCCGAAGTTGTGTGATTAATGAGACTTGTTTATATTTTTTATTGTGTTATTTCTATAAAAATCTCCTCGGAAGCCGTAAGTAATTGAAAATACATTATTCGCCTTCATCCCCGTATATTTTCGTGGGCAGAATCATTGTGGGTATTTGCTTAATTTATTGAAAAAGTTTAGGTTGCAGCTGTCAAAATTGTCTTAACAAGATTTCGTTGTATTTTTTGTGATTATCTCAATATTTTAACATTATATAACGCAAATCTGGAGATTTATATCGTAAGCGATTGCTACACGACCTTTGTATTCATATAAAAGTGTTATTTGGTGTAATTATAGTGTTGTGTTGGTTGTCATGTCAGAGGTATACCATCCAATTAAAAGTCAGATTTCATCGTCATTACGCTCAGATTTCCGTGTTTGCTTACTGAAAGACGTTGCATTCATGACACAGCACCCAATATCTCTTCATAGCACCGAAAACCCATTCATTTGTAATGTATGTCACTGAATGTGTTGTGATTCCTTATCAGATTTCGTAACATACATCTATGTGAAGTATTCTAAATTACAATTGAGATAGAAGTGCCGATTCAATTAAGAATAATAAAATTGTCTGTAAATCATTCGAATATTAGGATAGTGCTGGAATGTATGTGTGATGTGTCATATGCAACATATTGGTTATACAAATTGTTTAAGTGAAAGTGATGACCATAATATGAATGGGACACGGTCTATCGTTATTACATTAAAAACATCTTTTATAATTAAGTAACAATCTGTGCTGAATACCTACTTTTGGATGACTCTTATGATTTGAGATACAGGTTACATTATTGCATGAGAATGTTTTGGTCTTATATTCATTGTCTTTGAGGTTGCTACTTTCAAGTGTCTTTGCCCAAAGAAATCTTAATGACATTGTTCTGTGTTCATTCACAACACAATATTTATCTGTTATATACCATGTTATTGGGGTTTTGTTTTGGGGCTACAAAAGTCATCATTACAATAGAAAAAAATCAAATAAAACATTCATAAACAATTTCAAATATAAAATGGCATCCCAATGATTGTTTTTATAGTTTGTTTATTCACAAAAATGATGTCACACAGGTGACCAACAATTAAAAAAAAAACTAAATATTTTGTCAAAATTTATATTTTTACTATGCTTGTTGTCATGCTGATGGCATACCTGAGCATTCAATGTGTTGATCTGTGCATGACATAATAAAAATGTAACTACATAAATGTCTATGATTGCATCATTAGAGAGACCAATGCTATCCCACATTGATAAATACATTAAAAAAAACTGCCTATATCATGTTAACTTCGTAAAGAATAATACTAAAAGATGAATGACCAAAAATGAAAATGACCAAAAGCAAGAGCACTTGTATGTTGACATTATAAAATGACCTATTTAAAAATATTATGTTATGGACCAAGTGATTAATTGGGCATTATTCATACACCCGGGTATTTTGTGAAGTGCCCAATAAGTGAGGGCAATTTTGTTATATCTCTTGAAAAAATTAAATTGCCCCGCTGATTAGTCAGTCCATGTCATATTTGTTTCTAATCCCCATATCCTGCTGAATATACCCAAATTGCCCCAAATAGCCTGGTAATATTCATAATGACTGAGCACTGATAATTATTGAAGTTTTGGTAACAACCAATCACTTTGCCCAATTTGACTTGTATTATTTATAATATGCCTGGGCATTATGTATAATGCCTCCATTTATCACTTGGTCCATAACATATTGAATATTGTTTTCATTTGGTGATAACATTACTAAATAGTACACTAAAGGGAGGAATGGATAATAATTTGCATTTAAAAAAAATAAATATCAATTTTATAATTTCTTTTAATTAAATTTCCTTGTTTGTCAGGATAATCGGCTCCAAGTACAATGATGAATCCTCAATATCCGCCACCAGGGCAGAACAATAACGCACCAAACAACCCCATGTTTCCACCAACGTCTCAGGATTACAACGGAGTCCAAAATGCTAACATCTACAGTCAGATGCCACCAAACGGACCACAGATGCAACAGAAAGCCTTTGATCCCATGGACATGTCACAAAAGATGCAGGGTATGAACTTAAATGGACCCCAAGGCTTCCAATCCATCCCACCTACCCAATTACCCCCTGGCCAGGCACCCCCTGGACAGTTTCCCCCTGGAAGTTTTCCTCCATCACCGAACTTTGGTCCTGGGCAGGTACCTGTTGGTCAGGCACCGCAAGGGATGCCTGGTCGCCCTCCAGTTAGTGGAACCCCTCAATTCACTCCAATGGGCCAAAAGCCTCAGATGCCCCCTTCGCCAGCACCAGGGCAATTGTCAACGTCCCTTCCTCCAGGCTATGGTATGCCTCCTCAAAGTCAAACTCCAGATCCTCAGAATAGACAGTACCAAACTCCAACTTCGATGCATCAAAGACCTCCAAGTGCTCAACCTAGTCAAACGCCTATGGGGCAACAGCCCGGTTTCCAAGGGCCTGGCCAGATGACTCCACATTCTCAACCTGGTCCTCCACCCCAGCCTGGCATGGGCCGGCCAAGTATGACGTCGCAAGGTGGTCAGCCACCTCAACAAGGGATGCCTCAGCAACCTCACATGGGTGGTCCACCAGGTATGCAACCTGGTCAGCAAGGAATGCCTCCACAAGGAATGTCTCAGCAGATGAACATGGGACCACAATCGCAGCAACAACCTGGCATGACTCCTCAGTCAAAACCTCCAGGCCCACCTGGGCAACCTCAGCCTGGTCAAATGCAGAGGCAACCAGGAATGCCACCACAGCCAGTCATGATGTCAGCAACTTTGCCTCCTCAGCCTGGGCAACAGCAACAACCAGGTCAAATGCCTGGTCAGCAGCAGCAACCTGGTCAGATGCCGGGGCAACCTGGAAAAATGCCAGGACCTCCACAACCCGGGCCTCCTGGGCTACCGCCAGGGCAGCAACTTCCACCACAACCTGGACAGATGCCAGGCCTTCCTCAACAACCTGGGATGCCTCCACAACCTGGTCAGATGGGCCAACCTGGTATGCCTCCCCAACCTGGGCAACTGAGTCAACCTAGGATGCCTCCTCAACCAGGGCAGATGGGTCAACAAGGAATGCACCAACAGCCTGGTCAAATGAGTCAACCAGGGATGCCTCCACAGCCTGGTCAGATGGGCCAACCTGGTATGCCTCCCCAACCTGGGCAACTGAGTCAACCTAGGATGCCTCCTCAACCTGGACAGATGGGCCAACCCGGTATGCCTCCGCAGCCTGGCATGAACCAACCTGGATTACCCCCACAACCAGGAATACCTCCACAACCAGGTCAGATACCGGTTCAACCGGGTCAGATGTCTCAGCCTGGATTACCGCCGCAGCCGGGCCTTCCACCTCAGCCCGGTTTCCAGGGGCAGGTGCAGCAGACTATGCCAGGTCTTCCTCATATGCCGCCTCCTTTGCCGCAGCAGCAGAGGCAGTATCCTGCGCAGCCTAATCAGCCAGGGTATGGACAACCTGGACAGCAGCCTGGGGCTCAGTATCCTAGTAAGTTATTTTTGTCTTTTTTCCTTAATAATCAGATATCACTGTTATTGCAATTACCTATTTGAATCTTAAGGTTTTTAAACTAGCCTTATATCTAGGGTTTTTCGTATTACCTAGCAACTGAGTTTTGAATGCAGGGCATCCAGCTAGACTGGAAGCCAAGACCAACATACTTAATTGGGAATAGGCTGGTCTATGATTTCCAGTGGGATGTTACAATTTCGGAACCCGTCCTCCAATTTGTTTGTCCAATATTATCTATTCCTTGATTATTTTTTCCATTCTTTGCCACCGAAAATAATGTTAACTATGCCTGTTTGGCAAATCTCCTTTTCTCTCACTATTATTATTTTTCATTCTTTTAAATCTCTAGGTCTACCACCAATGCCAAACCAGATGCCTCCCCAACCGCCCATGCCCGGCCAGCAACAGCGCGGCTTCCAGCAGCCGCCAGCCTCAGGGTACCCGCCGCAGTATCAGCAGCAATATCCTGCACAGCAGCCGTACCCTGGCCAGCAGTACCAACAGCAGCCAGAGCAGAAGAGATTGGACCCTGACCAGATGCCTAGTCCAGTGAGTTTTTTTATCGATTTTATTTTAATTTCATAATTATGTGAGAATCTTTGCAAGCTGAATCCCTGCTTTAAATTTAAAAGCTTTGACTTGGTCTATTTGTAATTTTTGGATGAGCACCACCAAGTGGGTCCCATTAAATGCCTGATGAAATCGCGCTAGACCAAAGCGAAGATAGCGGGACGAGCTTGAGGGGGAAGCTTCCCCCAGCATCGGCTGCAGCCCTGGTTAGGTTTTACTCATGCTGTCTCGCTCAGTTGTAACAGATTTAAAATCAGAACGTACAACATGCAATTTAGTAAGGAAATGTATGAACAAGGCAAAAGGCGACAAAAATGGGTTTTTATCGTTTCTGCGTAGCCAACCACTAAAAAAACAGCCAAGTGCGAGTCGGACTCGCACACACAGGGTTCCGGAGCACCAAAAAATATATAAAATATTTATACGTATATATTTAGCGTTTCATTCGATGAAATTCGATTCGATGTAAATTTACACTCAACAGCAAAACTAAATTTGTTTTATCATACTATGTTACTGAAAAACAATGTAACTGCTGTAGTTTGGCGAAAAAGTCCCATATGAAGCATCAACTATACTTTCATAATCTCTGTCTTTTCCCAGATCCAAGTAATGGCAGACGACCAACAGAACCGCGGCGGTATCTTCGTGACCAACGAGAAGGGGCTGGTGCCCCCACTAGCCACCACCGACTTTGTTGTCGACGATAAGGGAAATGCCAGTAAGTCGACATATTCTATTTAGGGACAACTAACTAAATATAATTCTATCGCTGACAAACAAATCTGTCTCTCAGCTGTTATTTATGGTCAACCCAACAACTATCTTCTCTCATCCTAGAATTTTGGTGACTGAAAATGACTTATATTAGTTTTATATTATTATTGTAGGGACATTTATGTAACAGATCTATGGCGTATTTTCTTTTTTTTTTCATTACATATAACGATACTATATTATTCGTGTATTTTCCAGGTCCCCGCTACATTCGAAGCTCGATGTACACAGTTCCAGTAACAGCTGATCTGCTGAAACAGACGTCAATGCCCTTCTGTTTAGTTGTGAGTAGAATTTTCATGTTTGTCGCATTTCAAAGTCTATGTTTAACCTACTGTATTATTGTTGTGACAACATTTTTTAAAATTTTAGTTACAACATTTTTAAGGGACGAACCTATTGGTATTGATGTTTTCTAAAAACAAAAATATAAGCGTCAGTGCTTCCTTTGTTTTCAACCCGCAATTTTTTAATTGCTTTTTAAGTTCAAATCTCAAATCGTTTATTGCAATCCATAATGTAAACATAAAGGTGGTACATAAATAAAAAAATTGAAACAATTATGGACCCTGTTGGGCACAGCAAATTTTTAAATAAGTAAATTGAGGAAGAGCGCCATACTATTTTTTCTTGTTATTTAGTTAGAATTATTTTATCACCTACTTATGTATTTTATATTTCCATTAATATATTCTCTTAATATTTTAAATGCAAGTCTATCTATTCATTATTATTTACTTGGAACCTAAAAACACAAATTATGTTGACGCAGCTCGTTTTCAGGCCCAATTATGTCGTTGCGTAAATTTAAACGTATTTTTAATGAAATACTAACACCTCACTCCCGGCCCCAGCTGTCCCCCATGGCGGAGCCGATAGGCACGGAGCAGGAGCCCCCGCTGGTGGACTTCGCGGCGCTGACGGGCTCCCCCGCGCTGGGCCCGGTGCGCTGCTCGCGCTGCAAGGCCTACATGTGTCCCAACATGAAGTTCGTGGACGCGGGCAGGCACTTCAAGTGTGCCTTCTGCAAGGCTACTACTGAAGGTATGTGGATTTGAAGTTGTTCAGGTAGAAGCGCCGGGGTTAGTTCGCGAAATTGAAATTTTCTTAGGTTTTTAGCAATTTGCAGGTCAGTGTCGGGTTGTATGTTTATTAAAATACGGGTTGGAAGGGACACCGACGCGACATACTTAGTACATCATTCTGAACCCCCCACAAAGAAATTTTTCGTCGGTTATTAATAAAAAGTCAGCTGTTTCGTACAAAAGTGCAATACCTACACGGTCAAAAAGTATGGAACAGCAGATATTTTTTTTTAATAACCGTATAATTCGCGAACGTAACAATATGGCGTAGAGTTATAGTCATTAAAATAACTATTTCATGAAAAAGTAAATCAATGGGATTAAAATTAAATTAACTTAGAGGTGTGTATAATTGATGATTACGCTTTAACCTAATTTGCTCAACTCCAAAAAGACTGCGCTATCACCTCTTTTGCAGTGGAAAAATTCCAGTATTAATACAATACAGCCGCAGAAGACAAGAATGTTTACTTAATTTTGTATCTTTGTCCTCTTCAGTTCCCATGGAGTACACGCAGTACATCAACAGCATGCAGCAGTACGGGCGCGTGCCCGCCGAGATGGCGCTCGGAACATACGAGATCGTCGCGACCAAGGAGTACTGCCGGGTTAGTATTATCTGCGAGATTTATTACTTCAGTTTACACTGTCACTTACAGGATATCATCTATACATGGTTAAATTTAAGTCGTTTAAATCCTCTTAAGGGGTCATTGTACTCATTATAACGAACAACTTTTACTATGGGACCAATTTTGAAATTGCCAATAAAATTAGCTGTTAAGTACATTAATGTTCGCCTGACTCGTCAAAATGTACTGAACAGCTGATTTCTTTTCGCGATTTCAGGTTTGGTCCCATAGTAAAAGTTGTTCGTTATAATGAGTACAATGACCCCTTAACCTTTTGACCGTAGTTTTCATCTGTCGGCTATAGCCGACTGTGGCGATCAAAAGGTTAAGAGGATTAAAACGACTTAAATTTAACCATGTATAATACCCGCCGATAAACTGTTTCGCAGTTTGGTGGGTTTACAAAAGGTAAAGTTTTTTGGTCCAAAAAAAAATGATGAAGAAACACATACAGTGGCCACAGTCTCATGGTAAGGTCTTATGAGGATCAGGCAGATTAGTTATTATTTGACAGCTGCTCTGCGTGCTGCGGGTTTGATTCCCGCATGTAAATATATTAGATAGTTAGTTAGTTTTATTAGTTGGTAGATGGTTTTGGATGACCTACAGACAGTTGTTCCGGGTCTGGCTGTTTGTGTATGTGAGTTTAAATGTTTGTAAATGCACCCACGATACAAGAGAAATTCCTAGTGTGGGGCAAAGTTAAAAAAAGTGTCTGAGATGGTTGTTGCAGTCGGGTCAGTGCACGCTTTTACCAGTAACCATCTCTCATCGGTACTGCTAAAGTACCTCCGTCTACCTAACTTCATGTGCTGTCTTCTGCCCTAGTCTTTCAATGGCAGACATAAATACCATTTGACTACCTTTGCTAGTAACTAAACCTTTGTTTTATTCACAGAACAACACCCTTCCGAACCCGCCCGCGATAGTGTTCGTAATCGACGTGTCGTACAACGCGATCAAGAACGGACTCGTGCACACCGTGTGCGACAATATCATGGAGATTATTGATGTAAGTCCACTCACTATGCTACATATTATTAACACAAGTTTTGGGATGTTCAGCTCCCGATATGCTCGCTCAAGTTCTGGAGAAAACCGAATCAAAATCGGTTTATCAATGTGGGAGCTACAATGTCACAAACATATACAGATACACACGTTAATGAATTTGTTGCAACATAATGTTTACTTTTAATTATTTTCGAATCCCTAGACACGCTTCAAGCATTATAAGCTTAATTAACGTTTAAAATGAAAGAGAAGAGATGTTGAATTCTCCAAATCATAAACTTTGCATTCAAAAGTCGACTATTTCTGCTAGCCTCTACAAAAAATCTAAAAATGCTGTAACGAATCTTTCGTTTGCAGGCGATGCCCCGTGACGAGCAGACTGGCAAGAGTTGGACCCGCGTTGGGTTCATCACATACAGCTCCACGGTACACTTCTACAATATCAAGGTAAGAAGAATGCAACTTAATTTTTACCATAGCAAAATGAGATTATAGCTCGCTTGCATCAAAAATGAGTAAATGCGTTCTGCGTTAAACGTTTTTAAAACATCGATTTGATTCTGTCAATTATTTAAAAATGCCTGCCACAAATCTGGTTTCGGAATATGTTAGTGCTTAACGTTTTTTTAAAGTGTGATCAGCATGCATTTAAAACAAAAAATCATAATTGTACTAAAGGCCAAATACTTGGCAAATGTATTTTTGGTAACAAAAAATATTGCTATTGGCAACTATTCAATTTTGAAGGAAAATACATAATATACTTCTTTTTTGAGGGCAATCAGATTTTTTCCCCTTTTTAACCGACTTCAAAAAGGTTTTTTAATGTATGTTACCTCATATCTTCGTCATTTATGAACCAATTTCAAAAGTTCTTCATTTATCTGAAAGGATATAGTTCCCGATTGGTCCCATAGAAATTTAATCAAAATCGGTTCACTATTTGGTTTTAAAATCAAAATAGCTGGAAAAAATATGTCGTCCAAGTAAAAAAAATTGCGAAATTGATACTTGGATTTGTGTGTGATATGATAACTAAAAAGGGTAAAATAAAAAAAAAAATATTCACCGACTTCCGAAAGTAAAGTTATTTTCCACTTTTTTAGTGTTTTTTTTTGGAAGTCAGTTTTTGTTTTGGAAAAAAGTTTTTGTATGGAGTTGTCGAGTTAGAATTTGCCTCCCCTAAACTGTTTTATTTAGAAAAGATCTATATTTATATTCGAAATTGTAACCTTTCATACCTTTCTCTCCACAGGGTTCCCTAGCCCAACCACAGATGATGTTAGTGGGCGACGTCAGCGACATGTTCGTGCCCCTACTGGAAGGCTTCCTGGTGTTGCCAGACGAGAGCGGGCCGGTGTTGCAAGCGTTGCTGCAGCAGCTGCCGATCATGTTCCAGGATAATAAGGAGACGGAGACGATTCTATTGCCTGCTGTACAGGTATTCCATATTTCCATTAGCTTATTTTTGTCTTAAAACACGCACAGCAAAGAGTAAGATATGATGGCAAGTGCATCCGAGGCTGTGCGGGGCGTGGGGCGAGGTGTCGCATCGTGTCGCTTGCATCGATTCTAACCTACGCAGCGATATAAACAGCTTCGAACGCGCTTCTCGCATATGATTGTATCGCTTTGTACGTGCATTTGTATCGATAAAAACGCAAAAATCTGCTTTTCTTGGCATTTACGGTGCCGTGAACGAGCATTTGTGAAACGCAAGTAATTGCGCCGCCCTTAGCCGCAAACCCCTCTACCTATTTAACCCACTTTATTCTCCCCAGGCCGGTCTAGAAGCCCTAAAAGCAGCGGACACAGCCGGCCAACTGCTCGTGTTCCACACGTCGCTGCCCACATACAACGCGCCCGGCAAGCTCACCAACAGGGAAGACAGGAAACTGCTGGGAACTGACAAGGAGAAGCAAATATTGGGTGAGTTTAGACAGCAGAACAGAAATTAACTCTGAGGTCTTCCAGGTTCAGTGTATTAGTGTAGGGGATGGGTTCCCAACGGGCGATGGAGGTTTTCGTGGGGGGCGGTAGCGGTCCAAAGGAAAATGGGGGGCGTTATGAAATATTCTTATTTCATGAAAAAACAGTTTATCAAGCCGTTTAAAATATTTAGCGTTGGATTTTGTTTTCTTTTAAAGAGGAGTGTAGTCCATAAAAGGTTGGGAACCTATGGTGTAGGGACTGTAGGGGATTGAAAAAGATTGCTGGTACATATACGTCACAGGAAAATTTATATTTTAACTCGATTGCTGATTGGCTAATCTACAAGTTAATTCCTAATATCTTTATTCTGGCCTAATAACTTTGACACTGAACTGTACGAAGCTAATAACTCTCACAGCCAAGGTCAGAAAATTGTTCCCGGAACTGTGTGTATATTATCGCTGGAACCATAATTATACGTTGTGCGTATGCATCGCATATAAGCATAATATATTGTAGTATTAGAATTAGCTAACGATTTGCATGCGCTCAAGTTTCACGTGTTTTTGTATTATTTGTTTACTAATCGATCCTCTTCGACCCCGCAGCTCCCCAAACCACAGCGTACAACGAGCTGGGCCAGTCGTGCTGCGCGGCCGGCGTGTGCGTCGAGCTGTTCGTGTGCAACAACGCGTACGTGGACGCCGCCACCATCGGACAGCTGCCGCGCCTCACCGGCGGACAGCTGCACAAGTATACTTACTTCCAGGTTAGTCACCATCATCAAACCTTCGGAGCAACAGGAACGAACAGAAAATTCCATGATATTTGACATCTGCCAACACGCGCTGGGCCCTAATAACTCATTGTATTTCATTGAGAGGAGACTTGTGCCCCAACTGTGGGAACATAATAGGATAATTATCATTGTGCTTGTGCATCATCGTCAATCTAACTGGATGCAGCTGAGTACCAGTATTGTAGTACATGGAGTGACTGCCCATCTGACTCCCACAATCCAGTAAAGTACTACGAAACACCTTGGTAAGACTCACGGAGTAAATACAAAGAGGAGATGTTCTAATGAGATTTCCTTAGGAAACAACGCGTGACACTTTGCGGGGTGAGGGGGTGCTAGATCCCGCCCACTTCTCTATTTTCCATCTACCGGTCAATAGCAAAACTATTCGCTCGTTCTGTCGATTTTGTTTTGTAGTTACGTAACTATCTCACACTAGATGTCACCAAGTGCAGGATGCAAAAGGGTCGTACTCAGAATTTTCGTACCGGGGAGTAGTTTTATTTTAAATTAATTTTGCGAACCATCTTGATGCGTATTTTTTTAATTTAAATTGTGATTTTATTATGAAAAAAAAAAGGTTTCTGATGAATGACGAATGAAGATTATTAGATTTTCTCTTATACAACATTATTTTTTGTTTACACCAAACCCGAAAAGGGGTCATTGTACTCATCATTTTGAACAACTTTTTCTATGGAACCAACCTTGAAATCGCGAAAAAATATCAGCTGTTCCCTACATTTATTTTCGCATAACTCGTCAAAATGTAGGGAACAGCTGATTTTTTTTTCGCGATTTCAAAGTTGGTCCCGTAGAAAAAGTTGTTCAAAAAGATGAGAACAATGACCCCTTTTCAGGTTTAGTGTAAATCAAGAATAATGTTGTATATTTAAATGACTTATTTTTAACCGACTTCTAAAAAAGGAGGAGGTTCTCAATTCGGTTGTATGTTTTTTTTTTTTTTTTTTTTTTTTTTGTGTTTGTTACCTCATATCTCCGTCATTTATGAACCGATTTGAAAAATTCTTCTTTTATCTGAATGGATCTACTTCCCGATTGGTCCCATAGAAATTTCATCAAAATCGGTTCAGCACTTTGGTTTTGAAATCAAAATAGCTGGAAATTTTTGTGTTTGTTACCTCATATCTTCGTCATTTATGAACCGATTTGAAAAATTCTTCTTTTATCTGAATGGATCTACTTCCCGATTGGTCCCATAGAAATTTCATCGAAATCGGTTCAGTAGTTTGGTTTTGAAATCAAAATAGCTGGAAACAATATGTCATCCAAGTAAAAGAAATTGCGAAATTGATACTTGACAAGGATTTGTGTGTGATGCGATAACTAAAAAGGGTAAAATAAAAACTTTTTTGCAAAAAAAAACCGACTTCCAAAAAAAACACTAAAAAAGTGGGAAATAACTTTACTTTCGGAAGTCGGTGGCAAAAAAGTCAATGAAACAAACAATAGTCACCGACTTCCGAAAGTAAAGTTATTTCCCACTTTTTTAGTGTTTTTTTTGGAAGTCGGTTTTTTTTTTGCAAAAAAGTTTTTTGTTAAAAAGACTTATCAAGATGGTTTACAAAGGTATGGTATGGTTTACAATAAATAAAATAATTGTAGATAGAATATTTAATTTATAGGAGATTGTATTTTTATGTCCAGCGTATTTAATGTTTTAAGTACTTTCCATTTATGAGACAGCCGCAGCTGCGGGACGTTCAGTAAAATAATTGATTTCTAATGACGGCCCTGTCTTTTTGTTGTTTAAAATGTTTGTTGTTCATAGTTGACGATAGATGGCGGCCTGTTTACAAAATGATATTATGAAAACTACAAAAATAACATTTTGGCCATTAAAGGGGCTTTAGGAATGAATGTTGAACAAATTTCAGCATTAATGTTATTAAAATATGTTAGTTCTGAGCTCTACATACCTAAATATTTTTATTTTCCATGACACCAAGTGTCGCCATCTAGTGTCGGGTAGAATTATGTTTGGAAACGCCGACGCTAGGAGATTTTTCTAGAACCATTTTAATAAATTACGCATAAAATTACTTACAAATGAAATGTGATGCCATCCATAGCATCAGAACGTCTATCCGAGTAATTTTTACACGACAAAACACAACACTTCGTTCTTTTTATCGTCTAGCGCGAACAATGCTGTAAAATGGGAACGTTCACAAAATTGTGCACAGGACGAACGCCAACAATATACTGACTAAGGCCACGCCCACATGATGACGTTAGGGCCTAGTTGAGAATCACAGTGCACAGTTGCTTAGGCCATCTCCTCTTTGTATTTACTCCGTGGTAAGACTGTTGGTGCAAGATTTAAAAATCACAGCTGGGACCAACAGCTTACATGCTTTCCAAGGAACGCAGCGAACTCGGTATGGGATGTATGGTCACCAATCCTCGTTAAGTGATGATTGGGTTTAGTAGAGAACCGTTTTAAATGTAGAGAGGTTTAACTAATTTCTTGTAAAATAATTCAAAACTCTTTCTTAAGCAAGTATTGGCTCTCCAGCACTTAAAAAAAAAAATATGGAGAAATACCATTCCACAAGATTTCTGCGCGCCAGCCGAGCTAAGGCTGCGCAATTATGTTTCACAGAAGAACTAAGATGTTGTCTTCTGCTTAAGTTTAAAACCGACATTTAAATGCACTCGTTGCGCGAAAGTTTCACAATTTTTCAAGTTGATAGCGCAAGAAAATTTGTAAAGATCGTAGTAGGTGGCGTTCTGTTTAAGTTTCGAGTGATGTAAGCAATTGGCTTCCTTCCAGTCGGAGACGGACGGGCCGCGCCTGGTGCTGGACGTGCAGCGCGTCGTGTCGCGCGCCACCGCGCACGACGCCGTCATGCGCGTGCGCACTTCCACTGGAGTCCGGCCTACGGACTTCTTCGGCCACTTCTTTATGTCCAACACTACGGATGTTGAGCTGGCGGCTATTGGTGAGTTAAAAGATACTTAAAATTATATTGATTTAACTGTAAATTGTTTTCAAAACCTTCATGTCACAATCAATTATGTTTAAAAACTTGATAATGTCTAAAGTTTCTGTGTTAATTAGGAACAGTTTTTGTCATTAAAAATAAAAACAAAGTGAAAGCTTTAAAATGTAATTTGAAGGAATTATTATTGGCAGACAAAATTGTATTTAATAAAATGTATTCCTAGTAAACAGCCTTCATCTGTTGTGTTTCTCTGAAAACCATGTCAATCGTGGTTTATTATTGCAATAACAACAAGCCGAATAATATTTAAACTTTGATAACAGCCCGTAAAAAAATATATGCTTATTTAGAAACTTAATCGTAATGAATGCCTAAACGCCATCCCAAAAATAATTCAATACTGAATTTCGGGAAGTACTCGAAATCACACACCATTTTTCATCATTACCAAGACTTACGATTCAATCCCAAAAATTGTAAACCGCTGTATCATTAAATTAACAATTTACTTCTCCCTGCAGACGCCGACAAAGCCATAGGCATCGAGATCAAACACGACGACAAACTAACAGCAGAAGATGGGGTCTACATCCAAGCTGCCTTACTCTACACCCACCGATCAGGACAGAGGAGGCTGCGAGTCCTGAACCTGGCCCTCAATGTGGCCCACCAGCTCGCTGATGTATACCGGAGTATGGAACTGGATACCTGCGTCAACTTCCTCACTAAACAAGGTAAGATGGAGAGGATTATGTATCCAACTCCTCAGGATACAGGAGTCTTGACCTCAACGCTTAGCCTTTCAGTGGAGTACCCAGGTCAATATTGGGGAAATCCAAAAGATAAGAAATTCTTTGGAAATTCTCTAAATTACAATACAAAGTAGTTGGTAATTGTGCAAGCCAAGTTGTTAAGCTTATATGAAGGTGCCACCACTATATTTGATATTTTGTAGACAGCCTCTCAGAGTTCTACCCACATGTTCTTGTCGGCCTGGTTCAGCATGTTTCGCTAAAGGCTGAGCGACAAAATAGAATAAATATTATGTGACCCGGCCGTGCCGAACCGTGTGTCCAGCGCATGTGTGTAATTATTTATACATTGATTTGCTTATTTTGACATTGAAATCCTCCTTTTTTGACCTGATTTATTTTTGATTACCATACTAATCTTGTCTTTCTCTTACAGCTGTCTGGGCCCTTCGCGAACACTCTCCCCGCCAAGTGCGCGAGACGCTCTCGACCCGCTGCGCGCGATCCCTCGCAGCATACAGGCGCCACTGTGCGTCACCGTCATCAGCGGGACAGCTGGTGCTGCCGGAGCCTATGAAGCTACTGCCGCTGTATACCAACTGCGTGCTGCGATCTGATGCTGTGGCTGGAGGTCAGTACATCATCATTAAAGATTTCCACTGCTGATCATAGCTAACCTCCAAGCAACGCCACATCGACCGTTCCTGTATTTCTCGCATCCAGTGGATTCCAGCAACCTTCACCAAGTTATCTTTCAACCTCACTGGACCCCTTACCAAATTACGTCAATGCATCGATAGCGTAGCCTTTGAATTTTCACAGCGTCGTTGAAGCAATGCAATCGGTCTTAAACTGAGCATACGCTCATATTTCAAGACTCCTAGACATTAAAGCTGTGAAAAATAAAACCTGGCTTATTCTCCCACATACGGAGCAGCCACGGAGTCTGGATTTGTGCCTGGTTGATGGCAATAGGCTTGCCTCCTACTACATGGGAGTTAAACATATCTGGCGAAATGTGGGTGTACTATTAGGTACACCTCTGTCTAACCGTACGGGGATTACAGGCGTGATGTGATGTTATTGTCCCCAGGGCCCGACCTAACGTGCGACGACCGGTCGTGCGCGATGTACCGCGCGCTGGCGGCGGACGTGGAGACGTCCATCGTGTACACGTACCCGCGCCTGCTGCCGCTGCACCGGCTGGCCGACCAGCCCGCCGCCTCGCTGCAGCCGCTCAGGGCCTCCGTCGACAAGATGAACGAGCAGGGCGTCTACTTACTCGGTGAGTTCACTCATGGGATATAGACCACTGGTACAAACGGATGGTTTTACTGAATTTGAATATAAAATTATAATACCCTTCTTTGATATCGGAAATAAAGGCGGCTGCTCGCATGTAAAATACTGGTTTTCAGCTGCATCGTGCCCCCACCATAGTTGGGCAAAACTTAGGCTGCCTCGTTGGTCTAGAGCAGAGGTTCCCAAACTTTCTTTTCTCGTAGACTATTTTCAAAATGTTCTGTTTTGTTGGACCCCTGCTCCTAGATTCCTACCATATTCCCAAAACTTGTCAAAAAATGTGAAGATTAGATCTAACAATGGAAATTTGAATTCTGTTAGGATAGCATGAGAACCATAGCTCCTAAAAATTTTTTGCCAAAAAATCTTAAAATTAGAATGTTAAAGCTTCAAAATCCTTTTTTTTAAAGTCTCAATACGACCAGTTTTTATCGAAATAAAAACTATCAAAAATCAATCAAAATTTGGATTTTTTGAGTAGTTTGTTATCTGCATATATTGATAGGTAGAGCCAAGCCAACATTTTTGTTCTTCACTATCAAAACCAGAAAAAAATTCGTGAAACCCCACTTACAACTGGTGAACCCCATTTTTTTTTCACGCCAACGTGGACCCCCGTCAAGTTTCCCGTAGACCCCTGGGGGACCACTGGACCATTTTGGTAATCACTGGTTTACGAACCTAGTGGTCGCAAGTGCTACTGCTTAGCACGAGGTTCTGGGTTCGATTCCCAGGTTGGAGTTTCTTAGGTGTGGCTTGGAATATGATTTTCTGCCCGGTTGATGGTGATAGGCTCGCCGTAATGTATGTAGATATGTATTTTAAGTACACCTCTGCTCACCTTCGGGGATTTCAGAAGTGATAATGTTATGTTTATTAATTAAGTTTTTAACCAGGCCTATTTCATAAAAACCTCTAACCATTTTGATGTGGAAGTATAGGTAACTTAATTATCATCCATTGTAACCAAACGCCCTCCAACAGAAAACGGCGTCCACATGCTCCTATGGGTGGGGTCCCAAGCGAGCGCAGAGTTCGTCCAGGACGTGTTCGGCGTGCAGTCCGCGGCGCAGGTCGACACGCAGGTGTGCGAGCTGCCCGCGCTCGACACGCCCGCCAGCGCCGCCGTGCGCGCGCTCGTCGACGACGCCAGGACCAGGAGGCGCACTGCCATGAGGGTGAGTAGACACCACGGCTCATAACGTGAACGGACATGTTTGAGAGAAGATTTATTAAAGTAAGTTATTTATATGCATGTGATGTAAATAAACCTTATTCTTATTTAGAACAAGGTTTTTTTGTAACGAGGCCAAATGTTTGGTTCACAGACCAATGTAAGCAATTTATACGAATTTGAATCTTACTCGATTTCATTTTATTCGAGTTTTGTTTATTCGTATATCGAAAATATATATTCTCAGAACTGCCACCCTGATAGCGTTTGTATTGCCCTCAGTAGGTATGTAAATTAAATGAATACAAATAAGGTTTATTTTCAATGTTACATAGTTTGATAAAAGATTAAATTTACACCCTGTATAAATGAAGACATGGGTACAGGTACACAAGTATTTTTTACCTACTGTTATATACGTGTTTTGTGTGACACCTTTTTACTTAGAACAGGCATGCAATTTTGAACTTTTTACACTGCCAAATGCTTACTGAACAATTATTTCGAAATGACGCTTGTGTCTGTTGTAGATACTTACTCTGCATGTCTTTTGCAATCTTTCTTTGTTCTTGCACTTTTTAGTAATGTAGATATTTTATGATCAATTTTATTTTTACGCATGGTAGTGTTCTGTTTCTTGTATCTTTTTCTTTTATTCTATGATTTCCGGCCTATCGCGTGTCACTATTTCATCGCTAAATACAACAAGACACGTACGTAAAAAGGCGTAATTCAATCCTGTTTTATACAATATAGACATACAAAACGCCAGTGCCACTTGTATAGGCCCTCAGCTTATTAGTAAAAACGTACTTAGACTAACGATAGACCAGAAAATATTTATCACTAAGCATGGTCTACGCATGGTCTACCATCCTGACCCTTCGGGCTCTTGTTTGCGGCCGGTTTTCACCCGGGCCGGCGCCGGCCCGGTCGACCGTCGTGTGGCATAATCTATGAGCGCTTATTCAAGAGGCGCTAGCCCCGGTTCAACTTCGCCCAGTTAGCCCAGGTTAGGTTGTTTACGAAGCCAGAAGTACGCACGGCGCGCGGCGTATGCAAACAAAATCGCGCCTCTTCCCGGCTAAACACCGGGTTACAAGGTCAACTCGGCGCCACCTCGGCTAGAAACCGGTCGTGAACTAGAGCACTTCCTTTCCTCCCAGCTGACGGTAGCGCACCAGCTGTCGGCCACCGCGCCGCAGTTCCGTCGGCTCCTGGTGGAGGACCGCGGGCTGGACGGCGCAGACGCCTACATGGAATACCTCATGTCCGTGCACAAGGCTGTGCAGAAGATGATGTATGTGACGACGGGTTTTTGATGGCTGCTTCTGGTTTCTCATGGATTTATGTGGTCTTTTATGGATTTCAGAGGTTACCGTGGTATATGGGTAACTCATAGTTTCTGGGGGGTTAATCACGACTTTCTGGGGGCTTTTGGTGGATTTCTGGGGCCTGCTTATGGTTTCTGGTGTCTGGTCGAGTTAGGGCAACTGGCGTCACGGCCTACCCCCCTGACCCTCCTCGTTCCTCCCAGATGACGCTCGCGCACCAGTTGTCGGCCACCGCGCCGCAGTTCCGTCGCCTCCTGGTGGAAGACCGCGGGCTGGACAGCGCCAACGCCTACGTGGAATACCTCGTGGCCGTGCAGAAGGCTGTGCAGAAGATGATGTATGTCTCCTGTGTCTGAGATCCTGATGGGTTTCTCATGGTTTCTGGGGGTTTCTCATGGTTTTTGAGTTTTTGGGGTTGTCTTCGGGTTTTGGTGTGGCGTGGAATTGAAAGAGTTTATACTTTGTTGTACCCTTCCGACTTATTGAACCGAATTTATATATATAAAAACAGATTCTGTAATGTGGAAAAATGGAAACATGCTATTTTATCTCATCTGGGAAACTCATAAGCATGTATCAATATAATCAGTTTGGCCATTCATTTAAACCATCTATTTCACGTTAAAAGGTTGTTTTTCTTCATGATTATTTATGTGAAATCAAGGAAGGGATGAACTTTCAATTCCACTGCCTTTTTTTTTCAAAATTCAGAAGAAGAATTTTTAGAAGGCTTTGGTGATTCTGGGTGATGTGGCGGTTTTTACAATCTTCGGGTATCGTGTGACGCTTTTCTTTTATGTTTGCCAGATCGTTCCTTGCATCTTTTTTTTTTTGTATTTATGGTTTTATATTTTATTATATTTGCGCTTTTTAGTCTAAAACAATGTGAATACTTCAGGTTCATTGAACACGACATCTTAATTCTTTATGGTACTATATTAATATGTAAATAACGTATGTTTATATTTCTAAAATAGCATTATAAATTATTTTATACCAACTCACGTCACATTTTATTATTATATCCTACTCCACACAAAATCATAGTGTTTTTGCTATCAAAATTCAACATTTTAATTCAGACAACAATTTAACATCATTACATGATATTTGACGGATGATTTACTACAAACTGATCATGCATCCAAAAACACACTAACTGACTGTATATATGGCCCATCGAGTTCTACATAAAGTTTGGCTTTGTATAATGTCCCCTGTTTTTAATGGTGTATACCAAAGTAGCTACAACGGATAGCAAAAAGTTGTTCTACAAAAAATTACTTCGTCTGGATCAGAGGTTACCTAACTTTAACTCGTAGACCACTTTTAATCTTGTCTGGTTTCGGTAGATCCCCTGCTAGCTCCTAAAAAAGTTTCCCAAAAATCTGAAAATTAGAATCTTAAAGCTTCAAAATGCTTTTTCTTTTAAAGTCTCAATACGACCATTTTTCATCGAAATAAAACCTGTTAAAAATCACACGTTTTTTTTTATTTATTTTTTAGCAGTTTATAATCTTGTTTTGTTCTTTACTATGGAAACCAGATACATTTTTGTGGACTGGGGGGACTCACAAATCGTGAACTCCCATTTTTTTTCACGCCATCGTGGGCTACTTTGGGAATCACTGCTCAAGATGCACTTTAAGACACGATGTGCCATATTAACACTCGGGTACTATTCCTATCACCCCCTTCTAAAATCCCCCCTATTGTTTCAGCTAACAACAATGCGCCAACACGACAAGCTCGAGGCCGTGCTCCGCCACTTCCTAGTGGAGGACCGCGGAGTGGACGGCAGCTCGTCGTACGTCGACTACCTGTGCCACATACACAAGGAGATCAGGGCGCTGCTATAGCAGATGTACGGCTACTATTAAGCGTAGCCGGATACTGGACGAAATTGTGCGACGAAAGTTTGACGTGGTTTCGTTATTTATGGTTTATGACATTGTCTTGAATTCTGAATCTTAGGTAATTATTATTTACATTCGCCTTGCAATGGAATTTGAATTTGATTCCAAAACTTGATTATTATTTGTGGAATGCTGCATACATATTCGGTTCGGCTTCAATGGGCGTAGCTGAGTGGCAACGTTCGGACTGTGCCGAGCGGGCCCGAATTCGCTTCACCGAGGGTAGATGCCGAACAGAGTTTGCTGATCTGCGTGAGCCGAATTTTCGTTCAGCTCGTATTGAATGTGTGTAGTGATTGCTTCGGGTGCCAAGTCCAATATGTGTGTTCTAAGATTCTGAATTCAAGGATACGTATTATAACATAGCAGACGAACTTTCAGTCGCGTATTTTCCGCCGGTAGACCTACGCTGTGGTATCGCCGCCCGGTCAACACAATGTGGGACACTTTTACATAGAGTGTTTGCTTTTCAACTGGTTACAGTCTTCATTGCAATTTTCTTAAAAGTAATAAAAAGAAGTTCTGAGGAAGTAAGTTGTGAAGCAAGACACATGTCTTGCTTCAAAAATGTAGTACCCGTAGGTATATCAATAATAGAAGTGTAAGGGTATGAGAATGTGTTTAATATAACATTCACGAAAAAAATTTATCGTCCTGCAATTGTGTTTTAGTTTTGTATTCCATGTGAAGTATTCATGAATTGTTTGTCTCCACTAGAATATTTTCAGCCCGATACATGTCTAACTTTTATTTAATAATTGTGCGTGCTTGTATATTTCTAGATATTATAATTCGTGTCAAAAGGATTCAGACGCAATAACTTGTAAATAAATTCGGTAGATATGTGTTTGAAATTGCACATTTTTATTATGTACTTATGTAAAAAGTAAAACTAAATGTAAAAGTTTTCCACATTCCAAATTTGTATAGTTGTGAAATAAATGACTTTTGTTTTGCACTAATTAGTATCAATGCTATTTTTAAAGGACTATTTGAGATTTCTACCAAAAACTACCAAGCAGGGTTGCTAGTAGTGAAATTTTTTTACTATTATATCGTAATTATAAAAAAATTGCAGTTTGGTGACGGTTAAAAATAGTTTCCAAGTACGTGACCTGTATTCACGGTACAATAAAAGCTAAAGGCTCGACACACATGTCGTCACCTACAGCATAAAGTCGCGTCGCTATGTAAGGGTGTTCGAGGGACACTGGGCACATGCTCAGGTTGGCATGAAACGGCACAGCCAGGTGGTAAATCGAATACATGTAGATGTGCATTTGAGAAAAAAGCCGCTCGGTTAAATTCGTAATGTGCCGACCCGGAAACGATTCATTGATGGCAGGTAACTGAGCTTGTCGACAGCCGCGGGCTGAATATGTATGCTAACTCTTTCGGGTTGGCTTAGCTGTTCAAAAAATGCTGTCGAATCGTATAACACCTCTGACAGCCTAAGGGTCAGTTCAGACAGAACGGAAAAATGCGCGAGAAATTTACTAGCTGCATTGAAAATAGGACCGTATTACCATTGTTTAAGGGCGCGCGACCGAGTCGCGAGCATGCGCGAGGCTATGCTTTTTCACACAGTGGCAGTACGGTTCTACTTTCAATGCAGCCTGTAAATCTCGAGAGCATTTTTCCGTTGTCTGAATTGACCCTAAGTCGTATCTTAAAACGTTCTGTAATGTATCTGTTACGTCCAAGATCTGCGCGTAAAGATCAGCATTTAATAAATACTAGTTAATTCTTCGAATAAAACGTGTTTGTCCCCTTATTCATAAAAACGTGTAAATACATCACCTTCACCCTTAGAAACTATCATTGGGGGTAGACAGACGTGTCCTAGAATACAGTTGGAGTTTGACAAAGCTGTGAACTTGGCTTCGAGCCAAAGGGACTACGGTTTTTTCCCAAACGGTGTATTTTTTTTAGGAAATTCTTAGTAATAGGAAATGTGACCGGTAAATAGACTTGCCCTAAAGCTGTGGTACACCTTTGCCTACCCTCACTTAAACAAAAATTGACATCAAATATGAATATGAAATAAGCACATGAATAAAGGGAATTTAATAAATATATCATTGTTAACGATTGCTACAAAGTTATTATTGAGGCTAATGCCACACAGCACGGTAAAATGTTTAGACCACATTAAGGTCCTTAGGCCTGAAGATCCTAAGGTCTTACAGTATGGGGGCTTAAGGTTTAGGTATTGAGGTCATAGGCCTAATGCTTTTAAGGTATTAAGGTCAAGTTGGGCCTATAATCTTCACAAGACATGTACGTTAAACTAATATTAGACTAATCTTGTACAGGATAAAAATGTTACGTAAAGCATTTTGTATGACGAATCCTAAATCTATAAGTTATTCTCACTGTATGAAGTCAATTTAGATATTGGTTTTTTTCCTACTTAAAAATAGGACGTTAAAGTTTATATGACAAACTTTATATGACAGCAGGAAGTGTGACTATACCTTTATATTTCAATTTATAGACGAGGATATTTATATAATATATTTAGTATATTCTGTCAATTGCTTATTTAACTTCGTCTAGTTGTTAGTTTGGATCCGAACCCAAGACTTTTTGCAAATAAGAAAATTCAAGACATCTTCCATTCGTAGTTTTTTTTTAATTCAAACTAATTTGCAAGTATTAAAATGTTTTTTTTTTATAAACCTTTAGTAAGACTAACCTTGGTATCTATAGTCAAGTTAAAGTAATTACTTAAGCAACCCTTTTTTTAAATGAGATGCCTGGGCAGTTTTGCCTGTATAGGACTAACAGGAATTTCTATTGATGGCCTAGAAGTTATTTAAAAGATGATAAAATAAGCTTTTATATAACAAAGCAAATAGAAGCCAAGAGTTCTTACAAAATTGTCATGTAAAACAATATTTACAATAGTTAAAATTGTCTAATAAAAGTATTGAGTAAACTGTGTAAACAGTGTTGCTACACGAATAAAACATATTGAAATTTAGTAGAAAATTCCAATTAATGAATATATTCTCAAAGTAAAAGTTTGTTTTCTTAACAATTGGAATTGTTTTTTGTTTCCTACGATATTAAAACTAGATATATTTTTATCCTATATTGGATTGTATTGTAAATGTAAATAAAATACGGCATTATTTAATTTTATTTGTTCTTATTTTTAGATTAGTGATAATATTAGTTGATTTTCGGTTGATAAACAGGTATTGACCAATACCAATATTTGACTTATTTTTATTTAAGGTGCAATTTTGATGTCTAGTATATGTGACATCGCCAAACATCTTTCGTCTAAGGGCGGGCTTCTTCTTTCGAGTTCGAAACCTAAGCATATACCGGAAAGCAAAATAGTCGAAAACCAACTAATCTTATTAAAAACCATCATACAAAATCTATTTTTTTTATGTAGAACTTTAGTCCCTACAACATCATCAATATAATGACAGAATAGTGTTAATACATAAAATTAATACCTAATAGTTAAGTTCCCTAGACACTGTGTCACCACATTTGACAAAGTTCTAAGAGCAATTAACATCTGCACAGGAAAACTAAATATACAAGGTGTAAACGGACCCACCATCACGAAGCCGTCAACCAAGCATTCTGTACATCAAACTATACTCTAAAAATATAGATGCATTGAATGGTAGGGGGGTATTTAAAGTAAAATTACAATATTAAAAACTTGTATTTAAAAAATAACGTGTGTAAAAGTTGGAACTTTGACCCCCAACATCTCTAAAATGAAGGTACCCATTTATGGACAAAAGAACGAGTGCCTCTCGGCTTCGTTAAGGGTACTTTTACTACCATTATAGCTTCATTGCGACTTTGCTACATTGTCATTATCAGTGATCCTTATTTTCTTTACGAAAGGTTGCTGTTGCGTTGCTGCCATTGAGTTTGTCTAAAACACGAATCTTTAAACACGATACAATAAGATTGCTTTTGTTTCCATCAGAGGTAAAATAGATGAAAGTGGTATTTGAGGGTTGTCGGCGTAGGACAGCATACAAGGCTAGGCAGATAGCTTTACATAATCAAAAACTCTTGACATAAATTATGTGATTGACGATTATGTAGGCCTGTCGGTTAACGGATATGGTGCCTAAAGTATATGCGCGGTGCGGTATTGGCACAAATGTCAGCGAGTGAATGATTGAGCTGAGCGATACCTACACTCTCACGCACTGCGTAGCTATAGTTCTAAAATAAAAATAAATAAGTTCTGTTCGAGCTTTATGGCGGCTCGGAAGTTAGCTGCGAGTGACTGCGCAATATGCAGACAAGACGATGCGCCTCGCTGATACCTAAAATTGTGTTCTGCGCAGCTTTACATTAGATGTTCCGAGCCGCCATAAAGTTTGAACAGTACTAAACTAAGTATACGTAAGGTACCGTGTCAGTTAATCGGTGGGCCTGTAGTTCTCTAAGTTTAGTTAAATAAGGTGTTTTTAGTGCATTTTTGGTCAATGAAATAGGTAAAGTAACTTTGATTTGATTCAAATATGGTGACACAGGCCCCCTAAAACCCAGCAGGTTGCAGCCAAACTCGTGAGTAAGCCGCAGTTACACTTCCGTTAACAGTAGTTTAGTCAGTTAACTTCGGTAAGGCGAAGAGATTATTGTTAAATAGTGTATAATCCAGAACTGTATTGAGCGTGTAAGTTTTTAATAGTAAATAAATCATTTTGTAATAAAGATGGTTTTTGTTTCACTTTTTTTTTTAATAAGTTTTCTAGCTTCAAGTTTTCTTCAGATAAAGGTCAATCGTGTGGTAGATTACGCTCCTTACTGAGTAGAGCCCCTTGTCCCAGGCGTGGGCGTGGGAACGAATGTGGGCTGATTATTCCAAAGGTCCAAATTACAAATAAAACGTGATCACTTTTAAATTAAAATGTTTCTATAATTAAGTTACATAGATTTACCTATGAATGTGTGAAATAAAAATAAATAAAAATGAAAATATTAAATTAAACATATAAGAAATTGATTGATCTCAACAGACCAGTGATTGTCGCAGTTGCATCGCATTTCTTACGAAAAGGGCGTTATTTTGACTGAAAAGAAAATAAATATTAGAATAAATTAATATAGGCATGTAGCACACAGTAGTGTAAAGGTTACTTCTCAAATTCTCATAGTTTTTATACCTTTTGCGACCTGACTTATAGAACAATCGTTAATCAAATTATTTGTTTGACGATTATTTCAGTTGATCGCGATTAAATAATCAAGAATAAAACAGATCATTGTAACTTAATCGATTAAATATTAAATCGTTTCATTAATAAAATTGATCGATTGGTAATGGCCGGATGCATACTTTGTGTAATTTAATTTCATCACTGCTCTCAAAACGGAAAGAAAACATCTTGGGGAAACTGGTATGGGGTCGTCCTTTAATCACGTGAAGTTTGGAAAGGTGGGAGGGGGTCAGAAAAAAATCATGATGGGGAGGGGGGGGGATACTGCGAAAATACGTGCATTTTTATCAAAAAAAAAATTAAACGTATTTTTTTCCAATGAATTAAAAAGCGCAAGCGAGGGAGCAAAATATGTTTCTATTATTTAACAGATGCTAAAACTATCTGATCTTTCAATAATAAAAAAATACACGTGATGCAAAGAGGGGGGAGGAGGGGTAGCCTAAAACCTCATGACCATGTGGGAGAGGAGCTATAAAAGTGGCCTAAAAACTTCACGTGATTAAAGGATAGTCCCAATGTCCTAACCCATACTGGGCCCTCTTGGTGGATAACAGTTACAGCCCACTCCCTCGCTTAGAAGGGAGGCATGTGTCCCAGCTGTGGGAATATTATAGACTGGTTATGCTCACTTCAGAAAAAGAGATCAGTTGTTAAAATAACCCTGTCCTGTCTCATTGTTCTAGTGATCGCAAGAGCGACTGCTGTTCATGAGGTCTTGGGTTCGATCCCGGTTGTTAAAGTGTTATTGGGTTTTTCCATCAGGAATTTCTCACTAGCAGCCACGGAGTCTGGATTTGTACCCGGTTGTTGGCAATAGGCTCGCCCTCTATTACATGGGACTTAAACATAACTAGCGAAACGTAGATGTACTATTAGGTATACCTCTGCCTAACCCTTCGGGGATTACAGGTGTGATGTTATGTGTTGTTTAAATAAATGTGATAATCACCAGCTTATCTCGTATCGTTACTTATAGGTTATAACAATGCGCGGCTCAGGGGCAGGGGAGCAGGGTACGCAGTTGGTTTTAGGGCAGGGCTCGTGCCGCTGCTTGCGCTTGCACCCGGCCGCTTGCAGGACCAGCAGAAGCAGCGCCACTAGGAGCTGCGCTAGCCCCATCCTGGAACACCACGTCATCATCGCTTAGCCTTTTCCCAACTATGTTGGGGTCTGCTTCCAGTCTAACCGGGTGCAGCTGAGTTGCAGTATTTTACATTGAGCAACTGCTTATGTGACCTTCTCAACACAGTTAAATACTGGGTAATACGATACCACTTGTTAAGACTGGTTGTCAGAATTTCGGGCCACTGACTAACCTGTAACGACTGTCAAAGATCTACAAATGACAGCCGGGACCAAGGGCTTAACGTGCTTTCCGAGTCACGGAGGAAACTCCGTATATGTTATGGGTGGACACCCATCCACGGACCAACCTAGGCAAGCCAGACTTAATCATAAGATCGATCCGAGCTGCTGTTATTATTTAGCCACGAGCTCCTCTAACAAAAGGATCATATTTTGTAAAAATATTAATGTGATACTCACCAGCTCACCGTGATTTGTCGTCACTTATTGTGATGATTATGACGGGATCGCCGCAGACGGGTATGCAGTCGCTCCTGGACCCGCCGGGCTGACTGGTGCGCGCGGTGGCGCTCCCGGCCGCCGGTTGCACCCGGCGCTTGCATGCGGCCGCTTGCAGGATAAGTATCAGCAGCGACCCGAGGATCTGTGCTGCCTGTGCTAGCCCCATCCTGGAAAACCAGAGGAAGTGTAGAAAAAGTGTATTTTTGGAGATATTTATAATACTGTCAACGCGCAAAAGCAAGCACGGGATAAGAACAGCCTGCCTCGTTGGCCCAGTGGTGGCAAGCGCGACTGCTGAGCACGAGATCCTGGGTTCGATACCCAGGTCGGGGATAGTTGTATTGGTTTTTTTTCCATCAAGAATTTCTCAGTGATAGCCACGGAGTCTGGATATGTGCCCAGTTGATAGCAATAGGCTTGCCTCCTATTACACGGGACTTACATAATAGACGAAATGTTGTACTAATTAGGTATTCCTATGCCTAGCCCGTCGGGGAAAACAGGATTTACAGGCGTGATGTATGTTATTGCTATAGATGAGAACAGCGTGGCCACATCGATATCGGACCGAAACGATGCCAAAGCGACTTCATATTGCAACGCATCGTATCGGGATGCCTATGTGTACTTGCAATATGGAGTTTCATACACATCACGGATCGAGTTGGAGGGACGCTGGTCCCGTGCATATAACTGACATTGACCTTTAACTACATTCAGTCCTTTGCCAAGTCCTGCCAGCATTTTGATAATTTGTCCACAATCCAACTGGACAAGTCTCAAAAAATGTAGGTATTCCGTATACATACCTTCACAAACTTAGTTTTTGTTTACCTTACACTCCTTAAGAGACCATTGTACATGTACAATGGTCTCTTAATATGTACATTAAGTACATTAAGTAATATGTACATTAAGTACATGTACATACATATGATCTTTTATGAGAGGAATCCTGATATCAGGTTATTAGCAGGTGGAATTTTCTCCCTACTCCAAAAAAAACAGCGTACCTATCTATGTTTATACAGGGAAGGGGGGAAAGGACACCGACGCTTAAACCGTTACGACCTATTCAGTATTTATATCATCCTGAATCACCCACAAAGAAAATTTTGGTCGTTTATTAAAAAAAAAACAACTCTTTCCTACAAAACTGCAATACCTACACGGTCACGAAATATGGAAAAGCTGATTTAAAAAAATACCACTGAAAATTGCCTATGTTTGGGGTTCCGAATTGTGTACTGAAGACGTGGTAACCATTTTGGTGTCGGCGTCCCTTCCACCTTGTATATGTGCGTACTTTTACTTGTAGGGTAAGTGTACTATAGAATGTTAGGTCTCCTGTGTCCTGGGGAGCACTTCTCGTGCGTCGCCTTCCATCCCTTAAGGACAACACTGATCAGCATCGCGCTGATCGGAAGCAGAGCTATCAACACGTTGCCAAGTCTCATGGTTACGGCTGCCGACAAACATGTGAAGTTAGTAAAGAGAATCAAAGTACGAACGCACTGATAAGTGCTTAGTGTAAGTGTCGAACAGTCAAAGACAGGTGCACTCTTTCTCCCTCACTGTAATGGCGGCTGTCGACTCCGTGATACTCCGAGGCAGGGCGAGGGCGACAAGTTATATTCTGGCGCCAGTCTAGCCTTGCTAGCTTTCCCTCCCGTCTCACGTTTTTTGCGAGACTTCCCGCGATGAGACAGAAAGAACTCTGGGTCGAGAATGTACAGACTCCATTATAATCCGATCCGATAGGACAGTAATTCGACACCACGGGAGAGAGATACGGCCGCAGGACCAACAGCTTTACGTGCTTTCCGATAGGCAGAAACCAGTCGCTTCACTTCGTCTCTCATTGCAATTGAGCGTCTTTGCGTCTTTTTTTTGCTCTGTGTTGCGGTAAAAAAAGAACTCAGGGTCAAGATCTCTCACCGTGTCAGGTTTAGGAAAGATAACTTCAATAATAGGTCCCTTATAAGTGCAGGGGTTTATATCAAGCGAGTCTCTTGGAGGTAGGGGTGCCTGCCTTCGCTTGCAGCCGACGACGCGAATGACCAACGCACCAAACTGCAGCAAAACTGCCAACAGCTTCACAAACTCCATCATGACTGGAACAAACAACACGCCTGTATTTCCCAAAGACTGTCCCGTTTGTCTCGTGGCCGTAAGCGCGGCTGGCTGAGCGTGGGATTCGACTCCCGGGTTTAACAAAAAATGTAATGAGATTTCCATTAGAAATTTCTCAATAGCAGCCCGAAGTTTATAATTTGGCGGCGTGGTAACCCCGTGCCTCGGAAAGCACGTTATGCGGTTGGTTCTGCGCCTGATCTTTCACCGGTCGTGTCGGATTGCGGTTCCATCGGACTATGAGAATAAAGGAACAGAGAGTGCACCTACATATATGTCTGCGTACACACTTGTGCACTATAATTTCTCCTGTAAACTTGGCTTATTCCGTTGAGATTGGCCGCTGTGGCCGAAATAAAATATAATTAAGTACAGTCGGCCAAGAAAGTGGTGTACCACCCTAAGGTTGAATATCGCTTGCAGATTCATAGGTGATAAAGATTAGTTTCGCTTGCAGATCGATCTGACAACTTCTATTGCTGTCTTTATCTGATTATTGATAACGACTATTACTGTTTGTAACGTGACAGCTGTTCTTATTTTGAACTTGATGGAACCAATGACGTCGTAAAATCAACGGCGGGGGGCTGTAGATTTTGATGACAAAATTGTATCTACAAATTCAGAATTGTAATCAACAAGTTACATAAAATTGTAAAGGCACAAGGCGAGTCCACAAACCTACAATTTCTGTAAACTTGTAATTACAATATCAATAAAAAACAAGCTAAAAATAGATTTATCCTTTTATTAAATTTCTACAATCAATTTTAAAATACTTATAACAAACAAAAACATAGCATATATAGTAATATTTAGAAGATATTGAAAATTTTTAAAAATTAGAAACGGGTGTAACCGCCGTTGGCCTCTATAACCTCTAAAAGACGAGACCTCATTGAACCAACAAGCCGTGAGCAAATATCGGTTCCCCGCATTTCCTCCCAGATATAATTACAGTGACTAATAAGAGCTTGTTTGGTTCTTTCATTTTGATGCGACCATCGTTGGACCATAAGGCCCCAAAGATTTTCTATCGGGTTGAGGTCCGGCGATCTTGAGGGCCACTGAATTACCCTTACGTCAGTGTGTGAACGAAACCAGGCTCTTACGATCCTCGCATTATGAATTGAACAATTATCTTGAACAAAATCAAATTGTGGCACTTCGTTCTCCGGGTAAACATTACGGACTGTCGGTAGCATTGCATTCTGAAGCACGTCGATATAATTTACAGCCGTCGCTCGAGGAGGTAGAGAACACAATTCTCCTACACCATCCGTACTCATCCAGCCCCAAATATTTACGGAAATTCGACCTGATTCTCTATTTGGGATTACATGATCATCTTTATACCGTGTTGAATTATATCGCCAAAGGTGAAGACGTCCATGCTGACTGGATTTAAACGTTTTTTCATCACAAAACACTGTATTAGACCAATCAAACTCTAAGTGCTCTCTGGCGAAGTTCAGACGAGCAAGTCTGTGAGCATCCGTCAAATATATTTTCTTGGCGTAATGCCTGTGGTGCAACCCCATGTAATGTAGATGATTCCTTATTGTTTGGGCACTCACATCGAACCTCTCCGCAAAATGTTTTGTGGGCTTAAAACCATTGATTTCATATTCCCGTCTCATGAATTCTCTATCGTTATTGGAGAGTGCAGGCCGGCGACCACTTCTTCTGTGATCCAACAAACTTCCCTCCTCTCCTTCACGACGAATCCAAAAGCGGACAGAACGCCTCGATATATTCAAATTCCGAGATATCGCACTGATACTGCTTCCCTCATTAAATTGGGCAATTATTTGTGCTCTTTCGGCAATGGTCAAGTTGGCAGGCATTGAGATGATTTTATATGCAGTTGATTGAAAAATAACACGGAAAATATATCGATTTTTTGCATATATTTGACAAAATGTCAATTGTCAGTTTTCTTTTTCAAATGGAATTCGGTTGTCTAAATAGTTTTTATTACTTTTGTTTGGAAACATTTCAATTGCTTTGTAGAAACTAATGTCCTTTTCATCTAAAGGTTAAAATGTCATGTACTTATATGTGACATATGACGTATGAATACTAAATACATAGGTTTACGTCATGATAATGTTGTCTCTTTCAGTAATATCTTTTTATAACGAACCTTGTTGTAATTTTCGATGACCGGGAAACTAAATCAAAACTGGTACACCACTTTCTTGGCCGACCGTACATCTACACACATTTCACCAGCTATGTTTACCCTGTCCCTCCGCCGGCGATTTGCGAGAAGCGAGGAGGGTTAGGAACCGAAAACGAGAAGTTTGTTCGAATACCAGTATTTAACATGGAGCGACAACGCAGTTACTGGGCAACATGATAACCCTTGTTAAGATTGGTGACTTCTGGGCTTCTGACTCGTAACGTAACGACTTTCAAATATCTACAAATGACAGCCGATCTACAAATGAAAGCACGGAGGGGACTCTGAGTTTTGGTTGTCACCAATCCACGGTCCAACCTCTTGAAATGTTACTTAATCTTAAAGATTGAAGCCCCTACTCATCTTCAACCTGACGCAAAAACTTAATATTGACCATTTTGGTACTCACGGTTTCACTTTGGTTTACAGCAAACTTTAGGGCCGGGTTTTCTCTTCTTGCAAGCAAACACGTTTAGTACTATCATCAGCAGGTACAGGATTAACGTCAGCATTATGTTCTCTGAAAATTATCAAAATCTGGTGCTAAATGTAACAAAATGCAGGACTAGGCTAATTAATTACTATAAATACCCCAAAAGGTATATTGGCGTGATGTTATGTCACTGTTACTGTTTAATTATGAATACACTATAAAAATAAATGTAAAAATAATGTGAGTACTTTAACATGTATTTATTCGGCGCATAAGTATAAGCCCGTTTTAGGAAGCGCGTGTAGGCGCGCCATACGCGCAACTCCTACGAGCGTTGACGCGTATAAGCTCGTAGGTATAAACCAATGTAGAAACATTCTCTCTCTTCTTCTATATACTTATGCAGAAAAGATAG
This sequence comes from Standfussiana lucernea, assembly GCA_964057025.1. Taxonomy (NCBI): domain Eukaryota; kingdom Metazoa; phylum Arthropoda; class Insecta; order Lepidoptera; family Noctuidae; genus Standfussiana; species Standfussiana lucernea. The sequence goes on from OZ059809.1 coordinate 1,398,039, forward strand.
GGAATCACAAGGGATGCAAAAGTGAGTGTAGCTTTGAAACTCTCATGGCATAAGTGAGGTTATTTTTTATAAACCTTTATATGATGTTTACAGGAATTCGGGGCCTGCCATGGTTCGCGGACGCCTGTGACCAATGGAGAAGACGGTCCCGACAATAGGTGCATCTGCCAGAAGAAAGAACCTATACCAGCACCACAGTATTAATAAATTTAGTGTGGAAAAGAGGTGAACCTATGGAAAACGTAGACAGCTCCATCCCTTTCCCTTACAAAAGTAAAATATCCCCTGTAAGATATCTCCCAGACACAAAAACCAAAATTTAAAGGATTTCCTACCCTCGTTCCTCCTTTGATCACTTTGACTCCTGTGCTAACGTAGCTTATATTTTTCTGAATACTCTGATTTCTCATAAAATCCGCATTTCTCTGAATTGCCGCATTTCTCAAAGATTCCGCATTTTTCTGGATACTCTGATTTGTCGTCTGTCCATAGTACGTTCTCCGAGTCATGTTGCAACCCTGGATAACCTCGAGAAAGGCTAGCACTAGGTGCAGGAGAATCAGCAGGATATCGTTTAACTGCATCGTTATAGACTTCAGAAGCTTTTCTTTTAAGGCCGTAAATTGGCTATTGCCTGTTGGATAACGTAGTTTTTTGTTAGAAAGAAAAGTGTGTTTATTTGCATTAAAACAAAATAAAATACCTTAAAATTAAAAAAAAAGCTTTAATGCCAAAATTTAATGGCAGATGGCAACACAAGGTATACTACCTGACGCTGATGCTGATCTTTTAGCTGCAGCCCACGAGATGGCCCAGTAAGATCACCATCGTCACCTGTCTACCTTTCCTCAACTATGTTAGGGTCGGCTTTCAGTCAAAGTAGATACAGCTGAGTACCAGTATTTTGCATGGAGCGACTGCCTATCTGATTTACACAACCCTTTTGACAGCTCATATATTTAAAGTATGTCAATCGATTTGTGGTGTCGACTACCCTATTATCGGATGCATGCGGTTTGAAGTTGGGTGGGGGTAAGGGAGGGTTAACCTCTACACATTAATATTGACTTGTTAGCTACTCACGGCGTCACTGTGGTTTCATACAGCAAGGAGGATCGCCTGTACGAATAATGAGCCGCGAGGCGTCTTCGTTAGGCTTCTTTTTGCAAGCCAACACATTTAGTACCAACATCAGTATGAGTAAGAATATCGCCTGTAGCATTATGTCTTCTGAAAATAATCAAAAACTGCTGTTAATCGTGAAAATACAGGACTGGTGTTCCACACACTTCTGCTTACCGCTTCGGCTTATATTGGCATGATTTTGTGTGTTTGTATTTAAAGTTCCTGTTTATATCTTGGTAAATTACTCAAGGTATGTAGGTACAGTATGCGCTCGAGTTTACTATGTATATATATTTTTGTCCAGCGACAAAACGTCTCTCGTTTGCTCAGGACCTTATGATAGAATGGGTCTTTCTGAAGCTATTCGGAACCCAAACCTAGCACTCGACAAAATGGAACTGGCAGAAGAAGGAATAACGAATTTTTTTTTATAGGAATCTCGCATGTCAACCTGGAGGTTGCCGTAGTCTTAACCGTGGGTGCCTTGAGTGTAAGGTTCCTAGCCATAAACTAAGGGGTGACAGGCTAAGGGCCTCGGCTTAGGGCGTCTCGAGGGAGGGATAGCAAGGGATAGGCTGAATCGGATCAAAAGACCAGTACCACCTCATACAGCAGTGTTTTTTAATCGTTTTTCACTAAATTGCAACTAACTGCGCCCTCCAGGGATTGAATTAGGTAAACGACAGAGCTGTCCAGGTCGCTACGTACGGGTTCATCAATTCGAGAAGAAGAAGAAGAAGAAGTTTGTTCTTCAGAGTGGGAAAGAGAAACATCAATGCAAGTCGTATGTATAGCTAGGTCTCTTTCTTATAAATCCATATTTTTATGGTTTCCTACCCTTATCCCTTTGAAAACGTTCACTCCTGTTGTTTGGTATCCTAGATTTTTCTGAAGTAGCGGTTTTCTGATCTGAGCTTTTCGTTTCGACTTGCAACCCTGGATCACTTCGAAAATGGCCACCACTAGATGCAGGAAGATTAGCAGGATATCATTTAATACCATCGTTACGGGTTTCTTGAAGTTCTACAGCCTTTTTATTTTAAGGCCGGAAATTTGCTTTTACCTGGTGGATAACATAGACTTTTGTTAGTAAGCTCGTCGTAATCTGCCGGGCCTTTCCCAACTATGTATGTTGGGGTCGACTTGCGGTCTCCTTGTATAATTTAGCATCTGATCCGTTTGTTTACACCGCTCATCAGTTATTTGTGGACCAGACCAAGAGGTGCGCATATCATTAAGTTGAGCATATAGCATAATCAGCCTTTAATGCTCGCAGTGCTGGAACACAGGCGTCCTCTTCTGGTTTTCGATTCTAGGACATGCAGTGTCGATGAAATAAATTATACGTTGTTCCACCATGACCTACAACTCCGGAATTTAGCTAGCCAAGTTAATTTGAGCCCATAGAAGGTGGTGGTATAGTAAGGGAATGACTTATGAGATGAAGTCTAATAGAGATGAAGTCGGGGCCGTTTACTACTGAGGTATCGTCAATAAGTTTGACAGATCAGTATTCAAACCTGAAACTCCTGGAAGCATCAGTTCCCCTCACTTCCTGTTCTCCGGCTTGCAATGCTGGTAGGTTTCGGTACAGTCAGTGTACGTGGTTCGCACGCAGCCCAGACAGGTCTCGAGGTATGACAGCAGCAGGGTCACTATTAGCACTACCACCTCTTGAAAGAACGCTTTATCCATCGCCAGCAGCCAATGGACCTATGAAGGGCAATGATTTACTGTTAGAGAAATTAACTGTTAACAAATTAATACCCTACGTCAAATTGTCAGGTTATGGCTCAAAATATTGAATCTACACCAAATATTTGAAGAGTTATTGCCATTTGAACCTAGCTCTACCCCAGCGCATAGTCTCCACAAAGTCGCAGGTACCCCGTTCTTTGTTTGAGCAAGTAGATAAGGCAACAAATTTACGAGTGGGAGCGAGACGGCAGAAAGGTAAGTGAGTGAAGGAAGTGGGTAAATGAGAACAGCCGCACGCGTTGATCTTCAAGGTTAAGCCGTGATTGCATAGGTCGGTCTGTGGATAGGTCCATCTATTAAATACCGAGTTTCCTCCGTGCCTCGGAAAACACAATGTGCCGTTGGTCCCGTTACAGGTAGACAGGTAGTCAGTGGCCCAAAAGTCTGACCACCAATCTTACTAAGGCGATCGTATTACCCAGTACTAACTGGGTTGTGGAGGTCAGATACGCAGTCGCTATATATAAAACTAGTATTAAGCTGCATACGGTTAGACTGGACCGACTTACGAAAAACATACCCTATATCAGCCAATTTAAAAAATCAAGATGGCTGCCATTCGCGGGGTATTGGGTTAAGAGTATAAACGTGTATTTGTCGATAGAAATGAGCATTTAATATGCCCTTAAAGTTTCGGTAACCATTAACCAAACACATTGTATATCTCAGATGTATCGTTTCTTTGGTTTTCCCCTACTCGTACAGCTATCCATTTTCTTAGCCTATGTAGTAACAGCAATAATTACCAATAGTTATTTCCGACAAGGTGTATTATTGTCGGTGCAAGTGACGGTTTTTTTGCCGCAGCCTGCGACTTCGAGCAGCAAGGTAGCTATCAGATAGACGAATAATGCTACGCGCTCCCACTGAACTGACATCATACTCTGAAACAAAGGTGGATATTTAGCATCACACCTGTAATCGCCGAAGGGTTAGGCAAAGGTGTACTTATTAGTACAGCCACATTTCGCCAGTTATGTCCCATAATAATAGCGAGAATATTGCCATCAACCGGGTACGAATCCAGATGCCGTAGCTGCTACTGAGAAACTCCTGATTCAAAACCTAATAACACTGCCCGATCTGGGAATCGAACCCAGACCCTCATGGTCAGCAGTCGCGCTTGTGACCATTAGACCGACAAGGCAGTGATTATTAAGTGACAGTATAGGTGAGTACGACTGTAAAGAGTGTAAATAGACCTTTTACGAAGTCGAGAGGCACTTGTTCTCCCGGTCATTGCGATATTTTTTTTGTTCTGGACCATACCTGGGAACCTTCTAGTTACGGAGATATTGGAGGTCAAAGTTCTAACTTTATCATAAGTATTTTTTTTTAATACAAGTTCTTAATGTTGTAACTGTACTTTAAATACCTCCATGAACCTCCATGAACTATCCAATGCTTCTATCAGCACAATGTTTTGATTGCGTTACATTGAGTCCTACTGTGTAACTTTATTTTGCACCCCAAAAAAAGTCGTTTCCCAGCAATAAATTTTGCGTAGACTTACCTAGCTTGATGTATAGAATGAATTGGTTGACGCCTTCGTGAAGAGTCCGTTTACACCTTGTATAAAGACTGTGATGAATTGCTGATGGATCGACTGTGTGAAAGATGATATGGCTAGAAAGGGAATGACCATTGAGATGACTTATAAAAAGAAGAAAACCGATAAAGGCGCTCCCTCACCGGAGCACCCGCCTGTAATGTAACAATTCAAGATTCGATTTCGAGCATTATGCTACAAACAGATGCTCGCGGTGACTGAGCCTGTAATGTAACAATCCAAGATCCGATTTTGTACAGAAACAAGAAGTGATTGTTACAAATAGTATCGTTACATGTTGCGCACTGTAATGCTCGGTTCTTCACCCTCTCTAATGTAATGCTCGAATTTAAATTATAAGCGAATGCTCCTGATGAGGGAGCGCCTTAAAGTGGTAAGAAGCTAACAAATTAAAAGGCAGATACTTACAGAAGTAGTGTTGGCTTACTTCTCGGGATATTGTATGTTATTCTCCATATCAAGTCATGCGGCCATCTTCCCTCTGCAAACGAAAAATAATCGATTTGAGTCGTTCCACCGAAATACATTCACAAACTAACTAAAGCTAAAAGAACAGGTCAATAATAAACTAAAATGAAGTAAATTCTAATACAACTAAAAGGTGGAATTTGACCCAAATCAATACTTTACGTTTGCAATGGAAAAGATAACCAATCGGATCTAGATACAGAGAGAGAAAAATATTTTTTTAGGATTTATTTTTTGTTTTTTGTCATGTTTTTACAGATTACAAGATATGGAATGAGAAAAATTACTATTAATTTATAAACATTATTTCATTAGATCATTTTAAAACTGGGTCTTTATCCAATTCGCGACCTAATACATCAGAAACCAGGTGAGATTGTAACACGTCAATGTCGCTGTTTCTTTCCATTTTTCTGAACTGGTTCCAACTGTAATAATTTTCCCAGCAACTTTCTGCTGCCCATAAGTTTCCAAAGTATTTGTACATCACGGAGGAGGAGCTGCAGGAGGAGCTACTTTCTGTATCCAGCTTCTATTCTCTATTTGGTCGTGGTGGGCTGACGTTGCTAGAACCGGTAGGGACCTCGTCTACAGGGCGCTTTGCCAGTGCATGGGATTTTTTTCTTGCAAGTAGATGTGCCCACGATTAGTAAAGTGAATATAGCAAATAGGACTGCATACAGACGACTCAAGAATTGACCCATTGTCAGTAACTGAAACAAAGAAAATCTTGTATTAGGTTCAAACTTCTCTTTTAACCTTTAGTTAAAACGTGAACAATGGTGTGGGTTACATGTTTGTTAAATCTTAGATTAAGTATCTCTCTGTATTTTGTAGCATGTAACTGTTTTTTGTCCCTAACAATAAATAAAAAAAAAAACAGAAATCAAATTCAACTATTCAAATAAGGCCGAGATTTTTTTTTATTGCTAAAAATCTGCTGGATTCAGTTGGTAAAAAGTGGCGGAACCAACTCCCCAGCAAAACATCTGAGTTTTAGGTTAGAAATACCCGACCATTCAGAATGACTAAAAAGTGAATAGATAAAAGGAAAAACACCCGCGTGCCACATGGGTAAATAGCTGATGATGAAAGTAACTCGCAAGTTCTATAAACTGGGGCCTGAATCCTATTCACCAAATCCAAGCTGCGCTTAACTTCAAGACTTTTTTTTGTTATCGCAATAGCAAGAGTACGCATTCGGGTCATCGTCACTTGCAAAGCTACAAAAAGACTCAAAAACTAGATCAACCAAACAATATTTCAGACATTGAGTAACCAGACAAGAAGACAGATAGTAAAGCCCTTTGTTACTCATTTTATAAGCATCGTGTCATCGCTTGGCTCAGTGCGCGGGCGCCGGTCAAAAATAAACAACGCGTTGAATCAAACGCAAATGATTGGTATTCATCATATGGCTTGAACTAATTACATGCTTTGAACATCGCGGAAAAAACTGGCCAAGCACGAGTCGGACTCGCATCCAAAGGGTTCCATTCGATACAATATTTAACAGTACCTACTTAATACGTTAGATTGACCAAAAAATCGCCGAAAATAACACGTTTCTTGGACCCCTGCTTCCTACTCACTCTTTAGTTACATTTTCATCGCTACAACTTAATCATATTCCTATTATGCTCTGTGAAAATTTCAAACGTCCATCCTCGTCCACAGACGAGTGAAAGGACGGCCAACAGAGCCTTAGTGATAGGGTTCCATTAGCAGCCATTTTGTACGGAACCCTAAAAATATCAAGCGGAAAACCAATGCGATGATTTGATGAAGACGAGGTCTCGTCGAATATATTGGCCAAGGTTATCCTTAATGGATTATAATTTATTGACAAAGAAACATTTGTTTAGGCTGTTGTAAAATATTGATGTTTAGATGCTTCTGTATGGAGATGGAGCCGACCAATCATAGCTGTGAAAGAGGCTTAATGATGATGATGAAGCATTTATTTAGCCTCCACATAATAATGAGTTCCGAGGGGCTAGTGGCTATAGAAAACAGCCGTAGTCGATCTTAGTCAGCAACGAGCTCCTCTAATAAAACAGACATATAGAGAACACCATCCTTACCGATTATTCCTTGGTACAAGGCGCGGGTTGTCTGCAAGCGATGTAGATTTTCCTGGTGCAAGCGTTAACAAGTCCGAGGAGTGACAGGATCCCAGTGAGTATGAACAGCACGGCTTTCTGAACGCCCATGGTCTACCGCTTCATGGCTGCGTCGGCGGCCAGAACCCTGCAAGCGTGAGCGGCCATGGCTCGGCCTTACAGCGTATAAAGAATGGGTGTAGGTAGGGGACTAGGTGGGCAGAATCAGCCCCAAAAGCCAATGACCAAAATGTGTGAAGCTATGTAAAAAGCCACCTGTATAAACCGTTTTTTTTTTCAGTCCAGGTTGAGTTTTAAGCTTTACCGCTAAACAAAATTTCGTTATGTTATTTTTTTCCTACATGTATCAATTTTCATTACTGGCTGCTGAAAAATAGAAACGCACCAATACCGGTCATTGGGTTTTGCTGAACACACTATCTGTAAGGTACAATCCGAAGAATTTTGATGTAAGGTCAATTAATCTTCATATGTTCGTAAGTAAAAATATGAGTTTGATTAACGCAATCAATGTTTGAATCGTCAAATTGAAGGGCATTGCTATTATGAGTGTGTATTTTGCAATAACCACGCGGCATAAAGCATATCTCCAGAATGATATCCGCACTCGTGGATGCAAGATTAAATGCATGGTTAATGAATTTAGATGTACGGTTTAGTATATAATTTTGCGTATTTATTTAAAATACAACACACATTGTGGGGTATAAGAGATATGTCACAAGGATAAACTATTTGATTAATTCCTTACACGACCATACAATTGTAGTGCAAAAGGCCAAGAGCTCCTTAAGAAACGTTTATATTTTTAGCAGTTGGCGTGTGAAAGGGAACGTCTATATTTCTTCTTCTCCTTCACATCATTTAGGTTCATTTATATCCAGTTGAAGTCACCAGGTATTTACAAACTTGAATGTGGCGAAATTAACCTATACTTTTCCATAAAAAGTTTGTTAACATAAAAGAGAGTGATTCTTCTGTTTTCTTTTAAAGTCTCTAAAAGTACGTTTTGCCACGTACAAATGGTAAAAATTACACGCTGCAAGACGGGAATATCTAGTTTTATAGAAGGATAGTCGTCGGTTAGTGCCTTATTCCATTTAAAGTTTCCAACGGGCCTCTGCGAGTTGGCTTCGGATCCTCGTACACCAGTTCCAAAGTCTAGGACTTCAGGGTCCCAAGGTATATCGGAGACATTTAAATTGCATTGATAGTACCAGCATATTACTGTCCCACCGATTTGAACTGTGATTTTGCATAGAGAAGTATGGATTTGGGTCAAATTCTTAAAATCTACACAAACTATAGAAACACAATGTTTTTGCTAAGATCGGCTCACCTGTTTTATATAAGTAGCGATGGATGATAAAGTTTAAATTTTATTACTGGGAATTTGGGTTTGGGATATTTTTCCTGAAGTTTGATTTGGTTGCAGTTTTGATTAATATGCCAGATGGAACATTTTGAAATTTATGACAGCTAAGACTGGCCGGCCATCGCTGCTAGAAAAAAGGATGGTAGCTAAGAAAAAAGGTCTTCATTGGTCATGATTCTGTGCCTGATGACCAGAGGGGATTAGGCAGAGTATATTTGCCTAAACTTCAAGGAAGTAAGTAACATATGAAGTTTAGGCTACTACCGATTCCGATCTCTGCTGGTGACTCTATAACATATTAACGAGTAATTCTTAAATAATTAAAAGTATGGTTTAAACTACCTTTTTTTTTATTTATGAAGCAAAAATTTGGACTGGGCCGGTCACATTTTCAGGATAAATTAAGACAGTTAGACCGGGAACGTCTTCCAGTAGGTGTCTGAAGACCGGCCGTTGGTCACCGTGGCAGGCCCAAGAAACGCTAGCGTGACGATTTGGACTCGTTACAGACAGATTAGCTGGAAATGCAAAACACAGAGAGAACTTGAAAGAAACGGTCGAGGCATTAACAAAAGGGAGTGAATGATAGCGTGAAAGCTGACTTTTGAGCTAATTCTGTATACAGGAAAACTACCAAACTTTATGAGAACGTTCTAAACAAAAATAGCTTCTAGTTTATGGATTAATTTTAACAACCTCGTTAAAAGAGAGGGCTATAGGGTTGTCACAGCAATTTTACCTCCGCCCTTGCATCGCCACGCTGTCAAAATCACACTGATCTTTATTGTCATTGGAATATGTTTGCTATTCTGTTGCTGCCACCAGTGGCGACGGGTGATTTCATGAAGGAGGGAAGCCGCAGCAAAAAAAAAAAACAAAAAAAAACTTACCAAGGCCAGGCGTAGTCCAGGGGGGGGGGGGGCGTAGGTAGGGCGTACATATTTCTCAGTCCACCCTTACTATACGTGTAAGCACTGACTGATAGATTGAAACAGTGTCTTGCAAGTATAATAAAAGTGGCTTTGAAAAAAGCCGGTTGTGGTGTGATGAACTGATGACGTATGATGTCTACTATACTAGGCAAAACTACTACTACTACTTAACAACAAGACTACTCTACTCACTTATTCTACTTATAATAACTACTTATACTCTAAAGCTATTCGTCTATTCTTTCTTACAAAGTGCGCTAAGACATTATCATAAAAGCCGGGATTATTCTTAATTTTAAGTAACAAATGTTTCTCTATAGAAAGAATGGCTAGATCAGATAATCGTTCTTGTTTTTGAGAATTACGCATGTACGTATGAATTCGCTTCAAAGCCGAAAACGACCTCTCCGCGGATGCTACTGTAACAGGAAGTGTCAAAAATATACTACATAATTTTGTAATTTGTGGAAAAGTGTCACATAATAATGAATTTTGAAAATTGAGATAAAGCTCGTAAACATCTAGTTTATTCAAAGATTGAGTTGTGTATAAGACTTTCAACTCATTCTTTAAAGCAGAGAACTCAAATATTTGCGGAAATTTGATTAACAAAGAAGATATTATTTCATCTGGAAATGATCTACTATAAAAACTATACTTAGATTTATTGAGTAAATTAAGAAAACTCATTTGCGAAAGTGATTGGTACCTGTGTTGTATTTGCGTCTTAACATTGTCTATTATTTCAATGAAAAGACGCCGATACATCGTTCTAACGTCTACTTCTGTATTTAGTCGTCTACTCTGTCGCGGCGGCTCACCGAATTCCTGAACGCTGTCATAAATAAAATCAAAATTGTTTATTAAATCATTTGCAAGCCAACTATTGAATGAATCTATTTCGCGGTTTGCTACTTCAATATCAATCTGTTTTGACTGCAATAAATTAAAAAGAACGTCGGTTTTTTGAAAAATGTCTGATAATACGTGCAAAAAAAAACAAAACTGCATGTTTTCTAATTTACTGAGAAAACATTCTGCCAAGGAAAGTGATTCACTATCCCAAAATTGCGGGTTATCTAACATCGAATTAAAAGTTTTAATTATGTCTAATCTGCAGTTAAAAATTACATTAATAATGCGTGAGTGATAATGCCAACGTGTTTCGGATACTCCGGGCATACGGCGGTCAGCTATTTCCTTCAAAAGGTTGGTCCGTTTAGTAGATTTGTTGAAAAACCTAACAATGCTATTTACGTGCCCAAAAAAAGTTTTCAGTTCCTGAATATTTTCAAGGGAACGGCTAAGAACTAAATTTAATACATGAGCGTAACATGGCACAAACATTGCCATATGACATGCATCCCGAATTTTTGCTTGAACGCCACCGTGCTCACCAGACATAACTGCCGCGCCGTCGTAAGACTGACCAACCAACTTATTCCTACAACGATACTGGTCAAGTATTTCCAACAACTGTTTGGATAAAACTTCAGCAGTTCGACTTCCGCTAACATCGTAAAAACCTAGGAATCGTTCTTCGATTCCAGTTTCAGATAGATATCGAAAAATTACAGTTAATTGCTCCCTATGACTGACATCGGGAGTTTCGTCAATCATTACAGACAGAAATTGAGCTTTATCTATCTCGATTCTAATGTGGTCTCGTAAAACGGATGCAATACTACGTATTAAATCATTTTGAATATCACTAGAGAGACCAGAAAACGCGGGGTTCTGAACTGAAGAACATAGTTCCAAATGTGAGTCCATTACTGTATCATACTTGCTCAAATATAACAAGGTTTCGATATAGTTACCACGGTTGTCGGAATTTGGACTTTCATCGTGGCCGCGAAAAGCTAATTCTTGTTTACCTAACAAAATAACGGTGTCGATAAACCGTTTCATTAAATTCCTATTTCGATCTACTTTTCTATTATGAGCTTCATGCGAATTAGCGAAAAATGATTCTATTCTACTACACCCGAACTCGTGTAAATCTAAACAGCTGCGAATATGCTTTTCAGTTTGAACATGTTTTTTCGAGGAATTCGTCAGATTATTAATATCCGTAAAACCCCCTTTATTCCAAAGGCTACTAGAATCTGAGAAAAGTAGGCACGGGAAACAATACATTTTATTTAATTTACAGCTGCCAGTCAGCCATTGATATTTATCGTATAGAGAAACATTAAAATGTTTCACAAAACCATCTTTTCGTTGATAATTAATTGCCATATTTGGACGCGCCCGCCCGAGTTTTATAACATGTTTTTTATTCTCAAAACTTAACCTTGAAAAACTAGTTTCTTCGCAAAGCAAATAATCTGTGAGACAGCAGTCTAAAGCGATCAATGCCATCCTAATTCTAATTAATTTTTAAATCTACTCTAAATAGGTAAGAAATTTCAACTTGATAAACTATCTACTTACCCAAATACCTAATTTCAACGTACTTTTATACTTTATTTTCACTACACAATACACGCACAAACTAATTTCTAATTGATACACTAATCAATTCAATTAATACAACGAACAAATTGCAAATTACCTATCTAAAACAAAATAAAAGCCATTTAGTACTTTACATTCATGCACATGAAAAATACGAATGCAATGCATTTGTTTACAAATTCTCGAGCGCCGAGCCCGAAGCATTACGAAATTTTACGAATCGAACCGAGTACGGCGCCCGCGCCAGTACATGCGTCTCCTCTCTCCGATATACGCATCTCGTTTACTCGCAAACAGTTCTTGCCTATAACCCGCATTATTCCGGCTTACCGACTCCTAAGATAACGCGTGTCACGTGGCTCTAAGTGACGTCATGACGACATAGATTTGTATAGACATTTTAGAAGGAAAAAGCCGGGACGCCTACGAGTTATTTAGGAGCAACATGTTGTCTTTTTGGAATTTATTGACAAAAATTGTAATTTTGGCAGGCGTTTTGTAATACATAATATTTAAATTGTAGGGTGTATTAAATACCTTCATTATTATACCCTACTGACTTGGATTTCCAAAGGGAAGCCGGCAGGAATGGGCTTATTGCGTGCCTGCGCTACTGTGCCACTGACAAATCTGCCAAATTAAAGTGATCTCTATTTTCGTGCAGAAAATTGCTTTTGGGTTGCTGCTGTCAGAGGTAACAATTGTGGAAGGGCTGTACGTTATCTCACGAAATGGGTTTAGTTTTGGAAGAAAATAAAACCGTGTCTCTTCAAAACTCTGTGGGGATTACTGTTGCATACATACATAACATCGCGCCTGTAATCCCCGAAGGTTTAAGCAGAGGTGTACCTCGTTGTGCACACATTTCGTCAGTTATGTTTAAGTCTCATGTAATATGGGGCGAGCCGATTGCCATCTACCGGACACAAATCCCGACTCCGTGGCTGCTATTGAGAAATTCCTGATGGTAAAACACAATAACACTTTGCCCGACCCGGGAATCGAACGCAGAACCTCATGCTCACCATCAACCAGGATTGATTCTTTCTGAACACCCACAAGCCAGTTAGTACTGGTTAACACGATACCCCTTTTCAGATAGGCAGTCGCTTCATGTAAAAGTACTGTTCAGCTGCATCCGGTTAGACGCGAAGGCGACCCCAACACAGTTGTGAAAAGGCTAGGCGGATGTGACGATGTGTTTATGAATATGTTTTCGTCATTCTGTTACCTAGAAAAGCGATAGATGATGACGTCCGTTTCATTTTAATTCAAGTGAACTTTTCGCGTAAAACAGATTGCAGAAAATTGATGAATCGTATGCCGATAAGTAGATCCGGGATATGTGGTACTACCAATCCCGTATTGAATATTTAATAAAATGCTAAAAGATTTCCTGCTCGTGTCTTTTCGATTATGTAAAGCTATGGTAGGTAGGGATTTAACGCGCCGGTCACAACCTCAGGTAATGCGAGCAGCTACTAGCGTCACGCGACACGCGTGTGCATCACTTATTTCCTAAGCGTGAGTGCTTTCTTACCGTGAGTCGGTGACTCGTGCGTGGCATGGTATGCCCTAAAAGCCTCTCTACATAACATGAGTAGATTTTACTGTAGAACAGTTTTGATTCATTTTTACGGCTTTGTTGACCGAAAGTTTGTTTGTTGTTTGGCTCGAATCCGCTAACTTACTAAAGTTAGCGGAGCTAATCTACTAAGATTGAGCAAGACCCGAGTTATCGAACAGTGAACTAGATGCACAGTTCCTTGCAAATATGTCACATCAGAAAGTGTCGATACTAAATCATACTAGAAAAATAAAAACCAAACAAACTCAAATTCTGATTGACTAATCACAAATTCGAACTTACACTGATAACATAAAGTTGTTATTTAAACGCGAGCAACGCACATTATGTCACGTTTCTAATTCAATTCCTGAAAAACAAGCGCGCACAATTCGAAATTGCGCGTACTATTTCTACGGACGTTTTTGAGACGCTGGGTGTGTGTATCTTGGGTTTCTGTCGCAGCACGCGCTTGAGCGCTTAGCTCGTGGCCAGGCTGTAACTCGGTATTCGTTCCGCGTTATGCATGAGCACTATTTCTGCTTATCCCCGACATTTCTACAACAGTTTTTAAGTTTTTGGTGTCAGGGGATAAGACGAGAGTTAGATTTTAAGTTCAAACTTTTAGTTCGTACAAAAATATCTGAGCCACAGATGGCGTTATGATTTCTCTAAAACAGGATATTAGTAAAAAAATACGTCAAGCTTAAATTCTTTGAAAGGGTAGGCAGAGGTAATAGCATGAAGAGCTAAGTCCTAGCACCTACTTTATAGGGATTTAGGGAATGATCCTATGAAATTCAACCTTTTACTGAGCTGCTGGTGTGAACAATTCTTACTGGAGTAACCCCAAAGACAATTGCCCAACTTGAGGATACAAGCATGACCACAGACTAACGAAATGAACTTTGAATAGGTAGACTGCTGAACATGAGGTCCTGGGTTACATTCCAAGGTGGAGCAGTGCTATTGGGTTTTCCATCAGGAATTTCTCAGTAGCCACGGAGTCTGAATTTGTGCCCGGTTGATAACAAAAGGCTCGCCCCCCCCCTTACATGGGACTTAAACATAGCTGGCGAAACATTTGTATATTTACCTCTGCCTAACCCTTCGGAATGTTATGTTATGACCAAATTAATGCCAGACTTTTTCTTTGCCTTCACAGCCAATCACAATTTCTTAGATCAATCTGCACATTAGCAAGTAACCTACAATGTACTAAACAAACATTAAATCATCATTGGATGTTTTGAGATTGACTTATTTTTATCACCGGAAACCGTATGGCATAACATTCAGCATTTCATATCGACCGATGTGTTGCCAGTGTAATAAATGTTAAAAATAAACATTTCTTTCGCACTCACATTAATAAAAAAGCTTTGAATAAAATAAAAAACTGGTGTAATTAATTATAGAACACATTACTATCGCATTGTTTATGGTTGTTAATTCAAATAACGACATGTTTTCAACAGAGAATGTTAATTAATTAATAATTCCTTTATTTATGAAACTGTTGGCCTAACACGAATTTGCGAACGAAAAATGTAACGTGAATTCGAACGATTTTGAAATTAAAAAGAGTTGTTTCGAACATAGTATTTACTTGGTCCATATTTAAGGTCATGTCAGGTCATGTTGAATATGAATGTAGATGGCTATAAGTGTAGAGGAAGACCAAAGAAACTATGGATGGACTGTGTGAAGAATGATATGGCTAGAACGCTGGTGACTGCTGGGATGACGAGTAATAGAGAAGTATAGAAGAAGAGGACATGCTGCGCCGACCACAAATAAATTGGGACAAGGGCAGGAGAATGGTGATGATATTTAAGTTTATGCTAATCGAGCTTTTGCAAAATGTAACAAGAAGGCTATAGGATAGTAACTTTGTATTTTCGATTTTAAAATCTTTCCAATATTTTACATCGTACTATTCGATTACGTCGCGCCTACTTTTGAGTCATGACATAAACTTGTTGTGGCTTTCCTCGACGATCTCGGAAAGTGGGCTGGTCGTCTTTCTACCCGTGAAAACCTGAAAAATGGCTGGAAATGTCTATTTCACTACATTTTAGACAATAAACTTAGTTTATTAACAAGCACGGTACTTAATTTTAAGATCATTTTAGTTATTTATTTAGACAAAGATAAAACGGATCGTTTGTTTTGCTGATAGTACTTTTTGTGTGATAGAATTAATGTAATATTTTACTTCCAAACTTAGACTTCACTCTCTTCGACTCATAAACAATCAATCAATCTCTATTTGTGAACACAGGTATTATAATAAAGGTCTTATGTATACATTTTAGTCGAGCTCTATGTCCTGCCAATGAAATTGGTGTACAAAAATTTGTGTTTTTCGTAAAAAAATCTAAAACTATACAATACAAAATCACGTCAAACACTGACAATATAGCTGTATCGTCAGAGTAGTGGAACAGCTTGTGTGGGACATTGGTAACCAGCGGCTAGATGAAAGTAAAGTATAAAGTTCTGCGTTGACCCTGAATCATGATGATGAGGCATCCTTCAACTCGTACTGGCCCTTCGCGACGATCCTGGGGAAGTAGGGTGGTCGTCTACATCTGTGTAGTAGATGGAAACGACTTATTCGCTACTTCATGGAGACAGCAATTCATCATTTGCGTAACTGGCCGGGTTCCAGTCTAACCGGATGCAGCTCAATACCAGCATTTAAAAAAAAGCGACGGCCTATCTGACGGCTTCATTTTGTCTGACTAATCAACAAGTAGTTAACAGTTTACGATCGATAAGCTAAAGTAATTAAACAAGAAATGAAATTAGCCGAAAGTGTGCAATTAACATAATTTTCATGTTGATTGTATCGTGAATTTTAATTAAATGAGGCAGTACAAGCAAATCGCGTGAGTCGCCGTAGTGTTGTGAGAATTTATCGATATGAAAGCTATAGCGAATGTAATAGTCGGAAATGGTATTGGAAATAGCAGTTTACGTAGGATGTTTGATGGGATTGCAATCGTAGTGGTGTTTCTAGCAAATGGCAGAACAAATGACGGAAAACCAACAACTCGATAAGAATATCTGTAGAAGAACCAAAGTTATTGAATAATAAGTTAAATAGGCAATGAGCTTATAGAACCCATAGTATCTACACTCGTCTATACCTACCCAATCTGTTACGATAGTGCATCCCGGAGTCTGGATTTTTGCCCGGTCGATGGCAATGGGCTGGCGATATGTGAGTGTACTATGAACGCCTCATCATATTATTCTTAGGGGAACAACAAGGTTGGTGTAATGTGTATATAATCACTTAACACTTTCTAAGTTCAAATAATCAATTTTGACTAGTATGCGCCTCATCTACACACTGACTGCTGCAGTTTAACAGCGACCTTATTTTATCAACGTAATACAGATCACTATATTTAGATACGTATAGCGACGACTCGGGAGGCGGGTTGTGCGCACACG
The DNA here is from genome assembly GCA_964057025.1 of Standfussiana lucernea. Taxonomy (NCBI): domain Eukaryota; kingdom Metazoa; phylum Arthropoda; class Insecta; order Lepidoptera; family Noctuidae; genus Standfussiana; species Standfussiana lucernea. The sequence goes on from OZ059809.1 coordinate 1,414,882, forward strand.
AACGAATTATTGTTCGACCCATATGCTAGGTGCTTAACTCCGAAAGTGTTAAGTCCCGATAGTCAAATCCCATTGCAACTCAGCACACTGACTAGTACCTACTGGTCATGTAGGTCAACCCAAGGTGAACGGTACCATATAACATGAATCGTTTGTTCGCTTTTTATTATCTGCTGGGGAAACAGTGCTTAAATACCTAATTATTTTTAGAACCATCTTATCTTTATAGTCAACCGTCTATCATGATCTTTCAAAATTGGTTCTTTTAGGACATGCCACCATCTATCTACTTCTTTCACGGTTATCTCGAGTTATCCAGTGTTTTAAATGGAGCGACTTACTTACTGACCTATACAATCCACTTAGGTACTGGAAAATACAATACCTCTTTGTATGACTGGTTGTAACACCTTCAGACTTCTGATTACTGTGTCAAGATCTGCATTAATGGCAGCCGAGACCAACGTCTTCTTCCTCCCTTTCAAGCCCAGAATAAAGTCCAAAAGTCCACACTCATCATACTATGATGAACTAACCACTTCCTGCCACGAAATTCGTCACGTTCCAGCTCCAGAAATTCCAGGAAGTTCCAGCGAATCGATTTTTCCATCGATACTTGCATCGTTCCCGTCCCGCCGTATGAGATCACCACTAATGCACGATCTCAGGCGGCATGCGCCCGCGTCGCTACGCGCCTCTATTTTTATCGAAAACTTCCGATCGACCAAACGAATACATTTTTAAATCAGTAAAAATAGAATTTCTATATCTTAACATTAAAATGCACTAATTTAGTTACTCAGTGACAAAGTTCGAAAATATGTGTGTGTGATTTTTTTTATGACGAATCCTGTGAGTATTCCCTTAATGTAATTTCAGAGATTTTTGTTCGGTGAGTGATGGATATTTTTGCTGAAATTTCTCTGAAATATGGGTGAGTGTTTCGGAATACGGGATTTTCGGTTCTTTTTACTTTGCTGTCAGTGTTAAACCGACATTGCGTCTGTACTGTGATGTGTTGAAGTGAATTGAAAGTGTGTTTTTTTCGAAAGTTTTTCCAGCCTTCGCAATTTTTTTTGGTAAGTTTATGGACCCTTACTTATCGTTATTTATTTGTATTTCGGGATATCGCCAAGCCGGTTGGTCGACTCTTTACGCGACTAGAGGGCTGGCCTTTTTTTGGCCAAATAATCAACATTGCCATCCAACGCGGCAATGCCGCCTTCTGGGCACTTCTCCTATTGACGGAGGTGTGGATGAATTTTATGACGGCCTGTTATTTTTCTATTTTGATACTTGACATATTTTAGATCTATTTGTATTTTGTGTATGCACATACTGAATTCAAATGAAGCTTCACAAAATTAGTTTGTTTGTTAATTAAGGAATGAGATTTAGAACAACAAAATCAGGTTAACAGTCTAGTTAAGAGACGTTTGTGTATCTACGAGTAAACTGGTACTCAAAGCATTAAAACTCAAAGTCAAAAACAATAAGATGAAGCTAGATAGTTGCCCATTCCAAAGAACAGATTGTATGGAGATGAACGGGCAATATTCTCCATGGACACAATTTTAAATCAAAATACTGACTCTACGAGTACACTTGTTAGTCTATGCTCTAAAGTTACCTATTCTCTAAAGTTTTCTTACTAACTTCACCAGGTGTGTGTTGTATGTTAGGATGTTTGTTACTAAATTATGCAAAAACGGCCGAACGATTTTATATGTTAGGTACACAGGTAGTTTCTGGATACCTGGATACTTTTTATACCGGTAAATGACATGGCTTATCGACTGTATGTTTCAACTAGCAATGCAATGTGTAGCAAAGTGTCTTATTTTTTGTTATGTTTACTTGTTACATAATTCTGTTCTTTATTTATTTTATCAAATTGTTTTGTCCTGTGCGAGATAAATAAATAGTTTTTCTCTCTTTCTTTGAATGGACCCACTTCTGAGATCCTTCTGAATTCGCGGACAGAAGTTAAGTCAGCATAAAATTCACTCGATTCGGTATTTTCCGATCACTTTCATACCACGTTGCGAATCTCACGTCATGGGCTTTATGACGGCAGAATCCGAACGTCAAATAACTCTTTAAAGTCTAGTCAGCTGACGCTTTCTACCTCTGACAACATCAACCAAATAACAACCTTATTTCAACGGAAAAAGGTCTCTGTGATTTTGACAGATTTGTAAGTTGCGGTAACCTAACTGTAACCTTATTTTCCCGGAGTTAAAGATCATTGTGGTTTTGACAGAGATGCAAAATCAGAGGTAAATTAACTATCAATGGAATACACAAAATTTTTCTCACAACTATTATTATTTATAAATATAAATACGAAAGTTTGGATGGTTGGATGGATGTTTGTTACTCAATCACGCCAGAACTTCTGGACGGATCTGGATGGAATTCCTTTTTTGTCACATACGAGTATACACGTCAAAATTTCCAAGTGAACAAAGTCGCGGGCAACAGCTAGTTTCTTTATATTTTTCATATTAGTGATGTAATTGATGTGTACAATCTGTTTCTCCGTGTTCCAGAGTTATACCGCTGTTTCACAGTGCCGACAATTTGTCGGAATGTCGTGAAAAATTAAAAGAACGATGTAAATTAATGTAGTTCTAGAATAATATATAGATTTCAATCTTTTTAGATCTTAAAATATTTCTTCGTTATTGCGTGCAAGCCCTAAAGAGAGGCTTGTTACGCTAGTAATGTTTAAGTCCCAGACAATAGGGGGCAAGCCTAATGGTATCAACCTGGCACAAAGCCAGGCTTAGGCTGAAAAAATACTGGTGAAGACCTTAATAACGCATTTCTCATTCCGGTAATCGAACCCTACGCTTATGCTCAACAGACTTTTATGTTTAATTTTTTTACTAACCGTTTTTTAAAAGAAACACTGAAAACAAAAACCTTAGCTCGTTTAAACTGCGTCCGGTGGTCATTGACCAGGTTAAGTAAATATTTTAAAGTATTCCGCAAAAAAAAAAAAGATAGGTATTTAAATCACTGCCAACTTCTTGCTTATTTATTTTAGTAATGCATTTTACCGTTCCTCGTTATTTCGGTAAAGATTTTACCACATTTTTACTCCCGAGGATGTCGTAAAAGGCGCAGAACGTTCTATGGCACCAGCGCATCCAGAAGATACCAGGTATGAAAACACCTGGTAACGTTGTCAACGATAACAGTGGTAGAATAGTCAAAAATGTATTGGATTGACTAATCTTATAAAGAGCTTAAGGAGCTCGTGGCTAAATGATAATAGCCACTTGGGTCAATCTTCAGGTTAAGCCGCGCTTGCCTGGGTTGGTGGGATGATATGGTTAGACAGGAGGTGAGGAGAAATAGACTACGGAAGAAGAAGACATGCCGCGCCGACCCCATGTGGGAATAAAGACTCCCATTAGTTCTACGATTTTGTAACACCTAATATCGTAGGACTATTGAGGAAAAAAAATCCCATTAGTTCTACCATAGAACTGTTTGGTAGAACAAGTGGGAACAAACTAAAAAAATGGGATAGCTGTAGGAAAATGATGGCAATAGTAGCTTTGTGAATCTACTGGCAGGGAACGGATTTTCGATTTATTCTTTGCTCAAAACCACACGAAACTAATCTGCAGTCTGCACGTTACTCAATGTTTCAGTAGCCTGACATTTCACACATTTTGTCACACTTGTTTAGACAAACGGGTTAACTGTAGTCTTCTGAGGTGGTCTGACAGAGTCGTCACAAAATACCAATATAAATAAACATGCTCGCTCTAGGGGACTAGTGGGAGTATGTCTAATTTTGATCATATTATAATGAGTACAATGTCTAATTGGTTTCTCAGTGTTTCGTGGTGTGAGCTGGTACTAAACAGTTCTGTTTTTGTAAATTGGAGTCATTATTCATACTTTGTTTTCATCTAATGTTAGTATTGCATGTAGGACAGCACAAATCGATTGGGTTTTGTGTCTGTTATCACTTCGATGGCGTGTCGCTTGCTGAATTTTACCGTTTTATAGAATTTATAATGTCTTGGTAATTGCTTTTATATTATACAGGAATCTATCTAAATGAATAAAAGAACCTAAAAGCTTTAATGTATTGTTTTTCAATTCTATAACACCCACACAATTGTCGGCGAATATATTTTGCCGGTGCCGATACGCTACGTGCATGGCACGCGACGGTGTTGATCGGTGACGGAACGGTCTAGTGGGCATAGTGTCATACTTTTCAATACATAATATATTTTTTTGCCTTATATGTTCATTTTAGTTTAATGTATGTCTGGTTTTTAAGTTTTCCTTATGTTTACGTTTCGTACAAATAGTTTTGTTTTATTGTTAACTAGCGACCCGCCCCGGCTTCGCACGGATGCAATGTAGATACTAATGTTTTCTCTACTATAATATGCATTATACATATAACGCTTCCTCTTGAATCACTCTATCTATTCAAAAAATCACATTAAAATCCGTTGCGTAGTTCTAAAGATCTAAGCACATACATAGGGACAGACAGACAGCGGGAAGCGACTTTGTTTTATACTATGTAGTGATTTTAATTATTTTGTTTTGCCCTGTGCGAGTCAAATAAATACTTTTTCTTTCTTTCTTAGCACGGTCATGTTATGGTACGGCGGGCAGAATCCCATATCTTTACCATTTCACTTACATAACTGTATATCCAAGTCCAAATATTAATAGCAACAGCGCCGAACTAATCAGGTCAAAGAGTTAATAAATATGACGTGCTCTCTCAAGCCATAAGATTTGTGGCAAACTGTCACTTCCTGCTTCAAAAAGAAATATTTAACTTTTATGCGCGTGTTGATGTGCATGATTGAAAAAAGCGTTTTAAAAATATCGTAAATCTGTAAAAATATTAAAGTAAATCTGTATTTTCAGAGACGTTTTTTTCTTGAACTCGTAAATGTATATGTAGGTACTTTATGATTAGATATGATTTACGATGAAGGAAGGAATTCGTGAGGATAACTGGACTTCAGTTAATGTTCTGAAGGAAAATAAAACTACCTATTTGTTTCTACTGCCCAGTTATATTTACTAACTAAATACAGTATGCGGACGTTTCGCTGCATAACACATCATGCCTGCAATTCGCCCTACGGGGACTTAAACATAACTGGCACGAGGGTGTACACTTCTGTGTAGGTACATCCACATTTCGCCAGTTACGGCCATACAGGCACGCCGGATGATATGATATGTGATATTATATATAATACATGTAGGTACCTAAGCCGAATGATGCCACAGTATATTTTTATTTTTACAACCAATGCATATACCTACTCACTCACTCACTCAGCACGTAGTTACAGGCAATCACCTTAAATCTTCCAGAAAATTCCCGTTTTAACACAAATCACATCAAAAACATCCAAATTAATCACCTTTTCTGACGCTTTACATTCATTTGTAATCGTTAAAGTCGCTCCTAAGAAAAAAAAACAATTTATGACTAAACCAAAAATGGCAATGACATTCAATTTTGAACTGTAAACGACGGAAATAAGGTTAATTTTAGTAAATTAAATGTTGACTGAAGTAAGAACACGTAATGAAATTAAAAAGTACCACTTCTTACAAGTGTTAAGATAAACAGGGCAAGAAGAAATTAAATCAAAATAAGACATCTCTTTCTAACTGGATAAAAATAAAAGAAACAAAGAACATTAAAAGAAAAGTATGCAAAACTTGAGCAAATATTTTTATATTGAATACTGTGTTATGATGAATGCATGTGGGTACTGGGTACAGTATCGATCAGCCAGAAAAAAATATTATTTATCAACGTAAATTTTCCGTGTTTTAGTCATTTCAAATATCTTTGAAAGTTGTGGGAAATATGCGTCGGTATTTGAATATCCGGTATATTTATTGGGCTGTCAGTTCGCATTTCACTGACTCTACTTATCTAGTCACGTTTAAAATTCATTAAAAAAGTGGTAAAACATTATCGTATATAGATCATCAATCATAGTAAACAAATATTAAAAAAAAAAAATGTAATAGTTTAAGATAATACAGCCAATCTATCTTCTGCAATTCCCTACATCACGACAGCACGGTAGTTTAATAATAGCCTGGCGTTGAAAACCAACTTATTACCCGTGTTAACAGATTTGACAGCTCGCTGACAAAATATACGCGCTGTCAAAGATGACATGCAATTTCTGACGGAGAACATTTCAACTGAACACTGTCCATCCCAAGGAACGTCAATATGTAAGTTCCTTGGTCTATCCTTGCAAAGATTGAAATCGTAAAATGTGCCCTCACCGTTGGTCAAAACAGTGAGAAGTCTGAGCAAGGAAAGATAGATACGATTTACAGTGTGAATGAGCGAGACATAAGTATCTATTCGAATGTGAAGGTGATCATTGGAGACCGGATTTTTGCAAATGCATATTTGCATATTATGCAACCAGTCTTACCAAGGGGTATCGTATTACCCAGTACTAACTGGGTTGTGGAGGTCAGATAAGCAGTCGCTCCATATAAAATACTGGTATTCAGCTGCATCCGGTTATACTGGAAGCCGACCCTAACATAGTTGGGAAAAGGCTAGGCAGATGATGATATTTGCATATTATGGCTGTTAAATAAAGATAATGCATATTTTAGCTAAAATCATGTCATGTCATGCAATTTTTGGCTATATTTCCATTATTTTGAACTGTATCTAACTGGAAAAAAGAACCTTAATTCAAGTAGTGTCTGCCCATCGACCTAAGTTTATTTTTATAACTTGGAAACAATCGTTTTTTTTACCACGATCTGTTAGTGCAGCAATGTTTTAGTATTATTCCGAGAGTGGGAAAGAGATGGCGCTAGACAGCTGTCTAGCGTTGTCACTTTCCCACTCTCAGAATAGTCCTACAACATTCTTGCACTAACAGATCATAGTAACCCCCCAGGTCTCTGGTGATCAGTTTTTGAAGCAGTAAGGTGAAATTTTTCCATCCATGTGTCCAGGAACGGAGATTCCAGACAAAATTAGAGCTAGGTCAAAGACATTTCAGATTTTCCTGGAGAGATGTCATAAGACTATTAAGATATAAATACATTGATGGCATAGTTGGCGCAGTGGTTGGGCAAATGTTTACTGTGCCACGGGTCGCGGGTTATATTTCCGCAGGGATGTAATGTTGCAAATTTTCAGTTATTCATTAATTTAGGTGTTTTTTGGTAAATCTTACAACCAGTCTTACCAAGAGGTATCGTATTACCCAGGACTAACTGGGTTGTGGAGGTCAGAGTTGCTCCATGTAAAATACTGATATTCAGCTGCATCCGGTTAGACTGGAAGCCGACCCCAACGTATGTATGTACATAGTTGCGAAAAGGCTTTTTAGGGTTATGTAACCAAATCACAAAGAAGAAACATATTACTAAGCAATGAAAATAAAAATCGATGAAAAAAAGCGTTTAGGTTTGTTAAAAAAAAACTACATATGTATAATGTGTATTCTGTGTATGTGGGAACCCCGTTGTTTCCACTAAAGCTAATAGCTAAAAGATGGCTGCCTCATTAGCCCAGCGGTCGCAAGCCAAACTACTGAGTGTGAGGTCCTGGGTTCAATTCGGGTCGGGCAAGGTGAAATTGAGTTTCTTCATCAGGAATTTCTCAGTAGCAGCCACGGAGTCTTGATTTGCGCCCGGTTGATGGCAATATGCTCGCCCCCTATTAAGTGGGACTTAAACTTGTACTATAAGGTACACCTGTGCCTTACGCTTCGGGACTTACTACTTACTTACTTGTTCTATTAAAAGCTAATAGTGCTAATTTCATTTAAGTATTTCTTTTTTCGAAGACCAACCTTAGATAGTGACAGAAGTGAGAAATTCGTATTTTACCTTCACGAATGAATTCAATTCCAAATCAAACAACACCCATTGGGCTCGTCACAAACCGTATTTCACGTAACAAACCATAGACATATCATATCAGCATACAACGTTCAATTCAATGTACAGTCGCGCACGGTATTAACAAAGCAGTCGCAAACAAAAGTAGTTCGGTGGCGTACAGTCGTGTGGTGTGACGTTATCTTTGCGGAACGGGTGGGGCTAGAGAATTAGCGTTGGTAGGATGTTAAGAAATGCTAGGTTTTTAAATGGTCTTATAGTGTCATCGTACTCCTGTAGATTAATGGGCATTGTGTTAAGGAACATCATGTGAAATTTCCAGGGAACCGAGCAAAAACAAGTGGTATTTAACGGAAGGTTTTATTTTGTTAATGATTTTTAATGTTTAAGTTAACAGAATTTACAATTTCACTGAGGCGGTGCCTGATGTAGCAACGTGGTGAGAGACGAGTTTTAACGGCCGTCAGTGGACGAAAAGCAGAGCTCTCACGAGACCTGACCTCATCCGTCTCACATCGCTTCAGCTACCTCAGGCAATCTTATAAAATAATTATGCCTATAAATAAAAGTTCATTTATTGACCTACTGCATTACTAGACGTAGTAAAACTTTAGAAAAGGTAATTGCTGCTAATAAAATAAAACAGGCCAAATTCTTTATTGCCAACATTATAAGTTTCATAAAACATTAGACTAGAGAAATAACTTATTCTTGTCTTCATTTTTATTTTTCTCCTTGTAAAGTTACATACAACTTTAATCATAATTAAGATGATTTCACAAAAACAAAAGTCAGTGGTTTGTACTATTTCCATTGTCTTCAGCCCTTTATCACGCCCGCCGTTTTCCTAGCCCAACATGACGTGTCACACAGCTGTCACATCGCGCTCATCGTGACTGAATAATGTAGCACTTTTGTCGGCGATAGTACCCCCAGGACGAGCGCTACCTGTTTATTTACGCGTTATAATAACTGCGCGCGAGTGTACCACCAATGACAGTAAAGTATGATGGTTTGGTAATTAGTCGACTGTGGGGAAAAATGGGTTATTGTGGGTTAGAATTTATGACCCCTGTTGTGTGTGTATTTAAAAATTGTGTGACCTCTTTTAAGTTGGTGATACTTTTTTGATGGTGTTTAAATTGTTGGTTGGTTAGTTAGTGACATTTGATGCCTCGCATATTTGTTAGTTGTAATAGGGAGTTGGACTCTTTCTCAAAGGATTGGCCTACACTCGCACCATATCGCGCAAAAGTGGAAGGCGGGAAGGGAGACCTTTGCCCTGCGGTGGAACAATACGAGCGTATAATAATACCATTAATAATAATAGGAAAATGGGGCACGTCAATATTTAACATTTGCAGCTGCATGGTTTGAGGCATTTAAACTTTGCGAGGGTCACACGCATGTGATGCCTTTGGAAGTACAGCAGCTGATGTCCAATTAGTGGCGGTGGATAGAGAGTATGGTGGTATATCAGGATGCTTGCCAACATAATTATATCAATAATGCTAAAGAATGTGAGGAAACGGACATGTCCAACAACCGAAAAACTAGCCAAGTGCGTGTAGGAAAACGTACAGTGACAGCTTTTTTTTTAAATACTCAACTTTACTTTATAAAATAATTCTTTAAATATTTTTTATATTAGGATGTTTACACGCATACTCATAAGTTTATGAAACGAGATTCAATGTATGAAGATCAAAATAGTTACGAAACGGCACTTTTGTGATGGTATTTTGTTTAGTTGTCCAAACGGCAAAGTTACGAAACATAGTTAGTTAGCCATTTCACTTCCGTGTTTCCAATTCCCATTCACACATCATACTTTTTCGTATGTGCTCATGACTCAAACTCTGTAATACAATTTTAGAGATTTATTTGATCAAATAAACATGTAAGCACAGAACATTTGGCTACGTAAATAAATATTTACTCAGCGGTAACATGGGGCATCACTCACAACAGCATTTGTACGGAGATACCATTCAACAATATTGTATGGTGGCGTCTGGGTATAAGCGGAGCGAGAAGCGTGTTTTCACCCCTTTCACAATCTCAGTTGGCCTATCATGACGTCTTAAAGCAGGAATGTTAATGTCATTCCAGCACCTCTTTCCCACACTGGAATGGAACAAAAAATCCTGCATTAAGAGGTCATGGTAGCCCCAGGGGATGCGTCTTGCGTCAAATGTCGGTTCACACGCGCGTGTGTTACTTGTTTTGCAAGTTCATATTTTGCCTAGCCTTTTCCCAACTATGTTGGGGTCGGCTTCCAGTCTAACCGAATGCAATCGTTTCGTAAGTTGCGTAGCGGAAATTCGTGACAAGCTCTAAACCAGCTTCTTTTATTTGTGATCGATTGGATGCGCTTTACCGTGTAGCTCGTGGCAAGCGGTTAGGATGTAATGAAAAAGAAAGAAACTCAAACTCGAATTATTTTATAACGTCAAAAACAAAAGAATAAAGCTACAGTGCCCGTCACAAGCCATAATAACTTGTGAAAGTACTGTAGTTGCCCATTCCAAAGCGCAGATCTCTATGGAGAAGAATGGGCAAGATATTCCATGGACATTCTTTTAGAACAAAATATTTTTACAAGATCTTGGTTACATCATTCATGTTGAGATTATACATAATACAATATGTTAATCAAAACCTGTCTAATCCAAAAGGGGCATTAAGAAACACAACTTCATTAGGAAATAAAATAAGAAACAAAATATTTATGATAAATTTAAAAGTGCACGATTTTTGTGCCCAAATTACCATCATTTCACGCACGCTTGGTAGTCGATCCATGAGCAATTGTCACATACACCCGGTTTGTGAGGTTCCTCAACCGGGAGCAATAGGTTTTGTATCTTGCTTCTGAATTCTCAATTAAGCACGCCCTAAGTAAATTGATATTGAGGGTTTATCGAGGACCTCGGAAACCAATTTGTTTCTGAGTGAACAAACGCATCGGTGGCTTATTTATTAACAAGATTCAGGACGTGACATAACATCACGCTTGTAATCCCCGAAAAGTTAAGTGTATGTTTAAGTCTCATGTAATAAGGGGCGAGCCTATTGTCATCAACCGAGCACAAATCTAGACACCGTGGGTGCTATTGAAAAATTCTCGATGTAAAACCCAATAGCACCTTGCCCGACCCGGGAGTCGGACCCAGGACCTCCATGTTCAGCAGTCTCGCTTGCGACGACTAGACCAACGAGGCAGTCATGTTATGTGTGCAATGAAATTTGTTGTCAAGCTTTATACAGGGTGATTGGTAATTGGGTGCAGTCCTTGAAGTGGGTGATAATGGATGGTGTATAATGGTAGGTGTCTTGGAAGGTGTTGATGGGTGGTAGTACAAATTTGATTCTGGTAACTAGGGAGCCCAATCTTCTTTTAGAAATTTTCGTCCTCTCTACTAAAAATTGATATTATTCCAGAATAGTAATAACCAGTACGGTCAAAATACTACCTCGCCTGGAACAACTGTTGTTATTACCATAAGGTTTCTTGAAGTGGGTACTGTGATACCAATTTTGATAGTTAATAAGATAAGGAAGTCGTTTCTGCAATTTGCACGTTAAGTGTCATACATTTATTTTGAGTGATCTGCCTTAAAAAACAAGGGTGGTTTCAATTTTTTCTCATATCATAAACTTTAATACGCTGTTATACCAAAAGTTTGTGAACTTTTTTGATAACTTGGTTTTCAAAAGATTAATTCGTTTATGCGCTATCTGAAAAGTATCATGTCAATGCTCTGAGCGACGCAGATTTGTCACAAATATCAATATTTGGTCGAGAGGAAGAAAATTTCCAAAAAAACTTAAAAGTTCCATTACTCCGAAACCACTCACACACAGTTATCGGGGTCAAAATTGTTGTAAATTAGCTCTAGTATCGCCCATTTCAAGGACTGCACCCAATTACCAATCACCCTGTATAGATAGAAAAAACTGGAAACTTAATAATACTCGCTAAACAAAAAGTGGAACACTGTCTCTCTTATTAGTATGCGTGAGTTGAACTCAACTACAGCAGCCGTCTGTACTTCTACTCAAGTTAATTGCCAGCACAACATGAAACAAATGACGGTCTTAAACATCGTCGCTCGTGTTGTGGGCCTAGCATTCACGCGCGGAGTAACGTAACGTAAATACGATTAATATTAAAAATTAATTAATATATATACATATATTTTAATTTAACTTAAAGAGGTTATTCATATCTATGGTTCATACTTATTGTACACTTCGCAGAAGCTATATAGTCCAGTAGTTATTTAATTTTACCTGGAAAGTATTCCGAACTTAATGGAACTTTAACAAGTTGTTTGGGGGTACACTAGGAAGACAATCCTAAGTTTTCGACCTCGAGGACCCTTCGTTCTTCGCTTGTATCTCTTAAACTAAGCACATTTTGTACAATAATGAAGACAAAGTTGAAGAACATTAAATTTCCCAAAAGTTCATTGGTAAACCAGATCTTCAAGCCCAATATTAACGGAGATACAGCTGATCAAAGTTAGTCAACGTTTCTGAAAATTTTAAAATAGCATAACTATTTATTACCTTAATTTTATGTTGATCAATAAGTTAATTAATCAAAATCAACGCTCTGAGTCTATGTTGGAAACCGGTGTCAAAATAAATTAATATAAACTAATTGTAATGGACGAAGTAAAACTAGTGTAATATTGTTGCCGTATTTTGATTTTAAAATCGTTTAAATTTACGTTACGCTAATGTCGCGAAATCATGATAAGGCTTCAGTTGGACCCACGCTCTAGTAATGCTGACATAACATTTCAAGGCTATGGAAGGTCGTTAAATAAGGTATCTGGACGCAACCCTTTCATGCCCAAGGGGATTCGAGAAATAAGGGGGTTTATTTGTTCTCATCTTTTATATTTATAATAACAGCGTCATTTCATCCTTAATCGTAAGATTGGATATATTTATGAACCTCTGGTACTGCAGTTTGTATATGGGGCGCAATATCCTCCAACTTAATATACTAATATTACTAAATGTGTAAAAAACCTAAATATAGACCAGTTTAAGAAAACATTTAAAATAAAAACTTTTTTGCAAAAAAAAACCGACTTCCAAAAAAAAACACTAAAAAAGTGGGAAATAACTTTACTTTCGGAAGTCGGTGACTATTGTTTGTTTCATTGACTTTTTTGCCACCGACTTCCGAAAGTAAAGTTATTTCCCACTTTTTTAGTGTTTTTTTTGGAAGTCGGTTTTTTTTTGCAAAAAAGTTTTTATTTTACCCTTTTTAGCTATCGTATCACACACAAATCCTTGGCAAGTATCAATTTCCCAATTCCTTTTACTTGGATGACATTTTTTCCAGCTATTTTGATTTCAAAACCAAACTGCTAAACCGATTTTGATGAAATTTCTATGGGACCAATCGGGAAGTAGATCCATTCAGATAAAAGAAGAATTTTTCAAATCGGTTCATAAATGACGGAGATATGAGGTAACAAACACAAAAAAAAAAAAAAAAAACATACAACCGAATTGAGAACCTCCTCCTTTTTTAGAAGTCGGTTAAAAATACTGACAGAAAAAGCCTACTATAATGTCAATGAATTTTTAAATGACAAATCGCTCTAAATATACTTGCTGAATAATTATATTCTATTTATTTTGAATTGCATGACTAATTTAGCTATTTAAAAAAATGTAATGTTAATTGTTGATTTATTTATATTATTATTCTTGTATTTTTATTTTTAAAGTTATGGTAGTTCCCAACTAATTTGTACACCAGCCATGGTCAAACATGTTGAGCCAAATAATCACTTGTAACACCTATAATAAGCATCATACCATGTATATTATCTACACATGTTTTTGCAAATAAAATGAATTTGAATTTAACTTGTCAATATTTCTAGTCAGGAATACTACACCAAATAAAAAAATCTAAAATGCATTTTTAAGTGTTTTTGCAGGTACCGTATTACCCAGCACTAACTGGATTGTGGAGGTCAGATAGGCAGTTGCTCCGTGTAAAATAAGGATACTCAGCTGCATCCGGTTAGACTGGCAGCCGACCCCAATGTAGTTGGCAAAAGGCTAGGCAGATGATGATTTCTCAGTTGTAACCTGGAGTCTATATTTGTGTCAGATAGAAGCAACATGCTCACTTTCTGTTACGTGGGACTCCAACACAACTGGTGATATGTGTGTGTGTAATGGTTACAGGCGTAAGTTTTTGGACGTATGTACATATGTACACATAATCAGTACACCTATGCATGTACACATAATCTTAATCAGTACACCTAAATAAAACAAAAAATAAACCTTATTCTTTCATTAATATTTTCCAAGTGTTTTTAAACAACACAAAGTTATAATAGTATTCCACTGTTGGACACAAGCGTCTCCCAAGTCCGTACAATACTTTGTCATATCAGTTTTAGGGAGCTAACTTAGTTTTACCTAAATATTAACACAATATTATAAAGTTCTCCCTGAGGTCTCGTAGCACCGTAGTTAGTAGCTACGACACTACGATGCTACGCCGTAGCATCACAATTTTACTAACTTAGCATAATTTTATAAGTGGACAATTTATAAACGAAAGTTGAATCTAAATTGGTGTTAACTTGTGAGCGTGTTAAGTATGAAAGTGTATGAGTATTAAAAGAGACCAAAAAAAGCTGGATACAAAGAAAATACAATTATAATTATTGTCTTCATTTATCATCACATTTTTTACATTTTTAAATATTTCTTTAAAAAAAAGACAAAAAACATTTGAAAATATAAAAAATAGTTGTCGGCCGGTATCGGGAGCAGGGTCCAAGCTACCGGTGGTTAGAGCTCCAGACAGGAACCTCCTCACAATGCGAGCCGTATCGAGGAATACTGCCTTCTGAATCAGGCCCTTGATCCAACCGCCTAAAGAGAGCCTCGATTAATTATTATAATTCATCTTTTCATTCTGAGCCGAACCTAAATAAATTGAGATAAGAAATTATTACAAAATTCTATCCCGAGGTCCCGTAGCACCGTAGCTGATTGCTACGGAGACAGAATGCTACGCCGTAGCTTGTATTTCTTAACTTAATTTTAAATGCCGATATAATTTTAAGGAAATTAATTTTCCGTCAATCGAATATTGGTTGGTGATTATCTTACGAACTAGAACTCTTTGTGAAGGATCTCGTCCGCGATACTTACGAGAATGTAAGAAGAAGAAAAAAAGGAAAAAAAAAGACGTGGAAGATTGCGTGGGTGGATGGATGTTTGTTCCTCATTCACGCAAAAACCACTGAGCGGATTCAATTCCATTCCAAATGGCCACTCTCTATAGAGTGTGGGCCATTAGGACATAGAGCATTTACCATTATAAAACTTCGGACGCCAGCTTTTTGATAGAACCTTTCACCAATTCTGAAGTTTAGTAAGATCAGGGGCGTTGGCAAGTCTATAGTTATACACAAAAATCAGGTACGCAGTACTCGCAACCAGCTTCGGCTGATGACAAGATGTATGAACGTGGAAGAGGCAAAAGGAGTGTGTAAAGATCGTAGCAGGAGGCGCTCTGTAGTTCTTGAGTAGCCCCATGGGAAAAAGAAATGCGACGGCACGTTTCGAGCAGTGGCTGAGCGATTGACTGCTGCGCTGGGTGTGGCGGGTTCGATCCCCGCACGGAATATTTTTTTTTATGACCTATGGTAGTTGTTCCGGGTCTGGCTGTTTGTGTATGTGAGTTTAAATGTTTGTAAACGCACCCACGACAGGAGAAATTTCTAGCGTGGGGCAACGTGGAAAAAAAAAGTATTACCTGTACATATTATTTACATTTTCTTCAGAGCGCAAAGCCCGAGAAAGTTGGTAGTTAATATCAGATAGTTTAATATCAAGCTTGACAAAGGTATACTACGTATTTGTAAGAAGGGGAATCGTACCAATTTCGCGCAGCTGCCTCCAATATCACGTTATAAGGGAAACGCGCATATTATATATATAATCTTTTAGCGACGAAATAAGAAAATGCAGTAGAAGTATTCCACTTTAAGTCTGCCATCTCGGTTCAGTGATAGCGCGTCTGCTGAGCACGAGGTCTTGGGTTTGATTCCTAGATCTGGCAAAGTGTTATTGGGTTTTTCTTTCAGAAATTTCTCAGTAGCAGCCACGGACTCTGGATTTATGCCTGGTTGAAGGCAATGGGCTCGCCTCCTATTACAAAGGACTTAAACATAACTGACCAAATGTGGGTGTACTATTAAGGTATACTTCAGCCTTACCCTTTGTGGATATTAAGTAAGTATTCCACTAAAATATGACGTCTTATATCAGCGCTTTAAAGTCCATTATTCAAGACGTGTCTTTCAATTTACAATAATTTAGTGTTATTCGCCTAGCTAGCCCCTCAAGCACGAGGTTGTGGATTTAATTCATGTATGCTTTCTAAATTTATCTTAAATGTCACTAAGGGCTCATTCACACGGCTACCATGATTGTCGATTTGTCATAAAACACGATGCGTCATGACGGATGGACGTTCACATTGCATACGGAATCGTGTTTTATTACGATTCGGCAAAAAAAAAACGAATTGGTGTTCACATTAGTTTCGTGGATTTTCAGGAGCGAGCGCATCAGCGAATCCGTCACAAAAAATTCACGATTCGAATCGTGTTTTTTAACGAACCTGATTTTTAAAAGATGATGCGTGATTACGTGTTTTTTTATACGTGTCCATCATTTTTCTCGAATCGTCTTCGTATGAATGAGCTGTAACGGCGAAGGCAAAATAGTGAAACCAGTGACCCTACCGTGACATCTTTATGCATGAATGTTTTAGTTCCATTCCAGTGTGGAAAAGAGAGGGCGTCAGACATCCTGTATAGCTCTGTCTCTTTCCCACACTGGATACAACTAAAAAAATCTGCATCAAGACTCATTAAATGCCTTCGCTGTTTGAGAAGATGCTCTTTACTCTGCAGTGGAGCAGTAATGGGCTGGTATTATTGTTATATTTTAACCGCCACGGTTGGTAAATAATTTGACAATTGAAGTTTGCGGTTATCAATAGAAATAACGTAAATTCTCTCCAACTTTTTTGTTCTATTGAAAAAATATTGACTTTTACGTAACTCTCAAAAACGACACGGGTGTACAATCCCTCCGTAACAAAATCCTGATGAAAAGCCAGAAAACCTGAATATCCAAGTACAAATTCATACAAATAAATCGAAATAAAGCATATTAAAAAATAAGTAGGTAATTCCTACAAACACTAAAAGAAACGAAATAACATCAAACGTCTTATAGACCTTGAAACCCCAGCGAGCTTCCTGATTGGCCTACTGACCTCTTCCGTGAGCCCTGATAAAATATATCTTCTTTACAATAACTATCATTTGTACTGATGAAACAGAAGAAAGAGAACAACTAGATTACATTTTGAGCTAGATGTATGAAGATGTTAGTCTGATTATATAATCAAAATCTTATACAATTATAAATTAGAATAACAATAAAAAAGACACGATTGCAAGTGCGTTGCCATTTCAAAAATAATTCATCGCGTCTCTGAAACCAGGTCAGGTTATTGCCACGAAGTTGTCCGCCCGCCCTGCGCCGCGCATCCTCCCGAAGTGAGGCGCAGTGCGCGCGCCGCCCATCGTCACAACCGCCCAAGTCTTCACCTGCCATCAAAACCTTTGCATCTTTAAAAAATAATAATTAAAAAATAACATAAGAGGCGCGTACTGGATTGGATAATTAAAATTCGAATTCATAAATCAAAGATGGCGGCCAATCGGTGTGTGTCGAGAAGTGGCGTGGACGTGTGATAGGTACAATATGTTACGCTCTGTGGACGGGACCTAGGCTGTACAATTGTGGTGTGTGTAGTACAGTGTTGTGTGTGGCTAACATTGCTTTCGCAGCAGCTGTCGACCCCTGTGAGTATTCCTCCCTTGTTATTATTGAGGGGTGTAGCTCACTTCATCAACTCAACCCCCGGGGATAACCCTACCATTACTGGTTCACAGAACATCTCCAATGACTACGTCGAAGCCAATTTAAGGGTTGAACAAAGTAATTTTTGTCTCCAATTATACGAGAAATTCTACCTTTAAATTATCTTTGTGTTATTGCAAGTTGATATTTCGAACCTTTACCTTTTAATTCCATTTTCAATCAAGTATAAAGCGACCATTTTATTAATTGAATTAAATTATGACTAGTACAATGTCACCGTAACATTTTGCTGTTACTTTTCATAATTAAATGCTGAGTACTTGACATACAATTTCATGATAACAATGACATCATTTTGTAGTATTAGTAGTTAGTTATAGATCTGTATTAAAATGATTGAATGACCGTAGAAATGAATTATGATGATTGTTTGACTATAATGGGTGTAAGTAGACCCTTAAGAAAGCCGAAAGGCACTGGTCCTCACGTTCACTGCGATATTTTTTTTGTTCTAGACCATACTTGGAAACCTTCTAGTTACGGAGATATTGGAGGTCAAAGTTCCAACTTTTCTACAAGTTTATCTTCCAATACTAGTTTTTATTGTTATAACTTTACTTTAAATGACCTGCGTTACTATCCAATGCATCCATCAACACAACGGTTTTGAGTGCGTTACATTGAGTTTTACCGTAAAACTTGATGTTTCACCACAAAGAAAAACTTGTTTCCCGGCAAAGATTTTTCATAGGGTTACTTAGATTAATGTATAGAATGCTTGTTTGAAGGCTTCGTGAAGGGTCCGTTTACACCTTGTAATAAGCTTGCAAATGGTTTTTGAACACGAATTTTGACACGAAAATTATATTGAGATAGATAACCATGCACACCACACAAATCACCAAACTTGGCCTATGGCCTATGATCACCATCCAAATCACCAGAACATATACCGGTGATGAGTCTATGTGATTATACGCAAGCAAATATAGCTGCTTGATGTACCCACGGGGACAATACTTAGTTTTCTTGAATACCCGCCTTTCAAATCACTGAAATAAATAAATAAAATAAATTAAACTTTATTACAGACTACAGTACTTAGTTTCGTTAGCATTTTAACGTTAGAAACAATGGAGTTCAAGTAATTAGGTTATTATTGCTGGTGTTTCCAATTTTATTACCAATGGTATACTCTTTGCTGTCTTTTCTATCCCACGCAAGACGGAAAAGCTAAGATTAATAATCGTATTACTACTGATGATATCAAACTGCCTGGTTAGTCTAGTGGACGCATTCGCGACTGCTGACCATGACGTCCTGGGTTCGATTCCCGGGTCGGGCAAATTGGTATTGTGTTTTTCTATCAGGAATTTCTCAGTAGCAGCAGTGTGGGTGTACTATTAGGTACACCTTTGCCCAGCCCTTCGAGGATTCCAGGCGTGACGTTATGAAATGAAACGACACTGACATTGGACTCATGACAGTGACAAAGGTGTCTGACGAGATGACGAGTAATAGAGAAGTATGGAAGAAGAAGACATGCTGCGCCGACTCCAAATAAAATTGGAATAAGGGCAGGAGACTGATGAATGATGTAAGAAAACAATTAACTTAACAAAATATAATTATTATTTACTATGCCATTTGGCTGCTCTGCCATGCTGACTAAGAAAATTAGACAGGTGA
The DNA here is from genome assembly GCA_964057025.1 of Standfussiana lucernea. Lineage (NCBI taxonomy): Eukaryota > Metazoa > Arthropoda > Insecta > Lepidoptera > Noctuidae > Standfussiana > Standfussiana lucernea. Next base: position 1,434,439 of record OZ059809.1, read on the forward strand.
CCACTAAGAAGCCCTATTTATCAGCCACAAATAACACTGCATCATTTCTCCAAGTCCTACAGGCGCCGACCTAAGCTAGACTTCCCACTAACTCGTGCGTGGGATATCCATAACACAAGTATTAGTGTCGTGTTTACATTCCTGAACAAATGAAGACGAAAACAAAAGATTTTGGAATGTTTGCTTCTTGAACGTCAAAAGGAAATTAAGTCTTAAGCGAAGTTGAATAATGTAAGAGAGTTTTTGCTTTAGTAGAAGTTCAGTTTTGACGATTTCATCATTAGGCTAGCCTTTGATGACATCGTCACTTGACTACGTCGGGGTCAGATTCTGGTGTTACCAAACGCAGTTGAAGACCAGTGTTTTCTATGGAGCGATATACAACCTAGTTTCTGGGAAATACGGTATCTGTGAAAGATCTACGATTTACAACTGGAACCGATGCCTAAACGTGTCTTTGCTAGGCACACCATCAAACCATAGTTATCACTTGCTTCAGTGGAGAAAAACATCATGAGGAAACAGCATGCCTGAGAGATATTTCTCGACGGATGCAAAGCCAAGTCAGAGGCCCATGGGCGGCATAAAAACTCTGACACCAGGTTAGGCACTAACCACACGATAAACAAGAAGACCATCAAACCACCGAAATCAAACTGGGTACTAACCTCTTCAACAAGGCACCATACCCTACCTACATACTTTTATTTGTGTTCAACTAGAAAAGTCACGTCTTTAACGGACATGCTATGAGCCTTATTGCATTGCACTGATCACCCTAGAAGTGTGATAAAAATACTATGGGTTACGTACACATCTGGATACGACCGCTGTCACAAACCGCAGCTCGCACTGACACGGCTGGTTTCCTTGTTTTTCGATAGAAAAAACATATATTTATTTGGTATACTGAACGCAAAATAAGTGCTTTGGACGTGGAATTGCGGACAGCAGCCCGTTATACAAAACAATTGGTATACCAACAGCAGTACATACTAAGAATTAACATGAAAGAATAAAATTATATAAAAGTGCTGTTATGCAATGCCTGTGACAGGTATACGCCGCATTTACCATACTGACAAAAACATAAAGTTCTCTATCTTAATACACTAAACAAACACTTAATCATACACTTTAAAAATAAATAAACATTTGTTTCAGAATCATTTCCATATTAGTTACTAACAATGTAAACTTATAAACTAGTGATAGTAGCATTTCTTCTAAGCGGCGTGAGGCACGCCGATCCTGGGGAATGTCTACTTGACTGCGTGCAGTCGTATCCACCGCCCCAACATCGGAGAGTCCCACCCATTAGCCAATGTTCTAAGAATGGTAAATATACAATATAAATTTCTCATAAAACTAAATTAAATGAAAAAATTTAAATGATATTATGAAAGTGATATCTAAAGATTTTCATTCACATTTTTGTTAACTAGTTGCGCAGTTGCAAGTGAGTTGAATAGTTACAACAATTAAGTATATGGTGACACTATAACCTGGCTGAAGACCGCTAACCAGCAGTCCCGTCACTGGCTATCGCTAGCGGAGCAACAATATGTATTGTTTCGTTTGACAACATAATTTCGCGAAACTGAAGCAGATAACTGCCGCTGCCGTTGAATTGTTAACAAAAAGGTTATTTTTTTCTTATTTATTTTTTGTACTCTATCACAATGCTGTCCTATTTGACCCAAAGGTTGACTGGTAGAGAATGCCTTGTGACATTAAGTCCGCCTATGTACACTCTTGTACATGAAGTTTAAATAAATAAATAAAATTGTGACGTCGCGTTCGGTGTTCAAAGTGGTAGTGGTGGTCAAAATGCAACCACCATGTCGCTTGCGTTTATTGTCAACAGCAACGGCGCCTTTGAAAGTGTACCTAACAAAGTAGAGGCAAGCGGAGCAGAGACCCCGACGTGCGGGAGTCGATCGGACCACATTAGTTGAAATCCACATCGCGTCTCTCATGTCTTTTTTTTGAGATTTCCAAACCACTGCAACTCCTGAAAGCCATCAACAGTGCCGACCACCAAAAAAGCGCCGAGATTTTGAAGCTCGATGAAGTGCCAGAGAAACGATTTAACTGTCTCTCATGTCTGTGATTGGTCGATACTAGCACGTCTCTTCTGCACTGGTCTCTCCGCTTTAGTTGAAACAGGATCTAATGGTAAAACTACCAGAATTTTTCAATAGGGTTAGAAAAAGAACTTACGCCCTTTGTCCTCTTACCCTATACCATTGCAAACCCCATCAAGCGAAGCGATACAATACCTCTGTATTATGCGATAAAAGTCTTCTATTGTTGTACGACGCGAATCAATCAGATTGGGTCCACGCGACAATGGGGTTAGACTTATAGTTCGAGATTACCTGGCTGTGTTTGCAAAGATAGCTTGGAGTTTATTCTAGCTGTTTCTGGATAGTTAGATTATTAAGTGAGCTTTGTATTGGGGAAAAGAAAAGGTAAACTACATAGGAATCCTAAGTGGTGATAGCCTAGTCTTGTGACCGTTGGACTGCCAAGTCATAGGTCTCGAGTTCGAACCCAAGACACGCACCTCTGATTTTTCGGAATCATGTGCGTATTGCATAATTATCATTTGTTTCGGTGAAGGAAAACATCGTGAGGAAACCAGCATGCCCGAGAGATCTAATATCATGACGGCATGTAAAGCCAAGTCTGGGGCCCATGGGCGGCATATATAATCTAATACCAGGTTAGGCACTAATCCCACGATAAAGAAAGATCGGAATCATTAGTTTATTACGACCGAAGCCTCGTTCACGATACTTGGTGACGACACGCGACTTATATCCTGGTTTCCTCCGCGTGATGAGACGTCGCAGCTAGTCGTGGCTAGCTCTATATGTTTTCTCCGCTTTCGTAATTTTCTCGTGGACGAGCGGTCATAAATATTTTTAATAAGAGTACAATATTTTATAATGCGGTCAAGTACAATTGCATAACAAACGCCAACCTCTCTTGCGAATAGGAGTTTGAATTAATTATAAAATTATCCATACACAGTAAATACAAATAAATAAAATTGAAGTGTCTGTTTGTAATAAAAAAAAAACAGTTTTAATAAGAAAGTAGGTAAAAGGTAAAGGTACGGTACTTATAACAAAAAAACATTAATTTTTATTTTTATCTGTCTGTCTGTTTGTTTGTTACGGCTAATTTCCGAAACGGCTTGATCGATTTTGACGAGACTTGTACTGGCAGATAGCTAATGTTATAAGGAGTAACTTAGTTTACTTTTATTTTAGAAAATTCGCGTAGCCACCGGCATCTAGTTTTTATTATTTTTTTAAACATGCACAATCGAAGTCTTTGATTCCGGTAATCATAGTCGCTAAACTTTACATAGCTACAAATAATTGTGAAATACAATAATTATCGCTGCACTATTATTTTAAGTACGGACAATCTTTAGGAAAATCGTACTTTATGAAGATGATGATTTCGGCCAAAGCCACTGCATTCGACGGCTTTCTAGTGTGGTTGTCGAGAGCTTTGGTGTGTTGATCTTTCACGTCCACCATATCCACCTTATCCAGCATATCCACCTTTGGCCAAAAAACTCCGAGCACAAAGCGGACACGTCAGAACACTATTACCAAAATCGTACTTAAGTAACAAGTGAACACCATTAGAAAATTGCCACTAACACTAACTCTTACTTTACATGAAAACGGAACATAATCCGTTCCCGATAAATCACGGAATCCGTAAAGCATCTTGCTTCCAATAAAGATACCTATACGATTTGCAATTGAATTAGAAGCGTGGGTGTATCGCTAGTAGCACAGTACATGATACGATTAGCATATACCGGTGAGCGCAGGCCAAGAATTTATTAATTTTCACTTGCATGTTTATTGCGGAAATGTTGAAAGAAAAGAAATAAATAGGTAAGGCACTAATACTAAGCAATGTCAGCTGAAGTTAAGTAACGGTTCTCGAGGTTAGTCAGCGGTTGGTTGACCGTTTATTATATAACGAGACACTTCCCTGTCTCGGAAAGCATGTTAAACCAATTACTGAGTAAAAGGACACCTTTGGTAAGACTGGTTGTCTGATTTTCGGGCCACTGACTACGTGTAACGGCTGTCAAAGATCTACATAACTACAAATGACAGCCGGGACCAACGGCTTAACATGCTCTCCGAGGCACGGAGGAAGCTCGGTATGTAATGGGTGGTCACCCATCCACGGACCAATCTAGGCAAGCGCGGCTTAACCTAAATATCGACCCGAGCGGCTGTTATTATTTAGCCACGAGCTCCTGTGCTTTCCTGACGTTAAATAGCACGTATATAAGTAAATAACATAAAATAACATCTCGCCTGTAATTCCCGAAGGGTTAGGCAGCGGCGTACCATGTTTAAGTCCCACAGGCACAAATCCAGACTCCGTGATTGCTACTGAGAAATTCGTGAGGGAAAAACCCAATAACAATTTGGCCGGGGAACGAATCCCGGACCACATGCTCAGCAGTCGCGCTTGCGACCACTAAATCAAAGAGGTAGTAAAAGTAAATAATCTCCTAAAAACGTTAATCCGCACTCAAACATCAACCCAGCATCCTCCTTTCATGATGCCAGCTGATATACGTTCTCGAACTTTGAGCTAACTTACATAAATGCTCTTCGTACTCCGTAGTTCCATTTATATTAGATCAATGTTTGTAGGACGCGCGGAGAGACGGCGCTGCCCTATATTATACAAGGGTCGCTGTCGTATTCTGTCTTGCTCCTTTTTCGAACTACGTATTATTGTTGTTGCTTATTTAGTTACCTTCTTTTGAAAGCTTGTTTAGTTTTATTGGGTTTTTTAACCGACTTCAAAAAAAGGAGGAGGTTCTCAATTCGGTTGTTTTTTTTTTTGTGTTTGTTACCTCATATCTTCGTCATTTATAAACCGATTCGAAAAGTTCTTTTTTTATCTGAATGGATCTGCTTCCCGATTGGACCCATAGTTTCATCAAAATCGGTTCAACAGTTTGGTTTTCAAATCAAAATAGCTGTAAAAAATATGTCATCCAAGTAAAAGAAATTGCGAAATTGATACTTGACAAGGATTTGTGTGTGATGCGATAACTAAAAAGGGTAAAATAAAAAATTTTTGCAAAAAAAAATAACCGACTTCCAAAAAAAACACTAAAAAAAGTGGAAAATAACTTTACTTTTGGAAGTCGGTGCCAAAAAAATCAATGAAACAAACCATAGTCACCGACTTCCGAAAGTAAAGTTTTCCACTTTTTTTAGTGTTTTTTTTGGAAGTCGGTTATTTTTTTTGCAAAAAGTTTTCTATTAGGATTTTTTCAATAGTAGTAAATTCAGGACTTGCGCCGGGTTGATGGCAATAGGCTCACTGGCGGTTTCTCTGTTCCCCGATCATTATAATCTGGATCTCTTCAAGTTTCGAGTGAATCAGTATCTTCTAGGCAAGCAGACAAGCGTGCTCCACCCTAGGCCGCGTCATCGCTTCACATCAGGCGAGTTGCGGCCTAATCTTTAAGGGTTTATAGCCGCGATGTTGTGTTGTATGCTGTTGTGTTATGTGATAACTTATATATCCATGATTTGTATTGGTCCCGAATGACAGACAAGCAGTCTTACCAAGGGATATTGTGTCGTGGCGTTCACATAGTGTGCTGCACATGCAATAAGATTTCACCAAAAACCCAATATGATCTAACTTAAACTTTGTCTCATGTGGGAATCGAACCCACTACTTCTCTTCAGCTGACCTAATGAGACAGTCAATAGGAATGACTAAAGAAATAGTATACTTTGCACTCGAGGCGAAAGACAGCAATGAAAAATGCTGACGCGAATCAAACGACGGTTTTCAACACAAACTGGCGACGGAAAAATAAATAAAACATGAACTTATTATATTTTACTAGCAACCCGCTTCGGTTCCTCACGGGTGCAATTTATAAACAACATTGTCACCTATCGTCCTATATTACACATTATATAAAAATCGTCCTATATAAATCCTATTTTACACATTCACAAAGTAGGTACATTGTAATCAGTTGGTAGTGACACGTGATTTTTATATCTGTGATTAAGATTTAGCCAATTATGAAATCCCACCCCACATGCGCCCAACTTCACAGACGCACACAAAAGGATCAAAATATATGTAGTATTCCTCGTAGATATGCGATACGGATGGGGGATCTTACTTCTTATATTGTCATATCTCACTACTTTATGTATAAATGCGATTGTGAGGATGGTTGGATGCCATTTATGGAAGAATGTTTGTTGTGTGCAGATGTGTGCCAAATTTCATCCAAACTATATAGCTATATTATATATTATTGGTTATAAACTAGATAGTTTATAACCTGGATTAACACATGGAATACTTTTTAACCGTCTTCAAAAAAGGAGGAGTCTCTCAATTCGGTTGTATTTTTTTTTGTTACCTCATATCTTCGTCATTTATGAACCGATTTGAAAGTTCTTCTATTATCTGAAAGGATATACTTCCCGATTAGTCCCATAGAAATTTCATCAAAATCGGTTCTATAGTTTGGTTTTTAAATCAAAATAGCTGGAAAAAATATGTCATCCAAGTAAAAGAAATTGCGAAATTTCTTGACAAGGATTTGTGTGTGATACGATAACTAAAAAAGATAAAATAAAAACTTTACTTTCGGAAGTCGGTGGCAAAAAAGTCAATGAAACAAACAATAGCCACCGACTTCCGAAAGCAAAGATTTTTTTTGGAAGTCGGTTATTTTTTTGCAAAGAGTTTTATCCCAGTAGTATGATTCCGTGAGACAATAATTATCGAACACCAAGCGCACGAAGCCGCAAACATAACATAAATAGTATAGAAATATATCTCTGCTATTCCACAACCGGGTTTTAGTTCTATTTCGGTTTGCCCATGTTTTTGATCGATGTACCTAGTAAAGGTATCTTCCCTTCCCTATGTTCCTGTCCCTTATATACATATATATATAGTGTTGGTACGTACACATGTGGTATATTGCCTCCACTCTATTTCATGTATGTGCACAAATCCAGTGTTTGTGACCGGATGACCTCGGCCACGATTGATTGAGTCTCTATATCAAAGCTCGCTGTTGTTTTCTTGATGATAGTAAAACAATGTTTTTACGACATAAAGGCTAGTCTTTTTGTGTTCTTGTAGGCTTCAAATGATAATTATCATTGGAGGCTGTTGAAGGCGCCAAAGTAGTGGCTCAGTTCTGGGCTGACATAATTCAGATTGCCATCGCACGCTAAGAAGAATTTCGGCCCAGTATTTTACCTTTTATGATGCTATTTCAATAGCCATTTTATCAAATGAAATGATATCTCAGTGCCAATGGAAACATCGATATTCAGCTGCATCCGGTTGGACTGGGAGCCGACTCCAACATAGTTGGGAAAAGGCTAGGCAGATGATGATGTCAACGGAAAAATCGAGTATCTGTGATGTTGTAAGAGACTTACACATATCGAAATCAGCTAGGTGATTGCTAATGGCTATTGTAGGCCAATCTCAAATGAATCAAAACTTATTTTCTTTTGTTTTTTGAAAAAAAAATTGTCCCAAGCCCACTAGGAATTTCTCCTGTGACGAGGGTGCGTTTACAAACATTTTAACGCACATACACAAATAGCCAGACCCGGAACAACTATCTGTAGGTCATACAAATATTTATTCCGTGCGGGAATTGATCCGGCGTCACACAACGCAGCAGTCAATCGCTCAGCCACTGAGCCAGCCGTGTTGTAAAGTATATTAAACGAGTAATATAATAAAGATCATGATAACCCCACAGAAGACTTCAGAAAAGAACTGAATATGCATTCCAAATTAAAATCGTTTTCTTTCTTTGTTCATTTTTCGGCTGACTCATTTCCCTAACCAGCAGCGGCAAAAACGGAAATTCAAGTTAGCTCCTGAACTGAGAGCCAAGTTCATTGCCCCCTAGTGATTTGGGAATTTCATAAATTACCAGTGAGTTATGAATCGCCTACTTTTTCTTAATTAACTTTGGACAAGCTCTTACAGTCGTGGGCGAATTGACTAGTGGCACGTAGGAGTCTACTGTCTGTTGGTGGGTATTTATGTTGTTTAGTGGCAACTGTTTCGTTGTTCTAGCAGTGAGGTCCTGGGTTCGATTTCGTGTCGAGCAGTGTTATAAGGTCCTTCACAAATTTTTCAGTGGAAGCTCGCAACCTGGAGTTGTGGTTAATGACAATAGACTCACCCCCTATTACATTTAACTTAAACATTACTGGAGAAATGAAGATGTTCTTTCACGAAGTTCACAGATCAGGTACATCTGTGAACTTCGGTTATAATAGGTGTGATGTTATTTATGTGAATGGCAAACAAATATATCCATAGCAGCCTACTCGATGATCCGGCCTAGAGTGGAGCACGCTTGGCTAGAAGAAACCGATTCACTCGAGCTTTGAAGAGATCCAGATTATAATGACCGGGAAACAGAGAAGCCGGCATTGAATTCCACAGACTGGTGGTTAGCACAATAAATGTAGAAGCATATTGCTTTGTTCGGTACAGGGAACTTCAACGATATAACGGTGACGCTTCGCCGTATCTGCACGTCCGATGATAGAATAGGGATGTGGAAATTAGATTGTGTAATACCAAAGCACACTCTCCGAAATGTAACCGAGAAAAAAACCAGGGGACTGTATGGCTTTGGATAATGCAGATTTTTGTAACGTATTAAAATCGTGAATGGTGACAGTGTAAACTGCAGTACCTACATTGTATAAACAGAAAATAAAAATCAAATTTCAAGCAAATTTTAATTCTTCAAAAAAAATTTACACCTTTTAGTTATCGTATCACACACAAATCTTTGTCAAGTATCAATTTCGCAATTTCTTTTACTTGGATGACATATTTTTTCCAGCTATTTTCATTTTAAAACCAAACTGCTGAACCGATTTTGATGAAATTTCTATGGAACCAATCGGGAAGTAGATCCATTCAGATAAAAGAAGAATTTTTCAAATCGGTTCATAAATGACGAAGATATGAGGTAACAAAAACAAAAAAAAAATACAACCGCATTGAGAACCTCCTCCTTTTTTAAAGTCGGTTAAAAAACCAAAGCAAAACTTTCTCAACTACATCTTTATGTACATGGATACTGTACTCATCCGTCATTAGGAGCTACTTGTGTAAATGCAAGCGATGATGACGTCACTGGACCTACCCCCCACCCCCTCCCACCCCGACATGTTTACATAAAAAGTGCAATAAAGCGGCCCATTCACTACGGCGATGTAACCAGGTCATGGCGAACATACGGGGGAGGAGTATGTACGTGGACGATGGTTTTGTCAGCGTTGAAGTAAATACTGATCAATAGAACTTTGAGTCGTCGTCTTCTTCCTGACCTTGCGTCTGTATGTCTTCTTCTTCCACACGACCTCTGATTATTGAGAAATAGTCATGATTTTTTGCTTCAGGCTTATCAAGTTTTCTCGAAATTGGCGTCCATAATTTACGAGCAAAAAATGTTGCGTTACCATCATGTTTCAGGTTTTAATGTTGACCCGAGGAAATATTTTACCCTTTGGTTAAATGAAGAGTTATTGTAATGTTTGGCAATGTCTCCAAAAGTTTTGACATCAACCGCTGCATTGCTTTGATTGTTTTATAAATTATATGTCGTTAAAGTATTTTAAACGAGAAAATTTATGAAGATGGATGAATGTTTGTTACTCTTTCACGAAAAAACTACTCAACGGATTCGCATGAAATTTGGCACACAGATAGTTTATACCCTTGGTTAACACGTAAGATACATTTTATCCGGAATTACGATTCCGTGGGCCCATTATCGAAGTCCACGCGGGCGATGCCGCGGGCATAAGTTAAGGTTAGCGAAATGGAAAATTTATCCTACACGTAATGATGATTGAGATAGCAACCAAAACAATGGTGCCAGCAAAACAGTTATGTTTTTATTTAATTCCGAACATCTGCAACTTATCGCTATGTTATTTTAATAAACAAAGCAAAGCTTTGTTCTTTGCATTGATTGAAAACAAGCCTCTTATTGCACGGCCGTTTGATTTCTCATCTACGCTATTTTCATATTATTTGTACATACTCAAGCGCCTGTATACACAGCATTTTTACAGGCTTTTATTTAACTTGCAATGTTTACATGTTTGTTTTATACAAATCTTGCAACTGAATTTTTAAACAATTATCTCCAGCTGATTTGGCTCAAATTTTACATACACGTTTTGTTTGAATGATAATGCATGGTTAGCTAATTGACGTCATTCTAAATCCAATATGGTGGACTCCCAAAGATGGCGGACTAGTTATCTTTTATGCACCCCCATGATATGGGTATCAATTAAAAGAGTTTGCAGGGAAGAATACGATAAAAACACATTTAAATGCTTGTATTTAAAATGTTTTATTTTACTATAAACGTAGAGTATACACGAGTATTCCGGACCATCTAAAAACACACAAGTACGGCCTGCACTTTTCATAAAGTTAGACGCGCGTTTTCGCACAAACTCCGTCCCGTGTGTTCCTACGATAGTTGCATCCGTGCTCAACGATGCGATCTTCAATACTGATAAATCGAATACAGACATATAACTAAGTTCGTATGTCACTAACTTTGTGGAGACATTGATTTCTGATAGATAATAGAATTCAAAGGTGAGAGTTCCTTTGTACGAGTATTGACGATGGCTCTGAAACTTTATCTACTAAAATAAGAAGAACGAATCGTAATTAATACTATTCGTTCTGAAGAGTAAACCAAAAAGAGAGGCCAAAAACACGATGGTTGGACTCTGTGTAAGATGAGATGGTTTGACGGCACGGTTGGCGCAGTGGCTGAGCGATTGGCTGCTGCGCTGCGGGTTGTGCGTTCGGTTCCCGCACCGAATCTTTCGGATCTGGCTGTTTGTGTGAGTTTAAATGTTTGTGAACGCACCCACGATTCAGTAACGGATAATTCCTAGAGTGGGACGTTTAAAAAAATAAATAAAGCAAGAAGAAATAAATTAAGGAGGTTACTGCTGAAATGGCTAGTAATAGAGAAGTATGGAAGAAGAAGACCAATGATGTTGATGATGTACTGGTTTCAAGAGATTTAGAGGTTTAATATAAAGGCAGTCCATGGCGAAATGGCATGGAATGGCGTAGACTTTTTTATAAGACCTTAATGTATCATGTTTTAATGCAAACAAAAATATTCTAAGCCTCCACGAATGTCGATATACCCAGCCAAAACTCCTTGCTCTTGCAGTGCATCAAAACGGGTTCAACATAATCTTTTCCCTATTCTTAAAATAAAAAGTGTTCGTCTCGTCATAAACGTCATCATCATAATTCTCTCATGTCTTCTTCTTGCATACTTCTCTACTACTCGTCATCTCAGCGGTCATCTCCCTTCTAGCCATATCATCCTTCACACAGTCCTTCCAACGCTTCTTTGGTCTTACTCTGCTTTTAAATCCGTCTACATTCATATTCTTAATTTTCCTCATTCCTCCGCATCACATGTCTCGTCATAAACAAAATGAAATTAAAAACTACTTGAGGAGGTTGGTATCTAAGGCCATGGAAACAGAACTATAGTACCGTAAAACGGGGTGAATAGAATTGCAGGAGTGAATCGAAACAAAACTATGAAAGAGATTTTAATGTAGCATAAATATGGTATGTTGCCAACAAGGTCTCTAAATTATCAAATATAATGAAGTCAACAACATAGACTCCTTGTTGGTCATCATCTGCGGTGCCTTTTCCCAACTATGTTGGGATCGGCTTCCAGTCTAACCGGATGCAGCTCAATACCAGTATTTTACATGGAGCGATTGCCTATCTGACCTCCACAACCCAGTTGTACTGGAAAATACGATGCCCTTTGGTAAGACTGGTTATCAGACTTTCGGGTAACTGACTACCTGTAACGACTGTCAAACATCTTCAATTGACAGCCGGGACCAACAGCTTAACGTGCTTTCCGAGGCACGGAGGAAACTCGGTATGTATGGGGGTCACCCATCCACGGACCAACCCAGGCAAGCGCGGCTTAACCTGACGATCGACCCGAGCGGCTGTTATTATTTAGCCACGAGCTCTTCACCCCGTTTTACCCGGTACTTACAGAATCTGAAAAGTCAGACTTGATACTACTTTGATAACTGGAGCTAGGTTATATTTAAGTATATCACTCAGGAACTATTCTTATGAAGTATATACCGATACCCAAACTGCCAGTCACGCCGCAGTCTTGACAAAATAGTGATAACAATAGATCCTAATGCTGCTATAATCACAATATGAGAAGCATTCTTACGAATCCAATTTTGCTTACCTCATATTTTATCTTCCCAATCAATAACAAAGAACTCAACACAAATTTCCCAACACAATAAGAAGAAATTCCCACAGCTGCCGCGCTGCGGACTCGGACCAGTAAATAACGTTCATCAGTTTACCTAATCGCTACGCTAAAGAACGCTGCAGCTGCGTACTAGATGGGAAAATTCCCATTTACTACGACGAATGGCGTACTATTAATAAAGGACTTGACTTTTGTCTTCGTTGGATAATCTTGGGGATTTTTGAGCCTTAAGCCTTGAGACCGTAAGGCGTTGGGGTTGGGTATAGGGGTTCCTTGTTGTGGCATGTTTTAGGTCGTGTTTGTTTTTAATTTTGGTTGATGTGATGCAGAAAATGTACCTACATAGTTGTGGTTTAAGCTAAAATTTAAACCTCTATTTTCCCGGCTCACTCAGAAGGCGGGTAATGTTTTTCGCGCTGTATGTATGTATGAGTATGTATGTCCGTTCCTTTGTGACCTCCTAACTCCTAAACGGATGAACCGATTTGGCGTCGGCACTTAAAGAAGAAGAATATTTAAAAGTAATTCACTGTATGTGTTTTATGTTAAAATAAATTATAATTAAATAAAGAGAACGATATTTATATCTGTGAGAATCGTTATAAATAAAATTTAATTACGTAATGACGTCTTCTTTTTCTATAAAACATATCGACTATCCATTATATACATCCCACCACTAAACATGTCTTAGCATCTAATGTCAAAATTGTTCTGGTTTTAGGTCTACTGGACACATATTTTATTTTTTCTTCTTGTCTCTAAAATCCATCATATCAACGTCATGCATACCTGTTATTTGCATGGTTACTAAAATGCCGATTTTAGATGTTAGTTTATTTGAATCGTAAGTGACAATGCCATTGGTGTGCTTATTGTAAATAAATAAATACATAATGTCACCCGCACTTTCCTACAGAGAAAGGACAAATTAAAAGAATAAGGAAATGTAAAAACATTGAAATGACATGCAATATATATTCTTTATATCCGAGTTTAGTAAATTCCATGCGATTTAGTTAAATCCCCCAGATTTAGCTGAAGTCACGGCGGGATCATAGTCTGAATTGAAAAAGATGGCGCACGCTGTCTCCATGCAAGCATTTATGTGGAAAATATTATGAAATGACAGCTTACTTATAGAATTACACTAGAGGATTAGGCAGACGCTGATATGAATTAAATGCTGTTAGAATAGAATAGAATATAGGTACTTTATTGTCAATTCAAACACAACTCAAACCCGACTCCCAACCCCCACCCCCTACCCTACTTTTATGCCCTGTGACTGGGACTGTAGCTTAGTTTTTTTTTGTGTTTTGACATTCAAAAGTGCCTGTTCTTATTAAAATAAATGCTTTGAGTATGAAACTCGAAGGGTTTCAATTAGTTCATTACATGCACTTTTGAATGTCATAAAAAGAAAGAAATTACAGTCACAGTCACAGGGCATAATAACTTGTGAAAGTACTGTAGTTGCCCATTCCAAAGCGTAGATCTCTATGGAGAAGAATGGGCAAGAAACTCCATGGACACTCTAATATCGCTAATTCTATGTTTACAATGGCGGTCTTATCGCTGACAGCGATATCTTCCAGACAACTTTCCGTTGTTCTTCTTGCAGAGAGGAGATCTATGTCCCAGCAGTTTGCACATCACAAGCATTTATTTTCGTAGGAAAAGCAATACTTTTTACGAATGAAAACTAGGTACCAAATAGCTTTCCCAGACCTGAAAATAACGAAACTTACAGGTCAACAAAGCGTTTAAAATTAATCTCTACAAGTGTACTTAATAAGCGTTTAAAACGGCGTAAAGTTCAACACACGATTACATCGCTAAACCGCTGATTAACAAAACAACGATTAAGTTTAGGTTAACACGTGGTTAATTTAGATAAGACATTATTTATGGTCCTTATTAACTAAATGAGCTGCCTCATAGGTTACGGTCACGGACAGACCGACATTTTGGAAAATTTTGAAATAGTGAACTGGATACAAGGGTTATTTTAGGCAGTTTCAAGTGCAATTTTTTTTAATGGGACAAGCCCGCCACTCTATTCTCAAACCACTGCAACTCCTGAAAGTCAAAATCAACAGTGGCGACCACCAGAAAAGCGGCGACACAATGAAGCTTGACGAAGTCCCAGAGAATCAATTTAACTGTCTTGGATCCCGCAACGAAATGAATCAGAAAAGAATAGCTGAGGAGTCCGAAAAAAAACATAATTTCCAGTTTCAATGGCTAATAAGGTAACCTCATCATTATGATCATATAGTGCGTAAGGGCACACGTTACGAGTATTCAGAAGCTCGAAAGTCTGACAACCAGTCTTACCAAGGGGTATCGCATCACCCAGTGACTGGGTTGTGGAGGTCAGATAGGCAGTTGCTCCATGTAAAATACTGGCTAGCTGCACCCGGTTAGACTGGAAGACTACCGCAACATAGTTGGGAAAAGGATAGGCAGATGACGATGTCATTAATGGGAGTGCTTATCTTATTAACACCGTACTAGCTTAAAACCTTGCTATTATTTTAACTAGATACAATTTACTAAAGACATCAATTTACTTACATTTCCGGTATGTCCAAGTAAGATCTCTCCCAAAACAACATCAAACTGAATATCAAAGACGCTGTCATCACAGAAACTTTCCGCCATCATAAATTATTCGTCTGCAGTCCACGATGGACGTAAACTTGCACAGTTAACATTAATTGCAGACATAACGCCGCCAAGGTGACGGACAACGTAAAAACCTAATAAATCGCGACTACATAACATCATCACGTTTGTATTCTCCGAAGGGTTAGACAGAGACGTACCTTATAGTACCCCCACATTTCACCATTGTGTTTAATTTTCATTGTTTTAAGTCCCATAAAAACCCCCTAGTTTTTATAAAACGTACATTTTGTACCCAACTCATTGCAAATATTATGTGGGTCCTTACTAAGACCTCCACATACTTGAAAATTAAACGATGTAAATCAATAAGTTAAGTCAACACAAAATAACGTAATATTAACATGTTTTGATGTTTTTAAAGGCGACATATTATTTAGCCTGTGTAACAAAATAAATCACAACTTGTGAACAAATAGAATAAGATCATTTGTAAGCAGCTTGTATCAAATTATGTATAAATAAAGACATTTAAAAATCAAATCAAATCAAATAGGGGGTGAGCGTATTGACATCAACCGGATACCAATACAGAATCCGTGGCTGGAACTAAGAAATGCGTGGCCCGGGAATCGAAACCAGGACATCGTGTTTAGCAATCGCACTTGCGGCCACTAGACCAACATTAAACATTAAAATATAATGTAAATTGTTTTTATTTTAAGTTTGTTTAAGTGATTATACTTTGTAAATTATGTATTTATCTCATTTAATAAATCTAAATTCTTTATTAAAATTTGTAATCAAAGCGAAAAACACATAAATAAAACCTTTAATTCATTCACAAAATGAAATGCAACATATAACACATCACAAACTCGACCCACGTTTTAACTGACATACCTACATCAAACGTTGACCCGCATTTTAACATTTTTCCCTCTGAAAGCACTCTGAAACCCCTGAAATTCAGTACCATAACATTTAAAAAGTTTTCAGGCTTCAGTACCAATGTTTTTAATTTGTCCTTGCAAAAGTTTGTTGGAAACATTTCATCATACAATAAAAAAACCGGTCAAGAGCGAATCGGACTCGAATACGAAGGGTTCAAGGGTTCCATACCAGCGAACAATCTTTAACACTTATATGTTTTATGACTGGTTTAGTAAATCATCATTATTCTCCTGCGCTTATCCCAATTTATTTAGGATCGGCGCAGCATGTCTGCTTCCATACTTCGCTATTACTTAACATCGCATCAGACACCTCCTTTCTTGTCATATAAGCCTCCACACAGTCCATCCATCGTTACTTTGGTCTACCTCTACTCTTATACCCGTCCACATTCATACTCAAAACTTTCCTCACAACATTTTACTCATAAAAAAATTAACCCCGAATATAATAAAAACTTTTCCTGTATCTAACCCTTTAATTTTTAACTTAAATTTTATTTAAAAAAATGCAGTTAATGCGGTCACTAATAGGTACACAATCTGTCAAAATTTCAAAACCTTTTTTTTGGAACCCTTGAGTACGGAACCCTAAAAATACGAGAAACAATGGAGAATGAAGGGACTAAGCTTACAACTTTTTTTGTAGGATTGAACGATATCCATGTTGATTGTTCTCTTTGAACGAATGAGTGAATGGTAGCGGGATGATCGAATGAGATATGAAAGGTTGGAATGTTTTGTTCAGGATTTTATTGTGGTTTTTGTTTAGAGTGGGATTCGATTATCGAGATAAATGAAAAGAGAGATATTGTTTTATGCAAGAGTTTACTGAAGGATTTGTATGGTTGGCGTTTGCTTTTTGCTTGGTTTTATTTGTCATAGTTTATTAATATATACTATTTAAACTCATAAGGGCTCATTCATACGACTGCCGTCATTGACGATACGTCATGACGGATGGACGTTCACATTGCGTACGGAATCGTGTTTTATCACGATACGGCAAATAAAACGATTTGATGTTCTCATTAGTTTCGTGATTTTTCGGGAGCGAGCGCATCAGCGAATCCGTCACAAAAAAATTACGATTCGTGTTTTTTGACGTACGTGATTTTTAAAAGACGGTTCTTAATTTAAGACGTGTCCGTTATTTTTCACGATTCGTGATGCATGTGAACACGGGAATTTAAAAAGCATTGCCACTGTAAAAAAAAATGACGGATCGAGAAAAACGACGATACGTCAAAAAACGAATCGTCCTCTTCGAACGGGCTGTAAGCTAAAGAACATTTAATTGTAACTTAATTAATGATTACATAATTAATTTTCACGTCCTCCGAGAGGTTTTTTATTGTCAAAAATATTCTTTGTTTATCTACATGACACGAGGATAAATAATTTTATTTATCCACATGTTTTTCATTATATTTTATTCGCGTGACGGTTGCCAGCGGAGAAAGGAAGAAAAAAACGTGTTGCTCCGACCCCAAGTGACATGAGACAAGGGCAGGAAGATGAAGATGAAGATTGAGAGGTCTTTTTGAAAAAAAAAACAGTCTAAATAATAATTCATAATTTTCCTGCCCTTGTCCCGTGTTCCTTGGGGTTTGCTTCTTCCATTCTCCCCTGTCAGACGTCACGGCATCATTTACTCCTCTCTCTTTCAATCTTCAAATACCTCACAAACTTGTAGGTACCTAAGAAAATCGAGACAATCCACACATAAACTTTTAAGAGATGGATGAGATGGATCTCTTCAAGACTCCGTTAAGTTGCAATTAACATGCAAATCCGCATTATTTATTCGTATCACCGCGCTAACGCAGTTAGGGGGTGGGATGATGTAATAGACGTATTATGAGCAGTCATCCACTTTCATTTTATTTAAATGAGGGATTCTTCAATATATCTACATAAAGTAATTATGAAAATAATGGCCGTGTTTACGGAAGCTCCGGATTGCATCGTTGCTCTTCGCAACTTCTGAGTGTGGGGTCCTGGGTTAGACTCCCAGGTCGGGCAAAGTGTTATGAGGTTTCTCAGTAGATGATGATTATGCCAGATCATGAACATGATCACCTTCTGTTCATCCGTCTTAGAAGAATCGTTGTGGTGATTATTTCTACATCTTTCTCCTTTAACCCGACTACGGCCAAGCCAAAATAAGGGGTTATGGTTTTTGCAGTCTATGTACTGTAGCGAAAATAAAGAGCCTTCGCTACTATACTTTTTTTTAAATTTTGATTATAATAAAAAATACAAAACTTTTGTCCTGACTCGCTCCGTGTGCATAGAACCGCTTTCCCTTGGATATAAATCCCGAGGCCTTCAAACTCGCGACACACAGGCGTCTGGAACGCTCTTAAGAGCATAAAACTTTGACAAATGGGCTAAAATTTTATCTTCCTTAGACGACAACCGAAAAAATTACAAATATCTTTGTTAGAAGATGCTTT
Source organism: Standfussiana lucernea (assembly GCA_964057025.1). Taxonomy (NCBI): domain Eukaryota; kingdom Metazoa; phylum Arthropoda; class Insecta; order Lepidoptera; family Noctuidae; genus Standfussiana; species Standfussiana lucernea. Next base: position 1,452,900 of record OZ059809.1, read on the forward strand.
TATCAAATGGCATTGACACAATCAAATTACAGTGCTTTCTCTCGAAGTAGAATGAGCAATGATTCTGCGTGCACAGTCAAAACGTTAGACAACGCTTTTAAATTATTGCTTGCAAGGAGCAAGCAAAGTAAAGAAAATAAAGATTTGAAACGAATAGTTTTCAAAAGCCTCACAGACATCTTTCGATAGTATTATTTACGATTGGACCAAGCAGTTTGTCTGATTGTAAAATAAATTGAGTTTTGACCTCGCATAGATACAACCAGTCATTCAGAAAGTAAAGTATGTGCCATACACAACAAAGCCGCGCTATAGCAGTGTGATTGTGATATGTGGCCGTACAATGACGTCTTAATGCAGGAATGTTATAGTTCTAAAGGATATAGTTATATTGTGTGGGAAAGAGACAGTGCTATACAGGATGTCTAGCGCCATCTCTTTCCCACACTGGAATAGAAATAAAACATTCCTGCATTAAGACGTCATGGTAGTGCCAATGAGCGAACTAAAACAAACGTGAGCAATTATGTTTCTCAAACATCTAAAGAAAGAATTGCCTCGTTGGTCTATTAGAGTTGAAACTCATCTGGTCGCACGGAAAAAACAGCGGGTATGCGGCAGCATCGACGGCTCGATCGGCAGCCCGCTCTATTTCTCGCTCTAGAAAATGACGGTTCTGAGCGATAGAATAGGGTAGGAGCATGGAAAAGTGCGATTCTGTTCTGCCAGACAAGGTTCAAACCTTAGCCGCAATCTCGACTGCGGCGCATGAGGTTCGATTCTCAGGTCGGGAAGTGTCATTGGGATTTCCATTTAAACAAATCTGTACCAGTCACGGAGTCTGAATTCGTGCCCCGTTGACGGCAATAGGCTCGCTCCTATTACATGGGAATTAATCATAAATAAGAGCTTTTGTATTTTATGTAAAACAAGTTAATATTTATCTGTCTTTGCACGCTACACAATAAATCCTTAATAAAAAACACTTTGACGTTTAAAACGTCAAATACTTTGACAGGTCAAAACTATCACTCTCCCTTTCACCTTCCTACTGTTAGCAAAAGACAGCAATAAACCTATTTGGTGAACAATAGAGAAACAGCAAAGTCTTCATTCAATATTGTATTTACTTGCTTGTATTGTAATTACGTATCAAGTCCACAATTTCCCGCGGGCGTATTTGAGACAAATAGGGAAAAATACGAAGGAAATTGACTTCCACTTTGATATAGGAAAATAGGTCGCCCGTTGTCTTCTGTAATACCTGATGAAAGGGTCGGTCAAACCGGCACGGACATGTCGCGGACTGCTCCGGGACACTGACAGATACTTCCGTACGTCTTTCTTTCTTTATCGTGTGGTTAGTACCTAACCTTGTTTCAGAGTTTTTATGCCGCCCATGGGCCTCTGACTTGGCTTTAGATGCCGTCGAGAAATATCTCTCAGGCATGCCGGTTTCCTCACGATATTTACCTTCACCGAAGCAATTGATAATTAAACAATGCGCTCATGATTCCGTAAAATCAGAGGTGCGTGTCTTGGGTTCGAACTCGAGACCTATGACTTGGCAGTCCTACGGTTACACCACTAGGCTATCACTGCTTATAACTTACATTAGTACTTTATCTGTCAAAGTCTGTTGTTCGGAGCCGCACAGAAGTGTGTCTGTACCGGTTTCACCAAACCTTCCTATAGTGCATTATTATGCAGGTACTGGTATTATGTATGGTAGGTAGCTGGGGAAATTAAGTCCTCTTATACAGCTGTCAAAGAATCACCTGTGGTTTGATTACGCGGATAATTTAAGCTGGTAATCAATTTGGTTGAGCTCATGGAAGGAATTCGAGGTATTTCAGCAGTGCGACAGAACAGGCGAAAAAAACATTTTATGACGTTACATAGACTGTCTCGTTGGTCTAATGAGGTGAGGTCCGAGGTTCGATACCTGAGTCTGGCAAAGTACTATTGGGTATTTCCATCAGGAATTTCTCAGTAGCAGCCACGGAGTCTGGATTTGTTATGGCCCGGTTGATGGCAATAGGCTCGCCCCCTATTACGTGGGACTTAAACAAAACTGGCGAAATGTACGTGTACTGTTAGGTACACCTCTGCCTAACCCTTCGGGGATTACAGGTATGATTTTATGTTTACATAGACGTTTGGTATAGCCATAATGAATTGAAGATTAAAGATGATTTTTTAAAAGAGTATTGACACTTCATAAACTTCTAAAATTAGAAGATAAATGTACGACATTAAAAAAAAAAATATTTGAAAAAAACTGCTTCTCTTTCGTCTAGCATAAGTCACATTTCAACTCAAACTTTATTATTAGTGGGGGACATTGGCACCCCAGGACAGCAATGACAAGCTCTGGATAAGGCTGTCTGGATCTATGGAGTCTGCAGAACAAATGACAATTGAATTTTATAATGATTTTCGTATTGTTATTGAAATAGGCACATACATATAACATTACATCACGCCTTAAATCCTTGAAGGGTTAGACAGAGGTGTACCTAATAAAACCTACACCCACATTTCGCTAGTTATGTTTAAGGTCCATGTAATAGGGGGCGAGCGTGTTGCCATCAACCGGGCACAAATCCAGACTCCGTGGCTGCTACTGAGAAATTCCTGATGGAAAAATCCAATAGCACTTTGCCCGACCCGGGAGTCGAACCCAGGACCTCATGCTCAGCAGTCGCGCTTGCGACCACTCGACCAACCAACTAGTCTTGAAGCGTGAAATAGGTACTTCAGTAATCATTCCGACTAGTATTGGAAGATCCCGTATCATGTGTTTTCTATAGAGCGAGCTTATTGCCGTTTATCGGGCACAACATTAGGAAATTCCTAATAGATAAACACAACAACGCAACAATAACATATTATGAATAATAGATAAACATAGAAAAACCTAGTTAACTTCACTTATCAGCCATGTCCTTCAAAAAGGCGAAGTGCGCAGTACTCACAAGCGATCCACGTGTACGAACAAGGACGAAACAAAAAGAGAATACGCGTTCTGGAGTATCTGCTGAACCCCTCAGGGGATTGGCGCGAGTTTATATTCACCGTAATTAGTGATTACTTAATTGTTTTGAACAAAGAAAATATCTAATAATGCTGTAGCTACCAATAGTAAAATCAAAATCAAAGCATTTATTTCAAGTAGGCCAATTACAGGCACTTTTGTATTGTCAAAACAAAGACGGCAATAAAAAATGAAGCTACAGTCCCAGTCACAAGACATAGTATACAAGGTTATTGAATACCAGGCTTTGAAATCATAAAAAAATTTCTTTGAAAATATTCTCGTGATAATTATCCACGCTGATTCAATTTAATTATCAATGCTTTTGACGGTATTTTGGTAAGTTGACACTTAATTTGGATACGCGTGGATATTAATTTTATGTTTTTCGTAATTATCAAGATAATTAACAATGATAATTATAGTCAATATTGGTCTTCTCTGTGGTGCCCATGGTCAACGACAGTGGTTAATATTATAATTAGTAGGTACTACTACAGACATTCCGAAATGGTTAAGGTCAAAAGACACAAGGTCCACCTATTTTATTTGACCGAATAATACATCTACACAAAAAAAAACAACCAACAAAAAGTTAAAAGACTAAACATTTACGTATATCTTCTAACCAGTTTAAAAAGAATTTGATTACTGAACAACGTTTTTTGCATTAAACGTAATTGAACGAAAAAATCGCGAAAAAACCCGGGTTCAAAATGTTCGGAGCGCTTCGTAAGTGAATGAATGAACGAATGATTGATTGAATGATAGCCGTTCGCTCAGCTGAACGAACTTACCGTCGCTCGCACGGTGTTTTCCATCAGGTTTTTCTGGTGTTCCGTAAAAATTGTGTATTATTATTATATTAGAGAAAATAATATTATAAGAAAAATATTATACAGAAAATAAATTATTATAATAAGGTTGGGAAGGAAAATATTGTATTTAGGGAGAAAAGCTATTTCTATGCTATTGCGTTTGGGTGTGAAAGCGTAGCGTCTTAACTTCAACAATAATAACTTGGAGTAATCAGTTAATTAGTTGAGGATCTCGTGGCTAAATAATAATAGCCGCTCGGGTCGATCTTCAGGTTAAGCCGCGCTTGCCTGGGTTGGTCCGTGGATGGGTGACCACCCATGTATACCGAGTTTCCTAAGTTCCCCGGAAAGCACGTTAAGCCGTTGGTCCCGGCTGTCATTTGCAGATCTTTGACGGTCGTTACAGGTAGAAGTGACCCGAAAGTCGTCAACCAGTCTTACCAAGGGGTTTCGTATTACCCAGTACTAACTGGGTTGTGGAGGTCAGATAGGCAGTCGCTCCATGTAAAATACTGGTATTCAGCTGCATCTGATTAGACTGGAAACCTAGCCCAAAATAGTTGGGAAAAGGCTAGGCAGATGATAAATCAGTTAAGTTAGCTAAGTTTACAAGTCAGAAAAAAAAGAAGGTTTTAAAATGTTTTAGTATTTTGCCCTTTGCCCGCGTGAAGGTCGAAAATTATCCCACGGAAACACAAGAAATATCCTATGTTGTAACTAAGGATACGCTCTGTCAGTGTGCCAAATATCATCTAAAGTTGTTAATCCGTTGCGGTACAAGTAGTAACAGATAAAGCCACTTTCTTATTTTATTTTATTAAGTATGGAAATTGAAGTATAGATCGGTAATTATTGTGATTCGTCACAAAAAACATTCACAGAGCGTCTCTAAAAAAATCAGAGAGTAACTTAACTAAACTAAAATCCCGAAACACGATGATTAAGTCATCACCACCTTCTCAGTCTTGATTCCAAAATTTAGTAACTACCAGTCCAGTTAGACAGCCATTAAAGTTTTTATCTGCAGCATTCAAATGTATTGTAAACACATAAAAGCAAGTTTTAGATCATGCAATCAAAATGTATTACAGTTTATGAGTGGTATAAATCATGGAGTTTTATCGTTTTCCATAAATTAATGCTTTGTTATATTGTTGTTGCCTTATGGATTTTCTGCCTTTTGCTAACTGAAGAAATTAGGTACCTACTTACTGAGGGTACTTAAAAAATCAACCTTCAAAGCAATGGAGTTTAGACTTCTGCAGGATATTGCGTAAGACACTCACAATGCCAATGCATCTTTCATTTTGATGGCCCACAATTTATGTAAGGATATATTTTTAAACCCACTTTACAAGCCACAGCTCTGCCAAAGTAACCCATTTACTGACTCCGTGGAATGTCTCAGCATAGCAAAATAAATCAACCGATAGTGTCCCCACTAATCTATACTAATATTAAAAAAAAAAAAATTATAAAGCTGAAGTTTGTTTGTTTGTTTGGTTGAACGCGCAAATCTCGAATTGAAAAATTCTTTTAGTGTTGGATAGCCCATTTATTGAGGAAGGCTATAGGCTATATAACATCACGCTACGACCAATAGGAGCAGAGCATCAATCAAAAATGTTACGCAGACGAAGTTGCGCGTGTCGCTAGCATGTAACAAAGAGAGATGAAACGCAATTGACATCATTTTCCAACCTGATGAAAATGATGCCATCTAGCCGATTTCAGCTACAGCGACTGCATTCGATGGCTTTCTAGGGTGGTTATCAAGAACTTTGGTGTGCTGTCGAAACCAATTACTAGATAAAATTCAAGACACATATAATTTACATCAATACCTCCACACCAGCAGGTCGATAATGTTAATAGCCCTACGTGCGTCTAGCGTGACCTTTACAACGGACTAGACAAAAAAGTTTAGTTTTTAAATGGTGAGGGTGTTTCTCTGCTTAGCCACTTTTTGGTTGAGCGTGATATTGAGTAGGAGTAGTGAAAAGGTTATATAAAACATATTTGACTGCTTAGCATGAGGTCCGGGGTCCAATTCCCAGGTCGGGCAAAGTGTTATTGGGGTTTTCTTTCAGGAATTTCTCAGTAGCAGCCACAGAGTCTGGCCTGGTTGATGGCAATAGGCTCGCCTCCTATAACATGGGACTTAAACGTAACTGGCGAAATGTGGGTATACCATTAGGTACACCTCTGCCTATCCCTTCTGGGATTACAGGTGTGATGTTATGTTCTTCGCTTTTGTATGAACATTGACGAGTAAGTGTGTAAGGATGGCGTGCATAGGTGGCGTGAGTTTAAGTGCATATTTCATTCTCTTCCCCAGCATTGCATTTCCAAACCCACGCAGTTTTCCCACGAGGGCACACAGAAACTACACAAAGCCAGCTGCTACAATCCGTACAAAATCCTTATACTTCGTCCACGTTCATACACTTACGTTGGTTCCGATTACAACACAGCAGACTGTTCTGCAGAACATGGCATAAAATCACGCCTGTAAGACACACAGACACGCCAAAATACTCAATTGCAAAAAAACTAGGCTGTGTAAATAATCGAAGAAGTATGCAGATTCATTCATTTTATTCTATGCGTGGTTTCGTGAGCCCCCTTTTAAGAAACGCGTGTCCATAAATGGAACCGAGGGATTAGTTGGTTTATGGGCCTCTGCTTTCTCTTAGGTGCACACTGCGATCGACGATCCCTTGGTCACGAGTTTATGATGAGCTGCGTTTACGTTTTAATTTTTTACGGGTTGCCTATTTCAAAGCTATGGAGAAGAATGGGCAAGAAACTTTATGTACATATATTCTATGTCCTAAGTCCTACCCCGAGGAGGTAATGGTCGACTTGCGCATACCAAGAGCAGTATTATCTACTAGCTGTTTTTCAATACATACAATGATTCATCTGCCTAGCCTTTTCCCAACTATGTTGGGGTTGGCTTCCAGTGTAACTGGGTGTAGGTGAATACTGGTATTCTGTTTTTTCGCACATATATATCCTCCCATGGGTCAGGAAACAATTTAATGTCCCCGGTTATTCGCCGATAGTCCGACGACCTTATCCTTACTCTCGGGGTAATCGATATTACCATGTAATTGGATAACAGAGGTCAGGGCAGTCAACCCGTGCAAAATGCTGGTATAGTCACGAAAAGATGTGGAATTTTATATAGATGGAGATCTAAAGTATCCATACAACGTCTTTTCACACTTTAACAGCAGCACGGGTTTTGATGAAATTTATTTATGCATAATAGTTTAAAGCACGTTAAGCCGTTGGTCCCGGCTGTCATTTGTAGATCTTTGACAGTCGTTACAGGTAGTCAGTGGCCCGAAAGTCTGACAACCAGTCTTACCAAGGGGTATCGTATTACCCGGTACTAACTGGGTTGTGGAGGTCAGATAGGCAGTCGCTCCATGTAAAATACTGGTATTCAGCTGCATCCGGTTAGACTGGAAGCCGACCTCAACACAGTTGGGAAAAGGCTAGGCAGATGATGATGATGATATATGCATAATACTTTGTGCACATAATATAAAAAAAAACACTGTACAAAATTTTCTACCAGTCTACCTTAGGGTGATTACCTTAGGTCGTGATGGATTTATCACACAGGTAAACCATGAACTAGGTTAGTTTTAGGACGTGGATACTTTTTGTCCCGGTAGTATGTTCCCGGGATAATACGATAACATAACATAGCGCCTGTAATCCCTGGAGGGTTAAGCAGAGGTGTACCTAATACTACACCCACATTTCGCCAGTTATGTTTAAGTCCCACGTAATAGGGGGCGAGTCTATTGCCACTAACCGGGCACAAATCCAAACTCCGTGGCTGAGCAATTTCTAATGGAAAAACCCAAAATCCCTCCCGGAAGAATCTCCAAGTTCTACGCGGGCATTAGCTAGTAAATAATAGTGCAATCAAATTTGTTCTGTTTCTAATAATTTATCTTTCTAATAAGAAAGACTCGGATAAGGCGCCCTTGTAAACTAATAAAACATTTTATTAGCATTCCGCTGCGAAAGTAATATCTTTTACGATACAAGTTTGGTTTTAATTCGGACCCTCTTCATAATGTACGAGGCTGCAGTGTTTAGGCCGGCTCGCGGCTGGCTGTAATTTATTCATGAGCCACATGAACTTTAGGAAAACAAGGCATTGTCTTTATTAAGAATTGTTGGGATTTTTTTCGTGTTTTGGCCAACTGTGGGTCTAGCGTGAATGTGTAGAGTAAACGTCACGTAAATTCGTACGCATTCGTACGGTATTCTATTTGCACATACTATTTACTTAGTTAAAAGACTTAATGAGTGACACTAATTGTAGATAATTGCCGCAAAAAAGGACAGATGATTTGTATAAAAAATCCACGATTCATTGTAAATGTAGAAAATAATGTTTCATAATAATCATTGCTAGTTTTTTTAGCCAATATCGGAAATACTTCAACAAACCATCACCAATATCTTTAAACTAAGTCAAGACACCACTAAACTTCACTTAAACCTTAGCGAGAGCTTAACACCAAATCATTAACTGTTGTTACCCATTGTCAAGTGTTGATGAGGGTTAAAACAGTCAACTATGGCGCAAATCATCCCTTAAGGCTGTTAGCACTTGAGGGTTAAAACATTAAATACCCGTCCACAACCTCGGGCGATACGTTTTGCGACGTGCCTTAAGATAAAATACGCATACGTCATTTTTTTCCTGTGTTTTCGTGTGATTACTATAAGAATCGTCGTGAATGAATAACGTTTTCATTTTTAATTCAAATAATGATAACTTTTTACTTCTTGACTTGCTTTGTCCGTCTGGGGGTTACCATGATCTGTTAGTAGTCTATACCGAGAGTGGGAAAGTGACAGCGCTAGACAGCTGCCTAGCGCCATCTCTTTCCCCCTCACGGAATAATACTAAAACATTGCTGCACTAACAGATCATGGTAACCCACCTGACTCCATTTGCCTTTGTTTATGTCTCTAACTATGAAATTAGCGTCTATCTGCTTATTAAACAGCAAGTATCAGAAGATAATCAGCTTTCCCAAACATGTGGGTCGACTAGGTATTACAGTTCTATAAGCAATTGCTGATTATTGTTTCGCGTTTACGCATATCTGATGGTGGAGTTCTACTTAACACTATTTTGTTTCAAATGACACAAGACGAATCTGCACACTTACCACAACTACAAACATTAGAAAGAAGAAATACGCCATTGCCTTTTTATTTCGTCGGTTATGACGTATTCTCCATCAAAGAATACGAAACGACACCACTCTCAATGAAAGCCGTGATCGAACTGTTCCCCCGCTGACGGCGGCTGGCCGCGGCGGCCTCGTCGGCAAAATGCCACCGGCTTTGTTGCGAATGCCGCACATAAAGCCAGCCGCTGTGTGGATCCACCATAAGCAGATCAGTTTCTTTCATTTTTAGGGTTCCGTACCTCAAAAGGAAAAAACGGAACCCTTATAAGATCACTTTGTTGTCCGTCCGTCCGTCCGTCTGTCAAGACCGTTTTTCTCAGGAACGCGTGGAGGTATCAAACTGAAATTTCTATATGATACTTAGTTCTACTGTCCCTGGAAGCTGTAGAAAAATCAACCTTCTAGGTCAACGCAATCAAAAGATACAGCCACTTAGGCCGCAAATTTCCGCAAATTTTCGAAACTCGCACGGGAATCAAAACCTACAGGGTACTTCCCGTGAACTTAGAATCTTGAAATTTTGTACGAAGTCACGTCTTATAGTACAGATATAGGAAAAATTACGAAAACCGTAAATTTTTAGTTTCGTCATATAAAAAAAAGTTATATACCCACAGGTTTGTACGGAACCCTCGGTGCGCGAGTCCAACTCGCACTTGACCGGTTTTTTATTTTCCTTGAAGTCGCCGCCGTCGCGCGTCCTAACACGCGCGTGTATCTCGTGTCCAAGTGGTAAGAAGGTCCACCCCGAAAAGGTCCCCGAAAGGCCCGCACTTCCAATATACCAATATTAAAGGCATGTTTTAGAATCTATTAATAGTTTCGTAAATATTTGTATAAGACGTGACCGAAGATCAACTGAGGCCCTAAACTAACACGCAACGTAAACTTACCGTAAATAAGGACCATTTTTGAATGGAAAATACAACTTTCCTATATCATTTTGGTTTGATTTTTTCGGCAAGTTCAATAAGTATTACTCATTCATTAGAATAGTCTTAAAATTAACAAATGTGATAAACGAGTGTTGTAATTTTTTACCTTATTGTATTATTCCTACGTCTTCTTCTAACCTTGCCATCATCACCTTCTTCCTGCCCTTGTCCCATTCTACTTGGGATCGGCGCAACACGTTTTTTTCTTCCATTCTCCCCTGTCAGAGGTCACGGCATCATTCACTCCTTTCTCTTTCATATCATTCCTCACGCAATCCATAGTTCTTTTCTTTGGCCTTCCTCTCCCTCTCCATCCATCAACATTTATTTCCATCACTCATTTAGTAACATGCGTTGTCAATTGTAACGCTATCGTTTACTCCTTTTTCATGCACTACATTCCTCACGCAATCCTAACCATCTTTCCTTTGGTCTTCCTCTTCTTCTCCATCCATACATCCATCAATATTTATGTTCAACACTCTTTCAGTCACATGCAATTCGTCCTGGAAAATGGTCCCTCGTTGTCAATGTCCCAAATGGTTTGGTTCAGAATCGACTAATCGTTTTGTAAATATTTGCGTGTCGCAAGCGGTGACCAAGGATCAACTGATTTTCGATCGTCCTGTTTACATAGAACCCCTTTCTAGTTCAGAGGTTCCGATTAGTTAAATTGAAAACCAATCAAAGTTTCGTGAAAGCAATTTTAAATTGAGAAGTGGAAGTTATTAGAGCTGCGCGTCTTAAATGGTTAGCCTGTGAAGTTAATGACACAGGGGAGCTGTCTTTGGGGTGGAGTTATTGTTTTGTTTTGTAAAATAATAACGATTAAACCCGAATTGAAGTTGTGTCGTGTATTTGAAGTCTTTCTGGATTAATTTTGGCGTTCAAAAAGTGCCGATTTTCAGCCTTATTTTACTAAAAGAATTTTAATTTTGATATAATACATGACTCGTTAGGAAGTCCAGAAAGCTAGGAAGAAACGCGAGATCTATTCATTCGGCACCATCATCATCATCACATTTCTGCCCTCGTTTCCTGCTTGTAATTATACCGTATTTTTTATTCTCTCAGGCTCTGAAGGACTAACCGAATAACTCTTGTAAATTCGCTGTTTACTAAAGCATCATTCTAAGTTATTCCGTACCTATGTTTGACGTAATATTTTAGTGTATTACATAAACATGCACAAGTCATATTTGCACTACCTACTCTAAAAGATTGAGCTGAGTCCTTGCTGTCATTTGAGTTTACGTATGACAGTATCCAGTTCCGCATAGTGCACAGAAAACCCCCCAAAATAAGTACATAGATACAATTACACTTCAGAGTTGGTCTTTCTGATGTGTAGTGATATCTGATGGGTAGTGATCTCCGATTGGTGGCATATCTGCAATACAAAATAATTGGTAATTTTACATTAGTTGCCTCGAGCAGTCGCGCTTACGGTTGAGCATAAGGTTTTGGGTTCGAATCCCAGGTCAAAAAGTTACTGGGATTTTAGTTTTTCCATCAGGGAGTTGCCAGATATGACATGGCCAGATATCGCACAAGACCGAGAGGTTTGGAAGGAGAAAGGGGAGGCCTTTGCCCAGCAGTGGGACACATGACAGGCTAACAAAAAAAAAATCAGGGAGTTCTCAGTAGCTGTCACGGAGTCTGGACTTTTGCGCGGTTGATGGCAATAGGCTCGCCTCCTATGACTTAAACATAACTGGCAAAATGTGGCTATGGGATATGCAGATAATTTGGCATTAAATGATGAATGAGTCATGAGAATGGATAAAGTGGCTAGCCAAATAATTAAGTGCATCTGAATGTCACTAAAAGAATGTTGAATACAAAAATTTTACTAGATGGAGAGGAAGAGCAAAGAAAAGCCGAATGACGATTGATGAAAGTAAAGGGAGTGAATGATAACGTAATGGTTGACAGTTGAGAATGGACGAAGAAATCTTATTGCCCCGATCTTAAATAACATGGGACAAGTGCAAGAAGAGGATGATGAATGGTGTTACAAATAAATGTGGTCTCGTATCTGCAATAGGTACAAATAAAAAGTCTATATTTCGGTAGTTGACACCAAAAACCAATAATTCTAGACACACCTCCTTTCCAAGCTCGAAAAACTTTCAATTAACTAGACAATTCGATTGTTATTTCCTTTAAAATAAAGAAATAGTACAGTCATTTAGTTACCAGATTAGTGACGTCACAGATTGCTGCTGAAATACAAAAACTATAAGGTATCGCGTTTTGTAAGTTCAAAAAGAGTTTGTCAATAAATCGGTGGTGTCCACTACCCAATTCTGCACGTTCAGAATTACCTTATAAAATAACGCACAGGTAAGATGAATGCGAATACAATCGCATGCGCCTGCGCTACGCCTATGACCTAGTTGCGGTACAAAAATAGTGCGCACACGCATGACGCCGATCTATAATTGTGATGCTTTACAATTGCGATTGTGAAGCGGTAAAGGGCGGTGGGCGCAATTAGGGTCAAAATTATTGAGATGATTCGCTAAGCGATTTAAATTCAAATCATTTGTTTGGTTTTGGTTCAAAAGTAACACGGGTAACATTACTTTTAACCATTTGAGTTTCAGCTTGGCTTTACTTGTATTATTTAAAATTTTGTAAGTATAGTATTAGCAGTACACCACTGAGCACCCCCTTTTTTTCATGTTCGTATAGTTCATCCAAAGGTTGTCTGGAAGATATCGATATCGGCGATAAGACCACTATTGTAACCATAGAATTAACAATATTGTAAAACAGTAATTGTGTTTCACTTTTGGCGTACAATGAAGTATATTCTATTCTTGGGCACTACATAACTAATTAACTGTTCTATGATTGGGATTGTAACACCCGCAGGTATTTAGACTGGAATGACAATCGAATTCAACGGCTCTTTGATTCCGTCCACAACAAATGCGTCCACAATCGCAGCAATATTGCTGCAATGGGAGGAAATGTCACAGGGATTCACTTTCATCTTTTGTTTATTGTAGAGGAGTTCCGTGTTGTTTTTTAGTTAATATTCCTGACCAAACAACTCCACCCAGTGACGGCCTCATTGCTCTAGTTATCGCAAGCGCGACTGCGGAGCATGAGGTCCTTTTTTTTTTTCCGGATGGGAAATCATCAAGTGACTTCTCCCGCTCTGAGCTGAGCGGGAGGGAGTGTCAGACTTTTACTGACTAAAACCCACCCATGTTCCTTCATCGCCCTTTGTGTTCCGGGGCCGCGGTATCTCTTTCGAACAACCCGCAGCACCCGGCAGGCATCGGCCCTTGCGGGCCCCTTCCCTATGCTGACATCTCTTTGAGGCGCGCGTGGAACACGAACGCGCCGTCGACACGGCCTGTCGTCCTAAGACGGAGGGACGGCGAGCTAGCCCTTAGCTCACCGTCCACAGGCCCGCGGACCATGAGGTCCTGGGTTCGATTTCCGGGTCGGACAAATTGTTACTGGGTTTTTCCATCAGGAATTTCTCAGTAGCAGCCACGGAGTCTGGATTTGTGCCCGGTTGATGGCAGGCTCGTCCCCTATTACATGGAACTTAAACATATCTGTCGATATGTGGGTGTATTACTAGGTACACTTCTGCCTCATCCTTCGGGGATTACAGGTGTGATGTTTTATTATGTTTCATGACCAAACTGTAGAGTTCAGGAGCTCATTAGCTCGTGGCTACATAATAAGACCTGCTCATTCTTTAGGTTAGTCAGCGCGACCACCCATTACATATGGAGTTTCCTCCGTGCCTTGAAAAGCACGATAATCCGTTGGTAACGGCTGTCATTTGTAGATCTTTGACAGTCGTTACAGGTAGTCAGTGGCCCGAAAGTCTGACAACCAGTCTTACCAAGCTGTATGGTATTTCCCAGTACTGGTTTGTGGAAGGCACTGACTGAAAACCGACCCCGACATAGTTGGGAAAAGGCTAGACAGGTGATAATGATGTTGATTCACCAAAAAGCCGATGTTTTGTGAACTGGAAAGTAATCGTTTTGTCATTTGACAAAACGATTACTTTCATATATACATTGAATAGTTTCTGGAAGTAAGCTGTAGGTCAATGCCGTATCAATGCCGAAAAAGTTTCAGTCAAACATTGCTTTGAGTATACGAAATTTTTATCAGTAGATGATTGTTGGTTACCAAATATACTGGAAATAGTTTCTTCTTTGAAAATAGTTTTGATTCCAATTCTTACTGAGGTTACTGAAAAATGTAATCATAAGTACGTATTACAAGCACCGCAATATACACTGAAGATCCCTCTTAATAACAGGTACCTTTGCGAATCAGCGCACGAAAACCGATAAAACACAGGAAGAAAGTCAACATTGTCATGAAATTTACTCTCAATCTTTGTGAAAACCTGACCCCAAAAGGTATATTTTACAAGCTCCACTTTCCGCTACTAAAAGCTTAATGATATACAAAAATATGTAGTGAAACCATCCCGGAGAGGAGTTCAAAAGGTTTACCTATAAAACTGAGAAACGTTCTCGCTTGAAAATGCTAATGTAACTTCCAATTGCATTTGTTTTTGACTGGAACATTTATTCACACTTTTATTGTCTTTGAAACTTATGCTATCTAGTGTAAACTTCAACCAACTTGTCTGTGCGGACGGGAAAACACAGAACTAAAATAAATATACCAAGTTTGACATATCGATGCAAATTTTCTTGACAAGTAGCGCCATTTTGAACTGCACACTTAAAGTGGTTATACATACGGTTTTGAAGGTGTTCGCCAGTTTTCCGTTTCCTACGAGAACTCTTCCGTAACTGGCAACATTGTCTAATAGTACATAGGGTAGAATAGTGTTGGCACAGTATGTCATTGGTGGCTTTGAAACTGCGGTTTGTTATCTTCAAAATTAATTGACCCTAAGAATGTAACGTCCTCAAATTGTTTAAAATTCCTACTTCCTACCATCACAGCATTCACAGCCGTGTCAGAATCAACATGTCGTAGTTTGACAGTTGAAGATCGATTTTGAAAACTTCTTAATAATATAACCTGCAATGTGACGTTAGGCACTAAAAACACAAAAAAAATGTGACGTTCTTGTCTGTTTGTATTAGGTCTTCTTTCTACATAACCCATTTTAATTGCGCGTTTTGGACGTGGAATTACGGATACTAGCCCTATATTTAATGGTTAAACGAACTTACCTTAAGTGATGTTCGACCATAATTATACGAGACTTTACATCCGAAGAGATTTAAAGAAATCATTCAAATTTAAAATACGTTATTTCACCTCAACCTTCATGGGCACTTATGAAACATCACAAGAAAGGTTCACGGTTCGGGTTGGTCGATTCCTATGGAGAACTGGCAAAAAAGAAAATTATTTTTATGTAATTACATCTCAAAATAAAATAATGAAAGTCTTCTTCAATTATGATTATTGAACATCTTCTCAAAAGATTTTAAAAGAAACAAAATAAATGAATATTGATTGATCAAATTTATAAATAAAACACTTAGATACTTGTACGTAAAATAATTAATAGTGACATACATGCACAAATAACATTTACAAAAAGAATGCAAATTCAAAAGCGCATGACGAGGCAGGCTAACCATATAATTTTAAGAGCACCGAGGGCAAACTACGTTAAAAAGACTGTCGTATATGAGGGGGCTGAACTCTATACCTAAAGTAATCAAGGAATAGAAATCACTTCCAACTTTTAAAAGCCTATTAAATCACCACCTGATTATTGTATAAATTTTAAGTTTTTGCCGATTTTAAAACTTAATTTTAGATTACCAAGCGAAACCGTCGCTTATCGTATCTAAATTATTATGTTTTTCCTCATATAAGTGAATAATTGTATTATTTTTGCGCGAAATAAATTTTATTAAAGCTCTCGCTATGTTTAGATCCTTTTTAAAGTATTGGTTAAAATAATATTTTCATGTTACAGTGTTGATCTTAAGTATGAGAGAACAGCGTACACCAGAATCAAAATCAAAAGTCATTTATTCAAATTAGGCTGATTATCAGCACTTTTCGAACGTCAAAGTTTACAAGAGACAGTCCCACAAAACGCTCGCCCTTCGCCCTTCGCGCAGAGAGACAGAGGCACACCTTTGCATAACAGCATAACCCTTTGGAGAAAACAGGCGAGATGTTTTGTTATGAGAGGAGAACGAGGAACCCCATTTATTTGGCAGCTCCCTGAACCTTGCTGCAAATGGTCTTACTGCACTATCCTTCACGGTCTCCAACTAATGGATGCTATTCAGCCGCTGTAATGGAACCCTGACATCTGCCACCTCCCACGCGAACTGTTTCATGGCCCATTGTACCACGTGGCGCCATCTAGATTCCTAGGACATTATCTGTGATTTTGTACGTGTTAGATAAACAAAATAATTTATTGTTACAATAAGCATAGTAAATTTAACGTGTTTGGAGCCTTCTTTCATGCAAAACGGTGTCTGTATAGTGTAGTCTTCTAGACTCCGCGCTTCTATATCATTGCCGTATACTTATACTATCATCCGTATCTATAAACAAGTTAAAGTCTTTACTTGAGTAAATGTCATTTTTTAAGATACGATTTTTACTAAGTAGTTTATTTCCTAAAATTAGAACGGTAAAAAGTTAGAATTCATTAGCTTTGCTTTCTTTGACGGTTCTTACTTCGTTTAAATTCTAGTCTATTGCATAAAAAAATTGCAAAGTAATTACTTAAGCTCAAGTAATTACTTTAACTTGACTATAGATACGGGTGTTACTGTGAGTTACAAAAAATAGTTTACTGTGATATCAGGGTATACTATTATAAGATGTGGGTACACTTTTTACTTGTCTACAATTAACTTTGGGGGAAAAAATAAAAATAATAAAAAAAGTAAGTAAAGTTGATAGGAATTGTTTTGCTATAAATTGTAAAGTAGCTTTCTGTCTCGTTGGTCTGGTAGTCGGAAATGCTTAGGTGAGCATGAGGTCCTGGGATCGATAACCAGGTCGAAGGACTGATATTGGGAATTTTTCAGAAGAAGCATGGAGTCCGGGTTTGTGCCCGGTTGGGGACCATAGGCTGCTCACTCTATTACATGGGACTTAAACGTAGCTGAAGACGTACATGTAGTGCATTTGTACTGCATTTTCTAAAATGCCGACAAATCAAAAACCTGCGACATAACAAAAAAAAAGAAACATTTCAAAAATCCACTAACCAACCTACCCCTGGCTTTGGATTAAAACAATAGCATCGTCAACTCGTGGCCACAATATTGCGCCTGGTCGCCGTCAGTAGTCCAACGTCACGTCAGCGTCAACTTGCGTTTGACAACGTCGACGTCGGCGTCAGCTTTGACGGGTTGAACCAAAAGACGGGCGTTGTGTCTGACTGGCTTTGTTTTCAAACAACTGGTTGGGTTGGAACCGTCTGAATCTGCTTTTGGAACTTGTGAATGGGTTGTCTTTGTTGTAGTATTATGTCTCCTTCTGGCTAACGCCTTTGTAATCTGGTTAATGGCAACCATCTTGTGTTTGCCTGTTCGATCGTAATGGTAATTATGAGGTTGAGATTATTAAGATCTTCAGTTAATGTATTTCGACATAAGATTTAGTAAAGCATAAATCGTTGTCGCAACAACGAAAGATCTAGCCGATTACAGGGAGCGACCATGTTTGATTATTAAAGACGCTTTAATAAGTCATAACGTAACTAGCTTTTGATCGCGGCTTCGCTCCCATTATGTACGGAAATAAAGTGACGGGAACTTTTTAAATGTAGTCTACGACACCGGGAATAATGTAGGTTTGCGTTAGTGAAAAAAATTTTCGGAATCGGATCAGTGGTTTCGAAGATTACCGCCTACAGACATACAAATTTAAAAACAGCCTCTTTATAATATTAAGTATAGAAGTATAGATTAAACAAAGTGAACCGTAAAGCAATGAGTTCAGAGGAAATCCACCATGAAGTCATAACTTTCCCTTGACAAAGGAGCTCTATAAGATCTTCCACATCAAATTATCCCACGTATAGTTAACAGAACTTAGACCTATCTTAGACACATTCCTTTTAGCCGCTGACGTCACGAACCAATCTTTCTAAACGTACCTACGGCTAATGGTAATCGTTAAGGAGCCACCAATGTAGGAGATAAATACTTACCCCACACCCCCCTTGCGGACACACGGTCGGGGACAATCGCGAGCGTGTTGGTGAATTTTTCGGAGAGATTAGTGATGGTATTTATTCTGACACAATCTTATATGAAGAGGAAACTAAGGACGACCTTTCTTTGTGTTGTCTGGTGATGTTTTAGCCCCGCTAGTTTCACTATAGTCAGGTTTCAACGTGCAGATCTACAGCCAAAAATTCAAATACACTGTGACCTCCATTGTGCACACTGTGAACTGGGCCCACCTGGGCCGTTGGGCCTGTTTGACGGCCCACTCCTTGAAGAGCCCTGTGTCCCAGCTGTGGGAACATTTAAGGTATTATTATGCTGTAGAGGAAATGACTCTTCTCATTCAAACAAAAAAGCTCGCTGATTATCACCTCTCTTGCTTACTGTATTGGAGATCAGCAAGTTATAACCAACTAAATTCTCTTGTAAAATACTGTCTTACTACAAACGCTGAGCGGTTTCGAAATCAGCTTTGGGAAAAAACTCTCACGCAGAGATATACCTTATGGGTGACAGAGTCGATGCTCTATTGAGCCAAACCATTTGTGAACTTCATGTGTCTTACTAAACGAAACGTCTTTACTTGTTTTTAACCGACTTCTAAAAAAGGAGGAGGTTCTCAATTCGGTTGTATGTTTTTTTTTTTTTGTGTTTGTTACCTCATATCTCCGTCATTTATGAACCGATTTGAAAAATTCTTCTTTTATCTGAATGGATCTACTTCCCGATTGGTCCCATATAAATTTCATCTAAATCGGTTCAGCAGTTTGGTTTTGAAAAAAGCTGGAAAAAATTTCATCCAAGTAAAAGAAATTGCGAAATTGATACTTGTCAAGGATTTGTGTGTGATACTATAACTAAAAAGGGTAAAATAAAAACTTTTTTGCAAAAAAACACTGACTTCCAAAAAAAAACACAAAAAAAAAAGTGGAAAATAACATTACTTTCGGAAGTCGGTGCAAAAAAAGTCAATGAAACAAACCATAGTCACCGACTTCCGAAAGTAATGTTATTTTCCACTTTTTTTTAGTGTTTTTTTTTTGGAAGTCGGTGTTTTTTTGCAAAAAAGTTTTTATACTCCTTCAGCTTCATTTTCTTAGTCTTTTTTTACTGACGTCGTGTGTCGCTGTTTTATTAGTGACTTAGCATTTGTTAAGCATCTTTAAGCAACATTTCTTAAATAACGTCCCTTTATTAATTGACATCTATTGTCTTTCCTTAACGGTCGTGTGTCAGCTGCCTACGTCATCAATGACGCAGCACTTTGTTAAGGATTCTGAAGCAATGTCCTGGAGATAGTGGGTCGTTAATAATGGATGAAGGCATTATTGACGTGAACTGTTGATAGTTTGAAAATCACATACCTACACGTGTTTCATTTGATGTTTGAAGATATTTCAATGTATAATGCAAATATCTTCAAACGTATGAATGAAGTTCGTGGTTAAACAATAATAGCCGGGTCGATCTTCAAGTTAAGCCGCTCTTGCCAAGGTCGGTGGATGGGTGGCCATCACATACCGAATCTCCTCCGTGCCTCGGAAAACAACTTAAGATGTTGGTCTCGGCTTGCAGATCTTTGACAGTCGTTAGTGATAGTCAGTGGCCCGAAAGTCTGACAACCAGTTTTAGCAAAGTGTTTCGTGAAACCGGTTAACTGGGTTGTGGAGATCAGATAGGTATTCGCTTCATGTGAAATGCTGGTACTCAGCTGCATCCAGTTACACTGGATGCCAACCCTAACATAGTTGGGAAATTACTAAGCATGATAAGTATATTCTGGTCAGGTCTGGTGGTGTGACCGTTGGTCAGCCAAGTCAGTCTCGAGTTCGAACCCAAGACGAGCACCTCTGATTTTTCATGTGCGTAGGTATTGTATAATTATCACTTGCTTCGGTGAAGGAAAAACATCGTGAGGAAACCAGCATGCCTGAGAGATATTTCTCGACGGCATGTAAAGCCAAGTCAGAGGCCCATGGGTGGCATAAAAACTCTGACACCAGGTTAGAAACTAACCTCACGATAAAGAAGAATACCACAAATAAATAATAAATGAAATAACTCTCTTCCAACCCGTGTGTAACCGAGGGTACAGCGTACGGCAAGCTCAACCAACTGTGAGGAACCAGCTTTCGCATCGGCAGCTCTGAATACGCCCGTCTGTACTTGTGTCCCACATTAGAGGACATACACGAAAATTAGGGGACTTTGAGAACGACTAATTCTCTGGAACTTGTAAAGGGGTAGGTATACTCCATAGTTACGATTCGATAGTATTAATCAAACAACTAAGATATTAAGCCGATCTGAAGCAATATCAAAAACAGTTATACATACCTGTCATTTGGCTCACACCGATCGGCAAACTTCGTTCGGCTTCGACAATAGCTGAATCATCTTCGGCCTGGTTCAGAACAATTCGAGCTTAATCAAGCAGCATTTTTTCGAAAAAATATTCTATTTTACAGAAGCCCTTACAAGCCCTTACAAGCCCAGAAACAAAGAAAGCAGATCAAAAACAAACATTATCTTTTATGAATCGGTGTCTATAAGAATGTACTAGCCGCTACTAATGTACATTCTATACGCGGCATAGTTGCCCGCGACTTTGCCGGCGTGGAGTTCGGTAAAGCCCTTCGCCCATTACGATACTCGTACGACACGATACTTGAGTCGAATACCAGTTGAGTAAATGTTCGCGACTCATGGTTCGCATATTGCGCTACTGAAAATAAAGTCATTTCATCATTTGCAGCAAACACTTCTGATTAAAAGGACGTTTTTTTTTCCAATTTCTTCCCAAGCCAGTCTTCAGTCGCATGTTTTCTCATGTAATCAGGCAATTTAAAGTTATATAAACACGGATATTTTTCAATTTCTTACACAAAAGTAATATTTATTTCATGTTCCGCTGTCATTTTGACAAGATTCGTAGGAGACGCGACACGGGGGCGACAGCATGGCGGGTATCGCGAGACTAGTCGCGGACGCGTTGGATACTGGTAGCGAAGTGTGCGATTCTCCATTAAAATATATGTGAGATACTCCGCGGCGACTAGTCTCCGAGACTCCCGTAGGATACTAGTCTTCTGTGTGTATCGTAATGAGAGAAGGGCTTAACTGTCCCACGGGATTGTACTACCGGACTAAAAAGTATCTGATGTGTTAATTCAGGGTAAGTATAAACTAATTATGTGCCAAAATTCATAAAAATCTTTTACGTAGTTTTTGTGTGCGAGAGTAACAAACATCCGTCCATCCATCCATCCTCACAAACTTTCGCATTTATAATAATAGTACCTAATTAAGTAAGATCTACCCTTCGTGACAGTTTGAAACTTCTCCGGTGCTCGCTATTGTATCCTCAGCACTAAACATCCGTCAGCTATAGTCAACTTCAATAACTTCGCTAATATCCGTGTTTCTGTAGGCATGGCGTGTTTGTGAATATGATTTGAAAATAGGTAATTTCGAGTTTTAAGTTTGATGATGTAAATAGGAGATGGAATAATAAGTTTAGTTGCTAACTGTTATGATTTCACACAGCGTATTAGAAAATACGAATTTGATTACAAAATTTTTATGAATAACCAGTCGATTTATTATTTTTAATTCAGTTGCTTATGTAACGGAGGTGCCAGGAGGTCTAAAGGGGCCAAAGGGGTCTAAGGGGGTCTAAATATGGGATAAATGTTTGTATGAAAGTTCGTCTTTTTGTTCAAATTGGATTCTTTCAGATTCTTTCAGATCATTGACAAGTTTCTAATCCTATGTATATTAACCCATTTTTTTTTTGTTACAGGGGACCAACGTACATCAGAAACATAGAAAACCATCCAAAACCCGCAATATTGTCAAAATACGTCAGTTTTAATACATTTTATAATAATTAGTAAAATCCTAGTAAATGCAGTGCTAAGTGCTTAGTGGTTGTGTAAAAAACGTCGCATGGAATTACAGTGCGTCGGTTCGATTCTCCGGCTGAGCAAACAGAAAAATAGGTGAGTTTTAATAATCGTTTATTTAATAAATAATCGTTTATCTTTTTTTTCCTACTCCTACGCAATTATTTTCTGATTAAATTCGTTGCGGATCCAAGACAGTTGAATCGTTTCACTGGGACTTCGTCGAGCTTCACTGTCTCGGCGCTTTTCTGGTGGTCGCCACTGTTGATTCTGGCTTTCAGGAGTTGCAGTGGTTTGGCATAGCATTACATCAAAATAGTACATTTTTATGCAAGTGGACAAAAATTACTATATCGAACGACGTGTTTAACACATTTACGAGGCGTTAAATTTGTAATACTAGCACTTCGCCCGCGACCTCTTCCGCAAAAATTGTGATAGCTCGATCAGCTAATTAGCATGATATAAATATAATACCATTGAAAACATTTTTAGAATCGGATGAGGAGTTCCGAAGATTACCCTCTACGTATAAGCTTACAAAAAAATTTCACCTCTTTGTTAAGTATAGATTAGAAAGAAGTAAATGCTGTCGTGACGTCTGGCAGGCGAGAATGGAAGAAAGGAACGTGTTGCGGCGACCCCAAGTAGAATGGGACAAGGTCAGAAAGATGATGATGACCTTCGCATTTGGAAAGAGTAGCCGTCAATAATTCTACAGCATATTTCGTTCGGAGCGTAATAATAACAGCCGCTCCATCTAAAATACTGGTATTCAGCTGCATCCGGTTAGACTGGAAGCCGACCCCAACATAGTTGGGAAAAGGCTAGGCAGATGATGATGATTTCGTTCCACAAACTAGGTGACAGGTCGCCAACAGGTATCTACCTCAAATGGTCATCTCGCAGCTGCCATGGATTATTGTATTTGACGGCGTAAGCGATGGCTGAGCGATAGCGCCGTTGTCATTAGGGTTCGGTGGTACCGGGTTCATGATGAAATGTTAAAATAATAGTTTCGGTTTCGGTACACAAAAATCACAGTTTATTATTTAACACAAATTTACATTAAATAACACTAACAAATAATCTCCACAAAATGGGCAAACCGACAGTTTCGTTCTGAAGGAGTGACTTGGTTGGAGTTCCGAGCAAAAGTGATCTCGGCACAATCCCCACTCTACAAAACGACTCTGTCCACGTGCCGCCATTAAAACAGCATCAGACGTCACGGCGTTTACCCCTACTACAATGGTCAAATCAGCAACTTGATGTTTAAAAGCTATCGCTTTCTCCGACGTATTTTTGAATTGTTAATTTTATCTTTTTACTCTGGACGCTCTTACTCGCACGTCTTTCTACATCGTTCTCACATATATGTTTAATCTCGACATGAATGATGTAACCGAGACTTTGTAACAATATAATGATTTAAAAGAGTGTCCATGGAGTTTCTTGCCCATTCTTCTCCATAGAGATCTACGCTTTCGAATGGGCAACTACAGTACTTTCACAAGTTATTATGCCCTGTGACTGGGACTGTAGCTTCGTTTTTTTTTTTGTTTTGACATTCAAAATTGCCTGTAATGGTCTAATTGAAATAAATGCTTTGAGTTTGAGTTTGAGTTAGAATGTAAAGCTACAAAAAACTTCTGCAAACGTTAATTACTTAAACCTACCAGTCTACAATAACTCAACGCTGACACAATAATTGGGAACTTCTGTGAACACCATTTCGATGACGTAACAGAGTAGTGGTCTACGGGGTAAAGGTCGCGGGTCACCATATTGGCAGCACGTAGTAGATAAAGGTCATTAAGGTCACGGCTAGCCATTGCATGCATGCAATCGACCTAGAAGTGGAAGATAGACTTTCAATAATACTAGTCAACATCTGCCTAGCCTTTTCCTAGCCAAATTAAATAAACCAGCCCCGGTTTCCAGTCTTACCGGATGCGGCTTAATATAATTATTTTGACGGGAATTTTACTGGCAGATAGCTAATGATATCTTCTTCTTAGCGTGAGTCAGCCCAAAATTTCGCGACGTGTTTGGCACTTTCGGTAGCGTCGATTAGCTCCTGTGATGTGCCAACGAAAAGACAGGCAGGACACGATATAAAGTGTCCCATCGTTTGTGGGGAAACACCAAATTTGCATTCCAGGACCGATTCATCTATGAATCTCCATCTGAACAGGTTTTCTTTGCTTCGGCCAACCTGATGTTTTAAGGAGTAATTTAGGCTACTTTTATTTTAGTTAGAAAAATGTCGAGTAATAAACAAATATTTTTATTAAATTTCTCGCTGACAAAGTCGCGGGTAACAGCTAGTAATAAATATTTTCCCAGTAGGATACCAAATAGCTTGTTCGACTGTACCTACATTATCTTTTCAGATTTCGTTCACTGAAACAAAATCAGTATTTCAGCTATATAATGAGCAGCTAACTAGACTAAAGCTCTTGTTAATAGTTACTTCAAATAGTTCGGTTATCGCCGGGCACAGTTTATGCACCATTGAGCGGAGACCGGCACAGTTTAATGTAATTACACGGTCGTTTATAGATGTTAAACTTTTAGTTTATTGGGCCGGATATCTTGACTTTGTTAGATTGAAACTGGGTATAGTCAAACGGATAAAATTCATAGCATGCGCTTAGCACTGCACCGGATTGGCATAACAGCATCTCATTCGGTATAAACTCAAACTCAAAGCATTTATTTCAATTAGACCATTACAGGCACTTTTGAATGTCAAAACACAAAAAATAAACTAAGCTACAGTCCCTGTCACAGGGCATAATAACCTGTGAAAGTACTGTAGTTGCCCATTCGAAAGCGTAGGTAGATCCTATGGAGAAGAATGGGCAAGAAACTCCATGGACACTCTTTTAAATCAATATATTTTTACAAAATCTTGGTTACATCATTCATGTCGAGATTATACATACATGTGAGAACGATATATTTATGAGAGTGTACCTACCTGCCGCACGTGTCGATCTTCAAGGTAAAGTCGCGTTTGCCATGGTTGGTCCGTGGATGACTGACCATTACATACCGAGTTTCCTCCGCGTCTAGCCATTGGTCCCGGCTGTCATTTGTATATCTTTAACAGTCGTCACAGGTGGTCAGTGGCCCGAAAGTGTGACGACTTTCCTCACGACATTTTTCTCATTCCTCCGCATCATATGCCCATACCATTACAACCGATTACCACATAAATTTCAACCACCACTTCCAGACTTCCTCTCATGTATTCATAGTTTGTTTTATCCATTGGCGTTACACCACATATCCCTTCTGACATTCTCATCTGAGCTAGATATGTTCTATCTGTGTGCCCATCTAAATGCGTTCAGTCATTTATGCGTAATTGAACAACAAATATCTAAACATTTTGAAGAACTTTCCCTCTCATAATATAAGCAATATCGATAATCTGTTAGGAATGGA
The DNA here is from genome assembly GCA_964057025.1 of Standfussiana lucernea. Taxonomy (NCBI): domain Eukaryota; kingdom Metazoa; phylum Arthropoda; class Insecta; order Lepidoptera; family Noctuidae; genus Standfussiana; species Standfussiana lucernea. The sequence continues at coordinate 1,478,471 of OZ059809.1, forward strand.
AGATATTTGTTGTTTTATGAGTACAATAACACCCACAACTTTAGAAATGTGGAAAGTTTATTGTTGTTTGGGCAATAGACTGAAGTTAGATACGGTTCAGCTTTTCATATTAAATCTACCTAAAAACATTGCGATACACAGCTAAAAGATCTTTAACCCTTTGAATTCGTTTTTCTGGAGATGAAAGGTATCTTAATATTAGGGTCATTGCTCTCCTTGCCTAACAAAAGCAATTTAATGTACCTTTTGTAGCTATACACCTACTTTAAGTCGAATATCCACAGCTAAGCGTAGGATGTTCTATCACAATGCTGTCTTATTTGACCCAAAAGTTGACTGGTAGAGAATGCCTTGTGGCATTAAGTCCGCCTATGTACCACACTTGTACATGAAGTTTAAATAAATAAATTTTCGCACTTTTCTGTACTGTTCAATTGATTGCCAGCCACGCATCCATGTATAGCGAGACCGTGCGCCTTGGCGGCGCGGCGGCGGCGGCGTAGTGGACGATGCCGTCCTACGCTAGTTATCTATGCGTCCTACATTTTCATAAAAAGCGAAGTTATACATTCATTCATTTTTTCATTCGGAGCCTTTCATGACTGCCTCGGTGGGTAGCGGTCGTAAGCGCTGCTGATCTAATGACGTCATGGGTTCGATTTCCAGATCGGATAATGTATTATTGGGTTTTTCTATTAGGGATTTCTCAGTAACAGCCACGGAATTTGTGCCCGGTTAATGGCAACACGCTTGCCCACTATGACATGGACTTATACTCGTACATAACTGGCGTGAATCGAATAAAAAGTGAATTAATTACTAATTAATCTAACAGTTAGATAAGAGGAGCTCGTGTCTAAATAATAACAGCCGCTCGGGTCGATCTTTAGGTTAAGTCGCGGTTGCGTAGGTCTATGGATGGGTGACCGCTCATTACATACCGTGTTTCCTCCGAGCCTCGGAAAGCACATTAAGCCGTTGGACTCGGGTGTCAATTGTAGATGTTTGACAGTCGTTAAGTAGTCAGTGGCCCGAAAGTCTAACAACCAGTCTTATCAAGGGGTATCGTATTACCCAGTACTAACTGGGTTGTGGGTGTTAGATAGGCAGTCCCTCTATGTAAATACTGATATTCAGCTGCACCTGGTTGGACTGGAAGCCGACCCCAACATAGTTGGGAAAAGGCTTGGCAGATGATGATGATCTAACAGTTACATTTCGGCAGTATATGTGTGCGTAAGTTAACTGTAGGCTGGAGCGGCACTTTTATTCTTCCTCAAAATTGAAACATCAAAACTTCTAAGACTACCCAAGTGATCTTCAAGACTTTGAAGCCGCTCCACAATTGTTTTTGATCGTCACAAAACAATGGTAGTTACTTCACAATGTATTTGAACTTGTTACGATGTGAAGACATCACAGGATCAAATGATTGAAGCCTGTTTGTGTTAGCAACGGTAAATTAAGAGCTTTAGATCTGAAGTGTGAATACAGATGCGTTTCGTCTCAGGAAAAGATAACTAGTGAACGAACTAGGCCCTTTTTAACCGACTTCAAAAAGGAGGAGGTTCTCAATTCGTCGGAACCCTTTTTTTTATTTTACCTCACATCTTTGTCATTTATAAACCGATTTGAAAAATTCTTCTTTTATCTAAAAGGATATATATACTTCCCGATTGGTCCCATAGAAATTTTATCAAAATCGGTTCAGTAGTTTGGTTTTTAAATCAAAATAGCTGGAAAAAATATGTCATCCAAGTAAAAGAAATTGCGAAATTGATACTTGACATAGATTTGCGTTTGATACGATAACTAAAACTGATAAAAAAACTTTTTTTGCAAAAAACTCCGACTCAAAAAAAACAAAAAAAAAGTGGAAAATAACTTTACTTTCGGAAGTCGGTGCCAAAAAAGTCAATGAAACAAACAATAGTCACCGACTTCCGAAAGTTAAGTTATTTTCCACTTTTTCAGTGTTTTTTTTTTGGTAGTCGGTTTTTTTTTTTGCATTAAAGTTTTTGTGAAATCAAACGCGGGTATTAGGGTTTTCAACAAAAAAAAACATGTTCTTCTTTATCGTGATGCCTAAAAACTAATAGTTCTTTTTTTGACATGGCTTAACATACCGACGAAATATCTCTCAGGCATGCTGGTTTCCTCACGATGTTTTCCTTCACCGAAGCAAGTGATAATTATACAATACGCACATGAATCCGAAAAATCAGAGGTGCGTGCCATGGGTTCGGATTGGAGACCTATGACTTCAGTCCTGGCAGTCCAACGGTCGTATCGTAGACTATCACTGCTTCTGAAAAGTTATGTTGCACTACAGACATAAAACGTAACCACTTATCTCGATACATAACCTAACGTCTCGCATGTAATCCCAGAAGGGTTAGGCCATGGTGTACCTAATAGTAACCCACATTTCGCCAGTTATGTTTAAGTCCTATGTAATACGGGCGAGCCTATTGCCGTCACCCGGGCACAAATCCAGGCTCTGTGGCTGACACTGAGAAATCCCCGAGAGAAAAACCCAATAACATGTTGCCCTGCCTGGGATTCGAACCCAGGATCTCATGCTCAGCCACTGGACCAACGAGAGAGTTTCGTTATTGTTAGTAATCCTACACCATTATTTTTAGTCCATCACTTAAGTTCATACCTTATTCCCATGGAAAGTTGAAACTACATACAAATAAATTGGAACAAAAGCAGAAGAATGATGAAATCAGAAACTATGGAACACCACCAGCTACAAACCTCTTTTTGTAAAGTAATCCTACACCATTATTTTTAGTCCATCTTCAGCAAACTGTAAAAGCAATAAATATTTAATAATGAATTGTTCATCATTCATCCCCTAATAATTTCTCGTATGTCAGCCAAGATGAAAACTTCATCTTAATTTCAGCTGAGTCATGAAAAATTGCATTTTAATGTTTATCGATATCTTTCAGCAGAAATAAACTAATAATTTTAATAATATGGAAATTCTTTTAACCAATCTTTCAAATACTTATTGCATTTATAAAATCTCAATATATAAAATTATTGAAGAGCAAAACTTTATAAGAGAGAATTTTCTTCAGTCTTTATTACTTGCAATAACGTGAATCATTACAACCCACCGCTAATGAAAATCTCATAAAAATCGGAGCAGCGGTTCTGTAGATATAAACAGATTAGACTACACGAACACATACAGACCAAAGTAAAGCGAACTTCACACTATGCTAAATTGTATGTAGTGGGTAGGTACCAGCTCAGTTCCTAAAAGAATAACACCCGAGTGTGCAAATGATCATATTTTCTATTTGACAATATTAAGAAGTTCAGAGCCCAGACTGTGAACAGGATGCGAACCCAGTTCTATAACATCACAATGGCAGCAAAAATCTCAGATTCATAAAAAAATATGTTTAACTACTTATATATACATATACATACCTACATATATCAAGTCATGTCTTTTTCCCATGGGGATAGGCAGAAACCACAGAGCGCCACCTGCTACGATCCAATTTCTTTTGCCTTATCCACGTTCATACATCTGGTCATACATGGTCATTCACCACTTTTACCGGCAAATCGAACAGCTAAAAAACTGACAAGAAAACTGAGTTCACGATATTGGTCGAACTCTCTGCTGCATTCACAACAGCAACAGCCTGGAACGCGTTTAAATAAGCAGACGGGAAGTTACAATTCTAAATCAAAAAGCTTACCACGACTTCCACAAACTAACGCACTACCTACATATGTTTAGCTTATTGTAAAGGCATCTCATCAAAGCACTGGCTCCGGCGTTAAGTCATAAACCTGCGGTTCACGTAATCAATTCGACTGAGTCGCTCAATCACACATGTAGTGTTTATTTAGAATCGAGACGCATGCTGTTTCACTCAGTATGTGTAACGGCCAATTACAGTTAAGATCTTTAGAATTAAGCCACTGAAATCAGGGCCAAGGCCTTCCAGGTTCCGGGCTGGCTAACCGCATGGCCACGAGCTTAAAGCCCGGACTCCACCGAAGCTGAGACAAGACGATAGGAGAACAACCAATAGAATTTCTTTACATACACTTCTCGTCTCGGTGACTGTTCAGCAGAGAGTAGAGAAGATGTCTCGTAATTGTTTAAGCCAGGGGTGGCCAGCATAATTTTATGGAGGGCCAAGTTCAGTATTTTTTTTAACCGTAGCGGGCCAAAACAAATGCAAAGTGACCTCTTTTAAATTAAACGGCAATTTTCACTTAAAATGTTTATGCTTAAAACCTAACTATTGATGATGTTTTAGGTGTATGAAGAACAGGGTGTAAAGTTCCTCAATACTCCATAGACGGGTGTTATGTCTGGTGGGCTACTGCCCCACAGTTGTTGTCGAGTTTTTCTATATACTCAGAGCGTGTACGCCGTACGGCATTTGATACAAATTTTCAAGTCCTTAGTTTTCGATATGACAGAACCGATTTTAATGAAACTTCACACAATTATAAGCAAGATACATAGATCTAAAAAGTTAGTTGAAAACATTTTCGAAATGTCTTATTTAAAAAAAGATAATTGGAAATTTCTGTTTCTATGGAAAATTTAAAATCGGTCTAATTTAACTGTAACACAATTTTGCTAAAATGTTTTCTACTAACTTTTTAGACCTATGTATGTATCTTGCTTTTGGGTATGAAGTTTCATTAAAATCGGTTCAGTCATATCGAAAAATAAGGACTTGAAAATTTGTATGAAATGCCGTACGGCGTACACGCTCTTAACTCGCGGATAATCTTGCTTGCACGATGTAGGAATTGGATGTTAGTTCTTCATATTTTTCATATGTAGATGGCGCTGTAGTACTTTTTGTTCTATGTTGTTGAGGTACTTATTGTAGTGCCGCTACAATGTTTTTATCCACTATTGATTTATTTACGAAATATGTGGAACACAATCGCCATCGAAGAAGAGTAAAACCAAAATACTCGCATCTTTGACAAGCTTCACCGGATTAGACTGCGATGATGGGGTCTGCATTTGCGGGTAAGTAAGGTGAGCCGGGTAGGTAAATATGGCGCGGGAATAACTGACTTCTGGAGATTTTTTAAACAATGTTAGATCAATATTTATTGATATCTTTTAAAATTTTTAATCGCTCGCGGGCCTTATGAAAGACTTATGTGGGCCGCATGGTAGCCCGGGGGTCGTATAATGGACGGGCCTGGTTTTAAGCCAACGGAAACGAAAAGAAACGTGACCTTTATGCTGTGCGTGACGTGCTGACTCCTATTCAAAGACTAAACAGTCCACTGCTAGCCACTCCAATCACACTCCTACTAACTCGATCCTCGCATAGCCTCATCAGTAGTCTAATCTAGCTGCTAACAATCACCCTATAAAGATCTTCGTTCCATAGCCAGAGGGGTCCTACGAGACGCCCTAAGAACAGAACAACATATTCAAGCAATCATTTTACCGTATCTGACGGGATACTAAGCTCCAACAATCCCCGCCTGCCAAGATGTGTCTTTCTAATACCTAAATAGAAAAAGCAAGGATCAGCAGTACCCTAAAACAACAACAAACTTCATTCAACGATCCTATCGCCAAGTACGGTGATAACCAAAACACCGTCGTCACCCCTTAAACAACAACGGTCTATAAAAAGGCTAATTACAAGCCTTATAGACTAAACGACGATACAAAAAAACAAAAATTTCAACGAATTTCGTCCAAAAATTACCGCTGTTAAGAGTATTAGGCTGTTACCCGCAAAACGCGACGTAAACTGGTTTTACGCGTCATTGCGTAAAACCGACTTCAAAGCATTTGTTTGGGCGGTCACCTCTCAATTATATTGTTTTGGAAGCTCTCTCCTGGATCCTTTATCCCTCTTTAACCCGTCTCTTCCCTCCCTGTCCCTCAAATCGCGACATTACAGCAAAGCCGCATTTTGCTGGCTAATCGGCTAAAACGGGCAGCTAATCTTTTGGCAAATTACTTTATCTAATCGCTGTCAAATACATTGTTAGCAAGATTTTTGGGACGTGATTTCTTTCTTGATTTATGAGGTTTTTAGTCTTAAAAGTTGTAAATGTCTGCGCCAGCAGGCGGTCGAAGGAAGGAAATTTTAGGCCATAGTCTCCACATAATTGGTGTTGGTTGGGGTTGGAATAACAGCTTGCTCGAGGTCACTTACCAAGGTTAAACGAACCTGCCGAGTTCGGCGTGTGGAGATCCATTCGTGCTTTGGAAATAACGTTAAGCCGGCGGTCCTGGTTGTCATTCGTAGATCTTTAACAGTCGTAACGGGGCATCAGAAGCCCGAACATCTAAAAACCAGTGTTATAGGTAGGTCAGCCGCTCCAAGTAAAATACTGGTATTCAGACATTCAGCTATTTCTGGTTTTGATTAGACTGGAAATCTACTTCAACTAAGTGGTAAATTGATGGGGTTGTCATTGTTGTGACGTTCAAAACAATTCCCACGCCATTATTATTTAAAGAAAGGTTTCTTATACGTAATACCAAGAACTTAATTCTGTTACAGGAATGATATTTCATTGCATTTTCGTCATAAATCCATCACTCCGCACCAAGAGAACCAAACCATATAAAAAACATTATTCGTAGAAATCAAACCTCAGAATGACTTAATTTTTAAGTAGATATAATAATATTAATTTGGTTTATACATGGCTATGATCAGCGATGGCTTTGTGGTTACGGCTCCGACTGACGAGTCCTAGGTTCGTGGGTTCAAAATTATCTACTTAACATTTTGTAATGTATATCAGCACCACAGCTCTCACAACGGTGAAGAAAACATCGTGAGAACCATAAATTCGAAGTCATGTGACATCTAGGAAATCCGCACCGGGCCTGCGTGGTGCCATCAGTGGGAACATTGTGATAAACTTGGTTAAAGATCTTGGACTGCCTCGTTGTGCACAAGCGCGACTTTTCAGCTTGAAGTCGTGAGTTTGATTGCCAGGTCAGGCAGTGTTATTGGGTTTTTTCATTAGGAATTTCTCAGTAGTGTATTATACCTTTAAAGCTTATTTCTCAATAGCAGCCACGGAGACTGGATTTGTGCCCGGTTGATGGGAATAGGCTCGCCCCCTATTACATGGGAACTCAAATATAACTGGCGAAATGTGAGTGTACTTGTTAAGGGCCCTACAGACTCACGCCGAGAACCCCCAACAAGTGTGAATCTGATAGATTTCTCGCCATCTCTTCTCGCGCTCGTCTGTTCTCCGATCGGTGTCGGTTGTTTTGGCGCTTCAAAGGGTTTTTCAGGTAAGATAAGAGAACGGTATCACATGTCGCATGAGTGTGAGACCTACTCGGATCTCGGGCTATGTAGACCTCTCGCGTGAGTCTGTATGGCGTATTAGGTACATCTCTGGTTAACCCTTCGCGGATTACGGGCCTTTATGATGAAGATGGTAAAAGATTTTTTAGTGCAAGTAACACTGAAAAAACTCCGTGTTGCCAACGACAAAAATCCGCTTAGCTCAGTACACACACGAGATAAGATAGATTGATGATAGTCTAATGATCTAATATCGTGTCGACCTTGTAACGAATAATCTATGTGTGTCCTTATGTACATACTTATGTAGATGAAAAATATATTAGAAGTGAAAAACATATTGATGACATCATCAATTTACTTGGAATTTTGTCTGGGCTTTAATCAGTTATAAGCGATGTCGGCGTCTGATCTTATTTTATAACATAACATCATGAATATGCTCGAAGACACCCACAGGGGACGCGCCTATTGGCATCAACCGGGCATAAATCCAGACTACAGGCTGCTACAGAGAACTTATTTATGGAAAACCCAATAACACTTTTCCCGACCTGGGAATCGAACCCAGAACCTCGTGCTCGATCGAGTCGCACTTCGCCCATTGGACTAAAGAGGGAGTTATTATGGATTTGTTATTTTTAGTGCTTGATGGGCGTCGTCTTGACCTCGATTTGGTTGTTCAAAAGTAATTGATAAGGAGCAAGCTTGTCTAGAAGATGCAGGTACAGTGTACACTCTCGCTCTGAAACTTGACGGATTTCTAGTCGTTATCAATCAGACTATGCCTGCGTACGCCACTTGCAAAGCTTATCAGTAATTAAGTTAGCCTTGTAGGCCAGTGATGTGTTTAATATATTTATTTCGTTATTTTATTTAAAACGGGTTTGCACTTGACTCTAGTCTAGGTCAGAAGTGACAGAAACAGAGTCGACGATGGAGCGAGCTTACCCAGAAGAAGCCTGTTTACTCTAACTTTGAAGAGATTAGGGTTGAACGCGTTCGGAAACACAGACGCAGGCAGAGAGTTCCACTCCTTTGCTGTGCGCATAATAAAAGACGTTGGGAAACGCTAAGTGCGAATTGGCGGCACAGCAACAAGGTAGGGATGGGATGATATTATAGTCAATTTAGCTCGGAGTTTGTTCGTAGTTCGTAATTATGGTGCAGTCATAGGGAATATCCTGGATGAGGCTGGCACCAGAACGTGGAGCTTGGCACAAGCAAAGAGAGGCTTATACCAGCAGTGGGTGAAGTTGGGCTGTAGATGATGATGATGTAGTCTTCACTTATGGAAACCTCTTTGCAATCATCCTAAATCCGATATCGATCTCTATGTATTTTAGTAACTTTATAGTATTGACCTTGTCGTTGCTGGGGCATAGCCCGTGTTTCTATAGGGGAGCAAATTACAAATGCAAATTCCTTGGTAACAACTACAACCCTGTTAAGCGCCCTATTACATGGAACTTGAAACATAACTGACAAAATGTAGGTGTACTATCAGGTACAGTCACGAGCACCAATATGTAAACACTTAGCAATTTTTTAAAGTGATTTTCTCCTACTGTTCTGATTAGATGTTGTTACGAACATAGCATTTTGAAACTCATATTTTTATGAAATAATTGAATAAAATTCTCGCGAAAATTTCTTTTAACTTTAGGAAAGTGTATACATATTGGTGCTCGTGACCGTACACCCCTGCCTTACCCTTCGGGAATTACAGCCGTGATGTTTACAACTACACTATTATTTCAGGCCTACATCGTAAAATCTGCCTGCTATCCCATTGACCGCCATGATAAATTACCATAACGAATATTTCAACCACACTGAAACGCAACGGTATGATCTATTAAAAGAATATAACAAGACGTTCGAACATACCCAAAAGAATATAATAAAATATACTACAAGCAACCATAGCCTATATTTAAATTGTTATGCAATACTGAGGAAACTGAACGATGAACATTAAAGATTGCCTCGTGGGTCTATTGTGAGGATGGCTGAGCATTGACGTCCTGGGTTCGATTCCCGGGTCGGCCAAAGTGTTATTGGGTTTTTCCATCAGGAATTTCTCAGTAGCAGCCACGGAGTCTGGATTTGTGCCCGATTGATGGCAATAGACTTGCCCCCTATTACATGGGACTTAAACATAACTGGCGAAATGTGGGTGTACTATTAAGAACACCTCTGTCTAACCCCTTGGGGATTACAGGCGTGATGTTACGTAGAAGATTAATCAGCAAACAAAACATTTACATCCCAGTATTGAAATACCCCACGATTCAATAAAACAGCTCAAAGCGTTTTACAATACCCTTTCACTAATTGAGAGAGTAACTAATTCACTTTATATTTACTTATCGATTGAAAATAACCAATAGACCAGACCCTTTCCATTTAAAAGCTTTGTGAACGGCTGAACGGTGATTTATTGAAAACATAAAGGGTTTTTTCACTCGGTTTTAATCACTCTGTACTCGCTTGGCGAACTCCATAAAACCTGTCCCACAACCTCGGGTAATGCGACTTGTGTTAAAGTACACAGGTGTGCGACACTTGTTTCGACGTTGTACCCTTGTTGTCATCGTTGTCTCTGATGACGGCTGATGAGAGCTCTCTCTAAGTCGCCCCCGAGACCGACACGGGACGGATCAAGGAACACCGAGGCTAGGCAAACACCACTATATGTAATCAGGCGTACTTTGCGGAGATCCAAGACATTAAAATAATGTTTTGTTACATATTTATTGTTAATTCCGCGAAAAAGATTCAGGCTAGGCTAGATGCAGCACCCACCCGCAAAAATATACACGTGCAGGAAAAGCAAAAATTAAAAAAAAAAAATTGTTATGTCATTTTGTACGATACACTCTGAGCCCCCACATAGAAAATTTTTATCGGTTATAAAAAAAAAATTGGCTGATCCATACATTTTTTTTAACCTTGTAAGTATTGCACTTTTGTAGGAAACAGCTGTTTTTTAATAACCGATGATCGGAGTCGCTTCCACCCCGTATACAATCTCGCACTCGCCCTGTTTAGGAGTCTCGGCGGAAGTAGATAGCCACTATAACAAATTTCTTTCATCTGTGCTCTCCGCAGTCGCTTTCGTAAAACGTTGCAGCTCGTGGCCAAGCTGTAAAGGGTTTTGTATTTTTCACTCGCTCTTAATTACTGCTTTTAACTACAGCAAAGTTGCGTGGCGACGGCGAGCGACATAAAAACTCTTTACTTTAGTACTGACATGTTAATTAAATGCTTGTTCAATGTAAATAATTATAATAAAGTAAAAAGTATTTAGAAATTCGGGAAATTGGGCGTGGAATTTCATAAATGAGTTTGCAAATAACGTTGTGACAAAAGTGGTGATTCCCGCGTAAAGTGACGTTTTGAACTGTCAAGAAAATTTATAACTGTAGCCGCTTTGGTTATCTTTGTGAAAGACTTTACGGATAAAAAATAATTTGTCTATAATATGATAGTTAGTGAGATGATTTGTGTTTGGAAACTTTTTTGGAATTTCGACATTTGTAAAACAGTGCTCGAAGACGTGGTTCAGTCATAAACCTTAAGAAATTATGCAATAATCTCGGATGTACTAAACGTGACCATCCTGATCTGTCCACCGTCATGAAACTGATACTTTAGCCATCCATAATAGCTAATTAAATATTGGCACAATGTCTTTCAAACCCCTACAACCCCTACAAACCAGAATGTCAGTGGTTGGTGGTTATTTGATATTATTTATTTATTAAAACTTTGTGCACAAGTAAAAACTGTACAAAGGCGGACTTAATGTCTTGGTCATTATCTACCGGTCTACCTTAGGGTGATGCAGAGACAATACACAGTAGGTGCAATAACAGAAAATACTAGAAAATATTTGTAAAAAAAATATATATTAATAAATACTTATATACATACATAAAACAAAATATATAAGGTGAAGAGAGATAGCAAGAAAAACTACTGCAACTTATTTCTGAAACGAATCTGCCAACTTCTTGTGTACTGCGACTGGTCACCGTCCTAATACTCTGAGGGAGCGCATTCCAAAGGAAGACCGCCTGGACAAAGAATGAAGATATCACTGTATCACTGATCCTTTACGTGTGAGAATTTTTATTGATTTCAAAGTCGCTTATTAAGACGTGTATGACAAGTTGTCGCATAGTGTTTGCTAATAGCCTCGGAGCAAAGCCCCTAAGTTCACAAAATAAATATGTCACACGTGTTTACCTAAAATGCATCAATGTATTTAGTGGCGATATGGACGATGTGGTGAACTGGCGACACTTCAAGCGAGTCTAAATGTATGTAGCGTGAGACAGGAGCGGCGGAGCACGGAGATTCTGCAACATGTGCCGAGTGTATGGGTGTGGTGTCAGAGATAGGCTTAAGCGAGAGCGTGATTCGACCGACTTTGATAATTGCTTTAGTTAATTGCGTCTCAATATCTACAATGAGATCCAAATAAATAGATTAAAGGTCTACAGCGTGTATCAGAAGGGTGGTACACGCTGTAGACCATCGAACTGAACTTTTTTTGCGATTATAATGTTAATCCCATGGAGAAGGTTAGTCTATCATCACCATCATCATCCACAGCCCAACTTCACCCACTGCTGGGTGTAGGCCTTTCTTTGCTTGTGCCAAGTGCCACGTTCATGTGCCAGCCTCATCCAGGATATTCCCGCGTTAGTCTATGCCACATCCTAAATATGACCATATCTTTCTGATACATGATGTGTAGAATTCTCGGCTCATTGAATCATCGTATGAATGGGAACCAAGCCAAACATTCACAAAAAACCAAACTCAATGAAATCAAAATTCATTCCGTTTCCGAGCACATTTTCTCACACAATTTTGTCGAAGCGCGAGATCTATTACTCGCATCCTATGTATTTAGGTACACAATGTAATGTGGAACACATTGAAGCAAGTAAATATGAGTGTAGCGCGTGCCTCGAGATATGAGGCGTGAAGTTTTGGAAGTATGTGAGGCGGACGTGTTGCTATGCGCCGTGGTCCAAGTGAGGGGGGGTAGCGACAGTCACGCTCACAAACAGCTGCGGCGGGCAGCAGTGTAAAGCATTTCAAAGACTGCCACATTAATCCAGTGACCGCAAGTGCTACTGCTGAGCATGAGGTCCTGGGCACGTCACCCAGTCAAGAAAAGCGTTATTGGGTTTTATCTTCAGGAATTTCTCAATAGCAGCTCGAAGTTTTTTGGCGGTATGATGCCCCCGCGCCTCGGAAAGCAGGTTAAGCCGTTGGTCATGCGCCTGATCTCTCCTCTAGGACTATGAGAGTGAGGAAGAAGGACTGCAACTGTGTTTGTGCACACTCTTACACTATTATAGCTCCGGCGTCAATGGCTAGTCTCCACTGAAATCGGCGGCCATTACCGAAAACGGTCGGGGCTACTGTTTATGTTTGACTAAAGACAACATTTTTGCCATCGCGAATATATCCTGGATGAGGCTGGCACAAGAACGAGGAACTTGGCACAAGCAAAGAGAGGCCTATACCCAGCAGTAGATGAAGTCGGGCTGTGGATGATGAAAGAGCTTTCGAGTGTATTTTTAACTTTTGACGTGGCAGAAGCGCTCCATGTAAAAATCTTGGCCATGTAGAGCAAGTACTATTTTTCATCAAATATGCAACTAACAGAAAATAAAATGTAGCAAATGTAATGTATTTTCATCCATAAGTGCATTACAAAGAAAGATTCCATCCGGTACTCCGAGTAAATGTGCTACATGATATGCGGAACGTTTCAACAATGTAGAATGGGAGTTCTTGCATGTGTGGATTGTGAGACGACGGTGCAAGCGACAGCCTGTAGTGGACAAATCGTGCGATTTCTTAACAGTATGTACAGAAAATAGATAAATGAGATTTAAATAAAATCTCATCGTTTAATTTTGAAAAGTTTAAAGACCATAAAAACCTCCACGTTGTAATTTACTGGGCTTGCAAAATATGCCATTGACATAAAAGGTGGACATCAAAAACGCTGCCGTTTATGACTTACTCAGCCACTGAATCACATCGGAAACGCGTTCCCCGAATTCAGTAAATGAGTCGCAAATGAAACGACGTCCGAGAAACAAAGCTGAACATATTTCTGAATGAACTTTATTTTAGTAAACATTCTATAATGAGCGAACAAAAAACGACTTTATTGCAAACTGCTGTACAATTAACACTGTCGAGCGGTTGTGAGCCAGAACAGTGAATGAGTAAGATAATGTAAATGTTACAAAATTGTATGTCTCTGTAAGATATATTCGTTTATTAGTGTGCTAGGTAACAGGAATTGAATAAGTGTGATAGGAATCGCATGTGACTAAAAGAGTGATGAATATAATGAGGATGGATTGAGAAGGAATGAATGGATTGTGTGAAGAGGAGATATGAAAGAAAAAGGCGTAAATAATACCGTGACGGTTGACAGAGGAGACTGGAAGAAAAAAACGTGTTGCGCCGACCCCAAGTAATATGGGACAAGGGCGAAGGGCGGGGATGAAGATAAGATGAGGTGAATGATGTTTTGTATTGGGATAGCTGAATTTTTTGGCGCTTACGATGTTGGTCCCATGGAGTAAGATGCTCATTTTGATGTTTTGTACCACATCCTTCAAATTGTGACCTTATTTTTCAGATAATTGAACCATCTACTCGTATAAAGCTGTTACTAACTGAAAAAGATATTAGAATTACAATTTATGGCGGCAAAATACATCTGGCCAGCTGTAATCTTAACGTAATATTTACAATATATAACCGGACTATTGTTATAAAAGTTATATCAAAACAAACATTATCTAAGAAAACCAAATTTATTTACGTTCGTAAACCATAATTGCTATAACCAAAACAGTTTTTTCGAGAATAGTAAACATTATAAACGTATTTCGTTCATCAAGAAACTCGATCAGTAGTAAGAGGCCTCGATGACAGGAGAAATTTTCACCCGAAAATATTCCGTATTTTCTTAAGAATTCCCGCGAAACGTGAATTGACGGCAATTAGTAATTTGATGACAGACTTTTCATCACTTTAATCATGCGAACACTGTCAAGTATTTTATTATTTTAATGCTAATGACAGATGTTTAATGTGAAATATTAGAGTAATCTATTTTTTTATGTCATGGTATGAAAACATGTAGCGATCAGTAAATATGTCAGCATCATAATTAATGTAAAGCAAGCAAAACTTCAATCAACGCTGTGACATTGAAATGTCACCCTAAAAATATAGCTACAGGGTCACAATCTATTACAAGAAACCAAATCATTACCTAAAAAGGTGGCTAGGTATATAAGACAGCAATTGATCACGATCAAGCTTCCAAATTCATAACTAAACTATGAGGCATAAAAAGTAAATTCCTGCTTAAAAAACAATCCCGGCCACATCAAAAATCCCGGGAAATCTAAACACAGTCAACTCATTTATTACGAAACTAAAACAATCGATCCCGTTCCTCATAAATCCGGGTATCGAGGTTACGTAAGTGACAGCACTATGCAACATCTGTTCCCGGGGGCTATAGGATCGCTATGAGTTTAGGTTTCCTGGGATTTTCTTTAATTTAAATATTTGGCTGACTATTCATTCTTCGAAGAACTGTCATCGTTTGAAGCTCAGCTGGTTGGATGCAAGTTTTAGGAATCGAGATGCACGTTGAAATGCAGTCAGTATTATTTTACAAAATGCTTTGTTTAATAATGAAATGTTTTGTTAGATATAGTAAAGTTGTAGGAACACGAAACAAATATTGTTCGAGTTAGAAATTGAATAGGATTGGAGTTCGATTGTAAGTGCATGAGTGTTTGGTGTCTGTAAATCGCACAATAAAGTAAACGTATTTGAATTTATTAAAAAATGCGTAGTATGGAGCAAAGTACATTAAATTGGTTAATGTTCAAAAAAGGTCCATTATTTTTTTATTATTTCAAAATTATGATATCAAAATAAAATTGTCCGGCTTAAACCTTTAAAGATGTGTACCTCAATAATATTCGACTTTATACACATATGTACTTTAAAGCATGCGTACAAAGTATGTGTATGAAGTTCACTGAATATACGAGTTATGGTCGTTTTTACCTCACATTTACCGGTATGCAAGACACAGTACATTGAAGATTATTAAACAGGAAAGTGTGACAGTAAAATCACTTTTTTCATTTAATTTTAAATCAAAGAGAAGTCCAAGTAGTTAACCTTGATTAAATAAAAAAATCCATGTCGTACAAGATGTTTTTATTTTGTTTGATATTTTTATAGTATTTGTGATGTCTACAATTTGTGTGGTCTGCTAATAAAAACAAACTACGATCATAAATTTGTCTGGCGTGTCGAGAATTTCTCCAGAGAACGTCCAATGCGAAAAGGATCTGTATAGTGAAAATAATATTTTTAAGATTGTGCTGCGCAACCCCCAACGAGTTTTACCCACATTTGTACAGCAACCGTGCGATTTTCATGATTTTCCTATGTTGTACGGATTTTTCTGTGATATGGAGATATTATTAAAATATTAAAGCTTAGCAGTAATTACTTTATCTTGACAATGGATACGAGTGTAAGCTTTGCCTTCTTTGATGGATTTACTTCGTTTGAATTCTTGTCTATTGCATGAAATTTGTTGCATAAGTAATTACTTAGACTTAGTCCGATATTACCGATGACTAATAGAATGGTGACCAAAAAAAAATGAAAGCAGGGTAACATCTCGATCATTAATTATAATCAACAAATCAGCGTTACTCATGCATTGCAAATGACACGCCACTCGGCAGGTGCTCTCAATATATTTTTAGTGAACGACCGAAAATATTCATATCGATTCACGCGTAGAATTAGTCACTGTGGTCGGTAACCACAACGTTTGGTTGACGGATAACTACGCACAGTTTTACAAAATGAAGTTACAGGACTTACTCATTACATCATCATCTGCCTAGCCTTTTCCCAACTATTTTGGGGTCAGCTTCCAGTCTAACCGGATGCAGCTGAATACCAGTATTTTACGAGGAGCGACTGCCTATCTGATCTCCACAACCCAGTTAGTACTGGGTAATACCTTGGTAAGACTGGTTGTCAGACTTTCGGGCCACTGACTAACTGTAACGACTGTCAAAGATATACAAATGACAGCCGGGACCAACAGGTGTAATGAGTGGTCACCCACAGACCAACCGAGGCAATTCGTTAGCATCCATACTTTATTCCTGCATTTAGTAAACTTTGTGATTTCATCTCTACAATTTCTACGTCCGTTTGAAGAACGTTACAGCTTCCAAATGTGTTTGTGATCTGCTTTGGCTCATCTTTTCGCCATCAATCCTACATGGATCAATGAACTAACAGACTACATGTAGCTCAAATCTAGATTTGATTTGATGTAACCATTGAAGTGTATGATGTAATACATCATTATAAGGCACCTCTATTTAAGTAGGTACTACTTTTGCTATCGATTCAAGGCTGACTTGTAATCAAACAGATGCAAGTGTGTCCGTCTGTGCTATTGAACATCGTTCTTTTGTTCCAATTTTCTTTGTAAGGGGAAAATGACTGGTGACGTCAAAGCAGGAATGTTTTGATGCCATACCAGGGAAAGAGACAGAGCTATGTAGGATATCTAGCGCCATCTCTTCCCCACACTGAAATAGAACCAAAACATTCCTGCATTAAGATGTCATGGTAGGGCCACTGAAATTTGTAATGGGTCGGCGATCTTTTTGATATCTATGTAATGGTTGTAGCCACAATCCACCAAATGTTATCGACAACACGGTGTAACACACTATACACTTACTTAAAAATCTACTGCAAAGAAAGAATCTATATAACATCACGCCTAAAACCCTCGAAGGGTTAGGCAGAGATTTACACCCACATTTCGCCAGTTTTTTAAGTCCCATGTAATAGGGGCGAGGCTATTGCCATCAACCGGACCAAATCTAGACTTCGTGGTTGCTACTGAGTTTCTGATTGAAAAACCCAATAACATTTATCCCGACCCGGGAAACGAACCCAGGACCCATGCTCAGCAGTCGACCAGCAAGGCAGTCTAAAGAATCTAAAGTGTCCCATAATTCTGCTACAGTTTCTACTTATTGCAGTTTTCCCACAAAAATAATTGGAAAACCTAACGAACTTTTAAAGAAGATTCACTGACGAATGAAGACCATATTTTACTGGGATTGTCCGGATATTACCCTTGCATACTCGAGCAGTGACTCTATTTTAAGAAAACAACGCACAACTGTACTGTTTACAAAAACATTCTATTTCAAAATGATGTCAAAGACAGAGAATTTGATTCAATTAAACCATTTTCTTGATTGTTGCTGGGAGATACATTTTCGTTTATTAAAACAGCGTTCGCGGGGGGCCCCACCTACTTACTCGTAAATATACTTCCGACACAGCGTGGGTATATAATCGTGTTAAGATATTTTTGTATCACTTAGTTTTCTAGAAACAGCCGATGATTGGCAGGGTAATTGCCAATTTTATTGGGCGCCGTCTGTTGAATTGTTGATTTTTTCTTTTTACTCTGGACGCTCTTACTCGCACGTCTTTATATGTATAATCTTGACATGAATGATGTAACCAAGATTTTGTAAAAACATATTGATTTAAAACAGTGTCCATGGAGTTTCTGCCCATTCTTCTCCATAGGATCTACGCTTTCGAATGGGCGACTACAGTACTTTCACAAGTTATTATGCCCTTTGACTGGGACTGTAGCTTAGTTTATTTTTTGTGTTTTGACATTCAAAAGTGCCTGTAATGGTCTAATCGAAATAAATGCTTTGAGTTTGAATTTCCCCACGCAAAAGGCTCGTGTAATGTACTGAGGCATTTTCACGACAAAATAATGTGTCTGTGTCACAATTAGCAAGCGCGACTGTTGAGCTTGAAGGCTTAGGTGTGTTTCACATGTCAGTGAGTGTTGTTTAGGAACCTTTATAATTACAGCTCTGAGGATGGACCACTCAGTTAATGACGATAGATTCCGCCTCTGTCACATGGAATTTAAACATATCTGACAAAACACACACACAGTCTTCACCACACCCTCATATTCACACTCATTTAAGCGTTTTTCCCGTATTATCGATATTATGTTTTATTTAATTATTTTTACATGATTTAAGTTTTGATTGAACGTCCATGTCCCGTTATTTTATTTATGTTTTCGCCATCGAATGTGTTTAATGTTTTCCATTGGTAAACCCTCGATCTATATTGATGCCCAAGATATAGGCTTTGCTTATTTAGGGTTGGGCCAGTGTAAAACCTTTTTGTTATATTTTGGGCAATAAAGTTCATGTATTTGTATTATTAATAATTATGTAAGAGAAGAGTAGGTATACTTACCTATCCCTTGAGTGAATACAGACTGGCAACACAGGCTTTATGTTATTATAACATATTATGATAAAGGATAAGACTGCCTCTTTAGTTTAGTGCTCGCAATCGCGACTGCTGGGCATGAGGTTCCGGGTTCTAATCCCGGGTCGGGCAAATAGTTATTGAGTTTTCCATCAGTAATTTCTCAGTTACAGCCACGGAGTCTAGATTTGTGGCCGGTTGATTGTAATAGGCTCGCCCCTTATTACATGGGACGTAAACACACATTGTGGGTTGTAGTATTAGGTACACCTCTGCTAAACCCTGCGGGGATTACAGGCGTGATGTTATGTTATAACATATTATCTGCTCATGGACAGCACCGAATATTCATCAAAAAGTTCTCTCGAAGTGTTGCGCCGGGCTCAAAGTTTTTGTCCTCATTACAAGACGACACTTGTATCAAGTGTGATGATTGTGACGCCGTAATACTTGAGGCGAGGCGCTCCCGACATAAATTCCCGCAATTGCCAAGAGTAAGGGCGCGGTCACATTCTTGTTGATAAAAAAAAAAACAAAATAGTTAATTGTCACAGTTACCATAATTATAATTAAACATGTTTGGAGCCTCCTTTTAAGCAAATAACAAGATATGTAAAACAAAATAAATATATTGGAAAAAAAAATTAGATATATATATGTATATATACACACATCAAAAGTGTCTAGGGATCAAGCATTTTTATGCGGATTTCTTGAGATTGAGATGTGGCTTTGTAATAAATTTATGATTTTATAAATTTATATGGATCCTTTTTGGTGCATTTCATAATTTGAATCAGGAACTCTCAATCAAATTCGAGTAAAAGATGAAAATAAGCTGTCAATATTTTCCCTATAAAAACATACAACGCATTGAAGACATTATTAGTGCTACTGTTTCCCTACTACTGATTAAAACCAACGTTATTATGGAGCGGCGACGTCATTTAAGCAGGGAAGAAATGCTCAGAGCCGTGGGAATGATAGAAGCTGGTTCCCGGCAACGTACTGTGGCTTTAGCTCTGAATACAAGTCAGAGTGTTATCAGTCGACTTTGGACACGTTACCGAAGCACTGGTACCGTGGCTGAGCGCCATGGAGGACGGTATCGCTGCACCACACGGAGACAAGACCGATACATTCAAATCTTAACTCGAAGAGCTCCAACAATAACCGCCATGATGTTAGCCGTGAGGCTTCATCACTCTTCAGGGAACTTAATTAGCGACCAAACAGTCAGAAACCGCTTGCATGAAGTGAACCTTCATTCCCGAAGACCGCTACGGGTACCACCTATAGCAATGCACAATCGTAGGATTCGATATCAATGGGCTCTTGAACACAGAAATTGGGCAGAAGAACAATGGCGTTTCGTGTGCTTTTCTGATGAGTCTCGTTTTGGTATGAGACCGGATACAAGACGTATACGACACTGGAGAACCCCTGGACGCCAACAGCGATTAAAATCCTGCCAGGAAGTCCATCCTTATAGTGGTGGAACCATCATGGTATGGGCGGGTATTTGGATCGGCGGAAGAACTGAGTTGATTTGGATCAGAGGCAACCTCAACGCTCAAATTTATGCTGAGACGATTGTATCAGACGTCATCGTTCCTCTACAAGTGCAAATCGGTCCCTTATTTCAGTTAATGCATGATAATGCACGACCGCACACCGCAAGAGTTGTAAGACAGACTCTCGCCGCAGCTAACATCAATGTCCTGCCCTGGCCTGCTCAGTCGCCAGACTTGAACCCGATTGAGCATGCATGGGATATGCTACAGAGAAGAGCTCTGCCGAATATGGAGGGTATCCAGTCGCAAGAAGACCTTTTTTTGTTGTTGCAACGAACATGGGCGGCCATTCCACAGCGTGATTTGGATGAACTCATTTTGAGTATGCCAAACCGATGTTCTTGTGTTGTTAGTGTTCGCGGTAGAAACACGGATTATTAATTGTTTAAGTTACCCAATAAAATTTTAAAGAAAACTGTTATTTCAGTCTTTTTTTCGAACTTTAATGTTAGTGGTTCAAATGTCAAAAATCCCTTTATTAGGAAAATGGCAAATTTCTTTATTAATGCAAAGGTGACTTGGTTTATCGTTACTGTGACAAACGAAAACACTTTATTTGATGAATTCTTAAAGAAAATTTTAATTAATATCAATCAGGAGAAAAGTTATTGCAAAAATATATGTTGATCCCTAGATACTTTTGATGTGTGTATTTTAAAGCATGTTTACGGTGTAAAATGTAAGAAAAGGCTGCTTGGTTTGAAAATGAAGAGAAAATTTGAAGAGCACGGTTTCAATGCCTTTTATTATAACAATTCAACACTATTAGTCCGCGGGCAACATTTTGCCATTTGCAAAATAACTTACTACCTCCTTTTTAGCGAGTCGATGATAATCTACACAAATTGAGTCATTTTAGAATTTGGCCACTAGTTTGACGCCGTGATCATAATCAATTGGCAAACAAGCAATAAGTCAAAAGAACCAATAATCGATCATTACATACCAACCTTCTAGTTACGGAGATATTGAATGTCAAAAGTTCCAACTTTTTCTTTTCTAATTTATTTAGTTTTTTTTTTCTAATTTATGTAGGTAGTACATAAGCGCACTCGTTTTGAGAGTGCGCTACATTGAGCTCTACCGTAAACAGTGATTATTCACCAACAAAACTGTTTTGCAAAAAAAGTTTTATTTTTTTATTTTACCCTTTTTAGTCATCGTATCACAAACACACACACAAATCCTTGTCAAGTATCAATTTCGCAATTTCTTTTACTTGGATGACATATTTTTTCCAGCTATTTTGATTTAAAATCCAAACTACTGAACCGATTTTGATGAAATTTCTATGGGATCAGGGAAGTATATCCCTTCAGATAAAAGAAGAAATTTTCAACTCGGTTCATAAATGACGAAGATATGAGGTAACAAACAGAAAAAAACAACCGAATTGAGAACCTCCTCCTTATTTTGAAATCGGTAAAAAAATAGGTCGATTCCCAGTAATAATGTTTGCGCAGTGTTACTAAGTTTAATGTGCAGAGTGCTTGGTTGACGGCTGTGTCCTATCTGATGGGTAAATTGACTAGGCTCGCCCCCTATTACATGGGCATTCAAAAATAACTAGCAAAATGTGGGCTTACTATTAGGTACACCTCTGCCTCACCCTTCGGGAATTACAGGCGTGATATTATGTTATTTTCAATTGACTACCAGCTTTATTTAAACGTATATTCAAATCATAACCGCCATTCTTTGACATTTGTTCTATATAAAAACATTTTTTACAAAAAAAAAACCGACTTCCAAAAAAAACACAAAAAAAGTGGAAAATAACTTTACTTTCGGAAGTCGGTGACTATTGTTCGTTTCATTGACTTTTTTGCCACCGACTTCCGAAAGTAAAGTTATTTTCCACTTTTTTTGTGTTTTTCTTGGAAGTCGGTTTTTTTTTGTAAAAAAAGTTTTTATTTTACCCTTTTTAGTTATCGTATCACACACAAATCCTTGTCAAGTATCAATTTCGCAATTTCTTTTACTTGGATGACATTTTTTCCAGCTATTTTGATTTCAAAACCAAACTGCTGAACCGATTTTGATGATATTTCTATGGGACCAATCGGGAAGTAGATCCATTCAGATAAAAGAAGAATTTTTCAAATCGGTTCATAAATGACGGAGATATGAGGTAACAAACACAAAAAAAAAAACACAACCGAATGGAGAACCTCCTTCTTTTTTTGAAGTCGGTTAAAATGGATATAAACACAAAAAATTGGCGCAGTGCGACAATTCAAATATATTTTTTATACTTTATCTAATTTACACTGGTCTTAGAGAAAAGGAGAGGAGCTCGTGGCTAAATAAAAACAGCCGGACGGGTCGATCTTCAAGGATAAGCGACGTTGGCCAAGGTTGCTCTGTGGATGGGTGTCCATCCGTTTACTGAGTATCCTCCGTGCCTAGGAAGGCACATTAAGCCGTTAGTCCCAGCTGTTATTTGAAGATCTTTGACAGTCGTTACAGGTAGTCAGTGGCCCGAAAGTCTGACAACCAGTAAGGGGTATCGTGTTACCCAGTACTAACTCGGTTGTCAGAAAGTCGGTCGCTCCATGTAAAATACTGGTATTCAGCTGCATCCGGTTAGACTGGAAGCCGACTCCAACATAGTTGAGAAAAGGCTAGGCAGCTGATGTATGTACTAAGCCTGTCCGAAAACTCGCTCGTATAAACTTACCCTTAATCCCTTACCTCATGTAATAAGAGTGATTCCCGTAATATAACTTTGTCGTGAATAACTGACGTGCGGAAGATTCATCGCGGACGAAGTGTCCAACACACTAACTAGTACTGAGTAAATCATTTTGGCTACACCATCGTATTTATGTTATGGTAGGAGTTTAACTGGATGTAGGACAAAATGCTTGTTCTTTGTAACATGTACCGCAAATGTATGAATAAGTATCGTATCGAGTAACCCGTAAGTACTTGATGATTTATCTACAGGAGTATCATTTAGTGTTTTTTTTTTCATATAAACACTGGTCGGGTATTTACTTACTAGGTATCGTAAACCGTAATAAAGACCAGGTTGCATGTATGTATCTAGGTTTTGTTATCCCCGGTGACAAATGGGACTGCAGACAAATATGTGATATGTGTGCTAGTCAGTCATTAAAATGATAGCTTTCTGTTTTGAACTTAATTATTTTTCTTGTAAAACTTATGAAAAAGTGAAAATAAAGCTAATAGGACGACACTTTCGATATTTCGATGTTTCTGCTGACGCACATACTTCACTGTTATTAATACGTGTTTTAGTTCTAGTAAATTAGGTTTACAATATCAAATAAGTAATTCTAATTTTATCACTATTATAATGTTAAATATTGTTTAAAAATCTGTTCGCACTAAAAGTGTTATATTATTAGAGCTCCTTCCGACTGTGATACAGAATTATCCTAGTACAGGTATCGAACATAGTGAGACCTAAATTGTTTAATTAAGACTATTTTTGTTTTTTTTATTTTTTTTATTCACAATATTTGAAATTTCAAGGATCTTGAAAAAATATGGAATCATCTTCCGATATCAATCTTGTTGGGGCCTATCTTCTAAACTGCCTCTCCGCTCCGCAGGTCAAGATGAGCGTCGTAGAGGGTGGAGGGCCGGAGGAGCCAGCCCTCACCACGCCGGCGACGAACCCCCCCACCACCCCGCCCCCCGCAGGACAACCCGATGGCGCAGGACAACTCATACAGGTACTTAAGGGATAAGATTGACAAGACAACCTGAGGCAAACGACAAAGCTGTCCATGTCGCACTGGTCGGACAGAATAAGAAAATGTAAAGAGGAGGAAAATCCGTAGTGAAAAAAATCCTTTCAAGAAAAGTGCCCAGCCTTTTCCTAACTACATATACATAATATGTTGGGGTCAGCGTCCAATCCAACCAATGCCGCCGAATATGGATGGAGCGACCAAAATTAATTTAATAAACGTATTTAAATTAGCCTGATTCCTGGGCCGGGTCATATGGAATTTCTTAAAAGCATCCTGGTGTCTGATTTTGTGTCTTGTTGGCCTTAATCATAATTGCTGGCGAAATGTGAACGTAATATGTACACCTCTGCACAGAAAACAGGCTTGACGTTATATTATGTCGACAGCATAATATTTATCATTCCCTCCCCTTGCACAATTTTAATGTACCCGTATCCACTGACATACAATTAAAACTAGATTATGTAGTGAGCTACGCACTAGGCCTGTTGTAAGCTAAACTCGGCCTGCCATCACAGGCACATTAGATTATCTAGGTAATGCAGTTTGCTCGCGTACGGAAATTGAATTAAACCCCGGTCATCCTAAATTTGTGACTGCCCAGTTTGTCTAGCACTCGTAAGCGCGACTGCAGCATAATGTCCTGGGTTCGATTCCCTGCTTGGGCAAATTTCTATCGAGTTTTTCCCACGCCACGCAGCCATGGAGTCTGGATTTGTGCCCGGTTTATGGCGATAAGCTCGCTCCTTATTACATGGGACTTAAAGATAACTGGTGAAATGTGGGTGTACTATTAGATACACCTCTGCCTAACCCTTCGGGGATTATAGGCGTGATGTTATGTATGTTATACTGATATTGGAGCAGCAGTGGCTACAATTCCTGCATATTTCTTTCTTCAAATTCTGACAACCAGTCTTATCAAGGGCTGGGCTTACCAAGGCGTATTAGTTAGTTAGGGTCAGATAAGCAGTCATTCCATGTAAAATCCTGGTATCCAGCTGCATCCCCTGCTACTCCAACATAGTCGGAAAAAGGCTGCGCAGATGATGACTATTTAATGAAATCATTACATTTGAGGCCAAATCCAACTTGCTTACTCGCAAGACGTGGGCTCTGCCTAGCCCTTCGGGGATTACAAACATAATATTAGGTCTTAATAATGTGTTTCATCAGCAGGTGCCGGTGGCCCCCCGCAAGCCAGCCCGCAGAGGCATCAAGATGCAACAGGAGAGGCCGAAGAGGGCGCTGTTCTGCTTCACCCTCAAGAACCCTATAAGAAATTCCATCATCACATTCGTGGAGTGGAAGTATCCTTTTAAATTAAACAAACAAACATAAACACACGCCTTTTTAGGGTTCCGAACCCAAAGAGTTCCGAGGTAAAGCTCCGCTGTCTATCCGTCTTCACTTCTTCTTGCCAATTAATGAGGAAGCCATCCAAGGAATCCCGCCTTTTTCTTCCCGGTCTACCACGACTTGGTCTAGCTGTCTCAGGGAGTCCCCATAACACTGGTCAATTTCCCTCACTCGTCAGTTTGTTTAATTCGACAGTTTCGTGGCTCCAGTTTTGCGATATGCGGGCCCACAGCTTCGCATCCGGCAGACATGGACTGCCCAGTACTATTTTAGTTTTGCAGCGAGAAGGCGCATAACATTGTGTACTTTATTTTATCACCACTACTTTCCAAACGGTGAAATGAACACATCGTGATGAAACCGGCATGTATAACCAGAAATTCGAAGATATGTACCAACCCACACTGGACACGCTTGGTGAATAATAGCCTACTTCCTTTCATAGAGCCCTCTCTAGGGCCTGTGTCCTAGCTGTGAATTATAGGGTGAGTATAGTAATTCCGTAGGATAATTTCTGATGTCTACCCTCCTGATGAGTGATGCTGCGGGCAAAAGCTACTTATCATCTGCCTAGCCTTTTCCCAACTTTATTGGGATCGTCTTCCAGTCTAACCTGATGCAGCTGTATTGAATAATCAAGAATATTATGTAGAAAAATATTCCGCGAAAACTTTGCCGATGATCATAATATTGGGATATAAATAATTCGTATGATCGATTTATTTAAAATCGATATCGGATGGGAGCCACTGGCTAGCTGCCAGACAGCACTGACCCGGGAAATATTGGAAATCACCATCTTAGATATAAATATGCCGTTTTATAAGTTCCACATATCTGTATGAAAAAACGGAACCCTGTAAGATCACTCGTCTGTCTGTCCGTCTGTCACGGCCAATTTACTGTACTTGACCTTAAGATGAAAGGTACTCGGAACTGTCGAATAGATACTGAACCTAATTTCAAGCTAGAATATTTTTTTATGTCAAGGCTTTTACTAAGTAGCTGTGGTAGACAATATGTAGGCAACTTTTCGCCAGATTGTCTAGTTGCAACAGCTTTTACTGCCCGTCTCTGGCGGAATCAGGAAGTTGTAACATTGAGTGCTTTGGACTCTTATTGTTTACTAGCTCATCCTACTAGGAAATCTAGAACAAGGCTAAACAAATGGATACTGAGAAAACAGTGTGTAAAAAATCACTACCTCGATGGACTAGTCATTGCAAGCTGCGCGCTGAAGATAGGCCTCATCCAAGCAGTTGTTCTTGAATCAACGAAACTACCGGATCCACGACCTTCTTAAGTTCATTGGTCCTACAAATAAACACAGAAACAAAACATTAAAGTTAATTACTCTGTCACCAGAATGTAAATCAAAAGATTAACACAAAGATATAAACGTAAAATATCACAGAAGTATATAATATTTTTGTCACTAAAATGCAAAGTCGAGCGGAAATCGTTTGCAATAACTCATGCTACATACCGACGTACAGGCAGTTTCGAACATGCTCACCAGTTTCGAGCTATATGACCGTGTTATTGGGCTTTAAATTTTAAATGCTTTGGGAGTGAGTACAAAGCCGAGTGGATAGAGTAGTGACATCATTGTATCACACAAAAGATGTGCCACTTCTGGACATTGGGTTGCAATAATCAACTATAATCGACCGGATTCCTGTGAGCTGAACCGTAGGTCCTAGTCAACTGCAATCGGTTCCAGACCGTTTTATATTGCTACGACCTTCAAATGCACCTTGTAAATGGGCAAGCGTGACGGCTGATAGCACAGGAAACGTGTTGCGCCGACCCCAAAATAACTGTGTATTCCCGACTGCCACCCCCGGTCTGCTACCAGTGGTGGCACATAGGACATGGGCCAGAAGATGATGGTGAGGGCAAGATGAAGAAATTTAAATAGATAATGTGCCCACAGAGATTATGAGTTCGATATTTTCCTTTCTCAAACGTTGATTTTTTTAAATTTGGAAACGGATTTTTTAAACTATGATTATATAATGTTATTAGTACCCAAAGATTCCGGCAAAAATATCTTGAATCTTCCTTTTTTTATGAACGGTAACATATAGACAAGCAAATCGGTCGTCGGCTGTAAAGCTACATTTTACATACTTTGTTAACCAACCTACTTAATTAACCCTCTATTAAGGTAGTCGGCAGTCAATGTAATTGTTGATAAGGGCCTTATTAAATATTATGTTCCTTATTTTTCCTCTCCACAATGGCGACGCATTTCATCCTCGCCACATCCTTCCTTCGTGTGTAAGCGCCCTTCATCACTGCTCTGAGTGACACGTACCCTCAACATAGCTTGGGAAACACCACGTAAAATCTTTATTTGTTTCCTTAATATCAAGCTCACGGAAGGAAAGAGAATTTGTCTGGGTCGCTGTCATCGGATACGTTTTAGAAATAAAAAGTTTTAATAATACTATAAATTGAAATATTAACGTTTAAAATATTTAACCACAAAAAAAAAACTTTTCATCCCACCATCTCGGAAAGAGTATTTTTAATCTTCAATATCTGAGTGGAAAAGCCGTTTTTATTCTCTAGAGGATAAATTAAATTGAATTTAGAACATCGTGTGCACTAAGTTTGTGAATTAAAAAAAACATTAAACCTATTTACTGCTACCTCTATGGTGCCGAATATATCATACAACTTTTTTTTAATTTGTTAAAAACTCAGACTCGGAACCTTCTTGGTGTTCTTTTTTCAATTTGCTTTGTACGCGGTTCTTTACGCGGCATTTTTTCACGTCACTGTTAAACCTTATATTAAAAACAAGAAACTTGAAAACAAATGAAAAAACTAAAATGAGTGATTCTAGCGACGAGTTAGTTTGCTTGACGCCAACAGAATTGACTGAAACTGTTAATAATGCGCAAATGAGCTTTCTCCCTCAACAATCACGCGAGAAGTATTTAAAACAGTACGATATGTTCAACACGTGGCGACTAGCAAAAGGAGCCAAAACTTTCTCAGAAAACGTTTTGCTGGCATATTTTATAGAATTATCCGAGAACAAGAAAGCAAGCACTCTATGGAGTACGTATTCGATGCTAAAAGCAACAATAAAGATGAAAAAAGACAAACATATCGATACCTATCCTAAATTAGTGGCATTTTTAAAAAGAGCCTCATCTGGTCATCAACCAAAAAAATCGAAGGTTTTCACAGTATCTGATATTGAAAAGTTTCTTAACGAAGCACCCGATTCCGTATATTTGGCGGCAAAAGTAAGTCAGTTGCACATTCAGTATCTACTTAAGTATATTAATCTCAATTAAATAGTATACTTAGTAGATGTTGATAGGCATAATTATGCGTTCATATCAATTTTATTCATTTATCTACTACAATACTCTTTACGTTACAGGTTGTTCTTATTATTGGAATAAACGGAGCATGTCGAACTAATGAACTAACACAACTTAATGTCAAAAACATTGAGAAACATTCAGATGACTTACTATTAATTAATTTACCTAATACAAAGACAAAAAGAGACCGCAACTTCGTCATTCGCAAGGAATACGTAACGATTGTTGAGAAATATCAAGCCTTACGCCCGCCTAACACTACAATCAATCGATTTTTTCTACAGTATCGCAATGGAAAGTGTGTTAGACAGCCTATGGGTACTAATAAAATTGGCAGTATCCCACGAGAAATAGCAACATTTCTTGAACTTCCAGAACCCCTGTTGTACACGGGTCATTGTTTCCGACGAACTTCAGCCACACTTTTGGCTGATTCCGGAGCTGATCTCCTGTCCCTTAAGCGCCACGGAGGCTGGAAGTCCAATGCAGTTGTAGAGGGATACATAGAGGATTCCATCCAAAATAAGTCTAAAATATGTGAAGGCATCGTAGGAGCCATTACACTGAAACAGCCTCAATCGGATCCTTGGACTGGCCCTTCTACATCAAAAATAAGCCGTTATGAAACACCTAACCATCTCCCTCTCTCTCCAACATTCACGCCAAGGGAATCCGATGAATCGGTACAACTATTAAGTATGACAGATAGTTTACCGAAAAACAGTACACAAGTGACTAACACCAATATTACAGTACCAAACAAAAATATTACACTCAATTTAAATAACTGTAGCAACGTTACTTTAAAATTTTCTTAATTATACCTTAGTATTATTTTGTTATAATTTAAAGATTATTCTGTAATACTTACCTGTCATAATGTAGTAATTAATACCTAAACTGAAATAAAAGTGTACCTATCTTGTGATTGTAAACGTTTTTTTTTTGCATTTAGTCATTTCCTCGCTGAGGTGGAATGAAAAGTTACGTGTTGCACTCGAGTGCAAAGATTTTTCACCTCGTGCTCTTTTGATTCCCTCGCTAACGCTCAGGATTCTAATTTTGAATCACTCGCTGCGCTCGTGATTCAATTTTAGAATCCTTCGCTTGCTCGGTCATCAAAATTGAACACGCGGTTAAAAAGCAACTTTGCACTCTTGTATAACAAATAACTATTATTCACTGTATCGATTTACTGATTTTGTATTACCAATCATACCGTGTCAAAATATGAATGAATGTGCGGTATTATCCTAATTTATTAAGAAGAGAACATGCTGCACCAACTGCAAAGACTCTAGGCTGACATCATAATGGCCACCTGAAGTCAATGGATTTACTTTACTTACACTGCCAGTTTATCTATATAGTTTACTAAACCTAGGTGTTGTCTATTGTTGTTGTGTTGGTTCGGTCACTTTAATTGCAGACGAGGCTCCGAATTCCGGATGAGTCGGTCCGCGGATGGGTGACCATCCATTACATACCGAGTCTCCTCCGTGCCTTGGAAAGCACGTTAAGCCGTTAGTCCCGGCTCATTTCTAGATCTTTGACAGTGATTACAGGTAGTCAGTGGCCCGAAAGTCTAACAACCAGTTTTACCAAGGGGTATCGTATTAACCCGCACCAACTGTGTTGTGGAGGTCAGATAAGCAGTCACTCCATGTAAAATATGGGTATTCACCTGCATCCGGTTAGACTGGAAGTTGAAAGTTGGAAGAAGGCTAGGCAGATGATGCATAGCCGTGTTTCAATTATTGTAGTTTAAAGACAACTCAAACACTAGCTACTCTGTTGCAAAATTCAAACTACTAACAGATGTTTAAAATTTAATTACAGCTGCTAAATAGCGCCGCTTCTTCTACTTCTCGAATCGACGACTCAGATTTTATCCGACCAGTACGTAGCTATCTGGACAGCGCCACTAAAACGAGTAATTCCCTTGCAACCTACTCCATTGCCCGCAAAGGCAAAAAAATCTGGCACACACCCAAATTATGCCAGGAATTTATGAATGAATGACAGAAAATACCGAAACATATTATTACAAAATAGTGGGAAATAGGGCAGCTTCGCGGTAGGCTGCCAATGTCAAGGGGTTCAGGTTCAAATTCCATGCGAGTTACTTCTTATAATAGATTTTTCGTGGTTCGCTACATGTTTGTTGTCAGGCCATTGATGTGGTTCAAGGTTAAAATATTATTTTTATGATTATTTGAATATTGATCTGTTTTACTGATAGACGCCATTAAAGTAATGCGTTGCAATTATATTTATGGGCAATATGTGACCTCGTCTAACCTGCAATAACAGTTTGGTCCGTCATTCAGATTTAAACAGGGTGAAAGGTCCATCGACGCTCAAACGCCTGCGTATTTAATACGTCATTCCGAACCACATAGAAATTTACAATCGGTTTAATAAAAAAAACTGCCGTCCAAATCTACCTACAAAAACGCCATATCTTTACGGTCAAAATATTTGGAACAGCAGCCTTTTCGGGTTTGGTATGATGTACGCAATATGTGGCAATCGTTTGTGCGTCGATGTCCCTTCCAACGTGTAGTATAAGCAATAAGTTCACCTTTTTGAGACCGGAAATCATCCCATGGAAACGTACTGCCGTGAAAATGTCTTAACTCAGGCCATGGTCTGTCTATCTGTATGCCAAATTTCATAGAAATCCGATCAGGCGAGAAAAGGTAACAGATGGAGATACTTTATCATTTTTAATATTAGTATAGCTTTCTAGGTATTGCTCCACATCTAAACCTATCCATGGCGAGAAAAGAACATATTTTAGGACCTACCATTGTAATGGTACAATGGTAGGTCAATATTCTTCAAGATCTGGACTGATCGATTCGAATCGGTAGACGCAAGATTTTTTCGATTTATCCAAGTTTTCCTCTACCCAAAAAGCCTTTTAAAGTCATCGTCTGTATATAGGATTCTACAAAAGCGCGCTGTTCAACTCGATTCAGCAACAAGACCACATCATCCAGTATTTCGCGACAGTATTCAGCTGCTACCAGCCACCCAGCGAACCACCTGCTTCTTGGAGTAGCTTCTATTTTATCGAACATCTCTCAATCAAGCACAGTACTTATCGTTTTCCATCTCTTTGTATCCTTCCAAGGTACCAAAGGGTTATTTTCGCCTACCTCCTATATTAGCCCTTTACAGCTGATTAACTTTGCGGCATTCTCATTACCTGCATCTATTAATACATTGTTTTTGATCCAGATCCTATTATAGCTTATTTGTTTATGTATAAGCTTTAATAATGTTTTACTTTTGCAACATTTTTGCAAAACCTGTAAATAGAAAATGGGTAATTGTGACTTTGTTGCCAGACTTCTGAATATATTGCTGAATCGATGAAAATAAATCAATCCATCGAAATTGCTATTTAGATGAAACTTGGCACAGATCATATCTATCCTAATATTGAACTGGTTTCCAAAGAAACAATGGTATTGATATCATTTTCAAGTGGATCGAGACTGCCTTCTGTTTTGGCTATGAATATGCTTTTAATCTGGAATTGTAACTAGTCATCGAAAGTAAATTGGTATGAATTGAAAGCTGAAGATACACCGATTAGATTTGCTCTAGCTTTGCGAGAAATGATGATTACCTACCTTTATAAATAAACTTAACCGTCACTGTGTTTATATGTATAACATTGAATCAGCTTGTTTCAAGAATTTGTCCAAATTTGTTTTAAAATTCCAAATAGGTTAGGACACAAACAAATGCCCTGCGGAACACCTACGAATAAATACTGAGGCCGCGTTAAATAAACGGTACTTAGCATGTCATTTGACTGAAACATGTTCCAGTTTGTATCCAGCACTTGTAGTTTGACGACAGTTGTGCGACAGTAACAGGAATATTAGCCGAAGTACGTGTTAATTAGTTTTTATACATAGATATCTCAGCATCAAGAGTAAACCGGATTTTAAGTCGAAATATCATACGTACGTATATATTATTATATATCTTAAAAAATATATTTCTTAACTCAAGCACCAGACCCTTCGAGTACATGATCCTGACGACCATCTTTGCCAACTGCATCGCCCTCGCTGTCTACACGCCGTACCCTGCCAGTGATTCTAACTATACCAACTGGGTTCTTGTAAGTATCTACTGTCTACGCTTTATCATTACCTACTTACAACCTTTTCACATTTTTATTTTATCTCTGAATACTGCAATAGCAACTTTATGATTGAAAAATTAAAGATCACTGTAATTTTGACAGACCTGTCAGTTGCAACACCCTGAAAGCAACTTTATTGCTACGTAAATAAAAATCACTGTGATGATATAAAGACAGAGGTAAAATAACTGTGGTAAATGATACAATTGAATTTCATTTGTTTTCCTACAGTAGTAGACATTGAAGTGTGAGGCAACACATTGGTTTGGGCAATATACATATATCAAACAAAACGTTTTTGCAAAAACCTAACCGACTTCCAAAAAAAACACTAAAAAAAGTGGAAAATAACTTTACTTTTGGAAGTCGGTGCCAAAAAAGCCAATGAAACAAACAATAGTCACCGACTTCCGATAGCACAGTTATTTTCCACTTTTTTTTTGTTTTTTTTTTTTGGAAGTCGGTTATTTTTTTTCAAAAACGTTTTTATTTTACACTTTTTATTTATCGCATCACACACAAATTATTGTCAAGTATCAATTTCGCAATTTCTTTTACTTGGATGGCATAGTTTTTACAGCAATTTTAATTTAAAAACCAAACTGCTAAACCGATTTTGATCAAATTTCTATGGGACCAATGGGAAAGTGTATCTATTTAGATAAAAGAAGAATTTTTCAAATCGGTTCATAAATGACGAAGCTATGAGGTAACAAACACAAAAAAAAACTGAATTGAGAACCTCCTCCTTCTTTTGAAGTCGGTTAAAAAAGGCCGAACGAAGAAATCACTACACAGATTCGATTTTGATTCGGCTCATCCTGATGAGTTACTTCATTCAGCATTAACATTGATGACATTTCCGGGTCGGCTCAAGACAATTCGAGCTACGCCAAATTGTGCCGAAGCGACCGGGATATTTGATTTTGTCATCCAAATGTTCTATAGTTCTATGGCTATCAATACTTATTGGTTTGAACCTTCTAGTTTGCCTTTTATTAATTTCAACTACCGTTTCGAAGCAAGTATTATTTTCCTTCACTTTACTGTTCATAATTTAAAAAGTTTAAATTATTTTGTTTGTTTTGCAGGAAAAGATCGAGTATGTGTTCTTAGTAATATTTACTTGTGAGTGCGCTATGAAGATTGTAGCTTACGGGTTCATCATGCATCCCGGCTCGTATCTCCGAAACGGCTGGAATCTACTCGATTTCACCATCGTCGTTATTGGGTAAGTGCATTCCGATATCTATTAGCTTTTATGTAATCTATTGTTTCATGATTGTTGCATTTAGGTTTATCAGATTTGTGAATGTGTTCTTGAGAAATATCTTTAACTGTTGTTACCTAGCCGGCTGTGAGGCTAGGTATGCACATGTTTGAGTAGGCATGATTCCTCACAGCCGCAGCCGGGCGGTGAAATCGCATATAATTATGTTCTGGGAAAAAACCGTTCGTTTAGTTCTAATTGTGCCAAACCGAATCAACCATGATTCAGCGCCGACGCGACGACAGATGATAAATTCTTCATTTCATTCGATGGGGTAGATACCGAACGAAGTTTGTCGGTCAGCACGTGCCGAATTCGAATGGAATGAAGAATT
Organism: Standfussiana lucernea; assembly: GCA_964057025.1. Lineage (NCBI taxonomy): Eukaryota > Metazoa > Arthropoda > Insecta > Lepidoptera > Noctuidae > Standfussiana > Standfussiana lucernea. The sequence goes on from OZ059809.1 coordinate 1,512,997, forward strand.
CTACCTGCAAAGCCCGGCTGATATATCACACCAATTTTGAAGTCAGAATTTGTCATTGCCGCTGTAAGGCTCCGCAAACATGATTCAAAAAACGTTTTGAAATGAAAATTCAACTCTTAACACTTTTGGTGCTAAGCACCCAGCATATGGGTCGAAACAATAATTCCTTCGTGTGCGCACAACCCACCTCCCGAGTCGTCGTTACATGTAGCTACTAAGACTTGTGCATACAAGTAACAATGAATTATTTGAACTAAAAAATAGCGTTTGGGATACAATAAAGTCATAAAGCCAAGTAAAGTATTTTTCCATTTAAAAACGTTCGAAATTTCGAAAGGCTTGTGTACTCACTGCCTTCTTATTAGGCCAACAGCGCCATGTAAACGGTAACTAACAGTCCATTTCACCCAATTATTTTCCAATATTTCCAGAATGGTCAGCACAGTGTTATCAAGTATATTCAAGGACGCGTTCGACGTAAAGGCTCTGAGGGCATTCAGGGTGCTCCGCCCCCTGCGACTAGTCTCCGGCGTGCCTAGTGAGTCGTTACTAACTGATCCTTTTATAAGATAACCCTTGAACATATTCCCTTTAATCACATTCATGTCGGGGTTGCTTTGAAAAATATGTCGGAAGTTATAGATAAGTGGATATGGTTTTATAAAAATTTGAAGCTTTTGTTTCTATGTGTCAGGACGCACTTTCATTACACGTTGAGGCTCTAACAGGAACAATACTATGTAGTTAAATGGATAACCTCGTGACAAGAAATAAATTTAAATTGCTACTGCTGAGCGTAACGTCTTGGGTTTGATTCCCAGGTCAGACAATGTGTTTGACAATGTGTGTGTGGGTTTTTCTATCAGGAATTTCTTAGCACGGAGTCTGCATTTGTGTCCTATTGATGGCAATCGGCTCGCCTCTTATAAAGGACTCGGGACTTAAACATAATTAGCGATATTTAGGTGTACTGTAGGAACATCTATGGTTAACCCTTTGGGGATTATGGGCGTGCATCTTAAATCAATTAGTTTTTTTTTGTGGAATTTACTCCATCAAGTTTTACTTGAGATTCCATACCTTCAGCATTATTTATACTACCATAACCTTCCCTTATCGCCTCATACTGTAGCCTCTTCTAACCTGATCTTCCCATCCAGGTCTTCAGATCGTGTTGAACTCGATCCTGAAGGCGATGGTGCCTCTCCTCCACATCGCACTGCTGGTCATCTTCGTCATCATCATTTATGCCATAATTGGGCTGGAGCTGTTCTCCGGGAAGATGCATAAGAGCTGCTTCAACAAGTATACAGGTTTGGAGTTTATTAAATTTTATATCTTTAAAATAGAATAGTTAGCATAATCATTCGCCAGTCAATAATTAAAGAAAAAAGCAAAGAACAAAAAAAAAACTTTTTTGCAAAAAAATAACCGACTTCCTTTTTAGTTATCTTAACACACACAAATCCTTGTCAAGTATCAATTTCGCAATTTCTTTTACTTGGATGACGTATTTTTTCCAGCTATTTTGATTTAAAAACCAAACTGCTGAACTTTGGACCATTTGGGAAGTACCCTTTCATGTAAAAGAATATTTTTTCAAATCGGTTCATAAATGACGAAGATATGAGGTAACAAACATAACAAAGAAAAAAATACAACCGAATTGAGAAGCTCCTCCTTTTTTCATAAGTCGGTTAAAAAAGAGAAAAAGGGATGAAGTTTTTGATTTTGTATGTAAGAGGTAATATCAGAAACTGCTCGTCTAATTTCTAAAATTCTTACACTAATAAAGCTATAGTATTGCCGAGTACCAAAGGATATATTTTATGTTAAAACAAATAACTCCACGCGGGCTAAGTCGCAGGCAGAAACTAGTCTTCTTCCTGCCGCTGGCATGGCGGTATTTGCAATTTAATGTCTAAACATAGAAAGCAAATAGACGAAAACCAACTTTAATACCAAAAGATTTCAATAGTACTAGTCAGTAACGCAATAAATAAAATAAAAATAGCTGGAAAAAATATGTCATCCAAGTAAAAGAAATTTTGAAATTGATACTTGACAAGGATTTGTGTGTGATGCGATAGCTAAAAACGGTAAAATAAAAACGTTTTTGCAAAAAAATAACCGACTTCCAACAAAAACACTAAAAAAAAGTGGAAAATAACTTTACTTTCGGAAGTCGGTGACTATTGTTGGTTTCATTCACTTTTTTGGCACCCCCGACTTCCGAAAGTAAAGTTATTTTCCACTTTTTTTAGTGTTTTTTTTTTTTAAGTCGGTTAATAATGGCATTTATTTCCCTATAATATTCAATTCTATTTTTTTTAAACATAACCTATTAAGGTGTCCCTCTGGATGACGGCCTCCGCCATCTTATTCCATCTATATCTATCTTGAGCCGTTCTGGTCCACTCCATCCCTGCCAGTGCGACTATATCATCTCGCCATCGTTGTAATGGTCTGCCGCGGCGTCTGTTTTGTGGATATCAAGTGCAGCACGCGCTCGCTCCATCTGTTGTCTGTGGTCCTTGCGATGTGGCCTGCCCAATTCCAGTTCAGTTTCTTGGCCATATACAGAAACTCAATAGTCATTCTGAAATAACATAATTAATAAACACTAAAAAAAAGTTGATATTTTTTCGTTTAAGTGTAAAATCGAATAACTCTCCTCAGATGAGATCATGGACACCCCTCATCCTTGCGACCTGGACAACGGCTTCAACTGCTCCATGATTGGCGAGGACATGGAATGCCGGGAAGGCTGGATAGGTCCTAACTTCGGCATCACCAACTTCGATAACTTCGGCCTATCTATGTTGACCGTCTTCCAATGCATCACGCTTGAGGGATGGACCGATGTTATGTATAATGTAAGTTCCGATTCTGTTTTTCTAGTCGTATAAGTAGGTTCATCCATCCAAAGGTTGTCTGAAAGATATCGCTATAAGCGATAAGACCGCCATTGTAACGTTGAATTGGCAATATTGTAAAACAGTTATGTTTCAATTTTGGTATACGAAAAAGTATACCTATTCTTTCTATTCATCCATTTTTACGTAAAACTTGCCCTTGATAAAAGACATTAATGAGATTGAACTTGTTGAGTCCTTCTTTAAGAATAATATTTTTTCATTTCAGATTCAAGATGCGATGGGCAATAGTTGGGAGTGGATCTACTTCGTCTCGATGGTTATTTTGGGCGCCTTCTTCGTCATGAACCTTATTCTCGGTGTCTTGTCTGGGTATGTTTAAATCTTCTCTTCTCTTATGACGACCCGAATGGCGCAGCGGTAGTGAGGCTGCCTTACGTTCATAGGGTTCCGGGTTCGAATCCCGGTAGGAGCAAGTGTTTGTGTGACATTTGTTACCGAGTCATGGATGTTTATATATATAATAAGTATGTATTTACAAACAAAAAGTATCTATGTAGTATATCAACTATCTAGTGTCCACGACACAAGCCTCGTTGCTTAGTGTGGCACTAGATGGCGCTGTGTGTAATGTCCAGCGATATTTATTATTTATTTATTTATTCTCCTCTATGTGCCTCTACAACTATCGACATCTATCTAACTATACATTCTCTTGCCATTATTCCAATTTATTTGGGGTCACTGCAGCATGACTTCTTCTTTCTTACTTCTCTATTACTCGTCATCTCATCACACACCTCTTTTCTTGCTATATCATCCTTCACACAGTCTATTTATCGTTTCTTTGGTCTTCGTCTAACTTTTACCCATCCACATTCATAGTCAAAACTTTCTTTTTCCTCAAAACATTTTCCTTAGCGAAAGTAAGCTGTCAGTCACAAATAATCATAGGCCACCTCGTTTAGCACATGTTCCCCTGTCTACGCTAGTCCCAATAGCCTAGCCTTTTTGACCCAGAATTATTACTACCTCGTTGATCTAGACGTCGCTAGCACGACTGCTCAGCGTGATGTCCTGGATTTGCTCTTAGGCGGGTCTTTAAGAGCCGCATATACTTAGTATGCGATGGTAAATACAAAATTGTACGAGGATAATGTTGCAGGATTTTAGTAAAGCAGTGTGGTCCGCTCCTACACATCAACTATATTCATAAAAATACAAAGTAAACAAAACATTCCAAATACAGAGAGTTCTCCAAAGAAAGAGAAAAGGCGAAGAACAGGGGCGACTTCCAGAAGCTTCGAGAGAAGCAGCAACTTGAGGAAGATCTGAAGGGTTACCTCGACTGGATCACCCAGGCTGAGTACTTGGAGCCGTTAGCTGAACCGCACGAACATCATCCACCGGTGGATCAGACCAGGGATTATGGGATAGGTGAGATGTTAGACGAAAATGAACTTTGAAAGCACGACCCCTTTTTCGGCTATATTTTCTGGTACTGGTAAAGCAAAAGTAAAGCATTTTTTATTTTAATTGAGATGATAAGATTGTCAATGGATGAAGATCTATAAAGTACGATTTACACCGCCGGGGCGGTGTCGTGCTGTATCGGAACGCATTTTACAAAAGAAATTGAAGCGTTTGTGAAGTAGTTAAATGTCAGATTTGCATGGAATTTACACCAGCTACCGCGGCATGCACACGAATCTGATCGGGTTCCCAACTATGTACATTCCATTCCATGCAAATATGACATTTAAAACTACTTCAAAAATGTTTCAATTTTCTTTAAAATATTGTAAAATGCGCTACAACGTAGAAGATATGATTCTTACAACAATATATTTTTATTATTAAAAACAAACAAGAATAAAGTAACTCGTACTTTAGAACTCGATTCGATGGCAAGTAATTTAAACTCTGTCGACTTGTAAACTAAGAATGAAAACAGACAAGAACTGATCAAAATATTTTAGAATATATTTCAGGTCAGACGCAGAACGAGCACGATTCCACGGACCATCTGGGTATAGAGAACAATGAACAGCAGAAGGTTTCCATTTGCAAAACATGGAAGAAGGATTTTGATAAAGTAAGTCTTAAAGATTGTATATAAGGTCTATCTATTCATACACGAAATCTCTTAAGGGGACTTCTCACCATTATGAACAACTTTTACTATGGGACCAACCCTACAATTGCGAAAAAAAACAGCTGTTCCATACATTTTGACGAGTTAGGCGAACATAATTGTAGGGAACAGCAGATTTATTTTTTAGGATTCAGGATTGGTCCCATAGTAAAAGTTGTTCATAATGATGAGTATAGTGACCCCTTGATTTAGTGTATGAACAGATAGACCTTATAAGTGCATGTGTTTTGGATATAACAATAGAGAAATAGAGCTGAATGAAAGAAAGACTGGAAGAGCTACTGCTCAAGACTCGAAACAACCTCGACCACTCGATCACACAGTGTTACCATCAGCCATGTCGTGAAGCATTGTGTCCACGTTATAAACGAAAGCAACAGTCGCGCTAGTGCGGGATTGTGTTTTCGCACACGACTTTAGACTAATCTTCAAATTAAATTAACCCAAGCCCATGAAGATACCATAGAAACCAAAAATAGTAGTAATAAAAAAACTGATTACTTGAACAAAATTAAAGAATCAGTTAATTCAAATACTAACAAAAAAGAAAAGAAAAAGTTTTTATTAGTCTCGCACAGAACAAAACAAAATGATTGACAACAATATTACAGACATCTTATGATACAACATAAATGATTCTCAATATTTCAGTAATAAAGGAAAAAATCTTATAATAATAACAATGTTCTTACAGGTAAACCGTCGAATGAAGAGAGCTTGCAGGAAAGCAGTGAAGTCACAAACGTTCTACTGGCTGATTATAGTGCTGGTGTTTCTGAACACGGTCGTCCTGGCCAGTGAACATTACCAGTAAGTATTCAATCAAAAGTATTGTGGACCACAGACGACAGTGGGGTCGACCCAGGAAGGCACTTTAATACACCGACACTGAAATGCATATTGCAAAAATTGTGAGATGAATTTCACAGGCTACCCTGGCGCTTCCGGATTACATGTGGAACCAGATTGTTATGGCTCTTTTTTCAAAATGTTTATATACATGGCCACATTTTTAAATTTCATTGAATAATTTCCAGGCAGCCCGAATGGTTGGACCTGTTCCAAGAGTACGGCAACGCTTTCTTCGTTGCCCTTTTCACCTTAGAGATGTTAGTGAAGATGTACAGCTTAGGCTTGCAAGTAAGTAACACGAATAAAACTTATTCTATTCTGTTCTAAGTGTTCTATGTTTCGAGCTCCATGTTGTTTTAACTTTTTTTCTTCTCACGATTTTTTGTTCAAAATTCATGAAACTAGAAACAAACTGACTAGATATACATTATTACAATTTACGGCTATTAAATAAACTAACAACAAACTATAAAAGGGTACCAAAAAACTCCTCCTCAACGCTGTCAGCAGGTAATGTGCCCAAGAGACTGGTGGCGTTGCCACGTTGTATGGGAACACTTAGCCTATGGCCAAGGTAAAAGCCAGCTATTTTGATATTTCCTTAAACAGGCTGTGAGCACTCGGAACCCACGGCCCCAGAGTTTCAACCCCAATCGGCTCGAAAATATAGTTTCCACAAAGGTATATTTACGCCACTTGAGGTTCTCCGCAGCGGCAGCGCTAGCACAGCACGATGAGCTTGGAAGATGTGATGGCGCAAGAGTATCGACACATGTTGCGTCCCACACTAAATGCCTACCCATCTTCCAAGAAAACAAAGACATGCCGTCCGGTCTTTTGCCATCGTCGCATTCCAAGCCATTGGGTTCTAAAACAGCTGGAACGCCGACGTTGACAAGAGCTCGCCGGATGATGTCATTTATGTTCGCGTGCCGCGCAAAACGGCCCGCACTTCGGCTGCATGACAGGCCGTGGTGACCGAGGCTAATGACAGCTTCACGTCAGTGACAGCGATGAGGAGACCAGCAGACGGCGCCAAAGCGTAATGAATAATTTTGAACAATTCAATTGATGAAACATCACAAACGTTGCGGGTATAGATAATACATTAGAAAACAAAAATAAGTGACCATATGCCTATTTTTTTTCCCAACTATGGTGGGGTTGTCATATTAGTCTAACCGAATACAGCTAAATACCAGTATTTTACTGGTTATTAGACTTCTGGGCATATGACCATCTTTGCAGTTAAGTAACGACTGTCAAAGATCTATCTACAAATGGCATCATGGACTAACCGCTTAACGTACTTTTCGAGGCAAGGAGGGATCTCGACAATGGATGCCCGGCCATTCACAGACAGACCTTGGCATTCCTTGACCATCAATAGACCTATGCGATACCCGTCTATGAAGTGTCATCAACAAATCTTTAGCCTAACATCATATCAATTTGTGTTAACTAGTCTAACATCACTCACCACCATCACAACTAACCTGTGCTTAACACCTCTGCTTTGGTTGCTGTTCTTCTTCCTGTAGACTTCTTATTTATCTTCTTCGTCTCGGTTAAGGTGCCTCCGGTCTTGTTTCAGGGTTACTTCGTGTCGCTGTTCAACCGCTTCGACTGTTTCGTGGTGATTGGGTCTATCAGCGAGATGGTGCTCACAAAGACGGAGGTGATGCCTCCTCTTGGGATCTCTGTGTTGCGTTGCGTTAGGCTGCTCAGAGTCTTCAAGGTTACCAAGTAAGAATGCCTAAGTTAAAGAGATTATTGCAAAATTCTTATAAAAAGAGATGACTTTATGTTCCACCTTAGTCATCCATACTTTTGGGGACTGCCTCGATGGTATAGTCATCTAGTGGTCTCAAGTGCTACTGCTGAGCATGAGCTGTTGGGTTCGATTCCCAGGAGAGGCAAAATGATATTGACTTTTTCCATTTGAAATTCCTCAGCAGGATCTTGGAGTATGGATTTCTATCCGGTTGGTGGCAATAGGCTCACCCATTATTACAAGGGACTTAAACATAGGCGCAATGTGCTGCCTAACCATACGCGAAATTCAGACGTAATATCTGGGTATGTGTACTCTTGTGCCACGTGGTGATGATTATTTCGGGAGGTCTGTGTCCATAAATTGATGCGGTCATATTCTTCTTTGAAATCGTCTTTAGGACTACTAAAAGGACATCAGGAATCACCAACCCAAGCTTCTTCAAACTCTGTTGGGCAGGTTACCGTTGAATTCAATCTAACTATCCAACTTGGTCGCCAGGTAAGGTCTGCAAAAATACTCTTTTGGAAAGCTAGAAAATACCTCCTCTTTCCAGATACTGGCGCTCACTCTCCAACCTAGTAGCATCACTCCTCAACTCGATCCAGTCGATAGCTTCCCTCCTGTTACTGCTGTTCCTCTTCATCATGATCTTCGCGCTGTTGGGTATGCAGGTCTTCGGAGGGAAGTTCAACTACGATCCAGTGGAGGAGAAGGATCGGCACAACTTTGATTGCTTCTGGCAAGCGCTATTGACGGTATTTCAGGTATGGATGTTTTATTTGCAGATTAAATTTTTCATAAACACGTATTACCTGAACATTTGATGATATGACACAAATAAAACTCTGCAGGCAACCCAACAGCAACACAATTCCAAACGAAAGCTATGTCTTGAACGGGGCGTAAAGATTCATTCATCGAATCAAAAAGATAAATCTTTATCATTTCTTCTAGATCTTAACAGGTGAAGACTGGAACGCGGTGATGTACGAGGGTATCAAGGCTTATGGTGGTGTTGGAACCCCTGGGATCCTCGCGTGTATCTACTTCATCATTCTCTTCATTTGCGGCAACTGTATCCTTTTGATAAATATAGGACTGACATGTACAGAATGAACTTAGATTTTACTCAAGCTGAAATACGAAAATAAACCTTATTTGTTTGAAGGTAATGTGCACATTCCTGTAGTGCCTGTGATCAAGCCATTCATATAAATGTAAACTTGAACTTCATACTAATAAGGTTCGAAATGGAATGAAACGCACTTCAGTTAAGTTCGCTCAGTAGATCTCAACCTTAGTTTAGTTACGAATCTAGCTAATATTTAAAACAATTATTCCTGAACTCACCATCGTACAGACATCCTTTTGAACGTGTTCTTGGCCATCGCTGTCGACAACTTAGCCGACGCTGAATCACTGACAAACATAGAAAAAGATGAAGCGGTAAGTGTTATTGGAAATTCAAGTATAATACTTAAGACTTGAGATCTCAATTCAAATGAGAATAATCCACAGGCTCCTGAAGAGAAAGAAGGTGGTAGTGTGGCAGCTGGTGAAGGTGTACATATAGATACTGATGATGAATATATTCACGACGATGATGTGTATACTTCGGATAAGTGAGTATTTTATTTAAACACAGACCCAAAGTTAGAAAAAGTTAGAAATCAAAAAGTAGAAACCCAATTTAAAACGTGAAAAATGACATAATACAGTCTTTCGCCACTTTCTAGTGCTTTAGCTGGAGAGAAGAAGTGGCGGAACTAACTCCCCAGCTTCACATACGTGTGTTAGGTTTCAAAGCACGTTTCAACATATCTGCAGCTACTACACAAAAAAGGTCAAATAAATTGCCTCTTATATGGTCAGTTTTAATCTAATAATGATTTCCAGCTCTGAAAGAGACTATGAAGAGACAGGATCAGAAGCAGATCGAGAACGAGAAGACAGAGAACTAGATGAAATAATAGACGAAGAAAACGAAGCAATCGCAAGAGCAGAAGAGGAACAGGAGAGAGAAGACCAGGAGATGATGGAAGGCCATCAGAGGAACCATATAGGTATAATCGTTTTAGGTGTTGAATCAGATGTAACAGCGGCTATGATACTTATAGCAAATATTTGGATGAACAATCTTGGGTTGTGGCTAATACTATGCAAGTTTTTACTCAGAGGGGAACTTTTTATTCAGTTTAAAAAAAAATTGACTTCGTTTTTTTTAATCAGAAATGAAAGTTTACTATGTATTGAAAATCTATTGTATTTTGATTTAGAGCCACCAAACCTAGAGCACCAACTATGAAAATATTTCCTCTGTATTCTAATATACGGAATATTGTAATTAACATTCAATTGCCAAAGCACATGATAATACAAGTGTTTATTCTATAAATGATGCTACTGCACCAGCTGCCGACAATGGTGAAATAAACATAACATAAGCTAACCAACCAAAAACAGTGAACACAGAGTTGGAAGAAGAGCCTCGGTTGAAACGTAAGCCAACGACCTCGTCGGCGCGCCCGCGTCGCCTCTCCGAGGTCGATATATGCGACACTAAGAAACCTATCCCTGATGCCACTTCCTTCTTCATATTTTCTAAGACCAACAGGTTAGGGGGGGAACAAGATTAACAGAAACTTATTAGATGTTATTTTTTACGTATTTTGTTTTTTTATTTGTCTTTGATGGTAAGGTGAGAGATTCGTGCTTGTGACGCTGAAAGGGCTTTTTATTTTACGATTCAGTATTTTTATTGTTATGTCATTTATCATCAAAATGTGTGAATATATCGTGGAAACTTTTTTAGTAATTCATGATGGATGGGAAATTAGATCATGTATTCATAATGTATATTTAATATTTTGCTGAATACAACTTGTATTTTGTATGACACACGTTGTAAGCACGATTTTTTGTATAATTTATTGTAGCAACAATAATATAGTCATTAAAGCTGTATTTGACATCAACACTATCAAAGACAAACCCGTTTTCTACTTTATGCCTTACGTCTTTCCCTTCTTTCAATTAATTAATAATTCAAAAATAATTTTTATTATTTACTATTTCTACACATTTAGCTAATTTCCACACCTGTGTTTGCATTTACTTAAGCATTACAATAATTCCTTGATAATTTAGTTGAGGCATTCTAGGTACAGGGATTTCGGCATGGTCAATAGCAATAGTGAGACTATTGGTAACTTTAGGATTTAAAATTACTTTAGTGCTAGACGATAGTGTAGAAAATTCTGTCATTTTCCTTCATAAAGATGGCGGTCAATCTGAAGAAGAGGGAACACTGGTAACAGCCAGACCACGGCGTGTGTCAGAACTGAATATGCCAAATCAGACGCCGCCTATACCGAACGCTAGTAGTTTCTTCGTATTCTCACCGACGAACAGGTGAATGGTGATAGCTTCATCACCTGGTGGTACCCATGTCTCATTGTGTCGATTGGCGTTGTGTTGTTCTTGCAGTGATTGGCATTACATTTCATCGACTGTGACTGTCCCTGTGTCTGTTGGAAACTGTATTTCCTTGTAGTGTGTCCATTAACCTGTCCCAGAGGATTCTTCCTTCAATCTACTGGTTTCTTTATTTAAAATCATAGTTTTCTCCTATACCATTAGACCATAATCATTCTTCAGTTCACCTTGTTTCGATTTCATTTCCAATTTCACCAAAAACGATGACCGAACTTCTTTTCATTTTACGTTTTACGAAATTTCAAATCCCAAATTCTTTGTTTCGACCACAGTACCGTTTCCAACATCATATTCTTCATTCATATGTCCCCGTGATGCACGCACATTGTAACCTCCATTAAGTGTGGAATAATCAAAATTAGATGACATTTTGTTACAGCAATGAGTATTGTGGGTACCGAAATCTGTGTTTCCCATTAGAAGTTAGGTTAGTTTGTTTAGTATGATAGGTTTCAAAGCATGACCTGAAATCCCTTAGATTCTTCATTGATTTTGAAAAATCGGAAATCATGTTTTGGCTTGTAGCGTTTACGACAGAACAGATTACATGCTGTGTGTGTTCATGCATGATTGTCAAAGCCGTGAAAACTATACGCCAAAATGTACGATTCTTAAAAAAATATTAAGTATATTCCATTAAATTGTTGCATGCATGCATGGTGTGTACCGTATTATATTTATTTGCCCGATTTTAATGCATGTGCTTATATCACTGATTTTCGTAACATGTGTCTAGAATATGTGTATGTATGTGTTATATTTTATAATTGAAACACACTTCAAAATTTAAATTCAAATTTGACTTACCTTTATCTATTCAATTTACTTGCCATTGATTGAAATCAATATCTTGCTATCAACCCGTTAAATGATGAACTACATCATTACCCGCAACTGCTTTAAATATTTAAATATTAAAGTCAATCAGGTAACTTTTTGTTTTCAGACTGTTTCTTATAATCCCCTGTTAGTAAATATATTTTCAATATTTTCTGTGTGTTTCTCTCCTTGCCAACATTATCTCTCTCGTCAAAATCCTCACACATTTCTTCAACACTAGGTTCCGAGTGTTCTGCTACAAGATGTCGTCATCATCCACGTTCGGGAACATCATCCTCGTCTGCATCATGTTCTCGTCCGCCATGTTGGCTGCTGAGGACCCGCTGGATGCTGCTCAAAACGGGTTTAGAAATTGGGTTAGTATGTATATCTTCTAAATAGTTGATTACCTGATGAGATCAGTCTACCTATTCTAAACAAGACACCTCAAAATTAAGTCATCGTGCGTAAGTTATCGTGCGCACTGAATCAGAGAATTTGTGGATTAATATTAAAAATAATCATTTCCTTTTGAATATAAATCTGTTATCCAAATAGTTGTAGTTATTTCATAGATCAAGCGTTTCACGAAGAGCTTCACCACTTCTCACAATTCTCTTAAAAGATCACTTCTCTTGAAAGTACATAATTATCTTTTATTATTTGTTCACAGTTGCTAAGTCAATTCGACGTGTTCTTCACGGGCATCTTCACGCTAGAGCTGTTCCTGAAGCTGATCACTTACGGGCTGATCCTCCACCAGGGTGCCTTCCTGCGGTCCGCCTTCAACGTGCTCGACATGCTCGTCGTTTGCGTCTCGCTAGTCTCTATGAGTTTTAAGTACGTCATGTTCATTTTCTTCTTCAACATTAATTTCAAAGAATGAGATATGAATTGCCCACGAATCTATAAAATTGGGTTCAATACTCGCACAATTATAATCGATACAGTGGTACGCAATTTTTATTGCACTCGAATCACAGCGCTTTCATTAAATGTTAGCCTCTTTTTTAAATTCCTTAACAAAAAACGGAACACTTCTGGAACCTTTTCAAATCACCTCTGTGTCTGTTTTTATGTTTGTTTGTCACGATTAGATTTTCTCCATTTTATTTATTATTGAAATATTAACACTGCATTTGATCGTAATTTCAGATCGGGTAGTATATCGGTGGTGAAAATATTGCGAGTGTTTAGGGTGCTGAGGCCTTTGAGAGCCATCAACAGGGCCAAGGGCCTTAAGGTCAGTAACAATTTCTTGGACTTACCAACAACTTATTATCAAATGAAAATAGCATGATCATTGTAAAATTTAAGAATATCTGTGTCGATATTTAAATAAAGCTTTAAAGTACTTGTATAACAAATATTATAATTAAGGAATGTTTATTTAAAGTCTTGCAGATCTGTATTTTGTAATATTTGTTTACATGGATGATGATTGGTTTTGATTGTGATAAAAGTTTTTATGTTGGTTCACTATGATCAAATAAAATTATCTGACATGAAAGTACATATATTTTTCCGTGATTATAGCACGTTGTACAATGCGTGATCGTAGCCATCAAAACGATCGGCAACATATTGTTGGTAACATCGTTACTGCAATTTATGTTCGCTGTCATGGGAGTCCAAATGTTCAAGGTAGGGGGCAAATACTATATCCTGAAGAATTCCACACCATACTCCGTTTTATGAAGCGTCTTGTGTGGCCACGAGTGAATACACATTCATGATAAATAAATCACCGATACCTTTACATTTCAATATCTTTACAATACACCTTTGGGTATAAATATTTTTTTATTTCACACCCTTCTCTTTTTTCTTACTCATTTCTCATGATTATTTTATTATTGTATCTTATGGCTCGTACGCCAAAGATTTTTTTTATTAATATCACATCTTTGAACTTTTTACAATGTGAGATTTACTTCTACATTTTTTTTGTCTCTTGGAAAATCTTACGTCTCTAAAAGCAGACCTAAGGTTTATTTATTATTACACAGGTGAATTTTATTTTAAGCTTCAACTAACACTTGTGCTAATTATTTTGATGTTTCTGCTAAGCTTCCATACGATATATATTTGGAAAGCTTTGCCTTTTACCCTGTTTTATTTTAGTAGTACATTGTTGTCACATGCTTCGATTTTATTCCTGTGTTCATCAAAAATCATTATTGGAGAAAATTTGGCATAACGGTGAAGGAAGGATTTCAAAGAACAAAATTACAAAATTAGCATGTTACACCCGTCAGTAGAAATTATATTAGTATTTAAATTTTTAGTGTCGTCAATTAGTTTAAGCATGAGATCATTAATACAACCCAAAGGTGTAGTATATGTGAAACCAATCATTTAGATGACTAATTTTACCTTAATGTTAGAAGTAACCTACCCCCTACCTTGGCGTTTTCTTGAAAAAGTGGAGTTTCTAACCTTAGCAACTGATGTGGTCCCAACGGCCCTTGTAAGATATCCCATGTGATTAAACATTGGTTTGCTTGTCCCCCTATGTTTCCGTGGCCGCGTGGTGGACATTGTGGAATCCTCCCCCCTTGGTAACGTATACCCCGACAACTAACTCACTGAATCCGTTAACAGTATGTGGTGAAGTGTGTGATAGTAGCGATTAAGACCATAGGAAATATAATGCTAGTTACGTATTTATTACAATTTATGTTTGCTGTGGTTGGTGTACAGTTGTTTAAGGTGAGCGCTGGAACGTTTGTTCGTAGTTGAATTAAGATCTCCGAACTTGAATAAACTCCTCTAAAACTTTGAGTTAGCGAGAAATACAGAAGTTAAGCAAGCCTTTTGATAACATAACATCCTTCGAAATCTTTCTTGTAATAATTGTGCAAGACTTTATAAAGGCGTTAACGATAAAACTACGGAATTTGAAACCAGGTTCGAAGATCTTTAAAAGCATGAAACTCTGTCCTAACTTTGTTCGGTTGTAACCTATGTCGCATGTCGTGAAAGCATAATCGTCCAAGCTTGTAGTTCAGGAATACTTAGTATCATTATTAAATCGTATTGTCTTCATTTAAACAATAACATTAACATAAATGTTTTGGCAAAGTGTATAATATGCTTCTTTTATAGGTTCTTATCATGAGAAATGGGTTCATTCAAATATTTTAATGGGACATTTGTAGTGTAACTTATACTTTCAAAATTGGCTGCAACACATTTAAATGTCGTGGCATGAAACTAATATAGTTTTAATTTGTAATTGTTATTGATTTAATCGCTGAGTTTTGTTTCAGGGCAAATTTTTTAGGTGTAATGATATTTCTAAAATGACAAAGGATGAATGCCAGTAAGTATCTAAGCCTAAAACTTAAAACAATTGTAACCATAATTGTAGACATGAGAAAGAAGCATAAAGTCAGATGTACAATACTCTCTAAAAGGTGTAAATAGACCGTTGAAGAAGCTGAAAGAAAGGCACTGGTTTTCCTCGTCATTGCGACTTTTTTTTTGGTCTGGACCATACCTTCCAACTTGTTCAAAAGTTTTTTTTAAATACCTACCAGTTTTTAAGGTTATAACTTCACTTTACCTATATACCTACGTGACCCGTTTACTATTCAATACATCCATCAACACAATGTTTTGAGTGACATTGTTTTGATATTACATTGAATTTTGCAAAACGTGATTTTTCACCCCAAAAAAGTACTTTCCTAGCAAAAAAAATTGCGTAGGATTACTTAGTTTGATGTACAGAATGGTTGGTTGACGGCTTTGTCAAGGGTCCGTTTACACCTTGTATATTGTACCTACATCCGATCTTACGCTTCTGATATCGAGAATTATGTGTGAAGAACAAAAGAAATGTAAAAGAATTTGATCAAGGGTACTATCAAATCAATTCTATTTTTCAGGGGAACGTATTTAGTATTTGAGAATCGCAACTATTTGGTGAGGGACAGAGAATGGACGCGATATGACTTTCATTTTGATAATGTAATGAAAGGAATGCTTACCCTCTTCACTGTTTCTACTTTTGAAGGATGGCCAGGGTAAGTGTACCTCGACGATAT
Organism: Standfussiana lucernea; assembly: GCA_964057025.1. NCBI lineage: Eukaryota > Metazoa > Arthropoda > Insecta > Lepidoptera > Noctuidae > Standfussiana > Standfussiana lucernea. The sequence continues at coordinate 1,529,023 of OZ059809.1, forward strand.
AATGGTTTATTTCTCTAAGGTTTTCGGTGTGTTAGTTTGTAAACAATCCGTAAAATCAATACGAAAGAAATGCGAATCGATGCAATTAAATAATATTTTTTTTACGTACTTAATCGTAAAATACATTACTTACTACTAATTATAAAGTTTTTTTATTTCTTACTAAACATGTAACACGTTGAGCAGTATCAAATGTAGTTAGAAATAATTATTAAGTTAATTTATTATTTTTCAGGTTGTTGTACGTCTCTATAGATTCGAATGCTGAAGATCGAGGTCCCATAACTAACTTCCGTCCAATTGTTGCAGCCTACTATATTATTTATATTATTATAATTGCCTTCTTTATGGTGTGTATACATTCTTGTTACAGTGGCAATGTTATAAATGAATAAAATAGAAGAATTACATTAATTTTTCATAATGTTTTAGGTAAATATATTCGTCGGTTTCGTCATAGTAACCTTCCAAAACGAGGGAGAACAAGAGTATAAAAACTGTGAGTTAGATAAGAATCAGAGGAACTGCATAGAGTTTGCACTGAAAGCTAAACCTATTAGAAGGTAAGACATAATTTGACTGGCAAAGACATAACTAATACCAAAGAAAAGATGGATGGATTGTGTGAGAAATGATATGAAAGAGAAAGGAGTAAATGATGTCGTGACGTCTGACAGATGAGAACGGAAGAAGACAACGTGTTGCGCCGACCCCAAGTAGAATGGGACAAGGACAGGAAGATCATGATGATGAAAGACATAACTTATACAAACTACTAAATAACTAGCAAAGACATATTAACCAACGGAATTGTAAAGAATGAAATAACGGGTGCACAAATTGAACCAGAAGAACGTATTAAGTCTGCCTTTAAATAAATAAATAAGAATGAAATAATCCAGGTGTTTTAAAGGTAGCCTTAAAACCCATTATATTTCATCCCCAGGTACATCCCAAAACACAGGATACAATACAAAGTATGGTGGTTTGTGACATCACAGCCGTTCGAGTACGCCATCTTCGTGCTGATCATGATAAACACCATCACCCTCGCCATGAAGTACCACAACCAACCCCACGAATACAGCAAGGCGTTGGATTTATTGAATATGCTGTTTACTGCTGTCTTCGCTTTGGAGTTTATTTTTAAACTTGCTGCTTTTAGATTTAAGGTTGGTTTTTCAGTCATTTATTCGGTTTAGCATTTAGTGGTAGGTACCATTGTAAATGAATGTCTTTCACGTGAATCCGAACAATCACTCGATTGAATATTGTTCGGAGTTCAAGAGCTGTCGGTGTCAATATTCCATCGCAAATATGACACTGAACGCGAAACTGCTTTTAAACGCGGTTTCGTTTCTTTGGTGACATCCGCCTGAATTTTGTTAATGAGCTATTAAAAGCTTCCACAGCGATTAAACATCATGCTTTACTAAAACATTTCAAAATATTTTGATCGAATACTGCAGCTAGTTTATCTCTAGTATCAATTCCATCTAGAACTACTTCGGCGACGCCTGGAACACCTTCGACTTCATCATCGTGCTCGGTAGCATCATCGACATCGTCGTCTCCCAAGTAAACGAACTCAAAAACCAGGTAACGGCACGGTGCACTCTTAGATATACACTTCCTAGATATACACTTTCACTAATGGTATCTTGTTTTGGAATGACCAACGTTTTATTTATTATATTTTCTCTCTCTATGTTAACACGATGATCTTTTTTCTTTATTTTTAATATACGCGTTTAATTTTAGAATGTTCAGTGTAAATAATTTAAATTAGAGATCATGTAGTATGTAGGGAAAATGGGAATTTACATCACGATAGCAAACTTACATTAACTAGTACAATTTCAAGAAAATCAAATAAAAAACCTTAACGTAGTTTAAATAAAGTCAGATAAATAATTAAAGTCTCAATAAAATTATTTACTGCAAATATACTTTAGTTTATTTGATCATTCCAAAACCCAGATAGCATAGTTACTGTCCCGAGCATGGACAATATAATCGATGTTGTCATAACAGCAGATGCTAATGCTCTCACTTACGTTGAACCTGCTGGATCCGCCACTGAAGACGATCGTGTTGATTTCAGGGAAGTGGCATGCGGACACACGTTGTTAAGGTAAGCTTTGCTTTCACGCTAATTGTTTTAACTTAGATACTGTAAACGTCATTTGGTCACAAGATAAGTTACTCGTACAAGAAAATTATGACCAAAGACAAAAAAAAAACATAATAGCAACTCAAGTTGAGAAACAAATTAATTATTTTAAAACTGATGAAATGACGTTTACAACTGAATAGAGTAGTAGAGAAATAGTAATAACAACTGTTAAAATAACAAAAATATAACACTTAATCAAAATAAATAGCACACTAAATTAAATTCGCACTGATTTAGACTTGAACAACAACAAGAAAACACTAACAGCTTTACATATTGTATGATCAACTGACATTAAAGATGGCGCTTTAGATGTGTGCAATGAAAAACTTTGGGACAGTAACGCTATAGAAATAACTTTTATTTAAAAAAAAAGCCTAGTGAAGACCACGAGGCAAGACACGGCACAAAAACCAAAGCACAGAAGTGCACAGAAAAGCAGTCAGCAATCAAGTAGAATCTGTATTGATAGATTATAATACATCAGCAAACAACTAGCTAAACACTTAGAACTTGACTTGTGTCAATGCAACACATTATGAAATACACGCAATCATATTATACAAAGTGTTAACGGACCCTTCACGAAGCCGTCGACCAAGCATTCTGTCGACAAACTAAGTAACACAACGCAAAAATTAATGCTGGGAAACTTTTTATTTTGGAGTGAAACATCACATTTTACGGTAGTACTCAATGTAACGCAATCAAAACATTGTGCTGATGAGTGTATTGAATAGTACGGGGGTCTTGGAGGTATTTAAAGTAAAGTTATAAAATTAAAACCTTGTATTTTCATTTTAAAAAATAAGCAGAAGCAGCAGAAGCAGTGATAGCCTAGTGGTGTGACCGTTGGACTGCCAAGTCGTAGGTCTCGAGTTCGAACCCAGGACACGCACCTCTGATTTTTCGGTATCATGTGCGTATTGAATAATTATCACTTGCTTCGGTGAAAGAAAACATCGTGAGGAAACCAGCATACCTGAGAGATATTTCTCGAGGGTATGTAAAGCCAAGTCAGAGGCCCATGGGCGGCATAAAAACTCTGACACCAGAACCGATAAAGAAGAAGAAAGAAGAAGATTTTAAAAAATGTGGAAAAGTTGGAACTTTGACCCCTAATATCTCAGTAACTAGAAGGTTCCCAGGTACAGTCTAGAACAAAAAAAAAAGATCGCAATGACGGGGAGAACCAGTGGCTTACGGCTTCGTTAAGGGTACTTTTACACCCGTTATATCCATCACAACCAAAACTAAAAGATGTTACAGTTTCAGTTATCGCTACAAATAAAACAGATAGGAAACCTTTTCTTGGATTAGTGATCTGACGGAGGCTTCACACTCATGAAATCCATAAAATCCAAAATACTATTTTCTCCGAACTTCAAAAAGGGTGGTAAAAATGTGCAATATTCACCAAGTAGATAACCAGGTTTGACCAAATATATACAGAGTTAGGAATTTCTTTTTAGAATTAGTATTTTTATGACATTTCACAAAAAACGACTCAAATTGAAAAAAAAAACAGTATGGTTTACTGTGTGGCCATTAGGCAACCAGGATCTGGTCAAAGTAATGAGTTAGGAACATCTTTTGTGAATATAAAAAAACGAGCAATGAGTAAACTACATTTTATTTTACTTTAATCATGGGTTTTTTTAATACAGGTTTTTCCCCCACCGCTAAGCATAATCCCTAACTAACACAAGAACTACAAAATTGCAGGAAAGTTCCATACCTTCTATAAACTTCTTCCGTCTCTTCCGAGTGATGAGGCTGGTTAAGTTGCTCTCCAGAGGCGAAGGCATCCGGACATTGCTCTGGACTTTCATCAAATCCTTCCAAGCGCTGCCATATGTCGCTCTGCTGATCCTTATGCTGTTCTTCATTTATGCTGTTGTTGGGATGCAGGTACGGTTTCAAAACCATCAACTCCAGAACTATTTACTTCAATTATAAAGAAATACAATTATACTTTATTACACTTTGCCTAACTAGGTGATATATTGATATTGTTAATGTTCATCTTATGATTGTAGGTGTTCGGAAAAATAGCGATAGATGATGACACACCGATCACAAGGAACAATCACTTCCAGACTTTTCCACAAGCGCTACTTGTATTGTTTCGGTCTGCTACTGGTATGTAATATTTGAATTAATTTTTTGTTTCCGTCTCTACGAAATTTTTATCAATAAATTCTCAAAATCATTGAGTATGTTTAACAGGTGTTTAAAAAAAATTATGTTCTAGGTGAGGCATGGCAAGATATTATGATGGGTGTCTCCCCAGAGCCTGAAGTGAAGTGTGACAGGAACTACCATGAGGAAGGTGATGTGGAGATAGACGACAGTGGTGGCACATGTGGCAGCGTGCTCGCCTTTCCATATTTCATTAGTTTCTACGTTCTCTGTTCCTTTTTGGTAAGTTATTTTAAATGCTAACGCAATCTGCAGACATACCTTAAGGTGAAAGCGCTAGGGTAGCCCGCGAAATTATTTTTTTCTCACTTTTTTTTTGCAATTTGCAGGTCAGTGTCAAGTTGTATAAAATATGATTTGCGATTGTAACAAATATGGTTTTACTGAGTTTTAATCATTAAAATTAAACCCACTACTTCATTTAATCCCATTGAGAGACTCATTCATGAAATAGAAACGTAAGATAATTTGAATTTCGCGGGCTACCTTGGCTTTCTTCTTTCCCTTTAACCAACATCATTATCTTTTATCTCTTATCCCATGTTACTTGGGGTCAACGCAACACGTTTTCTTCTTCCACTTACCCACAATGTGTACAATATGGTTTTCTTTCCAGATCATCAATTTGTTTGTGGCTGTCATTATGGATAATTTCGACTATTTAACTAGAGACTGGTCAATATTGGGACCACACCACTTAGATGAATTTATAAGGTACGGGAATGTTTCTAACATTTACCTTAAGTTTATCATCAAATCTTGTGATTAAACTGACTCAATATTTTCAGATTATGGAGTGAATATGACCCTGATGCAAAGGGTAGAATAAAACATTTAGATGTAGTTACTTTATTAAGAAAAATAAGCCCACCTTTAGGTAAGGTATTCCTTCTATATGTTCTCTTTTTCACATGGATGACTTATTGATGTTTTTCCTTGAAACTGACCTTTTTGCGGTTTTCACATGAAGTTTATTCTGTCCAGGTTTCGGTAAGTTATGTCCGCACCGCGTGGCGTGTAAGCGCCTAGTTTCCATGAACATGCCGCTCAACTCCGACGGTACTGTTCTCTTCAACGCCACGCTGTTTGCCGTCGTCAGAACCTCGCTTAAAATTAAAACAGAAGGTAAGTACAATGCCATATGGTATTGCTTAAACACGTATTTAGGGATATTCGATTCATCGTCCCCTTGTCCTTATACCAATTCTGTGGGGCTAAAACATGTCTTGTTCTGTTTAACATGTTTCTCAGCCGGTATCACAATATTCACTTCTTTTATATCCATCTTTGTATACGATTATCATAAAAAGCCGCCAGGTTTAGGCTACGTATTGTTACTTTATAATGTGCATTTGTTGTATTTGTGCAGGATAAACACTTTTTCTTTCTTTCTTCTATCAAGACTGCTAAAGACAATACAGTAATATACACCAAAAGGCTTATAAATGCTCTGCTAACTAATTCTCACCCCACAGGTAACATAGACGACTGTAACACACAACTAAGGGCGGTCATCAAAAAGATCTGGAAAAGAACATCTCCAAAACTATTAGATCAGGTAGTTCCACCTCCGGGGGATCCGAATGAAATCACCGTCGGCAAGTTTTACGCCACCTTCCTTATCCAGGATTACTTTAGAAGGTCAGTCAATGATTATATAGATGAAGATGACATAGCAAGTTTCTGTAGTGCTGTTCTGTATAAATCTCACGGTGAAGACTTAGATGAAGTGAGATTTTTGCAGAATAGACCCGCTGATTTGATATTTTTATACGCTTTGAATTTTATGGTGCATGATGTTTTCACGAAAACAATAAGTTTAATATATTTAATAACACAGTGAAAGTGAAGAGAAAGTATTATTTAAACGCATAATGGCTGTGCGATATGATCATGCACCATGGAATAATTGTTTTAATTTAGTTTCTTATTATGAAATCGGTGAAATTCTAAATCGGTTCTATATCTGAGTATACGACAAGAACGCTTTTGAAGCCGCGATCAACGACAGCGCATCATCAATAAGAAAAAAAGATTTTTATCTAGTATTTGAAAACAACAAAATAGTGTTAAATATACAGCCGATTTAACCGATGAAAATTAGAATATATTCAAAATTATCTCACAAAATTATTTGATTACTTCCGTTTTAAGTCCTTTGTCGACTCCCAAATCTGGTTTACAATTGGCGTTTAGAGTTTTAGGCAAAAAAACATGGAAATCGAGAACACAATCAAAAACCATTCGTGTGTTAATTGAAAAAATAATAATATATCTTTAACCACGTTTGGTATTGGTCAGATTTATTTCGTTTGAATTTATTTCGTGTTTTAATTTTCTTTCGTTCCATTTCATTTCGGTTAACACTGACAAATACATTTTTGTTTCATAGGAATCACGCGTGAGTAACAACAGATACGTATGTGTAGGAAAGAATGTTCCCTTTTTTAGTGTTTTTTATTATACAAATGCTGACATGACCCTTTGCGACATAGAGCTAATAAACTATAGAGGTCAAAGCGTAAACCCCTGAAGAAACTTTGGAATTTAATTCAAACATACCGTTTTACCCTGCATGTCCCTATGACGCTCCTACAACGTACCATAATCTTTCGTTTAGCTTTATACAAGCTGTTTTGTATACATATTTACGAATTGATGCTATCCAAAAGCATGCAGATGTTTTCAACAACCCAACTACCATGTTTTTATTTTGTCCAATATTTTACGTTCCCCGTTGTTATATGTTGTGTTTTTGTGATATTTATGTTATAAATATAATTTTAGTATTAATTCATGAAATTGAAAAATGATTATTGTTTGAAAGATTTTTCATCTTCGCGTTTAGAATTTCTTATCATAGGCTATTGCTATCTGAATTTTCTCTTTTGGGATTATTTAGGCTACAGATTTTTAAGAACATACTCGTAGTAGATAACATCATTGTCAACTTTTTTATAATAGAACTTTTCAATTCTTAGAAAAATCTTTTCGATATCACTTCAACGCTTAGCATAGTTGCACACTGAAAAGGAATAAATTATGTAAGTACTTCAGAATTTATCTCTATGCTACAAATGATTCTAAATCTAATAATGTAAATCATAAGGTTCAAAAAGCGAAAGGAGCAAGAAATGAGGCAGAGTGACGAGCAAAACCACCAGATGACACTGCAGGCTGGGTTGAGGACACTACATGAAGCGGGTCCTGAACTGAAGAGAGCAATATCCGGGAACTTGGATGATATTTCTGCTGAATGTGATGTGCCAATGCATAGGGTACGTATTAGAAATATTTGATTGGGAGATAGACCTGATGATATTGTTGAAGACACAAAATAAAAATTGAAAAAAGAAACAAAATAAAATCAGTAATTTCTTCTGTTACAGAGAAACCACTCCTTATTTGGCGGTGTCTGGTCAAGCATACGAAGGCACGGTACCAATAGACACTTCCACAGACATCGGAAACATGGAGAACCACCAACAGGTAAAGATTAAATTTCATGACTCCATACTTAACAACATCATATTAATATCAGATTTAATTCATTACTAATATTCCACTGATCATTTTTCACACAATATCTTGCTTGAGAATTACTGTGGTCGAGACACTATCTATGTAAAGAGTTGTTTGGCTCTTGACGCTAGCACTAAATTCCGAAAAAAACTCAAATGGTAATATCTCTTAAAGTAAAGTCCAAGGTTTTAGTACTCACGTCTACATTGGGCATACACAGACTGATATAGCACCTCTAGGGGTACTAGACGGAGATGTGTAACTCCCATATCCTCTCAAACTATACATAGACAGTGATATGGCTACTTTCATAGAGAATGAGAGTGGAATCAAAATGAATGAGTTTACCAGTGAACTGTCTTCTCTATGCAGATGAACAAATAAAACATTCATCGTCAGCGGAAGAACTACTAACAAATCATGGTAAATATGCTGAACAAGGCATTGAAGATGAATGGAATGAAACTTCATGTGGGGTATATGAATGTGATGGTTGTTGAAAAGGGAAAGGGGTGTGCATGTGATGTACGAACAGGGCTTGGGTTCGATTCCCAAGTTACGAAGAGATTTTGGAATTTCTGATATTTTCTGAGAGGGAAAAATCAAGTAACCCCCAGTGTGGTATCACCAATCAAAGACAGTGTGGAAAGAAATCATGCGCTCCAAAAGGTACTGCCCAAAGAATATCACCATCATTACATCGGCTCAATATCCACTGCTGAAAAGATAACTAACATAACTAACAAAATGCTACCCTTATCGTTGATGTCCTATTCATGTATGCAAAAGAGTATGTAAGATCATTGCACGTGGTGTTCTGTAGTTGCTGCCTAGTCCCAAGAGAAATAGGTTTGAGGATATTCGAAACATTTTAGATGGCGTTGGCGGCGTTGGGGCTCCTGATGGCGTAGGAAATCATTTGAGTTCAATGATGCAAAGGGAATACGGAGTGGGACCATTACCTCTTACACCTAATCTGTAAGTTGCTCAAAGTTTATAACTGCGGTCCACTGATGACGGCTACAGCATAGCTACAGGAAAATAATATCTATATAAGTGTCATAAAGTTGCTTAGAAAAAGTACTGAGTTTAAATAATACATAAATAATTTCAGAGCAAATGGACAACCAAAGGAACAAATTCCACTTAGACCTCTAATATTAAATGGAGAATCGGAGAAAATATACCAGGTGCTCGAGTAAGTACAACTTTATTACTTAACAACTAATGAATTCATAATATTACATCAATCATTTCAATAAATCCGTTTAATATTCTAATACATATCAGAGTCTAAATAAGAAATGCTTATATTACAGAAGAACCACAAATGACCTAAAGAACACTATTTACCAAGGTAGTCAAACGTGTGGTTTTGTAGTTGATTTTCTAAAGTTAAAGTTTGCATCACCCGCACTCTTGCTCAAATAACCTTTCTAACGCTTCCATCTTCTTTCACTGCTTCTGTGTGGATAACGGTACGTACTAACAGCAATCAAAAGTCCAACTACCCGGAGATGCTCGGGCAGATCGGACTCGCTTACGGCTGCATCAACTATCTGACGACGCCGAGCGAGAGCTTGACCGCATCGAAGCCAACACCGTCGCCAGTGTCGAGGCAGAAAGTTCACCCGGAGGACTCAACGTCTTCAAGGGAGAAACTATCGATACCGAGGAAGGCGTCGATGGAGGATAAGACACCGTCCCCGAATACGTTCGAGCAGATACAGCCGAAGATATCGCCGCTGTTAGCGAGCGAGTGTACGCCGACGACGGAGTCGCGAACGATGACATTGTACGGGTACAACGCGGCGGCGAAGCTGCCGTTCGCGTTCTCGCACGCGAAGGAGCGGGTGTGCCGCGGCGGGGAGCGGCGCAGCCTGCGAACGATCAAGCCGGTGCTGTGCGGAGCAGGTCGGATGGTGCGCAGCGCCTCGTCGGGGGCGGCCTCGCATGCGCCGCCCACTCGGCTTGTAGATCGCCCGCACTCGCCAGGTCCGCACGCCACAGGAAGCTTCCTTCCGATAATTTTGTCCCTCCCCTTAAGAAAACTATTTTGATATCTGATTTTTAATCATAGTTTAAACTTTTGATATTTTGGTTCTAAATATTTTTGTTAGACTCTAGTCTGATGGTAAATTATTATATTTTTAGCAGTATTCATGAAATACCAGTAGTTAAAATCTCAAAACTTCTTTTACATGGAGGAAGCTTTCTACAATGTAGAATAATGAACGCTCATCAATAAAACTTCAAAGCTTACAGGAGTACATTGCAGGCAAACGGAAACCTGACGGTATAAACTAAGACTTTAACACACACACACACACTTTGCTTCAGCAAATTTCATGTTTTGCAACTTCACACAAATAATATAACTATACACAAATCTTGCACTGAAAATAATACTTACCTACTAATGAAGTAAAATGATAACTTAATTTCTGATTAATAATTTTATTGACACAGGTTATAAAGGTATCATCACCGTAACTAGCATGTAAACTAACATTGAAGGGCTAAAATAGTGCATTCTTAGAATGATTGAGGTTATAGAAAAGCTTTTAGAGGATTTTGAGAAAAAGTTTTTGTTTTGTATGGTTTGCACGAAAATTTCAATAATCATAAAAATTCACGAGGACGCTATTGATTTAGAATTAATGTATAGAGAAATGATTGAGATTCATCGCTTTAAGAATCATTATAGGCTAGCTTATAAGCTTTTGAGAAATTAGAAAATTAATAGTTTAGAACATAGATTTTTCAAAAAACCATTAAATTGAGTGTATGATTTATTTTGTAATAATTCGATTTTTCACTGAAATTAGAAGAGTTGCAAATTAAAATGATTCTTAACGGTACTTGTATGAAAAATCATATCGTCTATATAAACGCGGTGTTTTACACCTAACATTGCAGGAGGAGATAGTTTTGGGCGTGGGGTGGTGTCGCTTCCGGGCAGCCCAAGGGGGAACAACCCCTCGGCGCCTGTCGTCGTGGGATCCGCAGAGAGCCTGGTTACAAGAGTAAGTACCATTATACAATTGATAACCTTGATCTTCTTTGTTTTTTCTTCTTCTTGTGCTTCTTCTTCTTCATCTTGATCTTTATCTATGATGATGTTGATCTGTCCTTTAGCAGAGTCAACTTAAAAATCAAATCAAAATCTTGCTATCCGACTTATAATACATCTCGAAATTGTTTTTTTTTTTAGGTGCTAACTGAGCAGGGTCTAGGCGATTACTGTGACCCTGAGTTCGTGCGGAACACCTCTCGGGAAATGCAAGAGGCCCTAGAAATGACGCAGGAGCAAATGGATCGGTAAATTATTGACATATGTACATAAACTCACGCCTTTTTCCCATGGGTAGGGTAGGCAAAAACCACAGAACGCCACCTGTTGACGTTATGATAAAACAAAGTTAACACAATTACTTTTAATGTGTATTTTTTTCAACTCTGATAATCTCCCATTACAGAGCCGCACATCAGCTGATGGTCAACGAGAAGAACATAAAACAAGCTCAAAACCAACAACCCCAAGTTGTAAGTATCAGCATTTCTCACACAGAATGCTTTACTAACTGCCCACTAATTCACTTTTCAGCTGACAACTTGCTATCATATTTTATAACGAATGTATAGGGTAACATTTGGGTTGTAGGGCGACATCCTTGCCCGACAGTACCACCCGTTCCACCAGCCAGCGACTATGCCGCCGCCGGTGTTGAAGCGGTTATAGCACCCGCCTACAGCGAGCCTGCGCGTGACAGCGCGGACGCACAGAGCGCGCGCGACGCCCGACGTCACACGCATCATAGAAAAAAAAGAAAACGCAAGCCAATACTGGTTTAGCACAATTTTACTATATAGAAATAGATATTGGTTCATTTATATAGTTTGAAAATTTCATTCTATCGTGAAATAATTCAGTCTATCTAAGTATGATAAGATTGACTTATTTGACGTTTCACGATATATCTATGCTCAAATTCTTCGTTTGTTTCTCAATTTTTCAAACAGGCGGAACAAAATTAGGGTACGTGAGTACTTTTTTAAATTCTATACTGTGGTTATCACAGGTAAAGTGAGATTATAGTTGTTTAGGTATAGCATAATTTTAGGGCCAAAGACACTTGTGGAAAATATTTGTACCTACTCCAAAAGTGTTGGGTACCCTTTATGTCGATATTTAAGAGCAATGGCCCGTTCAAATTCTTCAATTTAGAAAAAGTAATTTTTTGAACTATGAGAGAGAAAAAGCTCTCGTCAACTAAAATAGATAGAAATAATTGTAATTCAAACTGTATAATTTTATCCTTTTTAGATATTAAAATTTATATTTTGCAAATAGCGTATTATTGTATTGTGCAAGTTTTAATAAAAGTTGTTTAAAATTTTAAATATTGTAACTTTAATAAAAAGATAATTTAATATTGCCGTTTTCATAAAACTTGCATGAGGCAAAAGCTTTTTAATTTGAAAGATTAAAAATTATATTTCATAAATGCGAACGATTCTTCCTCTAGTTTAAATATTTGTTTAAATAACGAAGCTTTCAAAACTATTGAACGCTAGAAACATTTGTGGTGAAATATAAAATTTGATGTGATTTTATATTTAAAAAAATCGCTTTAATTGTTACGATTCAGTATTAAGTGGGAAGCTAAATGACTTGTTTAGCGAAATTCGAGGAACCTAAATTCTGTAGATGTTATTTTGTTTGTTATTTTTTAGCACCAGATCCAAGACAATACCGTATTCGAAGACTTTGACGTATAATTATTAAACTAGCCCTCGGCGAGGGGATCCAATTTTCTGTAGGTAGTTTACACCCTAAAGTTGAATTCATAAAAATGTATGGCCCTCGATTTGTAACAGGGCCGAATACAGGTGTGATACCTAATGTAATTTTTATAAGTTCAGCTTTATTGAATAGCTTCGACCACTTTTAGAATAGACACTAATCAATTGTAGCGTAAACTCGAAGCTCCTTCGACGCCTACGATGAAACTAAAGATGAGAGTCTGATTTTCATCTTTTCACTAACTTTTACAATATAAAGGTAAGCACTCTTTTGAATTTTTAATAGATTTTATAGGTGGATCGATTTATATACGATTTTTCCATCCATGTCCTTCTCGGGTTGTTAGTTTTAGTCGATTTTATTTCTATCTACTAAACTCCGACGTATGAGCTTAGTATGGGAACATAGTTTGTCCTTTGCTACATTAGATGAAGAGATAAATAATTTTGGGCAATAATTTTCATAACTAACATCCTCGCTTTTTCTAAAGCTGCGGGTACTTGTGATAATGTCGCGGAGTGTTTATTTAAAAGTGTAGCACCCAAACTTCGTTACAGTTCTACCGACTATATTTGTTTACGAAAATACTAGGTAGTTATTTTTCATAATTGCGAAAATATTGGTAACTGCGAAAATATTCGAAACTGCGAAAAAAATCACGAGATGATAATGTCATCCCATTTTTAAAGACAATGATTTTCAGGCAGCAATTGAATGTCTAATAACTAATAATTTTTCTACCATAACTCTTTTGGTGATGATAACTATAATGATAGGTAACAAAACACTTCAAAAGTCAATAGAACTGTAACTAATCATGGTATCATTAATTTCATATAAAAGACAGATAAAGAGTAATTTTTGCGAAGAGGCATTTACTAATATTGATTGTCTCGACTTCTTGAATAGTTAGGCAGCGGAGTTAAGTAATCATTAACTATTTAGTTTTTAAATCTAGTTAAATTGAAAGAAATTTGCAATATCTTGAAATGTTTTTGGTTGATAGTTTTCATGAATTCTATAAAATACGGCATGTAATTTGGGCTTCTAAAAAAAGTTGAAATACCTCTGTTACTTTACACCGTACCTATATTGTACAAAAACATGCTGCATGCAGTAGGTTTTGGTTTACCTAAAAATGTAGATTAGTCATGCGACTTTAACTTTAAAAAAGGAGGTTAATAAACTTAAGCAAACAAGGATTTTTTCAATCACACGTTACAAACTCAATTAGCCTTATACGCCAGATAAAAAAAATCTCAATAGTGATGTTACCTACCAAAAAAAACATATTAAGGTGTTGCAAGTTTTAGAAATCTTAGCTCTTTAAGATAAATTCCCTAGTAAGTGCCCTTTTAAACTTTATGAAGCGACGTAGTGTAGATATTATCGTCAGCATCTCCACGTACCGACAAAACACTCCACATTCCTCTAGAATTAAGGTCAAGCTTACCGACAATGTTTTATTCTGTTGAAAACTCTTCGCTGGATAAAGACGAATTCGAATCTTAGAGTCGCGTATTTACGAATGACAGATGCTGCAGTAGCAGCGTTGCTATTTCCTATCTCAAATACTGTGAGGATTTTCATTATTAACAGTTCCTCAATTGCAGACATAGTTTTGTCTACAGTGGTCTATTTACAAACGCTGTTTAAAGTTATGTATCTAATAATTAACATCTGTTTAACCAAACATTTTGGGACATAAACGTCTCCTTAATAATTATCATGTCCTGCGTGTCCTGTTGTTTGTTCATTACAGGAACTGATGGACGCTACTGAAGGCGTCAAACTCGTGGTTAAGTTCTGGGACACAATTTTGATTGCCATCGACACGCTAAGAAGACGAACGTCTAACTTTAGGCAGCGTTTATGAATAAACTTCATACTGTGTAATTCTTTGATATTCTTCTTGTCATTGCAATTTTGGGACTCGGCAGTAGTGTAACTGTCCTGATGGTGTGTGTTGTGTTGCAGCATTATGTCGTTTAATCAATACGCGTCATGATAACCTAACTACTTCACGTTTAGGCTACAACAGCAAAGATTAGGTGAGATCAATAACGCACAAATGTTTATATGATATGATATTCTATGATGTTCGTGAAATATTCTAAATGTATATAATTATTGTATGTAACTATTATCTTCATTTTGTAGCGACAAATTATGCAATATTACCAAAGATAGTTACCCGTTAAGATAGGAACAGTAGATAATAATTACAATACTACGCAATATTGCCAGACACTGCTATATTGCCTAAAATTCTAAATAGAGTACCTAACATCTATAAATTGATTGCAAAGCAAATGTTACAGCTTAAGTAATCAAGTGGATACGCTTAATAATATTGTACCTATAGATATAGGTATATTTTAAGTGAATGCTTTTCTTCTCTTTGTTGTTAAGGTGAAAGCGCTGGGTAGCCCGCAAAATTCAAATTTTCTTACGTTTATAGCAATTTGCAGGCCAGTGTCAAGGTTTATGTTGCTTAAAATATGATTCCGCAACCTTAACTAATACTGCTTAACTGAGTTATAAACATTAAAATCATCAAAACAACCGTCAAAGTATATTTAACCCCATTGAATGTTTTTTTTTTCATGAATTAGTCATTCAACGGGATTAAATGAACATAGAGGGTTGTTTTGATGATATAATGATTAAAATTCTGTAAATACATACGTATTACGGCCGCGAATCATATTTTGTTTAATGTAGTCTGACACTGACAGGCAAATTGGAAAAGAACGTAAGAAAATTTGAATTTCGCGGGTACCCTGGCGCTTCCATCTTAGAGTAGCCTAATCTATGCTTCCCCTAAACATTTAGGTGCCAACTTGTTTTAGTCGTTAACGTTGTCTTGTTATAAACTTTCAAAGTTGCCTTTATATTTTCTGCCATTTTTATATACTTGTTTGGAAGTCCTATCCTATTGTCTTTTCTGTTTAGTGTATGTAAGAGTTTATTAAAGAAATTTTAAAGATTTTATTGAGCATTAAGAGTAGCCCCATGGAATATATAATACATTTTATATATAATGTGCTGCGCTGCTATTAATTTTTAGCAGTTGCATTTAAAATACTGATTTCCGAAACAGGAGGAGGTACACCAAAATTTACTAAATTATAAATCTCCAAAATGAGAGAAGATAACTATCAAAAATTTTTAAATATTCATTCGTTAGTAACTTCATCTGTAAATAATGTACAAAATTAAAGAATCTGTACTCGAAGAAGCGTGATTTTAAGTACATTTTTTATATTCCTAGCGTATTAACCGCTAGCAGTAATGAGAATTTCGATTGTAAATAGTTATGTAAATAAAAAATGTAAAAGATATATATTCCGTCAATCATATTAAAAATTGAAACATTATTAATTACCTATATTTATTGTTTAAAAAGAACATTGTAAATTGTTTTCATATAAATAAAAAATGTCGGAAACGCATTGGAATTTTATTTTTCTTACAGTTCTGTTTTTTACCGCCACAGAAGATAGCACTCACTTTTCGATTGCTCATCGAAAAATTAATGCTTTCTTCAATAACTAAGAATACAGCACATCCATCAGCCTGGGTTTCTTCACAAACTCTACTAAACGTTTGTGATAAATAAACAAATAATGACATCACGCCTGTAATCCCTGAACGGTTAGACAGAGGTGTTCTTAATAATACACCCACATTTCACCAGTTATGTTAAAGGCTCATATAATAGGAGGCGAGCCTATTAACATCAACCGGGCACAAATCCAGACTCCGTGTACTAGAAATCTCTGCTACTGAGAAATTCCTGATGGAAAAACCCAATTGCAGTTTGCCCGCCCCGGGAATCGAAACCAGGACGCTCAGCAGTCGCGTTCGCGACCACTCGACCAATGAAGGAAAACCAGACTGTTATTGCTGATCTTTACAAATCATCAATACTAAAAAAATATAACATACTTTGAGAAATTTTCATGATCTGAAATCCGAAGATACTCAACCCTTTGATTGCATTTGTTGGGAGTACCACAGGGTAACATCATTGGTCCACCTCAGTTGACATTCTTTGTGAGAATTTACTGGAACAGAATGCGATTCATAAAGTAGACACAAGTAGAAATATTCTTTTAAAAATTATAATGTAGTGGAACATGGAAAACAGAATACTAGAAACCAATATTTTTTTAAATGACATAATAGATTTTTCCTGTAAATAAAATATTCTCAATCAACAATTTTGTAAATTGTAAAGCTTAAGAAAATGATGATGATGAATATTTGATGAAAAGGTTGTAAGAGAGAGAGAAATAAAAACAAATATATTATAGACAAGACAATTTACAATTTATTTTTCAATCAAAGTCCCTCTAACTCTCTTCTCCGTAGTTTGCACAGGGGTCTCCGCTTGTCTCTTATTCATTCCTTTCCTCTCCAACTGCTTCTCAATAATCCTTGCATTATTCGCATAACTGTCTGCCACCTCCCTCGCCTCAATCTCATCTTCTTCCTCATCAATCGTAGATACGGTAACAGAACTGAACTTGCCCATGTTTTTCGTGTGTTTTGTTACCATGATCTTCTTGGGTTGTGTTAAGGCCACCTGTTTATAGATGTCTGTGACTCCTCCTTCACCCGCTGTCTGTACTAATGCTTCTTTCATGATGAAAACTATGTTGTTGTCTTGGTCATGTTTGTAATAGATTGGTATTGCACATTTCTTGCACTTTAATCTGTACTGTCGCTCGATACCTTTCTCCCTTTTCAAATACACTGTCTCGTCGGGGTCTGACGTGATTTTGTGAGCGTGTTTGGAACCGTCGATAACTCGTGCGCCGTCGGTCGGTCGAAGTGGCAAACGATCTATTGTACAGTCCAGGATAAGAGACATCTGGCCGCAAAGGCAGTAGTAGATGTGTAACGGCTTCGTCTCATTGTATTCTTCTTGGTCTTTTGTGTCTGAGCAGACGATACTTCTTGAAACTACTTTTGGCATTTTGTGTTTGGGAGATCTTTAGAACACGAATTGATTCGACCTTCTCTTGTTAGTTTGATATATCAACAGTACCTGCCACAGTAAATATTTATACCCAGGTAGTGTTTTAATGCATCAATCTATTGTTATATCAAAAATATTAAAATTTCAGTGAATGAATCACAGTGCTCGGGCAATATTTGGCAATAAGTCAAAAGTCAATGTCTTTTTTCCGTGACATGTCGCATAGACAATTCAATATAAGTTTTTTTAAAGAGGTAAGAGGCTATTAGCTCGGTTTCCACTGTGTGGCACCGGCACTTCACTTTTCACCTGTAAAATAATATTATACAGTTCAAATTCGAGCATTATAGTGCGCAACCTGTAACGGTAAAAATTGTAAGAATCATTTTTTTCTGGACCAACTGTCACTATTTCATGGCGTGAGTAGCTCGTGGCTAAAATATGCAGTCGCTCGGGTCAATCTTCAGGTTTAGCCACGACTACCTAGCTTGGTCCGTAGATGGGTGACCACCCATTGTGTCCCAAGTTTCTTCCATGCTTCAGAAAGCACGTTAAGCCGTTGGTCCCGACTATCAATTTTATATTTTTGACAGTCGTTATAGGTAGTCAGTGGGGCCAAAGTCTGACAATCGGTCTTACCAAGGTGTATCGTATTCGGTATAACCTAGTACTAACTGGGTTTGGAGGTCAGATAAGCAGTCACTCCATGTATAATACTAGTATTCAGCTGTATCCGGTTAGACTAGAAGCCGACCGGAAAAAGGCTAGGCAGATGATGTTTTTGATGATGACTAGTTTCTGAACAAAATCGAACCCTTGATCGTTTCATTACAGGCAAAATACTCCTTCACCTTGTGCGCCCATTCGTAACGTAATGGTCGGAATCGAAATCAAATCAACATAGGATTATTTTTCTATTTATGATTTCAACAATAAAACGAAAATCGAAAAGAACTTAAAGATGAAATAGGATTAAACGTAGTGCAATGTTTTATGTTTTCCAAAAATCAATACAATCTTTAAAGTGCTTTATGGTTTATGAATACGTTCGTTAAGTTGGTAAAACGTGCTGTCAACTTCACGCTACTGCGATTGTCTTTTATTCCACAGAATTGTGTTTCATTGCACATGTTCATCGATTTCTGTTGAATTTAGGGAAAGTATTGCGAATTGAACGGCGAAATGGGTGCTATATCTAGCAGATACCGTGTTTACAACTCAGGACTCACAAACATCGACGTAAAACCTGAAGAAAGTGACATCCAACGTGATAATCCCGGAACGTTAGATGAGATTCATAAAAAGACCAAAGGTATTTTTTCCACGCGTTTTAACTGTTTTAGCGATTATCTGAAGTGATTAAAATGTTAATTAGGTTTGTAAAAACATTATGAGGTAACGCGTTCAGTCAGAAATCGGCGGCAAACTTGGTTTTGTACCGACATAAAAGTTGGGTTATCTTGTGATGTAATAATAGATAATTTACTAGAATACTAGCGATGTATGCGTCTAGAAACCTTCATAGTTGTGTGCCGTGCACTAAAACGGTTTTAAATTGAGTGTATTCATACAGATTGGCACAAAACTACTTTGAAGCACCTAAAGGCTGACAGGACAGGGTACCTCTACTATATTTGTATTCTGATAACAATGTTATCAACCTCTGTCGCTTAACCGTTCCCGATTTCGTATTTCGATTATTCCGAGGTCGTAAATGGGAGCAAGAATACAAAGTGGAATGCAGTAATTATCCTCAAGGTGTAATTAAATTTCTTGAGAAATATTTAGTAATTATGATACAGCACATTCCATCAATAATATTCCCACTGCTGGCACACACGCAGGCTACTCTATGAGAAGGAATGGACCACAATTCACTGCCTCCAACCCAGTGTGGGATGGTGACTGTCACCCTAGCCACAATGCAATTTTTTTAACAATGTTTGGTATGCTGGAATGTGGATCCGCAAACTAAAATAAAGTTATCTGAAAAACAAAAAACCAGTCATTTTGTTGTGGATTCACACTTCACCAGTATGACAGGATTTCACGGATGATACCAAAGGATAATTGTGGCCTGTTGCTTATTTATTTATTTTAATTAAAAATCAAAGTAGTTAGACTTCCATGAGCTGGTTTTAAACCTTGTACTGTATAGCATAGGCTCCCAACAGGGTTGTGACCGCCCCCTAGTGGGCGCTGGAGCTTTTCATGGGGCCGGTAGCGGTCCAAAGGCAAATCTTCCCATTTGCCTTTGGACCCGCTACCGGCTCCGTTACGAAATACCTCTATTTTCATGAAAAAAACATTTTATCTAGCAGTCTAAAATGTTTATTTAACTATTTTATAAAAGGGGGCGATGGTTTTTTTGTAAAGGATTGGTAGTCCAAAAAACTTGGGAACCTATGCTGTATGTGTATAGTGTAGATATATCCATCAGCCAAGTTCAATTGCCAAGTGGTCACTTATAGGCATAGGCAAGCATTTAATATTATCAAGCTCATCAATTGCTCTCCTTATAAATTATGGCCAAATGCAGGTCTACAATAAAATAAAACTTGTTTATTTCTTCTTGATACTCATGATTTTTCTCATTTGTAAGAGTATGAGGAAACCAAAGAAACAATATTTATGTACAAATGATATGGCTGGAAAGGGCGTTTACCTTTGGCTGGAATATGGATCTGTGCAATACCGTTATACTGGAATGCTGATCCATGGCAAAATCAGATCACTCGGTTTTTTTTTTAGACAACTGAAGTTTATTTCGCGGATCCACATTAGCATACCAAAGGTTAATACTGAGATGACCAGTAGAGAAGTATGAAAGAACATACAATACATGCTGCTCAACCCGAAATCAATTATTGGTCTAGATGTTATAATATGACAATGATGACGTTTTTTAAAAAATAAACACTAATATACACTACTTGCACGTATTCACCATGATATTGCAGTTAATAAAAATATATGTACAAGATTGACGAAGAATCCAAGATTAAATCAAAGTACAGTAATATAAAATGGCAGTAAAACTTACTTGTGATGCAAACCTTGATCAACTTCCTTGAACCGTAAACAAGTTGATATTTACATCAATCTGTGGTGTAAACAAGCACCTTGAAGTATTGTTATGAAGAACATTTTCTAATAAGAATCCTATTGTAATTTATCACGGTATTTAATTGTTTTAGTAAAAGTCACCCTTTTTCTTTTTGTCCATAGTTATGTGTATGTAGTTGCACATAAACGCTTGGTTTAGACAGCTGGTTTAAAAAACTATCCAACTTGTTGTTGAGCTAGGTTCCCCACTAACCTTCCTTACCTTCTAAAAAAAAAGCTAAGTATTATTTTTGGGTTTCAGATGTGATGCCAGTCAACTTCGAAGGAGGCAAGTTGATGGTGAATAGGGGGCTCTCCAACCATTTCCAGGTATTTATTTATTGGCCTATCTACAATTGTTACACTGTTTATCCTAATAATACAAGCAATATGATACAAGTATAGTGTACAATATGATGCGATAGACACAACATGCAAAATGCAGCATGTATTTTATTTGAAGATCCAATTATGTATAATTATTTTATTTTAATTTGTGACTCATGATGAATTTATTGTTCATGAGGAAAATACCATTTTTCTGTTTAAAAGATTTCTTTGGTCTTATCAACATCATCTATAAAGATAATATTTATGATTACATCAGTAGAAATTTATGTATACTTAGTAGTTATCATAAATCTTCTGCCCTTATCCCAATTCATTTGGGATTAGTACAGCATGTCTACTACTTCAATATTACCTATCTTAAAGAAACTAAGAACTCTGAGTTTGTTACGGCTGTTTCTTCTCAGAGTAGTCAGATACGAAACACCGGCCTCATCTAGTTTTAAAAAAGAAGACTTGTAAAAGTGTTTGTAAAAACCTATTTGCAAAATAAACATCATTTATCAATAGTTATCTCATTAGTCACCCCTTTTTTAATCACACCATCTTTGATCATCTATCATGATTTTCTTATGTTTACTTTCATCTAAATTGTTTTGTTTTATTGTTGGAATGTGTTGGAAGCGCACATTTGTATTGCCCGTGTATATGTTAACATGCAAGTAATTGTGTAGCCTCTGTTGGCGATCCAATAACTTATTAATTTCAATTATTTTGTTTCGCCCGGTCAAATGAATATTTTTTCTTTCTTTCTTTCACAGTCCATTCATACTATCTTTCATCCCTACCCTTACAGTAATCCATATTCATACTCAAAACTAGAGATGGACCGAATGCGTATTCTGCCGAATGTTGAATTCGGCCGAACATTCGGTTGAAACATGTGCCGAAGCTGAAGTTCGGCCGAATTTCGCACGCCTTTAGACGGCGACCGGTTCAATCATGTTCTTTACATAATAAGTAAGGGGTCCCTGGATGGTTTGATGGATGGATGACGAAATTTTGTTTGAGTGGCAAATTTTTATCAAAATTGGTCCAGCGTTTAGGAGCAGTTCAGTGACATACACAAATGTATAGAAGAATTATACATAATTTAGTATTTTCTTCTGATTTCTTTAACTAGCAGTGAGTTAAGTTGGCAAAATTAAAGATATAGATTACTACTCTGTCCTACATATTAGTAAAGGTTTGTTCATCCGAATTTCGGTATTACCGAATGTGAAACGAATTTCGGTTCATCTCTGCTCAAAATATACCCTCTCACTTAAATATAGCAACAGAAACATACACACAATTCAGATATTTATACCAAACTTCATTTCCAGATGTCCCACACGCTGACAATGAGCTCAGCGCAGAACGGCTACAAGCTCGGAGCGACATACATCGGCACCAAGCAGATCTCACCCACAGAGGCGTTCCCTGTCATCTTGGGAGATGTGGACCCCTCAGGAAACATCAACTTTAGTTTAATTCATCAACTCACTCCGGAGATCAGGCTGAAGGGGGCTGCTCAGGTAAAGTGAATGTTGGAGCTGAATCTGGTTAGACTGGAAGCCAACCCTTACATAGTTGGGAAAAGGCTAAGCATATAATACTCATAGAAACTACTCAAGCCTAACTCTCCTTACACTATGCACTACAATGCAAATACTGTGCACTGCCTATTGTTAACAAATAAATGAACTCGTATTGTGTGCTCGTTACCGCTTAAGAACTCAGAAATGCGTTTGAGAGTTATGATCGCAGTCATTTTTAAGAAATCTTTAAATTTCATTTAACATTGAATCCACATTGTTGCTAAAAATAACAACTGCACTGTCCCAGTTGTCACTCGTAGATCTTTGACGAGTCTTTGATCTTGACAAGAAGTCTTGTCAAGATACTGATTTGTGGAAATCAAATAGGCAGTTGCTCCATGGAAAATAATGATTCAGCTGCATCCGATTACAAGGCCGATCTCAACATAGTTGGGAAGGGCTAGGCAGTTGAGAATGAGACCTTAGAAGTTTAGAGCATTATTGACTTATAACTTTTGTTTTATTTTCTGGGAATTTTTGACGTGACAACGTCTTATAATTCGATGGAGTCGGCTGCACGCACGAAAAAACATGACTCATGCGGCGTTACCTCGCTCTGAGGCGTTCCATTTAAGGCTTGAAGTGCAAGCGAGAGCGCGGAACGAGCGACAAAGAGGCACAATCGGTGACGTTGTCACGTTCAACTATCGTCAGTAAACCGACTTTACAGACAACCGATTTTTTTCAATGTAAAACCTTCCACATTTACCTCTATGCATCACTTATAATTCAGAATATAAAAAATATACGTATTTTTTTTCAGGTGCAAGAATGCAAGCTGACAGCCACACAGGGTACCCTGGAGTACAAGGGCTCGGACTACACGCTCGCCATGGCTGTGGGTAAGCCGGACTTCAACGAGAAGTCGGCCGTCTTTGTTGGACATTACCTACAGGTAAAAAAATTAAGCTCTATGCGCTATCTAGTTACCCAATTATTACTAAGCTTGCGCCCCGCCGCAGGTACGCACGATTGTAACGCCTTCACATAATCGTCGGATAGACATCGGGATTTCGTTATTTTTGTGTAAGTTTAATAAAAATGTGTGATACTAAATTATGCTGAAAACCGCACCCAAGTTCGTTGCGTAGTTATAAGATCTTTGCGGTCCTTGGACGGACACGTGTAGTGACTTTTAATTAATTTATGTAAGCATATTATCCTGTTCGATTCTCTGGAAACGGTTTTGTCGCCATTTTTGCTACACCCATAGTAGGAGAGGAAACCAGTTATTTTTTACCTTTTACTTTGACGGACCTAGCTTTTACAAAATGAATATTTAATACTAGTACTGAAATCAATACTTTTGGTCGCGTTCGGCCTTGACTTAATTAACTATACTGCAACATACCAGGGGTGTGTGTGGGATCAAGTGTAAGATCCTATGTAAGAAATCATACAAGAGCAAAAAAAGAATGTGTGTGTGTGTGTTCTCCTATTAAAAATAAAAAAAAGATGTATGTGTAACAATAAAAGAATTTCGGGCGCCTTGGGAACGCACACTACCTTTAAAAAATACTTGCCAGATAGGACAATTCGTAGAGTCGAACTTCTAATCTTCCGGGGGTGACTAAACTAGGATTATAGAAACAATGGAAATATCTTTGTTAATACCTTATTTATTACGTCAGTAGCTTCCTTTTTACTTTAAATATTAAATTACTAATTTGAGGTTATCATTATTGTTGCATCTTTATATGAAGAAAGTAAATTAAGTTTGGGCCAGATGTCTGGCTAAAAAAATGTTAAATTAGACCTCAAGATTTCGGCGTCGAAGATGAGAGAATCCAGAATCCATGAAATGGAGAATTATAATCAGACGAAAGAAAAAGAAAAACGCCACAGCAGGGCTGTAACAAAATTTTAAAAGGTTAATACACAAGTCTATTAGAATTTCAACACGTGGGGGCATGGCGTCCCAAGAAGGAACTTACCGTTTTTCCGTTAATAAATGACTTTTCCCGTGTGCACCGATAAATCCAAAGTAGGTGAAAATCACACTAGAGCATCGTCCAATATTGAAATCCTGAAACATCAATTCGACTTAAAACACGAACCAACCTAAAATGATGACCACATATTGGTCTGGTAGAAACAAATCTTACCGAAGAAATTAAGGATCCCTCCTTCTGAACACCTCGTCCTGGGTGTTTAAGGCAGCGATTATGGCATCATTTGGCCTAAAAATATCCGTGATTATACCGGATTTGTAAAATTAAATTGGCGAGATAAATGCCTCGATGACGAAATCAGGTCGTAAAGTGAAACGTCAAAAAATGACAGTTGCCGAACTGAACCATAGCCAATAAAAGACAGTATAAAAATCGTTCCGAAATCGACTAAAATATGGAAAGCATGTAACAGTTTAAAAAACACGTTACAATACATTACTAAGCTTATTCATTAGAAATTCTCATGGGTTTTAAGGTTATTACTGCTTTAGTTTATGGGTTAATAACCCATTACACCTCAAAGAATGAGAGTGAATGTTTATTTTTAACTGATTTAAAGAAACAAGACGCTCTCATAGTCGCATTTTAATCGTAAAAACTAGGATTTACACTGATAACTTCCAATTAGTAGGACCGATATGATGGCTGGGACAGCCTGTATGCGGTGGGACACGGTGCTGCTTGGGAGACGCCTATGCAGCTGAAGCTGTGGATTGCGATAGGCTGAGTTGACTCGCGGTGTTTATATTGGAAATCCGTTTTTTTTTTTCTAAACTAAATAGGCTTGCGTTTGTCCGCAACTGGCCTGATGTTGCGCGATGACGCGGCCTAAGGTGGAGCACGCGCGCCTTTATGAAACCGATTCACTCTAACCTTGAATAGATCCTGATTATAATGATCACGGAACATGGAAGCTGGTACTGGATTCCACAGAATGACAGTTCTTTGTGTGAGAGTTCTCTGTATTACATCCTGATGTTTTGCAGTCGGTGACAAAGCGACTGGCGCTGGGCACGGAGCTCGTGTACCAGTCCGGAGCGCGAGTCATGGGCGGAGAGATTGCCATCACCTCCGCCGCGGCTAGATACACTATGGACGGTGAGATCAATTATCTTGCTAAATCTATCTCATTTAGATGATATGCAAATACTTTTTGAATAACTGTACTCTTCTGTAAAATACTTAAGTCGTGAAACGAGAGTAATGTTTAAAAAGAGATGGAACATTGCAGTTTGCATTTTTGAGATTTTTGTCCCAGTTTTGGGGACCGCCATTTTAGAGAATTTGAAGACAAAGTAAACAATGAAATATCGCAACTTGTTTGTTTAGTTACTAACTTAATGTTTTGTTGCAATTTTTAACTTGTTTCATTATAACTTTCCAGACTCTGAAGTATCTGCGACCCTGAGCACAGCTAATTTCCACTTGTGTTACTTCAAGCAGTGCAGTGAACAATTACAGGTAAATCCTATTCTTCTTTTATGTTTTTATAAATTCAAAAGTGTTTCCAAGATTATCCAAAGTCTTTTTTTTTGTGGGTGGGAAATCATCAAATGACCTCTCCCGCTCTGGGTGGAGCGAGAGGGCGTGTCAGACTCTTACTGACTAAAACCCACCCGTGTTCCTTCAGTTGCCTGTGCCAAGGTGCCAAGGGCCACGCACAGTGTGATAAGATCTCCAATAACTCCTGGAAACCAATGAGTTTGGTTTTAGAATTAATACTACACATAATAGAAAGTATCAGCAATTTTTTGATGTAGGAATGACCACCTACTACGGCGGTTTAGATGAATAAAAAAATGAAAATGAAAAATGAGAAAAAAATCATATCTCTCGACCCATTCATACTAATGCAACAGGAATTGGTAGAACGGTCGGCTATTATACCATTTTTCGATAGAATAAATAAATTCTGCAATAAGTACTGCCATTATATATATTTAACTTATGTATTGAGCATGGTGTGTTTCCGACTAAACTTAAAAAATCCGTAGTGAAGCCACTTTTTAAGAAAAATAACAAGGAAGACATGGCATGTTACAGACCAATAGCACTTATTCCTATTTTCTCTAAAATATTAGAAAAAATTATTTATAATGCATTAAATACACACTTAGAGAAGTTCAATCTACACACATCAAAAGTGTCTAGGGATCAAGCATTTTTATGCGGATTTCTTGAGATTGAGATGTGGCTTTGTAATAAATTTATGATTTTATAAATTTATATGGATCCTTTTTGGTGCATTTCATAATTTGAATCAGGAACTCTCAATCAAATTCGAGTAAAAGATGAAAATAAGCTGTCAATATTTTCCCTATAAAAACATACAACGCATTGAAGACATTATTAGTGCTACTGTTTCCCTACTACTGATTAAAACCAACGTTATTATGGAGCGGCGACGTCATTTAAGCAGGGAAGAAATGCTCAGAGCCGTGGGAATGATAGAAGCTGGTTCCCGGCAACGTACTGTAGCTTTAGCTCTGAATACAAGTCAGAGTGTTATCAGTCGACTTTGGACACGTTACCGAAGCACTGGTACCGTGGCTGAGCGCCATGGAGGACGGTATCGCTGCACCACACGGAGACAAGACCGATACATTCAAATCTTAACTCGAAGAGCTCCAACAATAACCGCCATGATGTTAGCCGTGAGGCTTCATCACTCTTCAGGGAACTTAATTAGCGACCAAACAGTCAGAAACCGCTTGCATGAAGTGAACCTTCATTCCCGAAGACCGCTACGGGTACCACCTATAGCAATGCACAATCGTAGGATTCGATATCAATGGGCTCTTGAACACAGAAATTGGGCAGAAGAACAATGGCGTTTCGTGTGCTTTTCTGATGAGTCTCGTTTTGGTATGAGACCGGATACAAGACGTATACGACACTGGAGAACCCCTGGACGCCAACAGCGATTAAAATCCTGCCAGGAAGTCCATCCTTATAGTGGTGGAACCATCATGGTATGGGCGGGTATTTGGATCGGCGGAAGAACTGAGTTGATTTGGATCAGAGGCAACCTCAACGCTCAAATTTATGCTGAGACGATTGTATCAGACGTCATCGTTCCTCTACAAGTGCAAATCGGTCCCTTATTTCAGTTAATGCATGATAATGCACGACCGCACACCGCAAGAGTTGTAAGACAGACTCTCGCCGCAGCTAACATCAATGTCCTGCCCTGGCCTGCTCAGTCGCCAGACTTGAACCCGATTGAGCATGCATGGGATATGCTACAGAGAAGAGCTCTGCCGAATATGGAGGGTATCCAGTCGCAAGAAGACCTTTTTTTGTTGTTGCAACGAACATGGGCGGCCATTCCACAGCGTGATTTGGATGAACTCATTTTGAGTATGCCAAACCGATGTTCTTGTGTTGTTAGTGGTCGCGGTAGAAACACGGATTATTAATTGTTTAAGTTACCGAATAAAATTTTAAAGAAAACTGTTATTTCAGTCTTTTTTTCGAACTTTAATGTTAGTGGTTCAAATGTCAAAAATCCCTTTATTAGGAAAATGGCAAATTTCTTTATTAATGCAAAGGTGACTTGGTTTATCGTTACTGTGACAAACGAAAACACTTTATTTGATGAATCCTTAAAGAAAATTTTAATTAATATCAATCAGGAGAAAAGTTATTGCAAAAATATATGTTGATCCCTAGATACTTTTGATGTGTGTATTTGCGAAAGAACAAAAAGGCTTTAGAAAGAATAAGACAATTAATTTAGCAATTTATGATCTTTTAAAAACAGTGTATACCAATATTGATAAACGTGTTCCTGTCTCTGCAATGTTTATGGATATGACAAAAGCTTTCGATTATGTACACCATGGAACACTTTTAAATAAATTATATAGTTATGGAATAAGGGGTAACGTCCACAAACTTCTGGAATCTTATCTAATTGAAAGATATCAGGTAGTTGAAACAAATAATATTAATATTTCAAATAATACCGAACAAAAACATAGATCCATGCCCAAAAAAGTAATACATGGAGTGCCTCAAGGTAGCGTGTTAGGTCCCCTGTTATTTTTGATCTACATAAATGATCTGCCTAAAGTTTCACAGCATCCAATGATCCTTTTCGCTGATGATAGCACAGCTATATTTACTGGTCAAAATATTAATACTTTTGAAAACGAGATAAATTCCACTCTTTGTAATATAATTAACTGGCTGACAAATAATAATTTAATCATCAATTTAGAAAAAACTAAATTAGTGAATTTTGGGCGTAATACTAAAAATAACAACATCAATATTAATCATAATGGGACGAAAATTGAACATGTCAACTGCGTTAAATTTCTAGGGCTTTCGATTGATAAGGATCTGTCTTGGCAAACGCACATAGACACAATATGCAATAAAGTTAATCAGTACTCATATGCTTTATATAAATTATCAAAAATAGTTGATCAATCAGTTCTTTTGACCGCATACCATGCTTATGTCTCGGCGACACTGAGATATGCAGTCATTTATTGGGGCAATGCAACTAACAGGGATTTAGTGTTCAAAGCGCAAAAAATATGTGTACGTGCGATGGTTGGTATCCGTGTTCCAGATTCATGTAAACCATATTTCAAACATTTAAAAATATTGACCTTCCCTGCAATTTACATTTATGAAGTAGCAGTATTCATAAAAACAAATGAAAATCTATTTTGTAAACTTAAATCGAAAAGGCATATGTTAAAAATTTCTAATGAGCCACATAAAACGGCTCTATTTAACAAAAGCTTCTTTGGCATTGCATCAAAAATATACAACAAAATACCTAATGGCATTCTAGAAACTAAGGAACTTCCAGTATTTAAAAATAAATTACGAACATTTTTAATTGATAAAGCGTACTACACGATCCAAGATTTCCTGAATTGTTGACCTTCTATTAGTTCCACTGTATTTTGACATGTATTAGTATTGACCATGTATTAGTTTCACTGTATTTGACATGCATTAGTACTGACCATGTGATAGTTTCACTGTAATTTTATATTTATAATAACTTACCATTTATAATAATTCTAAATTTTAATGCCAATACCTACCTACATAATTATTGTATGCCTATAAGGCAGGACATATTGTTACTTTAATATATTGTTAAGACCTGTAATTTACATATGCCCACAATAAAGATACTTTGACTTTGACTTTGATTAAATTATAATGATTTTTTTTTTCATTTTTCAAGAGTCGGATATTGCGAAACTTTGAAGTCTTAGCGAATCCGGAGTTTTACTCTAATCATCGGAATTGTAGACTCTATCGATTAACTCAATAAAAACACGATGACACAAAAACCGGAATCTTATCACATTGTGCCACAGTAACTCTTTCGAACAAATCCGCAACCCTGGCAGGCATCGGTCCTAATGGAGTCAGTCAGTTTGTGCTGACCAACCATCGACCCGGGCCTGGTCCTTACCGGACGGCAGATTATCCAAAGCCTGCGCTCAGCATCTCAATAAACTGAAAACTGGCTAATGACAAGTGATTATTAAAACTTTTAACTTTAATTTGCAGGTTGTAGCAGAAATGGACACCTCATTCCGAGGGATGGAATCTGTAGGCACTATTGGTTACCAGGTCAACATACCCAAAGCAGATCTAATCTTTAGAGGTAAGTTATTGTCTTTGAATTCGTAATAACTGCCTTGTTGGTTTGTGATCACAAATCCAACTGCTTCTTAGCGTGTTGATGGGCACAATGACTTGGCCCAGAACTAAGCTAAGTTTGGCCCTATCATCCAATCAATTCCTGTATTGTGCAGGCATCTGGGCATGCAGGACTAATTGTCATGTGTGCCATTTTTTGTGGAACAGCATCACAGATAAACTCCCAAGATATAATGGGGTCGGTTCAATCCGATATCCATGTAGGTAAAAATTTTATAGAATATTTCTATTATAGGAAGTTCTCAGTAGCAGCTCATATCTAGTTGATGGCCATAGGCTCGCCCTATCATCGACTCTCTAGTTAGACAGATTGTCTGATTTACGTCAAACTCAAATTTATGAGCTGATCTCATGTCATGATGAACATGCGGCAAAGATTTTTTGTTGCTTTCTCTGTTCCTATTCATTAATCAATCTTTTCATAATATTTGCAGGAATGGTAGATTCAAATTGGAACATCGGAGCAGTCCTCGAGAAGAAACTCCAGCCTCTACCATTCACATTTGCACTCTCCGGCATGGCGAACCAGGCTAAACAACAGTTCAAATTTGGATGTGGTCTCATCATCGGTTAATCACCCCAACAGCGGGGAATTGTGACGATGACTGAGTGATATCTCAAGCTAGTGATCAGTGTACGCCCATATTTATATGTGATTAGTGAATTTGAAGCTTTTCGAAGTGAATAAGTTCTGCAGTGGTTTCATGCAAAGTTAACTCATCACTCAGTGTGAATGTTAAAATAATAGTATGAAAATAGATTGAATGGAATGCTTACAGGATGTAGCATAAAATAGTAGACAAGTGTTTCGGCCACACCCTGTATATTGTACGTTTTTAAATAATAATATTTGTGTGTAGATTTCATTTAGAGATTTTATGGTCTTGGTGTTTTAAAATTGCTGGACAGTTTTTTCTATAATATATTTTAATTGGTGTTTACTAATATTTGTTAGGAACAAAATATCTAATATAGCCTAGCATAGGTCAAGTTTTCTTCCATGTAAGTCATATAACCACATTAAAAGCCTAATATTGTATTCTATGAATATGCCTTTCTTGTTAGCGGTCACAGAAATCTACTGCCTATACATGAATCTTTTGGGTTATGGCCGATGCTAACGATGCCATCTTGTTTTTTTGCATATGTTTACGAGCAGCGGGACTCGTCCTGTCATTTGACGCCAAAAGATACTTGTTGGACCCGTGTATACCTATAAATGCGTCATTTTGTCAATTTTCGGGCATTTTGTTTCATTACATATTAAATGCTGAATATTAAGTATTTATTATTATATAAATGTGCTGTTGCACCTATCTGTATTTATACTCTTACTTAGAAAATGTTACTTTGAACACTGGCTTGATTTTGTCAATGTAATTATAATTTTAGTCTAATATTGACTTGATTGGTGTTACAAATCTATATTTTGGACTTCCATGTTCAAGAAAATATTATGTTTAGAATTTGGGGACGAATTTTGAACATACTAGTTTATCATTTTTTTTAATATTTATCATTTGGTTAAGCTGTGCTAATTCCGTTATAACAAAATAAATGCTTGGTTTGCAAAGGGATTCGAAAGTTCTCGAAATATATTTAGGACTGTACTTTTGCTTATATATGCTCATAATGTTTAATGTCTCCGCAAATACAAGCTAAAGTCATTTTGATTCAACTTTTCACACATGACATGGAAGACCAAAATAAATATTAAATGAATATGATAGACAATTTCTAAATAAATAAATCACAAGATATGTGTGAATGATATGAGCCCGAACACCGTGTAGGTATATGTATTGATAATTTTTCTTTGTACGTTTTACGTATACTTATTTTTAATTGTTATTTTAACGCTATACTGTTTGCTGACCACCAGAAACGCATTTATGACATATGATATCACTCTAAGGTGTCTGAAAACATCTTGAATACCTGGATTTAAACCAGGTTCAATAATACAGTGCATTTTGCGAATTATATTTATTTGACTCGGCCTATTAAATGTATGGTGAACTGCACGTCACTGAAATTGTAACTCTTGACCTACAAGAGCCGACCTTATTGCTATAAAATTAAGGTGCTGCCAACGTCAAATTGTTATCAAAGTCGTGCTGTTGACTTTACTTATTTCATATAAGTTCGTATACAATTCTGTCACTCAGTTTTAATTTTGATAAGTATACTTTTTAAGCATTTTAATTAGATATCTTAGAGTGGTAAGCTAGTACTGGTACCCCAAACCAGTTTTTCGTCCCCTATTCATATTATCATCCCCTTCTATGCACGGGGTACCTGGCAAAAGCTCCATGTCGATTATTCGCTGCCATCGCTACGGCGTTCTAGAACGCGCATATGTGCGACAAATACGTCCTTAATTATATTTATTATAAAATAGTCTTATATTTTTAAACTCTTTCATGCTAACACTGACCAAATATTCTACTTAGTGATGATCTGAGTGATCTAAAATGTCGCGATACGCGTTTGTCGCAGATGTGCGCCTTCTCTTATGTATGAGTGTAGATAGGTTATGGCATACTGTACAATGTACATAGCGCCTGTTGTTAAAATGTTTATTTTTAATATAGTTACTTATGTTAATAAATCAATTCGCTGTTTTATTTCGACGACGGGTTTTCCTTGTTCAATCGAAACACAGGTTGCGTGATAGCACGCTTTTGTAGCACAGTACACATAACATCACGCCTGTCAGCCCTGTAAGCAGAAGAGTACCTAAGTATTAGTACACTCACAGTTCACTGCCCGACCTAGGAACCGATCGAACCCAGGACCTCGTCTCAGCAGTCGTGTTTGCTGCCACTCTACCAACGAGGCAGTCAACAACGGTTGGCAGCACAGGTACATGCCCTAAAACCGTTTCCGTCAAGTGGAAGGATACTCGCGCATCCTTTTGGCCGGGATTCACACCAAGAGCAAAAGTACGCTATGGACATGCTACGCGCCACGGGGAATCAAATATTTCATTTCATATATTTCAGTAACAATTTTTACATTGTATCGAAAATTTACACTAAAATTATAAAATTAAATTAAAAAGTTAAACATTTGCAATTGGAATATTATGTTAAAAAAAGCAAAGTAAAAAAAAACAAATTTAGATTTCACCATTACAATTAATGTCCAAAGTATGATATAATGTCAATAAGAATAGTAATGTTATAAAAAGATGTATGTCTATGTAATACTCGAGGCTGTGCGCTAAAACCCGCTGGGGTTGCTCAAGGTCGCACTGGTAGTTAACAGAGACGAAGTGCGTGTTTGTTGCAAATGATAGATTGGGATATGGTTGTTATTGCACTATTGGCAGAGGAAGAAAAAAAAGAACATGCAAATTAAGTAAATAGAAAAAAAATTGAAGTGAAACCGTACCGAAAACAGAAACCACAGTCATACTCAGTACATCATCCTGAAACCCCCCAGACAGAAATTTTTCGTCGATCATTAAAAAAAAATCGGCTGATTCTACAAAAGTGGCAATACCTACACGGTCAAAATGTATGGAACACCCGTTTTTTTTTTATAAATTGCTGATGAAAAATTTCTATGTCTGGTTTCAGAATGATGTACTGAGTTTGTGGTTGCCGTTTTCGATACAGTGTCCACTTCGTAAAATAAGTTTTTAGGCACCTATATGATAACCTATGCGCTAAAAGGGTTTGGGTAATTTTGTATGGACCAGTAGCATGATTTTTTAAATCTGCGGCCACTGATGAAAATTATTTCATTAGAAAGAACACAAGAAAACATTAATTTTCTTCTATGAACATTTTTTTCTAAAATGCGCCGGAGCCGATATATTTAAAGAAAAAAATAAAATTTAAATCATGTCATCGTTTATTATAATTGTGCCTATTTATTGAATATATTAATTTGTTCACTGCTGTTTCTGTCTATAACTCGCAATTAGTGGTTAGGAGAAGCTCGTGTCTTAATAATCCCTGAATATGCGGCAAGAAAAGCCCCGATTATGCGGCAGAGGTAGGTACGGCCTAGGTGTGGCATGGTGGGAGGGCCTCCCATATTTTTTTTTCTCGAGGTGGACATATTCCACTCGGGGAGAGTAGAGGAGTCTGTCTAACTGCACAGTTGCTTTGGGAAGCAGCGGCATCTAAGTGGGTCCGCCAAATGAGGCCCCTCACTGGCCAGGTGCACTGTGGATTAGGTGGTCTGTAATTTTCTTCTCAAAAAGTTTGTCCACCTAATCCACCATCACGATAGGATGGTATGCAGATGTCCTGCAGGGTTCTCTTGCTTCTTCAACAAGATCAGCTTTCCAGTCTTCCACCAACGTGCAAACTGACACTGCCCCAAACATGCGCTTAAGAGTCCTACTAACCGGGGCCTGAGAGCCCTTATGGCCAGAACCCATGCACGGCCTGGAATGTCATCGGTTCCTGGAGCAGTCTTTTTGGCCTGCAGCCCTTGCACCACTAGTTTGTATGCCACTAATTGCGAGTTCGTCATCTGCCTAGCCTTTTCCCAACTATGTTGCGGTCGGCTTCCAGTCTAACCGGATGCAGCTGCATACCAGTATTTTACATGGAGCGTCTGCTTATATGACCTCCATAGCCCAGTTAGTACTGCGTAATACGGTAACCCTTACAAAGACTGGTTGTCAGACTTTCGGGCCACTGACTACTTGTAACGACTGTCAAAGATCTACAAATGACAGCCGGGACCAACGGCGTAAAGTGCTTTCTGAGGCACGGAGGAAACCCAGTATGTTATGATGGTCCCCCATCCACAGACCGACCTAGGCAAGCGTGGCTTAACCTTGAAAGTCAACCTATGCGGCCTGGCTTTTAAGCCACGAGCTCCTCCTAACCATTAATTGCGAGTTATTGACAGAAATAGCAGTGAATAAATGAATATATTCAATAAATAGGCACGATTATAATAAATGACATGATTTTTTTTTCTTTTATTATCTCGGCTCCGACGCATTTTAGAAAAAAATGATCTTAGAAGAAAATGAATGTTTTATTGTGTTCTTTCTAATGAAATACTTTTCATCAGTGGCCGCAGACTTAAAAAATCATGCCACTTTTACCCAAACCCCTTATAAGCTTGCTATGTTACCTGGTTGTCCGTACAAAAACATGCTCACCACGCGGTGCCCCCGCGGCCCTGCACCGCCCGCGCCTTCAGCATCATCTTGCGCTCATTAATAATAATTTGAAATCAACTGGTGATAACATTTTCCATCACATTTGCCTGCTTTTGACTGCCGTGACGGTCAAGTGTAGGTAGATATTATTATGTAGGTACTTTATTCGTAAATGCAGCCCTAAGTTAGTAACAAAATCATTGAATTTCTTTGGATAAAATGTAGTCACTGTGTGATTTGTTGTATCCTCATGAAAACGACGACGCGTCGACGTCGACGGATATGATTCTCATGAAAAGAATCAGATCCGTCGACGTCGACCTCAGGCGTTCAGTGAGTGAGGATCTTTGCTCACCTCTCCGGGTGCATTCGTGCTATTCGGATGTGTCAATACTTATAAATAACTAGCGACCTGCTTCACACGGCGACAACTATCGGGTCCAAAGCTATGCTAGCTTTCAAGCACGAACCAACCATAACATCACGCCTGTAATACCCGAAGGATTAGGCAGAGGTGTGCTTAATAGTACACCCACATTTCGCCAGCTATATCGGTGCTATGTAATAGGGGGCGAGACTATTGCCATCAACCGGGCACAAATCCAGACTCCTTGACTGCTACTGAGACATTCCTGGTGGGAGAACCCAATAACAATTTGCCGGACCCGGAAATCGAACCCAGGACTTCATACTCAGCAGTCGCTATTACGACCACTAGACCAATGAGGCAGTCAACACTTCACAAAATTACATTAAAATCGGTTGGGTAGTTTCGAAGATTAGTGTACAAACATGGTGACACGTGATTTTTATAAATGAGGATTAGATAAAAACGAGTAATTAATAAAAGCCAGACATAGTTTAAAAATAACGTAAGTTTATTACATGTAATGAAATAAAAATATAATATTATAAACTTTTATTCTGTTACATGTATAAATGATTCCGTGCCGCGGGCGGATTGCCCGACATATTTTGGTAATATATTCAACCTCGATTATAATTATATCCATAAACCAAACAATTGTGACGTGAACGGCGCCATTTGTCAAAGATTAAAAAAAAAAACATTTTTATTGAACTTGATACCACGTCACCATTGTTATTTCGAACGAAGGTTTCTAAATGCGCCATCTTTTATGTCAAAATTTGGCGCCATTTTTTTTTAGTTTTTCCTTTTTGTGACGCCACTTAATTTAGAAATGACTATTTGGGCATTTAAAAACCTCCGTCATTTTCTTCATAAGTATTATAAGCTACACATCGACACCTCAGCGATTTCAAACTAACTGTATGATTCATACCCATGAAAGCTGGGTGGACAAAATAAAAATTCCAGAAAAATCCAGTCAACCCAACTTTTCGAGAAGTACAACTAAGAAATTTTTAACATGTTATTTCCTTATTACCAAAAATATAATATATTATTATGGCTGAGTTTTCAAAGATACGATAAATGTCTATCATTAATAATAATTTTTCGTGTTGTTTTACACTCTATATTATTATAGCCTAAGGACTTACAATTAAGACGATTGCAACACTTACAGTTCGCAATGTGTCAAACATTATGGCGCTTGTACACAATGGCCCATGCTGGCGCATTACGATTTAAACAGACACATAAACTAACTACATTTTTATGAAAGTCTTGTATACAGACAGAGTAAAGGCGCTCTTCGAAGACAACCACAACCAAACCGCAGCGATAAGGGCGGACGTTATCTGTTGTAAAATTTTAAGTTTTAAATTTCAATAAATGACTTGATGTTGAGCGTCAACGCTGTCCAATCGCAATATCAGACCGCAACGACACGTCTGCCTCCAATGAAAACGGTAACAAGCGGCAATGTCTAATCAACGAAAGCGTTTTCATAAAGTATAGAACTAAGGCCACCATCTTGAATTTCATAAATGTTTACCAACAGCGCCCTCTTGGCAATGTCATTCAACTACCGCGATGCGTTCTCTCATTGCGATTGGTTGACATTACAGCTGCGGTTTGAAGATATGGTCGCTTTCAAACGAGTACCTTATTAGAAGTTACAATAAGAGTCACAAGCCATTATGTACAAGAACCTTTAGAGATCTGTATTTTGATTTTATCTTTTGAAATGTTCTTTTTGATTCGCGCGCAAGAAACTCTCTGATATGTATGCTAAGTATCAAACGAATTTGCGATAACAAAGTAATGTCATGTTATAAAATTGGATTATTTATTAAAATCGGTATATTCAGCCATTTTAAATAGACATTCATACGATACAAAACTTTAAGTCTTATTATTATTTTCATTTCGTTAGTGACTGACTCGATACCAAAAGGGAAGCGCAAGAGCAAATAATATTATAATATAATGTTATACATTAAACAATTCGGTTTTATATTAAACAAAAAGAACATCACAAAATATGCTAGAACACCAACATTTTATGATTCCAAAAGCTACAAGTTATTTGAAAAACTACTTAACAATATCACCTTAAACCCATATTAATCAGTTGTAAATTTTCAGGCTTATTAGAACTTGAACCCCTAATTATTGCATTAAGTTCAACACAAAGTTCAGAAAAGAGTAAAGCTATGTTTATTTTTTACAGATTCCTATGGAACTTGTACGGAGTTAACATAAGCTCATCGAGCAAAGTGACAATCCATTTAAAAAACCGTATTCAGTAATAATTAATTCGGTTTTTTATTATTGACAACACTGTATAGCAGAAATATAACCTAAAAACACAGGCATAAGTATTGCTTTCAAGGTGATAGCATAATTTTATTAATGTTATATCTAGTTGTTGCATTTCGCGAGTACACACCAATGATAGCGATTTAAACCTGGTACAACTGGCCGGTGGCGTGTACTTTGCGTAAGAATTTAAAACTTACGCCAACGACATAAAAGTCTCATGTGAAAAAAGTTTCATGTGATGCGTAATCTTGATTTGCAACGACTATACAGACCATTCACAGTTATTTATACCTCTAACGGCAGCAAACCAACAGCAAGCTCATTGTAACCAGAGTAACGGTCTACGTTGGCTACTACATCCCAAAAGCAACCTTATTGCAAGGTATATAAAGGTCACTATGATTGTAACAGGCTCGCCATTGACTACAACTCAAAAGCAAGTTTATTGCAAGGGAAATAAAGGTCACTTTGACTTTGACAGTGATATGAAATAACTGTGAAAGTATTGTAGTACATTCTTCAAATAACTAGTACTAAGCGGCCGACTGTACGAACAAAATGCTAATTATTTGGCGAAAGCGAAGACTGCGTAAACAAACTGCTTGTAAACACCGCCATGACTTGTAGTTGTACAAGGATCTTATGGCGCGTGGCAAAAATCGGAACTAACGCCGCCTTCTAGTCTTTCAAAACCAATTTTTCAAATGTTCACCAACAACGCCAAGATTCTTGTAGCACTATACTTCTATTATAACGTCGCTTTGTGACCAGTTTATACAAGGAAAAATCTTTCATTTCCGAAATCGGTTGAAAAAGCACGGTTGCAATGAGAACCTATTTTGAAGTCGGCTAAAAATACAGTTGAATCGAGAACCTCCTTAGTAAGTCGGTTAGATAGACTATTTCGCGGAACCAGTGACCTAAGATAGTGACCAAGCAATGCATATTACAAAATCAAAAAAGATCATTACAAAGTTTAAAACATCATTTATTTTAATATCATCGTCCTAAAAAGTTGCATTGTCAGTAGAATGTCACTATTATGTATGAGTATTTATTGAGTTATTTTGTCACACCGCTTTATCGACAACAAAAACCAACAAATATAGCTGAAATGTCCTCAAAATAGCCAAAGATTTTATCGCGAAATAGTCTTCACAAATCATCTCACTTCAGAACAATATTGTCAAATAATGCCCCGTTTTCTTGCAGCAGCAAAAAAAATTCACTTACGATTTACCAAGTACATAATTGTTAAACGACAATGACTGAATGTTGGCAATATTAGCTTAATATTAAAATATCGAATAAAATCAAAATCCGATTAAAAAAACGTACCTAACCGGCGGTGTTCAAAGCGTAAAAAATAATGATTGTGCTAAGAAAATAAAAATAGCAACAAACAACTCTAAAATCGTTAAACAGCAATTAGACTAAGTACAGTTTTTCTTTTATTTAAATATATATTATCTCAACCTCTTTTGACGAATTGACATAAAAAAATTCCATCCACACAAACGAAGGGAAGAAATGAAAATCACAGTTCTGTTACTATTCGCGCCAATTCTTTTAACAGGTAACATTGGCGAGAGCATAGACAATCTATATATGTATATTTGTGTTGCCAACAACGAAAAATATGGGTTGGGTCGAAATTAATCAGCTGTTATATAAATTCATACAAAATGTTTCAAACTTTTGAGGTAGACAGACCATGTTCATGGAATATAATTACGTTACTATTTGGGACAGATATTCGTATTAAAATAGTGGAACTTTTAGACGAAAGAACTATGAGCAACAACAGGAAGAAATAGAAAGAAGAAATAATAAAAAAGATATCTTAACTTCGATTTAACGTGTCTTTATTTAAAGTACAGCTGCTCATTCAAAAAACATTAAAAAAGAATACATTAAAATGGCCGACAATTCCGCCCAACCCAACCGCCATTAAAGAGGGAGATCGACATTTCATAATGACACATCGTTTCGAATACAACTAAAATCATATTAATAAAAAAAATTAAATACCTATGAGATATAAGTGATGACTTTAGTCCGACGACTCGGGCTCATATTAAGTTGGATTTAAACTATGGGACAGATAGGATATTTACAAAATGCTAACTCGCTCACTCACACTGTGTGTGTTGCCAGTCGATAAAACTCTCCAACTAAAGAGGTTATGGTGGACGCGCTGAGGCAGACCGCGAAATTTAAATTTTCTTAATTTTTTTTTGCAATTTGTAGGTAAGTCAAATTTTATACTAATTATTGATTAATTTGCGACCGTAAATATATATTTATAGAATTCTAATAATTA
Organism: Standfussiana lucernea; assembly: GCA_964057025.1. Lineage (NCBI taxonomy): Eukaryota > Metazoa > Arthropoda > Insecta > Lepidoptera > Noctuidae > Standfussiana > Standfussiana lucernea. The sequence continues at coordinate 1,569,551 of OZ059809.1, forward strand.
AAATCATCAATAAAAATATCTTTTAGTTCTTACTAACGTAAAGAACGACTTACACATGAAATCATGACTTTTGTGGCCATCGCTTAGGCAATTCTATTGATGATTTTAATTAAAAGTAATTCTGTAAAGTCATACTAATTATAATTCTGTAAATACATACTTGTTACAGTCGCAATAGTCGAGTAGCGAAATTTGGGTGTACCATTAAGTTACACCTCTGCCTAACCCTTCGCGGATTACAGGCGTCAATCATCAACATACAACCTGAAATTACCTAAAATTACAAAAAAAAAAAGTTAGAAAATTTGAATTTTCAGGCTGCCCTCGCACTTTCGGCTTTTATGTTAGTCTATCATACATACTATAATTATTTTTTCGAAAGTTATTTTAATTTTAAGAGTATAGCGTACGTCTTTAAAGTTAAAATCTAGTATTTAAACGTTCGTTACATAAAGGTACGTATTGCCACACTAATAATGTTGCAAGTTATTTTATACTTATTACTCAACTACGAGAAAGCCAAGAGAATGGTTATTATTTTAGCAGTCTATGTATATTTTTAAATGTTATTGCTTAATTGCCCGTTTTCACTAACAATAAGCAACATTGAACGCTTTCGAATGGGCAACTACAGTACTTTCACAAGTTATTATGCCCTGTGACAGGGACTGTAGCTTAGTTTATTTTTTCGTGTTTTGACATTCAAATGTGCCTGTAATGGTCTAATTGAAATAAATGCTTTGAGTTTGAGTTTCAACCGAATGCCTAAAAATGCACTGTTAGAATTTCAAATGAATGAACCATTGAAAATCCAATAGTGCAGTTTTATTTTAGGTAGTAGGGAAAATATGGTTTATATGCATCATGCTTCTGGTGTTCAATTTTGCACATACTTTATGTCTAAATTATTTACTTTTCTTAGTAAAAGAATCATGGACGTGTGACTGGTAATTTTTGTCTACGATTAATCAACCCATTGAATTATTTTCTGCATAAAAAAATAACTTGCAACATTAAAAATGCAACAAATACGCAACAACATTCCTACGCAAAGAACTGACTGACCAAGTCAATTTACTCATGCCCTTTCACCAACACTAAGCAATATCTAAATAGACACCTTAATAAAAGCGCACTGTTGCATTTTCGACATTCAGCTTAGCGAAATCGAAATTCCAACAGTGCCATAACATTTAGGTTTTTATTCAAGTTGTGCTTGGTGTAACTAAAACGTGCTCTTTTAAAAGAGTGACTACCAACGCTAAAACGATTACCACATATTCTGTATATTTTTTAACCCAACAGACATTTTTTATTGGCAATTAAAAGAAAAAAAAAACTAGTCTTTACATTTTGACCGTGAAGGTATTGCAGTTCCGTAGGACACAGCTTGTTTTTTTTAATAACCGACGAAAGATGTCTATGTGGGGGTTCAGAATGATGTATTGAATACGCGGTGAACGATTTAGCGTCGATGTACCACCTTGTAGTCATCATCAATGGCACTTAAATTGAGATCTTCATCAGTTAATCCTCTACAATCTAGACGCAACTAGGGCTAATATAAACCGTATTTGAATACACTAACCGCACTTATCGACGGAGAATCAGCATGATCCGATCACGCAACACTACATTTGGCGCGATGCCTCTGTCACTTGTCGCATTTGATTAGGAGCCATGTCGAGTCGCATTGTCCGAACCGAAACAAAGATAATAACGTCATTATATATTTTATTCCATTGACATAAAGCTTATTCTGTCCGGGTCAAGCAGATTCCACGTCGATAAGTGCGGTCCCTCCCTAAAACAGACATCAATAACTTCTATAGCGATAAACATCTATTTAAACTTGCATTTCCCCATATTACCCCTAGTTACGCCAACCCATCATTTCCCAAGCCTACCATCCTACAATACAACGAATTCGTGAACACTTCTTTCTCTAACTTTCTCGCTAATCTTAAGCATAGACACATTTAAGAGAAGCCAAACGTTCCTAATACCGTAACTTTTTCCAACACACCGAACGACTAAAAAAGTTAATTTTACCGTTTTTATTTATAATTTACGATTCGACATCATGCATAATATACTTTTTTTATTTAATTTTAAATATATAATTTAAAGCGTATTCTGTTCGCCGCCTTCGGGATTATCTGAGCATTTTTTTTTTACTTCTAAATTGGCAAAAGTTCGTGGTCCATTGAAATAGATAATTTTACTTCTTTTTTTTTTGTTTAAACGGTGGCAGCGAACCTCTATATGAGTACAGATAACTGGCTGGTTGGTATTTAGACTTGTCTGTGGTCTAATGTAGACTTTATCAAGTGTTCGAAAATTAAACTTGCTGGCCCAAAATAGCGTCACGATTATTGCACGATTAAAGCAAAAAAGTTTGGACACCTCTGTCGAAGCCGTTGACGTATTCTTGGGCCAATTCATTTCACAACAAATATAATACGGCAGTCCTACTTAAATCGGATCAGTACATCGTTAAGACTACAAATTTTAATGCAGATAATCTGATATAATATTATGTGTGTATCAACATTTATAGTCGTGTCTTCAATAGTACGAGTTAAAACACTAATTAAGTATTTACATATCTTATAGCCGGTGTAATAAACGGCAAAAAAAAATAATGTGAGAGTAGATTTACTTTGTATTACAGGATTGGTCATACTTTATTTCTTTGGCGGTATACGCCTGCAAATGGGAAATTACCGTGAGAGGATAAAATTTCACCCCACTTCAAAGAATTCCCTACAACTCTCTACGAAAAATTAACCTATTGCCAGTTTGATTTGGCACCAATATGACCAAAAATCGCGCACGAGTATTTTCAATAATAGGGCAAGACAACTTTAATGTATTATCAGAATAAGCTCTATTGATCAATCTCATTTCGAATAGTAAACGCAAGATAACGCAGCATACTGCTTATTGATTTTAAACAACCAGGACAAAGCGTAAAGTAGCTCGAAAATATAGTCTCTTTCAAATTATATTCCACAACAGTGAGACCATAATGCTACAATACATCCAGACGTGAATTTTAATTACCGTTATAATGGCAACACTTGTCAAAGAACTGTCAAAACCACAGTGTTGCCATATAAAAGAGAATACATTAGACCACAAACAAAACTATGTTTAAACACACAAGGCAGTGACGAGTGAGCAAGTATTACTTATCTGTGGTAACTTATGTTATAACTCCATGTCTTGCGCTTCGTCATCACTGAACTCGCTCATAGAAGACTCTGTGTCGCTATTGTTGTTGGCGTTGCCGTTGGACGGCTTGGAGCCCGACGACGCCGGGGTTGCGCCCCCCATGCCGGTGATCGCGTCCTTTTCTAGGAGGGCTTCCTCGGTCGCGAATCTTCGGACGTAATCTGGAAATAGGATTTATATACAATTAAATATATCAATAATTTATTTATTCTGAGTCAAGACTTTTCCGTACCATCATCATTTGTCTAGCTACGCTTGCCGCGGTCGGACCGTAGATGGGTGACCCTCCATTGCATATAGAGACCCTTACTTGAATCGAGCACGTTATGCCATTGATCCCGGTCGTATTTTATAGATCTTTGACAGTCGTGACATGTAGTCAGAGTTCGAAAATCTGACAACCACACTTAGCAAAGGTCATTAGTCAATAATTGGGTAGAGATTTCCATATAAAAACTGGCATTCAGCTGCAACCGGTTATTCTGGAAGCCGACCCCAACAGTTGGAAAGAAGGCAGATGAGACCATTACCCCACCAAGATAAAAGGACGTGTACCAATAACAAATTTCTATTTGGGGTAGCTATTACTTTACCCCCAACATAAACACAATCAGCTGTTTCCCAACTGTAGTAAAAGTGACTCGTCATAAAAACATATTTATCAAGCGCTCATTGACGGCGCGTCAAAACATGGCGATGGGCCAATATCAGTTGACGTGCATAGTATTGTGTCAGTGCCAAATGCCATTTCACTGAACTGTTGATCTTGGGCGGTTAGGACTGTTTTTGACGGCCCACCTGAGCTGCGGTTAGTGGTCAACTCCATCTTTGGACATCTTCAATACCAGAGCTAATCGCTATTCTAATCGCTAATAGCTAATCGCTATTTGTGACTGACTAGCTGTTGCCAGCGACTTCTTCCGCGTGAAATTATTATAAAAATATTAATTCCCTATTTCAATCGATTTTTTTTACAATTTCAAGGGTTTTATTTTTTTATTACACGGAACAATCAGCCTTTAAAAAAAAACCCCTTCGTTACTCCTTATAACATCAGCTATCTGCCAGTAAAAGTCCCGTCGATTCAGTCCAGCCCTTTTGGAGATTAACCGGAACAAACAGACGCGATATGCATTCAGTTAAAAGCTGTTATTTTGAAATTGCAAACAGACACTTCAATTTTATTTATTTGCATAGATAGGATTAAATATCTGATGCGCCAGTAATTACTACCACTTAAAGGGAATGCAATCGCGAGTGGAGATTGGCAATTCCAGATCTACTTTTAGCACGTAGGATTGAAGACTACTTTTGTAGCTCGGGTCGAAATAAATTGTCCTATCGAGGTCTCGCGAGATCTCGAATCAACCGAGATCTTCGCGCGGCAATCTCTTCTTGAAATCAGGACCAATACGAAATTTCGAGGACAAAAGTTGTATTCCCTGTATGTTGTGAAACAAAGTCGCATTCCGTGTTTGTCTGCGTAATCTATCCTTAAAAACTTGGCAGTGGATTTATGTTTTGTCCAGTTACCAAGCCGTCCGAAGCAAAGATGGGTGTTACCAGCAGTCTAAGAGTGAACGGCTATTGATCTCACTGGCGTTACCTTTGGGCAGCCTGTCTGCTGTATATTAGTAACAATGCGAAGGGCCAGAGTTTTGTGATATTGTCTCTTGTTAACTTTGACGTTCAAAAACTACTGATTTATCAGCCTGATTTGAATAAATGGATTTTAATAAAGAATGAACTTTATCATGGTGACCCAATGGTAGATTTTCGCTTAGCAGAGAAATACAAATGGTCAGTAATAAATATTCAAGCCCATTAATGTGTAGAATGAATAATATCTAAATGCTTCAGACTAGTTTATTGCTTACACGTGTGTCTTCCGTGGGGTTTTCCTAGATCTATTTTTGCCACAATAATGGAAAGCTGGATGTTTTGGTGGATGGCAGAATTGAGATGTTAATGTCCTGAATTTAACGAAGATTAATAAAATGAACGAAGATTTACTGAACTGGAAGTGAGCAGACATGTGATAAACGAGAGGAGTACTGGAAGGAAGAGGAGGTTACTCTAGCAGATTTGAATACGGATGAACTGAATTCAAGTTATTATCAGAATCAGGAATAAGAATATAATAATACTAGCAGACCGGCGCAACTTCGTCTGCGTAACATTTTTGCTTAATGCTCCGCTCCTATTGGTCGCAGCGTATAGTTTTAGCCTTTAGCCTTCCTCGATAAATGGGCTATCCGACACTAGAAGAATTTTTCAATTCGAACCAATAGTTCCTGAGATTAGCGCGTTCAACCAAACAAATAAACTCTTTAGCTTTATAATATTAGTATAGATAATGTATTGTTGTTGTAAGTGTGCAATAAATTTTCATAGCCTTGTAATCCCCGAAGGATTCGGCAGAGGTGTACCTAATAGTACACCGACATTTCGCCAGTTATGTTTAAGTCCCAGAATCCGTGGCCGCTACAGAGAAACTCCGGATGGGACACTGGATTTCTTTCACCTATAGGGTTGGTGAAAGAAAATATCAGGCTTCAAAGCAAGAGGAATCGGGCATCTTCAGGGCTCGTTTTTTGGGTAGTAGACCTCGGCCATGACTTTCTCTCAGGCATTGAAATTTAGGAGCAGGCGGGACCCATTCCATGTTTTAATAATTTTATATTTTAACGCGTCCCGCCTGCTGACGTCTGGTTGTCGCCATATTTAATTTTGATTACTGTCATATCTTTAGTGACACTCACAAGAACAAGACAAATTGGTTAACGTACGAATCACCAAAATCGGCAGTGGCGTTTGGTCTCTCGAGTGCCACAAAGGCACATACATATAGGCTGATAAACACAATTCCCTCCCTCCTCCCTCAGTCGGGTAAAAAGTGGCCTACCCCCAGTGGTGAACGTCTATCTATAGATTGCAGTGACCTTACATGCAAGAATGTATGAAGATATATCTGTTACCTGAAACTTTCTTCTTGTACTCCTCAGGTTTGTGCAGGTACATGGCGGCGGCGTCGCCGTTCAGGGGGTCGATGGGGTTGGGGTAGGTCAGCAGCTGCGGCAGGAACGACTCGAATATGTTCGACAGGTCTGGAACACAAATAATCATGCGATTAGTTTCACTGAACTGTTTGGTTATGTTCTTCAGCCCGGTGACTAGTACTCGCAACCAGGGTGCGTGTACGACCAGGTGCATGGTCGTGGACAAACCAAAGGCAATATGTCCGTTCGTGTGGTTAGTGCCTAACCTGGTGTCAAAGTTTTTATGCCGCCCATGGGCCTCTGACCTAGCTTAGGAATATGTTAGGATCGGGGCAGGTGGCGTTCTGTCTGACCCCATGGGAAAAGACGTGAGTTGAAATATGTTTAATTATTTTCAATAGTAGTTTCAATATGTACAGACACGAATCACCCACACAAATAACTCGTTTAAAGGAGGTAACCAATTTGTCCAGCCGGGTTAAATAGGTATGCCGTGGGAACGTTATAAATAAAAATCAAAAGTCATTTATTCAAATTAGGCTGATAATAATCAGCACTTTTAAAACGTCAAAATTTACAAGAGACAAACCCCCAAAACACCAGCCCTTCATAATCACCCGCCTAGCCTTTTCCAAACTATGTTAGGGTCGGCTTCCAGTTTAAACGGATGCAGATGATTAACAGTATATTACATGGACTGCCTATCTGACCTCCACAACCCAGTTAGTACTGGGTAATACGATACCCTTTTGTAAAACCGTTCTGTTTCAATTTTGGTGTACAATAAAGTATATTCTATTCTATTCTACCCTTGGTAAGACTGGTTGCCAGACTTTCGGGCCACTGACTACCTGTAACGGCTGACAAAAATACAAACGCCAGTCCTTCGAAATAAATAAAATAGGTAAGATGACTACTTCTTGTTGCTGCACTCTTACATGATCAGGGTCATCTTCTCACGGACTTACTTTGTCCGATAAAAGTTATAAATCTAAAACAATAGTTTGTCCGCAACACTGCGGTTTAGATTTATGCGTTCTGTGGTTAATTTGATATTGAAACTTTACTTGTCCATCAGAACACATGCTGAGATGTGCAGTTAAAGTTATTTAATTTAATGACAAAGATTTACATCTAGTCTAATTTATAGTGACTCTTATTTGACCGCTTCTTTGGTCAAGCGATCGCAAGCGCAACTGCTGAGCATGGTCCTGGGTTCGATTCCCAGGTCGGGCAGAGTGTTATTGGGTTATTCCATCAAGAATTTCTCAGAAGCAGCCACTGAGTCTGAATTTGCGCCTGTTTAATGGGAATAGGCTCGCGGTCTACAAGGGACTTAAACATAACTGGCGAAATGTGGGTGTACTGGTGGGTACACCTCAGCCTAACCCTTAAGTTACATATTGACTACATAGGAACAGGGTGTAAAGTTCCTCAATACTCCATTGAAATGGGAGAATCCTCCGACCAAACGGTTGTTGTGTCTGGTGGACTACTGCCCGACAGTTGCTATCGGGCTTTCCTATATAGTCTTAACTCGCGGAGAACTCTGATTGCGTGATGTAGGAATCTGATTTTAATTCCTTACTAGCACACGGCCCGCGACTTCGTCCGCAAAACTTGTGATATCTCGGCTAATAAGCATGTTATAAATATAATTTATAGCCTATAGCATCCACAAATAATGTAGTTTACTACCAGTGAAAAAAAAATTAGAATCATATCAGTAGTTCCGAAGATTATCCCCTACATACAAACTTATATTATTAGTATAGAATAGATTTGCGTCTATATGCCGCTGCAGTATATTTTGTACTATGCCGCTATAAATAAATCAACTCACCATACAGTGCAGTCCAGGCCTGGTTGATAACGTCTAGGCACACGGTGCCGGAGACCTCGTCGATGTTGGGGTGGTAGACTTTGTTCATGAAGCCGATGGAGGGAGACTTGAAGGGGTAGTGGTCTGGGAGGTGCACGCGCACGCGCCATACGCCACCCTCGTATGGAGCTGGAATTTGAGAAGAAGTTGGTTTGTATGTCGAATCAATCAGTTGTTGAAGTTTATGTTGGATCAATGAGTTTGAAAAGCTCATTTTCTTCTGGGGCCCTAGGCCGCATCATCGCTTCACATCATGCGAGTTGCGGTCAAACGCAAGTCTAATTAATATTAAAAAAAAACAGTAATTAAAAAGTATCAATCAGATTGGTTATAAAACAGGGAATTTGTTGAACAAACCAGCGTGATTATTATGTGGGAGTCCTAAATTGGTAGTCCATTGACTATTACACAATTCTATTATTATAGGTTAGTGGTTCATTTTAGAATCAATCAGACCACTTATTGAATACTTCAAACGTGTTTTTGGTTATTTTAAACAATTGACACAGCAACCAATACTTAGCATATTTTAACAATCTTACCTGAATCAATCACACACCTGTAATCCCCGAAGGGTTAGGCAGAGGTGTACCTAATGGTACACCCACATTTCGTAAACTCATGAATCAAAAAATAATTAGGAAACTTTAAATAAAATTCGTTTAAAATAAATATATGTGAATACTCACTTCCAGGAGGGCCGAAGAATTTCACGCAGAACTCATTGAGCCCTCCCAATATCGTCACCTCATGCTTACTTTCGATACTGTCGGCTAAATGTTAAGGAAATATGGTAGAAATCACATAAAAGTACACAATATTTGATCATAAACGTCTGGAATTCCTCTAGAAGTGAATTCTTATTTATAAATCCTAGTAACACCACAGAATACATAATAGTACAAGTAACACTGACTATTTTGGGTTTGAACCCAGAACAGAAGGTTCTGGTTACCAAGGTCAGGAATCGCACAATGCGGCAGACTAAGTTTAATAAAATTATAAAATTTAGAATGTATTTTCTTCTTCTATCAATTTTACTTCGTCGGTCATTAAGACTGAAGTTCGTTTTACAAGATTAGAAGATATTAATTTAGTAATTAGTTTCGACGCTACTGAAGGTGCCAAACTAGTGGCTCAGTTCTGGGCAGACACAATTTAGATTTCCATCGACACGATAAGAAGAAGATTAATTTAGTAATGGATGCATTCTGTGTGGGAATTTGCTAGGACCACAACAGAAAACTCTTTAAAATTAAATAATGGCTTGACTCCGAAAGCCTATTTATAGAAGAGTCTCCATGTAAAGTTCAGTATCACACTAACCTTTGTTTGTACTCATAAAAGGACAATATACTTATAATGACACCCGAGAGGGTAGAAAGGTTACAAGTATAAATGCAACCCACAAGCCCATAAAGTGGGGTAGTATCATTTATTTATAGCATTTTTCTAGCAAATGACATTTGCATTGTCATAACTAAAGTGTGTTTTACTGAAAGAACACGCAATGGTAACTGACTGATATGTTTAGCACGCAAGAACGATTTTTCTGTTATTTAGATTTAACTGATAGTTTTTTGATGAATTCGATAATCTTTCAGGCGGTCAAAATAGTCATATAAGCAACTTTTACCTACGGAATGAACTTTGAAATAGCGAAAAAAAGTGTATCATTGAATTTTATTGAGAAAAAACAAATTTCATTTCTAACTCCTAGACAAAAGTCATTTATTCAAATTAGGCTGCTAATCAACACTTTTTGAACGTCAAAGTTTACAAGAGACAGTCGCCCAAAACGCCCGCCATTCGCGATTTCTATAATTGCATTTTGGCTTTCTAAGATAACATTTGCTAGCTGTCTATGCATCATCTCACGCGATTTCAACATAAATGGTAGACAGAAACGACATAACGCTACTTGTTTCTATCCTTACATCCTTTATTTGCCCACGTTCCTACCTACGCATGCCATTAATTAACTCATAATGTACAGGGATACACTGCAGTACCGTTTCACTAAACTCGCATACTAGCTCGCGATACAGGGGAGTAAGCAGACGTAATCTTATCTTCCTTATCGCTACTTCCTTTTTGCGTTAATATCTGTGTAAATACTTTTAAACAGAAACCAGTACATATCCTGGTACTTAATATTTTGAACTAATCATCATCTATTTTGTACTGTAGAAAGAACTGCGACAAAGAACCCAATTCATAGGGCCTGTCCAGCAGTAAGATATTACATCCTTACAAAGAGAAGAGGGGGAGAAGCGGTCAGATAATGGCACTGACTGTACTAGATATGTGGGGGACGCACCTTTGACGCACCTCAGGTCTTCTACAGTAGGTTTTGGTTATGACGAACAGTCATTGGGATGGAGGTCGATCGAGGATCATTCGCACCTGGCAAAGATCAAAACGGGAATAGAGCATGCTTTTTTTTATCGAGACATAGATGGCTGGTGAAGATTTTGATAAACGAACCGGTTAGTAACACCAAACATAATATGGCATCACGCCTATAATTCTTTAAGGGTTAGGTAGAGGTGTGTCTATAGAACACCTACACTACGCCAGTTTCATTTAAGTTCCATGCAATAGGGGACGAAGGACGAACCAATTGACACCAATGGGGCGCAAATACTAACTCCGGCCAGTAAATTACCAAATTGCTAAGTAAATCTATGGAAAACTCCACTTATAGGCGTCTGTTGACGACACGCAATGACATAACAAATAGATGTGGTTGTGGCTATTCCGATAATGTACTATCTCTACGTATTTTTACCAAATATTATGATATACAGATAACGCCAAGTATACTAACACCCGTATCTATAAACAAGTCAAAGTGTTTAATTGAGTAAATGTATTTTTTTAAGATACGATTATTATTATGTAGTTTAGTAATTGCTTGAAGTTCGAACTGTTAATAGTTATAATTCTTAGCTTTGCTTTCTTTGACGGTTCTTACGTCGTTTACATTCTTGTCTACTGTACACACAAGTAATTACTTAAGCTCAAGTTATTACTTTAACTTGACTATTGATACGGGTGTTAGCGATGGCAAGCTTGAGTAACGCTTGGTCATACTATATTTATTAGTGAATCGGCTACAATCTCGGCTGATAAGATAAGAAACAAACAAAACAAGCTCGTTCAAGATGGACACTGGGAACGGGACTTTCTTTGGAGGACAGTTATCTTGTGACGTCATGACGGGATGTATGAGAGAACAATCAACAACATACCGTGCCTTTTCCCAATTATGTTGAGGTGGACTTTCAGTCTAATCAGATGCAACTTAATAAATAAATAAATAAATAAATAAATAAATCATTTATTTCAGATTCATCCTAAGATTACATCCATATACCACCAGTGATTATCCGTATACTTAATACCAGTGGCTAAATAATATTAATAACAGCTCGATCGATCTTCCAATAAATACCGAGCTTCCTCAGTGCCTCGGAAAGCACGTTAAACCGTTGGTCCCGGCTGTCAATTGCAGATCTTTGATAATCGTAATAGTTAGTCAGTAGCCCGAAAGTCCGACAACCAGACTTACAAAGGGGTATCGTATCACCCAGTACTAACTGGGTTGTGGAGGTCAGATAGGCAGTCGCTACATGTAAAATACTATTACTCAGCTGCATCCGATAAGAATGGAAGCCGACCCCAACATAGTTAGGAAAAGGTTAGACAGGTGATGACATGGAGCGACTGCCCATCTGACCTCCACAAACCAATTACTGGATAACACGATACCCCTTGGCGAGATTGGTTGTGACACTTTCATACTCTGGACTATATAACGAATGACAAAGGTCAACAAATAAAACCGAGTCTATCGGCTTACAATGCTTCTGAGGGCTGAATAGCAAAGTTCTGAACGTATAGCTTTATACTACACCTAGCAACAGTATTAAATGGCCAACTAATACACAGAATAGTGACACTACTTGTTAGGAAAGATTCTGAATCATCTTGCAAGTTAGAATTGTACCAAGAAAAGTTCTAGCAACTGAAAAGATTATAAAAATGAAATGAGTGATACTTTAAACGTTGCAATAATTAGGTCCCGATTTGTCATACTGAATATAAATTCAGCTCACGTATCTTTGTCATTGTATTTCCTGAAATAGTGATTCAGCGATCTATCACCACGCGAGGGAACATCGCTGTTCCCAAATACAATATTATTTATTTATTTTAACTTCATGTACAATAGTGGTACATAGGCGGACATGCCACAAGGCATTCTCTACCAGTCAACCCAAATTAATAATAATAATATTCGGTCTGCATGGAATCAATTGCAAAACTTATGGTTGAAATCAGTCTTTTCAAATAACTGGAGACAGCAATAAATTTTTGTCACCATCTGCGGTTAGTGGAGGGAATACTAACACCCGTATCTATAAACAAGTCAAAGCGGTTACTCGAGTAAAAATCATTATTTAAGATATGATTTTTATTATGTAGTTTAGTAAATACTTGAATTTGGAAACTGTCAAAAGTTAGAATTCTTAGCTTTGTTTTCTTTGACGGTGCTTACTTCGTTTACATTCTTGCCTATTGCATAAAAATTATTGCATAAGTAATTACTTAAACTCAAGTAATTACTTAAACTCAAGTAATTACTTTAACTTGACTATAGCTACAGGTTTAAGAGATGCAGCTCAATGCCAGTATTTTACTCGGAGCGACTGCCTATCTGACCTCCATATCACGGCTACTTGTACAACAACGTACCTACTCCTTGGCAAGATCGGTTCTCAGCCTTACGGGCTTCTGAATTCGTAATGACTGCCAACGATCCACGAATGAAAGCCAGGACTAATGGGTTGGATGGATCCACGAATCGGCCTCTGCAAGCATTGCTGCAACCTTGAAGACCGACCCGTGCGGATGTTATATTATTTAACCCTTATTCAAATATAGTGAAATTATTTCCCACCCGACAATGATCTACATTTTGGTATTTTATAATTAATTGATAATCGATACTTGAAACCAAATATAGGGGAATATATTCCCACAAAAAAAAAATATACTGTTTTTTTTTAATACATGTATTTAATTTTACATACATTAAAACTACTTCGAAATTTAAGCTAAATTCATTTTAACATCTTTGATAATTTTTATACAGCGCTGCATTTGTGTAAAGGTTAACCACGAGCCGCTAATCTTTCGTCATAAAACGCTAACGTTAAATTACGCTATTTACAATAAGCGCAACACATGTTGCATACATAAATTCACGCCTTTTTCCCTGTCGGGGTAGGCAGAAACCACAGAACGCCACCTGCTACGATCCTTACATACAGGGTGTAAACGGACCCTTCACGAAGCCGTCAACTTAGCATTCTGTACGGTACATCGAACTAAGTAACTCTACGCAATAATTATTGCTGGGAAACGACTTTTTTTTTTGATGAAATTCACGTTTTACGGTAGGACCTAACGTAACGCACTCAAAACATTGTGCTGACGAATGCATTGAATAGTACGGGGGTCGTGGAGGGATTTAAAGTAAATTTATAACATTGAAAACTAGTATCTAAAAAAACTTGTGAAAAAGTTGGAACTTTGACCCTCAATATCTCCGTAACTAGAAGTTTCCCAGGTATGGTCCAGAACAAAAAAAATGTCGCAATGATGGGGAGAGCAAGTGCCTCTCGGCTTTGTTAAGGGTACTTTTACACCCGATACTCGTCTTTCGTCTCTTCCACATTCATACAATGCAAGTTAAAATACGCATGACGGTTGAAAATCCGCCTGTTACCTCGCAAAGTCGCGACTGATTGGCGTTGCTACGTGCAAACGATTAATTATGTAAGTGTAGCTGCAGACGGACATCAATCGATATTGTCTGCTCTTTGTCTGAAACAGGAGTGACCGACTCAGACGGCTCGGTCAGGGACCTTTGTTTTGGAGACAGGATGCAGTTGTTCGGGTTCATCACAGGACATTTTTGGGTGCAGCGCAGGACATTTTCGATTCGTTGTAATTTTTTGCATGAGATCGGTGTAAATTCTCTTGGTAAGACTTGGGGGAGGCCTTTGCCCAGCAGTGGGACAGCATAGGCAAGACAAAAAAAAAGGTGAACATTCATAACGATAGATCGTTTTATAAGATAGTGTTATATTGTTTATGTTATAGTGTTACGGCAAACAAATCTATACAAATAAATAAAATTTAAGTTTCTGTATGTAATTACAAAATAAAAACTTTTTAGTGAATGCATAATATGAAAGTTAATGCAGTATAATAATTTTGTCTATCTGTCTGTGTGTTCCGACTAATCTCCGAAACGGCTGGGCCTATTTTGTTTGACGGGACTTTTACTGGCAGTTATCCGATGTTATAAAGAGTGACTTAGGCTACTTTTATTTCAGAAGAATAATTAGTGTTCCGTGCAAAAAAAATAAAACCCCAGAAATTGTTAACAAAATCTAATTCAAATGGGAAAGTAACATTTTTATAATAATTTCACGCGGACGTAGGTCGCGGGCAGAAGGTAGTACTAAATAATGTGTAATAATGCAGTGGACATACACAGACATAAAGTACCACGGTCCACGTGTTCGTTAATATGGCACATCAAGATAATGTTGAGCTTTGCAGAGCGTTGCCTCTGAAACTCAACTCAACGACTACTGAAGGTTGATAACATAAGTAGATAGAACTTACATGCCCCAGTCAGAGTTACCTCACATTACCGACATAGTTCTGTGTACGCGCTAGCATAAAGAGTTCGGACTCCGGACTAAACTCGGACGGCCAAAAGTTTAATTCCGCTTGGTCCGAACCCAGGAGGGTTAAGCTTACACTTAAAAGCTTTCAAAGAAGTTCATGTTTCAAAAACAGGGGATTTACGAAATACATGCAAAAGGTCCGTTGTTGAGGAGCTAGTGGCTAAATAATAACAACCGCAAGAGTCGATCTTCAAGGTAAGGCAGTGCTCACCGAGGTTCGTCCGTGGACCATCATTTATTACATATCGATTTCCTCCGTGCTTCGGAAAGCGCGTTAAGCCTTTGGTCCCGGCTGTCATTTGTAAGTCTGACAGCCAGTCTTGTAATTGGTATCGTATTACCCTGTACTAACTGGGTTGTGGAGGTCAGATAGGTAGTCGCACCATGTAAAATGCTGATATTCAGAGCATCCGGTTAGACCATAGGTTCCCAACCTTTTATGGACTACCGCCCCCTTTACAAGAAAAAAAAAATCCAACGCCCCCTTTTACAAAATAATTATAAGATGCACATTTTAGACGGCTAGATAAAAAGTTTTTTCATGAAAATAGACGTATTTCATAACGCCCCCCATTTGCCTTTGGACCCGCTATCGCCCCCCTTGAAAAGCTCCAGCGCCCAATAGGGTGCGGTACCGCCCCCATTGGGAACCTATGGGTTAGACTAAAGCCAACCCCAACGTAGTTAGGTAAGTAGATGATGCAAAAGGTCTGTTGTTACTATGCAAGATTAACAAGATCTAAACAAAGCAATAGGACTGTTGCTATGCATTGCTTTGCATAAATATTCAGCTTACTTGCGGCAGAATGACTCACTAGACGCATAAACTCGTAATGACAATTATATACTCATAATGGTCAGTCACAATGTCAATAGTCTGACGTCATCGACAATTAGCTTATCAAAAGCTGCAATAGGTTAGCTTTAAGTTCATTCAGATTTATACAATGTAGCTTTGGTAATTATTATGAAATCCAAATTCATTTACTCAAATTAGAATGAATCCACACTTTTTGAACGTCGTAAGGCAAGACCCCAAAACGGTCGGCGCTTTTCACCATTTCATAGTGTTTTAGCTGGGATGGAGGAGGAGAAGAAGGCATAAGGAAAGATGGATGGATTGTGTATGGAATGCTTTGAAAGAAAAACAGTAACTGATAGCGTGACGATTGACAGGAGAGAATGGAAAAAAACGTGTTACGCCGACCCCAAGTAACATGGGACAAGGGTAGAAAGATGAATGTTTCGCAAGGAAGAAATGGCGCATCTAACGCCCCAGCAACAACTCAGGCAGGAAATTAAATACCCAGTAACATCGGCAAAAAACTTCGGTAAGAAACTTCTTTAAATTCAAAGTGATTTGGATTGGAAGACCAGCGAATGGTAATTAAGAGTGGGAGTACAGCTTTAATCTACTTAATTCTACTTTAAATCTCTAATTAATTCACTGACATAACGCACAGTTAAAACGATTGGAAGTGGTAGCTTGAAATTTTGAAACAGGAGTTATGATATAACCAAGGTGAGCCCTAAAGAAGGATGCTTGAAAATTCATCCCCTCAAGTGGTTAAGTAGGGGGTGAAGTATTTGGAAGTTCGCATCATAATTTTTGCCGATTGGAAACCCCATACGAAACAAGACTTCTAAAATTACTAAATGTTCCGATGCCTCAAGCAAGTCGTTAGTAGCTGCAGAATTCTGGAGTTCTTAAATTTATGTAAAGATAATGGCCCCGAAAGCTCCGAAAGCAAAGAGGAAGGAGCTCGCGGCTAAATAATATCAGCCGCTCGGGTCGGTCTTCAGGTTAAGCCGCGCTTGTCTGGGTTGGTCTATGGGTGGGTTGGCCCATTACATACCGAGTTTCCTCCGTGCCTCGGGAAGCACGTTAAGCCGTTGGTCCCGGCTGTCATTTGTACATCATTGACAGTCGTTACAGGTAGTCAGTGGCCCGAAAGTCTGACAACCAGTCTTACTAAGGGGTACCGTATCACCCAGTACTAACTGGGTTGTGGAGGTCAGATAAGCAGTCGCTCCATGTAAAATACTGGTATTCAGCTGCATCCGTTTAGACTGGAAACCGACCCCAACATAGTTGGGAAAAGGCTAGGCAGATGATGAATGGCATCGAAAGTGAGTATACTACGTTTACCTACTCAGAATTGACCAACGCCGACGGGGTCAATCGAGGTGTATGAACTTAGGGTCAAATATGATAAAAGGGGAATAATAAAAATAAAAAACACGGCTCAAATTGATTGCCAAACGAGTATTTGATTCAAATTTCTTTTAGGGGATAATAATTTATGTCTAGCCAAATTCGTAGTGAGGGGGGGAAAATTGATATCCAATTTCAGATTTCGGCGAGACAGGCTTTCTAGAAATAGACGTCAATGACCGGGACTTGAGAGGCCAGCATTAAAAAACCAAAGAAGGGGACAAAATTAAGGAGAGGAAAAAACCACAGAATCGATCTTTATGAAAGTGACAAAAAAGTATCCTGGGCTCTGGCAAAGGACAAAGGCTTCTTTTTAACCGACTTCTAAAAAAGGAGGAGGTTCTCAATTCGGTTGTTTTTTTTTTTTTTTGTGTTTGTTACCTCATATCTCCGTCATTTATGAACCGATTTGAAAAATTCTTCTTTTATCTGAATGGATCTACTTCCCGATTAGTCCCATAGAAATTTCATCGTAATCGGTTCAGTAGTTTGGTTTTGAAATCAAAATAGCTGGAAACAATATGTCATCCAAGTAAAAGAAATTGCGAAATTGATACTTGACAAGGATTTGTGTGTGATGCAATAACTAAAAACTTTTTTGCAAAAAAAAAAAACCGACTTCCAAAAAAACACTAAAAAAGTGGAAAATAACTTTACTTTCGGAAGTCACCGACTTCCGAAAGTAAAGTTATTTTCCACTTTTTTAGTGTTTTTTGGAAGTCGGTTTTTTTTTGTATTAAAGATACCTACAGATCCTTGCAAGACGAACAAAAGAGCCTATGATCAGGTACTGAGGTAACTTTTCTCGTAAGAAATGCAAGCATCACCTGATTCACTAAATGAAACTTCTGTTTCTGACAACCAAATTTAACACCCGTATCTATAAACAAGTCAAGGTGATTACTTATGAGTACAAGTCATTAGTTAAGATATGATTTTAATTCTGTAGTTTAATAATTGATTGAAGTTTTAGAACTGTCAAAAGTTAGGTTTCTAGCTTTGCTTTCTTTGAGGGTTCTTACTTCGCTGAAATTCTTGTCTACTACATAAAAATGTTTGCATAAGTAATTACTTAAATTGAAGTAATTGCTTTAACTTAACTTTAGATACTGGTATAAATGTGATGTTTAAACTTAGTGAGTTGTGGTGCAATCGGGCTTTAATGTTTTTCACAACTTACACGAGTTTAATGTATTAACTTCGAATAATTTTATCTTTATTAAAAAACGTGAGTTATTGTAATCATTAAACGCGTTGCACTTCATTATGAAATATACAGTAAAACAATCGTGACAAAATAATTTTACCGCGAAACGTAGCCATTATTTATTATTTGTTTGGAAATACTTTGTCCACTTATGCCTCTATTCACAAACACTAGGCTACACCTACTTACTAAAAATCACTGAATAGACAATTAGAATTTTGCAGTTTCTTTAGAGGTGAGCACTAAGAAAGAATTTTTAAACCCTTAAAGGGGTCATTTATACCGGGATATATAATCCTGTTGAATTGCAAGCTGAAATCACAAAAAAAGTGCAGTTACATTTAGGCATTCATTTAGGTGTCGCTTTTTTTTTTGGTGGAAACGGGCTTGAGCCTTGTACCTGCCTCCGTACTTCGGTACTGCATAAGTAAGATGCTATTAGTATTTATTCGGTGCTAGATGATTCATTCATGCATGATTGAGGAGTTATTGGCTGAACGCGGAGCGAATGTTCGACCTTTCGAATCCTACAGAGATTCACGATTTTATCAGTAGGTTATTAAAAGAATGGTAATTAATTTATTATTTGAAATGGGATAGTAGCGCCGTTTCTCTCGGGTCCCGGCTGATATCCGTGGATCTTCGACATTAGTTACGAGTCCTCAGCAACCCGAAAGTCTAGCAACCAGTCTTGCCAGGAGATATCGCGTTACCCAACTGGGTTGTGGAGATAATCAGAAAAATGTGGGTCAGATAATCACTCCTACATAGAGCGAATTCTGATATTCATCTGTATTCGGTTATATTGGACGTTGACCCCAAAATTGCTGGTGATATTAAACCTTAAAATAATCATTGGTGATCCCAGCTTTGTACAATTTGCACTTCATTCACTAATGAACGTAAAAATAAATCAGAAACAGTCAAAAAACGAATGCAATTAATGAATTAGTCATTCTCCACTAATCGTAGTTATAAATTAACTTTGAGTTGAAGTCTCTCGCTCTGTTTAATTCAATGCACATTCAGAGAACGTGAATGTCTGAATCGAGTTCAGCGCTAATATGACATACATCGGGTTTTAGAAAGAGATGGAACGTTAGGTTCGACACAGCTGTCATTTGCAGATCATTAACAGTCGTCACGGAAAGCCAGAAGCCTGAAATTATGACAACCAGGCGTACTAAGGGGTCTCGTATTACCTTATAGTGGTGAAGGTCAGATAGGCAGTAATTCCATTTAGAATACTGGTATTCAGCTGCATCCAGTTAAACTGGAAGCTGACTCAAACATAGTTCGGAAAAGGCTGGTGTGACGTGGGTTTTAAAAAAGACTTTCAAACACAAATTGCTGACGCACAAGGTTGCCAAGCTAAAATGGTACTGGGCTGGACATATGTGCCGCAAGCCAGAGGAGCTATGGGCCAAAGTAACCACGCAGTGGGTCCCCAAACTGCAGTAAACGGCAACGCGGCAGGTGGAGATGGCGGGACGAAGATAAGAGTCTATCTTATCTCAAAGATTGGCCATGGGCAGCACTGGATAAGTGGAAGGAGGGAAGGGAGGCCTTTGCCCTGTAGTGGGACACAGATGACTAATAATAATAACTATCGTTACGGCCAATGGCCTGATGACTAATAGCCTCGAGGGCATATCTTTCGAGGTTCTTACTGGGAGGCTGGATCAAGGGCCTGATTCAGAAGGCAGAGCTCCTCGATACGGCTCGCATTGTGAGGAGGTTCCTGTTTTTGGAGCCCTAACCACCGGTAGCTTGGATCATGATCCTATTTTTTAATGTTTTTTTAAGAAATATTCTTAAATTAGTATAAAGACGGATAAACGAAATAATAACCGAACAACCTCAAGTTCCTTGTAAACTGACACCAAATTGAGACCAAATATTGAATGTCTGCTGAATCGAGTAAATCAATATGAGTGTTAGTGCCAGGTGGGAAAGGGGCCGTTAATGGCCGTGAGTTCGTTTTATGAGTTTAGAAATTTTCGTAATTATATTATTTTTGACAAGGCCGAATATTAATGGCTATGCACTTTTCATTTTTTATAAAGTTAAGAGAAAATCAAATGGAAGTAATTACTATACGAACAAATTTCGAAGCTAGGAATAAGATGGAATTTAAAAGTTGTGTGTCAAAGTTTTCTTTTAGGCAACACAATTTAATGACCTCATATTGAAAAGAACCAAAACAGTTTTTTTTTGAAAAATGGTCCTTTTTCCTCCAGAAAACGAATATTAAAATGACACAGAGAAAATAATTCTAACACTTCGCTTTACAGATTATTACGTTTTTTTATATATTGTGTTGTGACGCACGGTGTGCATGTATAAATGTATATAACACATGCTTTACATACGTCACATAATTACCGATAGTGCTGCTTTCGACGGAAAGCCACTTGCTGAGAAAATATTATATCGTCCATCTGCCTGTGTTCCCAACTACGTCGAGGTCGGCTTCCAGTCTTAAACGGACGCAGCTGAATACTCGGGCTTTACATGGAGCGACCGCCTATCTGACTCCAAAACTTAGTTACAAATATAACATCATCACCTCCATCTGCAGAGCCTTTTCCCAGATATGTTGGGTTTTTTCCAACCTTGGTCAGTCTGGTTTTCAGACTTTCGGATTATCAGACCCTTATCGACTGTCAAAGATCTTTGAATTATAGCCGAGACCAATGGCTTTACGTGCTTTCCGAGACACGGTGTGGTCTCGATATGTAATGATATATTGTCGTCTATCCACAGAGCGACCTCGGCAGGCGTCGCTTAACCTTCGATCGACCCGTGAAGTTATTACTTAGCCACCACTACTGAGATTTTTCTATTTTACTAGAGAGAAAATATAATAATAATGATTCATGAATTTTGTCACAATATCTAAAGAGTTTGACTGCCTCGTTGGTTTATTGAAATGGTCACGTCATACGATACGAATGCACCCGGAGAGGCGGGCAAAGATCGTCAGTCACTGGCTGAGGGATGACGTCGAGCTCAACCGCGGCGAAGGTGGTGTGACTATCTTTGATAAGTATCTATGAATGTTGAACTTGCAATTATTACAAACAAACTCATTCACATTCCAAACCATTCATGAAAGTAAAAAAAAAAACATTTTATCTATAAGTAGTCTATCTCACAAGGTCATCTCAATACCGCAAAAACCATAAAGGTCATGTTTTTTTTGTTTTTTTTTTTTATAATGAAATTGGTGTGAATAATATTTTTTTTTAACTTTCTATGCACTTGGCTTTTCGATCGATAATCTACAAAGTGCGACAGAAAATAAGTTAGGAGCTTTCCTCGGTGGAAGGTTACTCAGTGACGCGACGTTCGTGCTAATTCGGAAACACGAAGATTGTCGAAGCACATACTTTTTCTGGTTTAATTGTACTTTACTTTTAGGGTCCCATACATTATGGCTCAACGGCAGCGGTACTGACTTTGCCTACCCCCATCTCTTACTCACAGAGCTGTATCTTTTCAACCTTTTAAGACAGCTAGTTGATGTTAGGCTAAATTATGTCTTAATTGTGGCTTGTTTCATACCAAATCGAAAAAAAATTAAAGGGGCGAACTCGCCATTCTAAATAAATATAATTTTTCCTCCCTTCCTTTTTTCCAGCTCTTATTATTTTTAAACGAATCCCTGAGTGCGCGAATTCGACTCACACGTGCCCGCAAAAAAAGACGCAAGATTTTATTATTTCGCTGTGCCGTTAGAAAGTCTTATTTATTTATTTTACTATTTATGTACACACAGAAGACAACACAGGAAATAACATAGTTATTTTTTTCTTTTGCATATTTTATGTCATATGTATTGTGTAATTGTATTGTTGTTAAAGCAGAAGGAAAGAAATACTGACATGCATAACAATTATGTAAATAAATAAATAGTTTCCTTTACAAAAACTAAAAGCGAAAAATTGCCAGAAGAGGCCTATATAAGAGCAATCCCGGGCTGAAATGATGTTAAACCTTACAAATGTTTTGATTAACTTTTACAATTCATGTGACCAATTAATGAGTTAATCTTATTTATTTTATCAATCAACATTGTAGACGCTACCTACTTTATTTATAGGTAGATCTCTTAAAACTTTAATTAATTTTATATGAACAAGTCATTGAACCCTATCTCATTTTACCTAATGTTTTATTACTTCTACATTTGTCACATCAATAGTATATTAAGGTCAAATTCGTCCTATAACTATACTTTACTAGATATGTTTTATAAAAATACTGTCTTCATAGGAAGCAATATAGCAGGTATTATTACAAAAAACTAAATATGAATGATGAAAAAATATAGATTTTAGTTAAAATTAAACCATAAAATATGTTCAGAGAGAAAACTATAAACAAACATAATGTGTTAGGTTTTGTCTGATCTAAAAATTATATTAACTATGCTATACCAATATTTTGCAAGGGATGGATGGGCCTTTGTCCAGCCGTGGGATATTACAGGCTACAAGTTATTTTTTTTTTGGAAAAAAGTGTAAATGAGAAAGAGAAATGCGTAAATAAGATAAATGAATCGTTATGAACCAATTGACATCAGTAAAGATATTGATGAGAATGTTAGATTCAGACTAGAATCATAATATTAATAGCAAGTAATTATTTTGCTACTCTGACAAGGACAATGAACCACTGTAGGTCTTCTTGAGTAATTTAAACAGAATGTGTGCTCAACCAGAGGTTTTTTAACCACTAAGTTTAATTTATATATATTTTAATGACTTGTATTTGGTTACAGGTAATTTAAACTTAGGAATATGTACTTGTTTAGATAAATTAGTGAATAAAGCATTTTGATTGAGAATTAATCAGAATAAAAAAATATATATAATTATATATGTGTGTGTGTGATAAGATAAACACTTCAGTAAAAAAAGAGACAATTTTTTATTGAAAAATGTTCATGAAAAACATCATTATTTTTTATAGTTACAGTTGTTTATGTCATAAGAAAGGGAGATATATTTAGAACACATGCAAAACATATCAGAATGTTCCAAAACAAAGTAGTTACATGAATCATATGCTCTAATAGAACATCAATGAAAACTTTAAGGAATTATTTTAATGCAAATTAAACCTGTTTGCTGACAATGACCCAAACATATAGTAACAAAGAAATAGCTAGCAACAGAGAACTATGTACATGCAATAACGATTAATTACGCATAATAGACTCTATAATCCGTTGTGTGTGCCTAAGGCCATAAACATAGAGAAAAAAAAATGCGCAATCGAGACCATGGCCTACATACGGAATTACGAAATATCACCAGCTAGAACATACGGAAGAACATTGCTAACGTAACGCACCTACCTACTAGTTTATCAATGCGTTATATATAGATACGTTGGCCCACGGAGACGTGAAAAGAATGCACGCTCCTTACCTAGACAAATAGGCAAAGGTCTACATCAATAAGAACCTTCAAATAAAGTGTTATTAATAACTTTTCACGGGTGTACAACAAAGAAATGTTAATAAAAACACACCCGATATTGATTATAAAAAGGGTCGTGACAATCAGCTGACGGCCCTACAGATACTTATTTACATGGTGGCCCTCGAACGCAATAGGTTCTTTGTAATGACGATAACAAAGAAAGGATACAGTTTGATGACATCGGTGTCCATGCGTCGTTTCCCAGCGCTCGGTGACGACATCTTCGTGATCTATTGCTAATAAATCACAATATCGAACACGAACACTAGAACTAACTCACACTAGACGCAGCGAAACCAATTTTTCGTCCACCAGCAGCAGTCAGAAAAATAACATTGTAGAAAAACAATGGACACAAACCATAGACTAAAATTTCGAAGATGATGTGTAATGAAAACGATGTTACCACCCAGCAAAATCAACAAAACTGCTGAAAACTACCGATTTTAGCCCTATGTATACGGTTCCTTACAATAGACAACGGCAATTCCAGAAGATTATGCGTCAAAAATTAAAAAGCATGCAAATTTGTCTATGCGTCATCATCAGCGAAACTTCGCGTGTGTGGATCGAGGAAGATTATTTATAATTCAGTTTTAATTATAGATTTCTTTTACATATACATCCCAAACTTAGTTAGGACGACGCGTTTGTGGACTGCGACGCTCCGTCGGCGCGCCACGAATGCGGAAACATGTGTTTTGATGTGAACATCAAATCATGATACATGACAACAAATTATAATTTATCGGAGTTTACGTGTGTATTAATTGTGTGTTGGCGTGATAAAGGGTTGTTGTGAGATCTTGTGGTAGTGGTGATTACCGTAGCGGATCCGTGTGGGGCTGGTGATAAGTGATAAAGTGCGGTCATTTCCGGTGTGTTATTCGTGATGTGGGCGCCCCGGTGAAGTCTCCTGCTGAATCGTTCTGACGTCCTGGTATAACCATGGCGAACACAGGGATCGGGGTCTCGTTTGACCCTAATGATATGACCAGGTTAGTAACAAGATCACCAAAGTAACCGTTACCACAATACCTATAATTTCCTGTTTTCCTTCCTGATTTTCCTAATAGGAAAGTAAAATGTAAGTATTAGCAAGTTTCAATAAACTTTGAACCTATAACACATTAGTATTTAGTTCATAATCTCCCATTTTATATCTACAATAAAAACATATTCAGTATTACAACTTATATCTCTGTTAAGTATTCCCATTTCTATAATTAAATCACAATTTGAACAAATAACGAGAATGAACAATTAGAAAAACTGTCTCAAAACCACAATTAGTGACACATGAAGGAAACAAACATCAACACAGTTTATTTACTTGGTTTTCCCTATATTAATATAAAGTCATATTTCTCTACTTGAAATAGTGTTTAAGTATACAATGTCAGTTTAAACTTGTAGTGTGGACATCATACACCTATCACACATTTATTTAAGGTTTACTCAACATGCCTTCTATAAATGATCTCTATTGCTTGATGTCTGAGTATTATCCTGCACAGTAAGCATTTTTATTTTATTTATTGCTTGTGATATTTTGTTTTCGATATCAATATTTCCATTAATTAGTAGTGAGTAAAAGTAACATAAATCAGTTAAAATAATTTATTAGTAGATTTTACTTTTATTTAGTTTTCAAGTAAATTTCCCCCTCAATCTTTGGGTGAGCCTAATTCATAAAGTCTATGACTATGTTAAATGATTATTTGATGTAAACTTAAAACTATCAAATGTCTTTTCAGAATGATTTTTACTTTTTTCTTTATATGAAGACATAATATTCATCATCATTCACCCTATCCTAATTTATTTAAAGATGGAGCATGTCTTCTTCCAAACTTCTGTGTTAGTCATATAGTTTTCTATAGACATAGTTTACTGCTGTAATGCCATCCTTTTTTTCTTGATTAAATCTTGTAATAATGTTTTTAAAAACATGCCTTATGATATTTTCTGGTTGTCTGCTGTGTGTACATAAATAGTAAAATAAATAAGAACATTTAAAATTAAAATGTACCATTAATGCTGTATACTGTCCACACCACCAACTTTACCATAATAGCCTCTGCCCTAAAATGCATGTTAACAACATAAAGTAATATCAGTTAATCTGCCATTGCGATAACAGCTCTATAAATATCCCGCTTCATTAAACTACTTATGATTTTTTAACTCAATTGAAGTTTCAAGTGTTGATCTCAGTATTGAAATAGCCAATAGTGTATGCTGTACAGTCTCAAGCACTTGATATGTATTATTATCAGTCATCTGTGTCACACTGAAGGGCAAAACTCCTACTTCATCATCAAGTCATCATTCACAGCTCGACTTCACCCACTACTGGGTGTAGGACTTTCTTTGCTTTTCTATTTTTTTAGACTCATCCTGGATAAACCGCGATGGCAACAATGTCATGTGCCCATCTCTCCTACCTATCCGCATCAGATGCTGTTCATCGCCAATCCTTAACATAAGAGTTTAGTTGATGAATGCATTCAATGTCCAAGCAAGCATTTCGTTTCATCATAATGCAAACTAAACAGTATTAGCATGCCATTTTTTAATGCAGGAAGTGTGTCAACAATTTCAACAAAGAGAAAAACTATATTTTTCAAAGAATCTAGAACGAATCATAAATAGATTTTATGACTGTCCCCAATCTTAGAAAACAGGTTGTTTACCCCTACATATAAACAAAACATAAAAATAACTCATACTACACACTGGCTAGACTTTGAACTGTGATCAACAAAACAAAGTTGTTTGATTTTTGCATTACTCACTTAATGAACTCCAGGTTCGTCCTGTTGAGATTGAAAATTATCCCATAGAAACACCAACTACTCATTCATTAAGTAAGAACAAAGTACCACATCATGGTCAAAAAAAGTGCTATTATATTCAGCACAGGTAAGGGAAACAGAGTGTAAATTTCCTCAGCCCCAATTGGAAAGGAAGAATCCCCCATCAGATAGGTGTTGTGTCTGTTGGGCTACTGCTCTATGGTTGATGTTGGATAGTTGTATATATCCGTAACTCACAGATAACTCTGATTGGGTATGCAAGATTTTTAGTTGTTAATTTGCTTTATAGATGTTGCTAGCATTCTTTTGTAAATTTTATTATAATCACTAGAAGATGTTAAGATGTGAAAATAAAACAGGCAGACAGGATTACACACATTGACATTTATTACATAAGCAGGGAATTATGAATTTTAGGTAAAAGTGAAGACAATAGAAATTAATCTTTAATGTATTTTCCTCAATTCTATAATTTCAAGCCCTTTTGATGTTCGCTGAACAGGGAAAACCTATTTAGTATACCAGCCAAATATAAGTTGTTTACAGTTAATTTTATGCTAGGTATAAACCCAAAACTTGGAAATTATTAAATAATAATATAATATGTTATGTCAAAACATTTAACAATAATTCCATATTTAGAATGAAGTATTCAATGTTATGTAAATGTAATAGCATATACATTTTACAAAATACAGGACTTCCAAGAAATGATTAAAACTTTAGTACAATGTGTGTCACATTTTTCACTACTCTAAGATTCTTTCATAACATTGCCCCTTCTACCGAGGGGTTAGGCATAGGTATACACTATAGTACACCTGAATTTTACAGTCCCATATAATAGGGAGTGAGCTTATACCAGGTGCAAATTGAGACTCCAGGAAACTACAGAAAAATCCCTTGTGAAAAGACCCAATAACACTTTATACAACCTAGGAACCCAGACCCTCGTGCTCAGATTTAGTGCTTATCACCACTATACTCAAACTCAAAGCATTTATTTCAATTAGACCATTACAGGCACTTTTGAATGTCAAAACACAAAAAAATAAACTAAGCTACAGTCCCAGTCACAGGGCATAATAACTTGTGAAAGTACTGTAGTTGCCCATTCGAAAGCGTAGATCTCTATGGAGAAGAATGGGCAAGAAACTCCATGGACACTCTTTTAAATCATTATGTTGTTACAAAGTCTCGGTTACATCATTCATGTCGAGATTAAACATACATGTGAGAACGATGTAGAAAGACGTGCGAGTAAGAGCGTCCAGAATAAAAAAGATAAAATTAACAATTCAAAAATACAATAATCCATGGCAGCTGCGAGATGACCAGTCACAACTGACAGCGCCCGTTCACGAACATGACGCATGGATCAGCCATCATTCAACTCAACCATTTTGGAGGGAACTAAACGACCCGACACACGCGCCACCATCAGCGAGACATTTGAGTGAGCATGACATTTCTCAACCGCCAGGGCAAATTCGAGTCAGTAAAAGATGTAAATGGTAGCTTTATCGTACATAGAACTCACACATGTGCTATGCAATTATATAATACTAAGAGACTGAATCTATACAATGCAAAGATATGTTTACAATCTTCTGCAGCTTCCACAATAACTTCACAAGGTAATCAATTAGTTTGCCCCTATGGTTGTGGAGCAGGACCAGCATTAAGCCAAGCATTTTTATCATCAATGTAATCTCCCAACTTATAGTATGCTTGCCTACATAGTGTGCGTTTTATACAAGATTTAAATTTCGTCTCATTCAGTTGTAGAATGCCGGGAGGAATTTTATTGTAACATTTTAAACAGTACCCCATGAAAGATGAGTCTACTTTAGCTAGCCTGAAACCTGGCTGAACTAGATGGTCCCTGGTTCTAGTATTATAGTGGTGTCTGTCGCCTCTTTTACTAAATAAATTTGCAGATTTTTCCTATGACAATGAGTCAGTCAAAATAAAGTGAATCATATTTTGCAATACCAAATAATTATTTAAAACCACGAATAACAAAGAATCCAAAACTCATTCACTGAAGAGATCACTATTAGTACTTTACCTTGAAATTTTTCACAACTCACAAAGTGTAATTAGCACAAAAACATCTTGTATTGAGACAACAAAAACATTTTGTTGGTAATTAGTAGCTAACTAGAATGACCTTCAACTGATCTGTAAGTGAAACCGTTCATTTCTAGGCTAGTTTATTCTACTTCCTTAGTGTGGGAAGAATTTTAAGATGTCTAGGATTATTTTCATTCATGAAAATTATTTGTCACAAAATATAACTGCTATACATTACATAATTAATTGCCATTACCTTGCATTTGGTTAGGAGGAGCTCGTGGCTAAATAATAACAGCCGCACTGGTCGATCTTCAAGGGTAAGCCGTGCTTGCCGAGGTTGGTCCGTGGATGGGTGACCATTATTTCATACCGAGTTTCCTCCGTGCCTCGGAAAGCACGTTAAGCCGTTGGTCCCGGCTGTCAATTGTAAATCTTTTATAGTCGTTACAAGTAGTCTTAAGCCGAAAGTCTGACATCCAGTCTTACCAAGGGGTATCGTATTACCCAGTTAATGGGTTATGAAAGTCAGATAGGCAGTCAAATACTGGTACTCAGCTGCATCCGGTTAGACTGGAAGCCGACCCCGACATAGTTTGGGAAAAGGCTAGGCAGATGATGACCTGCATTTGGTTAGACTGGAAGCTGACCCCAAAGGAAGGCAAATGATTCTTCTTCTTTTGGTGCCTCTCCAATTGCTAAAAGTTAGCTATCAACTCGAAATATTTCTACTCCTTTTGCGTAATGGAACAGCTCAGGCAATTACTTAGTAACATGAAAATATCTGTAGTAGATGCTTTGAACTAAAGTGGGCCCAAGATAGTGCCTTGGGGCATTCAATTTTCATTACTGCTTTGCCTATCCAGTAGGTGGCAATTTCCCTTTTAATATATCTGATACTAGCGATCCGGCCCGGCTTCGCACGGTTAGTAGAGCATATTAGGCGGCTTGACTTTTTCCGATACTTCCAACAATTATCGTCATATTTCAACCAATTTACACAATACTTGACAAATTGCATACCTAAACCTTCCTCTTGAACCACTATCTTTTAAAAAAAAACCGCATCAAAATCCGTTGCGGAGTTTTAAAGATCTAATCATACATAGGGACAGACAGACAGCGGGAAGCGACTTTGTTTTATACTATGTAGTGATATTCTCAATGAGTTTCAAACAAAAATATAAGGAGGTTGTATCTGCCTGTCAGATAACGGGATTGCATGCAGCTTCACAAAATCAAATGCTTGGTGAAACCCCTACATTTTCTATGAGAGTAGACAGCCTTTTCAATCGTTTTGTTTGATATTCTATTGGCTATTGATATATTATTGGATATTTATGAGAATTATAAATAATGCCAGTAACTTAAGTAAATAAGTGCAGTGTATAATATAGATTGTGACGATAATTTATTTTCTATCTACAGCTGGTACTTCAGAGAGTTATCCCGCGCCGAAGCCACGAGGTTACTCCTCAACGAGACGGAGAGCGGTGTGTTCCTCGTCAGAGACTCCAAGACTATTACTGGAGACTATGTGCTGTGTGTCAGGTTGGTTTTTTACTTATTTATACTTTCAAAGGACAAACATTTATTTATGATTTTTAATCGTGCAGCTTCCCATATTTTTATGATTAAATGCACAGTTAGATTTAAACCTGTGGCATGCTATATGCACGTCGATTAGATCTGATTCGTCATAGATATGCAAAGGCCGGGCGGAAAAATCGAATGTAAATTTTGACGCAGGCTGTTCCGAATGTGACCGACCCAAATAAGTATGTAACACTCCTAACGCCACAGTTAAGCGCCGCAAAAACAGTAGCTGTCCGTCTACATCAATGAAGAGTGTAAACTGAATTTACTAAGTATTAGTAGAAGTTAAAGTTAGTTACATATTCAAATGCTCCGCGCGGCCACCAAAGAAATAAATAAGTGCGCGTTTGTACGATTGCTTCTTCGCGAATCAAATATTTGGACAATTTTGTACAAACTTATTCAAAATCTCGTTTTAAACCTTCCAGAGAAGACGACAGAGTCTCCCACTACATAATCAATCGTGTCGTCTCGGCCGACGGCGCGATCAGGTTCCGGATCGGCGACCAACTCTTCGCGGACATGCCAGCCCTCCTGGCGTTCTACCGGCTCCATTACCTGGACACAACGCCGCTGGTCCGGCCTCTGCCACAAGCACTGGCGAAAGTGGCAGCACCGCCACCTCAGCAGCCACACCAGGTCTTGGAGTTGGTGATTGCGAAGTTTGACTTCTCTGGCAATGTAAGTATAACCGCGTTATGGGTTCACAACTGTTAGGTCTCAAACATACTCTGCCTCGGTCTTATGAACCTTTCACCTGTTAACCAACTGCCTCGTTGGTCTACTGGTGGCAACCGCGACTGCTGATCTTGAAGTCCTGGGTTCGATTCCCGAATTGGGCAAAGTGGTGTTAGGTTTCTCCATCAGGAATTTCTCAGCAACAGCCACGGGGTTTGGATTTGTGCCCGGTGGATGGCAATAGGCTCGCCCCCTATTACATGGGACTTAAACATAACTGGCGAAATGTCGGTGTACTATAATTGAGTACACATCTGCCTTACCCCTCGGGGATTACAGGTGTGATGTAATTTTATGTAACCTGTTAAACATCGACTAACGAGCCACAATTCGATCAATTGTCTATTGTTCGTGACTCTCTTGAGCGTCGATTGTTGATTCCAGCAAAAAGAGATTTACATTTCCTTCTCTGTGTGAAAAAAAAGGAGTGCCATAAATGCCGTAATCCACTGCGCAGGCCGTACGGGTTGGTGGACATCACATTTTGTATCATCTTCAGTTATAATAAAACTAGCTTCGCCCGCGACTTCGTTCGCAAAAAATGTGATAGCTCGGCTAACAAGCATGATATAAATATAATTTATAGCCTATAGCACCCACAAAAAATGCAACTTTCTACCACTGAAATTACGTCTTCATAATATTAGTATAGATATATAGTTTTGTCTAGTCTAGATGTTTTCTTACGCCGTTTTTATTAACGTGCGGGTTGTCCCAATTTTAAATCCGAGACCTACGTCTCGAAAATCTTGTTCTTTACTAAAGGTAAAGAACTAGACTTTGGACTGGCTTGGCTTCACCTGCCTCAAAATATTTGACTATCCCATTAGCTCTTATAGAAAACACATAGCAACAAAAGTAATGGTGCTTGTAACACGCCATGTAGACGTATTTGGAACTGAACAATAGAACTATGAACATTTTATGACAGGTGTTATTTGAATCGATCAATAAACTGTATTTGTAAACGTAGATTACAATCGTGTGAGAGATGTTACTTTTTAATGTAGTTTATAGTCCCACCGGACCGTACCGAATGCCGTATTACCGGCATTGCTGGTACCGAAATTAGACAGGACTCTAATAGGCTTCTAATTTAGTCTCCTGCTATAACATAATAGGGAGTCGTCCTAAACTTTATATTAAACTTTCCCTACTGTATTTAAATATACAGCGAGGGGAAGAAAATTTTAATACACTTCCCAGAACTTGATCTTTAATAGCGACGCTATCGAACGGTGTAATAAAAATAATACATTGTGTTTATTTTTCAAAATCAACAGGTTCGATTCTATATTATACGTATTATACTTATTTTTCCAAAATCTACTTTTGCAGTTTTAGTTTTCATCAAAATCGGGCTCGAGACTCCTTTGAGTATTTTTCGCTATTTTTCATAGTTTCAGATTTGGCCACACCCCACTTGAAAGATTCCTCCTGTATAATTGCATTCCTGGCAATATCCGAGTATACTAGACACCTCTGTCTACCCCTTTGCCGAGCTGTTAGTCTTAAAATCCAGAACTTTCCTTCCCAATTTTTCCATCACACATATGACTAACACCTACCAAAATAAAACCATGCCTACAAACAAGGAAGAAAGATGTATCATCGTAAAACAGTAAAAACTAGGTCTCCATGTGAATGTTTTTCTAATATTAGCTTTCATAGTAACGCTGCCGGTGACGCTATGACTAACTGCCGCAATCATATCGAGTTACGTTCTATTAAAAGGTTATGGGCAGTAGAACCATTTTGTTGAACAGGTAGATGGTAAACTAACACACAAAATTATATCTTTATCCTATATTATTCTCTGATAGACAAAGGTTTATAATGCCATCCACATTTTGCTATTTGAAAAAGTCCTTCGTTATAGAGGGTGTGACAAATCCAGCCTGGGATGTACCTAACTAAGAATTTCGTTATTGCCCTTTGTTCAAAGTTTTCATTTCATTATCTTTTTTGTTACAATTTTTTATGCTAAAACTGAAGCAAAATTAAAACCGTTAAGAGCGTGTACGCCGTACGGCATTTCATACAAATTTTCAAGTCCTTATTTTTCGATATGACTGAACCGATTTTAATGAAACTTCATACCCATAAGCAGGATACATAGGTCTAAAAAGTTAGTGAAAAACATTTTCGCAAAATTGTGTTCCAGTTAAATTAGACCGATTTTAAATTATCCATAGAAACAGAAATTTCCAATTATCTTTTTTTAAATAAGACATTTCGAAAATGTTTTTCACTAACTTTTTAGACCTATGTATCCTGCTTATGTGTGTGAAGCTTCATTAAAATCGGTTCAGTCGTTTCGAAAAATAAGGACTTGATAATTTGTATGCAATGCCATACGGCGTACACGCTCTTAATAACCACTTATAATCAAACAATCAATT
Organism: Standfussiana lucernea; assembly: GCA_964057025.1. Classification (NCBI taxonomy): domain Eukaryota; kingdom Metazoa; phylum Arthropoda; class Insecta; order Lepidoptera; family Noctuidae; genus Standfussiana; species Standfussiana lucernea. The sequence goes on from OZ059809.1 coordinate 1,602,984, forward strand.
TATGTGTTTTTGAACGCTGTGGACTGTTGCAAACATTACATTTTGGAATAAACTTTGGACTCCATGTTTAGCAGGCATGCTTGCGACCACAAGAACAACACATTCTAAAATGTAATTCTGGTACCGAAATATCCAATGCGTTGCAAAAATTTTACTTCTGCACTTTTATTTTCATTGGCCTATGTACACATGGCGTCACATCAAGCTATACTTATCCAGTATAAAATGGCCTCGCTTTCTATAGATTTCCCGTACAACGAGAGGCCCGCATAAACTGGTTTTGTACAGTTTGATTTGTCGTCGTGCGTACTAAACTGAGATAAAAATAATTCGGGACTAACACGAGTTTATGGCAGATGTGCTGTGTTTATGTTATGCTTCGCTAATATGCCAGTGATAGCTTCGAGATTATGACTGACGCACTGCGAGTCGTGGGTTCGAAGCCCGGGTCGCGAATGAATTTTTTTGGCCTAAACATAGACCAAGGTCTGTGGTGTACAAATATTATGTTTGGGAATGCCACAAGTATGTATGATTTGGATTCAATTTTATTATTAAGAAATGTTTTCTATATTCTGAACTGTTCAATGTTTATTCTATCACTTGTGGGTTTTGGTTTTAATACATCATAGCCTGTATTATCCGAGGGGGCAGACAGAGATATAGTACAACCATATTTCGCCAGTTAAGTGACATGTTTGCAAGACTATTGTCGTCAATTGGGCACAAATCCATACACCGCGGGCTGGTATTGAGAAATTACTAACAAAAAAAAAAACATTAAAACAGCGCCTGTCTCGAGGATAGAAACCGCTACTTGTTTACCCACATTCAGCATTTCTCATAAACTAGATTAGGTATAAGAATAGATCATGCCATGATTAACACTTTCAGTGCTAAGCACCCAGCATATGGGTCGAACAATAATTCGTTCGTGTGCGCACAACCCGCCTCCCGAGTCGCTATACGTAGCTATAGATGACGCGCATACTAGTAAAAATGGATTATTTGAACTTAGCATTTCATTCGATCCACCAATATACCTATGCTTTTCCCAACTATGTTGGCTTCAAGTGTAACCGGGTATAGCTTAATACCAAGTATTTAACATGGAGCAACTGACTATCTGACCTCCACAACCTGAACTGGCCTGTGTTGCCACTGGGTAAAAGAAGTAAAAAAATCAAGAAGAAAATCTAGTGGGGAACAGCAGGATACAGGCAGCTATCAGTTGTCTCAAATGATAATAAATAAATAAAATACGTTTATTTGGTACATGAAACAACTGTATACAATATATAGCTAATGCCAGCGGCTTCGCCCGCGTGGAGTTCGATAATTGGCCCACGGTATCGTCCTACCGGAATGAAAAGTAGCCTATGTGCTATTCCACACTATAATCTATCTCTGTGCCAAATTTCATTCAGATCCGTCCTGCTGTTCTGGCGTAATTGAGTAACAAACATCCATCCATCCATCCAAACTTTCGCATTTATAATATTAGTATACATAAAACAAAAATCGTGTTCTTCACGGTTGCGCCAAACAGGCATATTTAAAAAATGTGATATTTATAAAAAAAAATCCTTACGTTAATTCCAGGACGCAGACGACCTCCCATTCCGTCGCGGCGAGCGCCTGATGGTGATCAACCGCGACGAGGAGCAGTGGTGGACCGCGCGCAACACTCTCGGCCGCACCGGGTCCATCCCCGTGCCCTACGTGCAGAGGGTAACATCTTCTTATCATGTCGATGCCAATCTACGTTTACTTGGCCCACAGATACTTTTAGCAGCGATGATGAAGCCATGCAAATGCAAAACGGCCGCGATGCTGCGTAACCTCGTACAGTAACCGAACTCGAAGATGCACGAAAATTTCCTAGGCGCATAATTTCATACTCTACCCAGATGTAGCAGATTCACCTAAGAATGCATTCTTGGTTGCCTTAAATTAGTTACTATAAAAACTTTTTTGCAAAAAAAAACTGACTCCCAAAAAACACTAAAAATAGTGGAAAATAACTTTACTTTCGGAAGTCGGTGACTATTGTTTATTTCATTGACTTTTTTGCCACCGACTTCCGAAAGTAAAGTTATTTTCCACTTTTTTTAGTGTTTTTTTGGAAGTCGGTTTTTTTTGCAAAAAAGTTTTTATTTTAACCTTTTTAGTTATCGTATCACACACAAATCCTTATCAAGTATCAATTTCGCGATTTCTTTTACTTGGATGACATTTTTTCCAGCTATTTTGATTTCAAAACCAAACTGCTGAACCGATTTTGATGAAATTTCTATGGGACCAATCGGGAAGTAGATCCATTCAGATAAAAGAAGAATTTTTCAAATCGGTTCATAAATGACGGAGATATGAGGTAACAAACACAAAAAAAAAAAACACAACCGAATTGAGAACCTCCTCCTTTTTTTGAAGTCGGTTAAAAAAGACGTTATCTTGTGACAGTTCCATTAATCAATTCTGAATTAACGGTTGAAATTGACAAAAGGATTGGGTCTGATCATCCGCCAGGCTGTTACGAAGCGCCCACTGCCCGGCCGCTACCCCACTACTGCCCGATAGGGGGGCTTTTGACTGCTGGGTCACCCCCCTGGCCCGTTTCACCCCTCCTCAGTTAACCTGCACCCCTCGAACTCCTTCGAGGGCTCCATGTTAGTACCTGGCTTAGTATGGACGGCCAGTATGGGTTACTAAGTCCCAGGAACCCTGACGTGTGATCATCCGCCGCACCCGACCTCCGTGTCGCCGGATTACAGGAGGCGCCACGCTCCCAGTCGACGGGGTAGTTGAAATACTAGACTAGTAACATTCGGGGTGTCGGGGTTTCGAATCTAGCTTTTTTGTTAGCACTTTTTACATTTTCTTGTCGTGAAAATTTTGCGGCTATGTTTTTGATTTAACTTTGCCTTCTTTCATGTATCTGCTGATTTTAACGCAGTATTAGGGATTTTTTTATTGAGTGTTGAAATTTCATCGTCGGTTTTGGGGTGGACATTAGTTTATTTATTTATATCAGTATCTAATATAAATAAAAATAAAAAAGATTTCTTATAAATCATTTTTTTTACAGCTGATCTTGGGGTTAATGTCACATCGCGCGTAGAACCATGAAATTGTGTTTATTGCAACCAGATGCCAAGGCCGATAATGTTTCTGAAGTTTTGGTTGTTAATTTAACAGAAATAGTTCTTTCTTGGTCATGTTTTATGGCATTATTTCATTGTAGGTATTAACTAGGGCATAGGTTCCCAACGGGGGCGGTACCGCCCCCTAGTGGGCGCTGGAGCTTTACATGTGGTAGCGGGTCCAAATGCAAATGCGGGGCGATATGAAATACCTGTATTTTCATGAAAAAACATTTTACATTTTTTTTTGTAATGTAAGGCAGGCGGTAGTCCATAAAAGGTTTGGAACCTATGAACTATGCGAAACTCGGTTTCGATCCCATAGTAAAACCCAGGAAAAACTGATTTTACTTTGGACCGAAACCCGGTTCCGCATGGCCTAGTATTAACGTCTTATACAGGGTGTCGTTTAAGTCACCTGCATCGGTAGAACCACACCCTTGACGGATCCAAGTGACTAAACTGTCACAGTGCCACCTTGTATTATGTACTCGTTCTCAAGGAATATATTTCAATAAAACAATTAATAGGCACTTTTGTCATAGAGTCTGTCAGTTAGTCAGAAAGTTAATGCTAATTGCCCATTGCAAAACTTAAATCTTACGAGAAGAACGAGCATGAAATTCCATGGATACTATTTATAACCATTACCTTATTCTTTTGTAAAAAGTATGGAAGCAGACATGATGCGCCGACCCCAAATAAATTGGGATAAGGGCAGGAGAATGGTGATGACCTTATTCTTGTGTTTCATTTCTAATCTTCCACCCACCTCACCAACAGATCCTGGACCCGTCCGGGGTGCCGTACCCACCGACAGAGGCTCTCAATCATCTCGCCGACCCGCCGAGCCCGCCCAGCAACAAGCACCCGCAGCAGCGGACTAACATGCAGGTCTGTAGCACTATCATACGGGGCAGTTATCGATTGGGATCCCCACAGTATAACGCAGTGACCTCATCGACTTGGAATCGGCTTAAGCCGGTCAGAAAGAGCTTTATATCCAGAGATAATTAGTCTCGTTTCGGTTCGGATGACGGTAATCGATACCGCGTCGGAGTATTCGTTTTTTACAGAATACAATGTTACATAAATGCACAAAGATGAGCTCAATCCAGAATAGGGTTTAAACCTCAGTGCGATATAGAGATCTGTATGCATTTTGTTGAATCTTTCGGGCAATACCCAATTGCCCAAGGCATTAAGTCCGCCTTTGTACAGTACTTGTACATAAAGTTTAAAAAAATAAATAACTACAGGCGCGACGTTTCTTTTTTATAATTAGCCTATACTTTCCCACTGCTGGGCAAAGGCCTTCCAATTCTTCCCACGAACTCTTTATCTCGCACCACTTCGACCCAGCGTGAAATTAATCATATTTAAACTCTCGTACATTACAGCGCACTCTCCCAGCGCTAGCTCGGGTGAAACAGCCGCGAGTACCCAACGCGTACGACAAGACAGCACTCAAGCTTGAAGAAGGAGATATTATCAAAGTAAGATACATTTTATTTATTTATAACGTCAGCTCTAAAAATGCTGAAGGATATAATAAACCCGAAGGGTTAGGCAGAGGTGTACCTTAATAGTACATCCACATTTCGCCAGTTACGTTTAAGTCCCATGTAAAATAGGGCGAGCCTATTGCCATTGACCGGGCACAAATCAGACTCCGTGGCTGCTACTGAGAAATTCCTAATGGAAAAACCCAATACCAAATCCCGTATTAAAACCCGCATGTCCTATAACTAAAACCGAAGATAAGTGATACTTTGAGAGGGACTGGGCCGCCACAAGTCGGGCTCAGTGCGGGTTGGTGGATGTATCTTAGAATTTTTGGTTTTAGAACATGCCGATGATCCTTCCGTTTCGAGAGCCCCTTTCTCTTTCCAAACCTCTCTGACTTGTGCGATATCTGGCCATGTTCGCCCCTCAAACAAGATGAGATCATCACACCACCTTCGCCGCGGTCTACCTCGACGGCGATTTCCTCCGTCAGGCGTCCAGTGAGTGACGATCTTCGCTCTCCTCTCCGGGTGCATTCGCGCTACGTGGCCAGCCCAACTTAAGTTTTAAATTTTGTAATTATTTAAAGATTTGCTGAGCGACTCATCTTGCTCGTTTGTAGAATTTAAATGTATGGTAACTAATACTAATTACATCATGTTTCCAGGTGACAAAAATCAACATAAACGGCCAATGGGAAGGGGAGTTACACGGTAAAATAGGTCATTTCCCTTTCACTTGCGTCGAGTTTCTCGACGAGAATCAGACCAGTTAAAATTGTGTCGTCATATGGCCATAGACTAATAATGTCTATGGTGTAGGCTCTATGGACTGTGCCCACCGATATTGGGCTACTGATTGCGCGGTAGTTATGGTGAAGTGAAATTGATGGTGAGATTTTTTGGTCCCGTATTTGAAATGTATTATACCGGCTTTTAGGTTCAGACTACCCTGTAGTGTTTTTACCCGTTTGCCCCAGAAAGAGGTTTATGTTATAAATATTTGTATGGTATTATATACAAATACATAATTAAATAATTTGAAATGTCATAGTGCTTTTGACATTTTAAGGTTTTTTTTTAATGAATTATGTCGCCTTTGGCACACACACACATACAATGCATTACTATCATAATAGTATTGATACTTTTAAATATGGGATTTGAAATTACCAAAATGCTATGAATAACTGAATTATACCTATAATTTGTGATGTGAACTCTTTAATTGTTACACATTTTGTAAAACTGATTTAGTTAATAAATATACAATTGTAATACACAGGACGCACAAAAACATGTATTGTTAAACATAATTATTTACTTACATATTATCCAAAAGTATGTATAAAAATTGTAATTATAATTTTTTGTAATCGAAATCTACTAAAAAAATATTGTAAAAAATATCGATATTGAGATTATTAGAAACTCATTTTGATGTGTATTTATTTCTTTTTTTTCGTGCATTTTACTGCATTTTCTAATTTTTATCTAAATTCGTGTAAAATTCGCAATTGTCTCATCATTTTAAATGTATGACATTTTTATAATAATTCATGGCTAAATCGAAATTCATTATTACTACTTATGCGGCCATGATGATTGATTCGGATATTTAAATAGGCTTTTAACTACCATTAAATATTGGTAAGTTATTGGAACCCGAATCGATGCTTGCAGCATAAGGAATATTAATGGACAAAGAAAAATCATGTCAAATGCTAATTTGGCTCGAAGGACCATTTTTGAATGTCTAGCAACTAATTTTAATGCTTGATGTTGAAACTAACATTAGATCAATTTGTAACAGATAGATAGGTATAGAAATCATGAAAGGGCCGGCTGTCATTTGCAGGTCTTTGGCAGTCGTTACAGGTAGTCAGTGACCCGAAAGTCTTGACAACCAGTTTTATCAAGGAGCATCGTATTACCCAGTACTAACTGGGTTGTGGAGGTCAGATAGGCAGTCGCTCCATGTAAAATACTGGTAGCCTACCCCAACAAAGTTGGGAAGGCAGGTGATGAAGAGAAGTCGTTTCCATACAACGAGCGCAAACGCACTCACACATACAAACGCTTCACGTACAGCAAGCGCAAGCACACTCGCGACTGGCATTTGCTTGAAAGCAATTGGTGCCCCAGTGGTCCCGACTTACGTCCGTGTTCAAACCCAAGCGTTACTTTGTGCACAATAGAATATACTTTACTTTACCCCAAAATTAAAAGACAACTGTTTTACAATATTGCTAATTTTATGGTTACGATGGCGGTCTAATCGCTAATATCTTCCAGGCAACGTTTGGATGGACTGTAATTTATTTCATCACCACTACTCCTCAACACGGTGAAGGAAAACATCGTGAGGAAACCGACGTGTCCTAGATCGAAAAATTCGAAGACATGTGATGTGACATCTACAACCCGCACTAGGTCCGCCCGGTGGAAGCCCGCTCACACCTGGTGGAACAACCAACTGTATAGCCTGATTATGCAGTTCTGTACCTATCTATACTGTGATGTAGACGAGGTCTAACATATTATTAATAATAGAAATTTTTGAATTGCAGCCATTGTCGTTTTATAAGGACTTGGAAATGTCCTTCTAAGGGTCAGTTTTCATCAAGCGGAAATATCCTCGCGCTTTCAAGGTCAATGAATAAAGGATTGTATCAGTATTGCCTTTAAGTGTAAAATTCAACGCAAACATTAAGCGTGTCCAGCACTCAATTTTATACTGGAGTCCTTTATTCAGTGATATCAAAAAAGTGCACGAGGATTTTGGAAACTGGCTCTTAAAAGGACATGAACTGACACCTCTTCTTGTAGTTTGTGATTGATATATCAAAGAAGATTAGATTTATTAATCGTTGTGATTTATAAATCTGTTTGAAAGATAGTTTCTTAACGATTTGAGACTAATAATAATCATAAAAAACAAGTTTTACATAAGACTAAATATAAGTCATACAAAACGAGTGTATTTATTTAATTTTCTGAAGCAATATATTATCACACTAGTTATTTCACGAGACCATTGTTTCGAGCCCGAAAGTACCTCCTCTCGTTCACTCCGAAACGAAGCTGACTTTCGGGCAAACAAGATTAGACCAAGGAGATGATTAAAAATCACGTAGTTTTAAGTGAAAAATTGATAAAAATGTAAAAGCACCGGACATTGTATACTCTGTTAGTGGACGCAATAATATTAGAAGCGGTTTTTGGACCAAACTTGTGTGAAGAAGTAGATGGGTATTCATGATGTCGCTTTAGCCATTAGTTTATGTAACGGATGTATTCGGATTAATCAGCTAGATTGGAATAAAATCATACCTACACGGACCATTAATTTTCTGTAATTCTTTATCTCTTTCTGCCACTTAAAAGTATTATTTGTCAGAGCGAGAAAACTACACGTAAATGCGCATAGCTGTAAGATACTTGCGCCCTTACGATTGGATTTCTCACTCTAGTGGTCGAAGTAGTATCTCTAGATACAGAAAAATACTGTTCTGTTTTAAATGAGTGAAATTCCACGATTTTTTTTAATAAAATCGAAAAAAATCTTGTTTTGTAAATTATTATGCCAATAGTACTGCTAACCTCACCCGGCTTCCGGAATAACCTCTACTCTTTTATGTAAGAAGCGTTTTAAAATAAAGCTATGCTAGGATGAGACTTCCACATTACAATAAACAAGTTTGGTCCAAAAATCGCCCACAAACATGTTTTCCATAAGGAATTGATATATATATTGTATACATCGAACGTTGTTTGACTGTTAGCTTTGTAACATTTTTACTGTATTGTACATTTTTGACATAAAAGTTGACATTTTGACATGCTTACGCTCTCGTAGTTATACATATTTCCCCTACCCGTTGAGTTTTGGCCTGCTAGAAAGTGACCATTGGCTGGCTTAAGCCGATTCCACGTCGATTAGTTTGGTCACTCCCTTAGCCGGCAAGATTAATCATAAGCTGTTTGAAGCGGAAATAGCAATTTAGGTACTGGTGTAATGATAGTTTTCACGAATATGAACAAACAGAAACAATAGATGAAAAAAGATCGTCGATTTTTTTTTACAATCTGGGACCGTATTACCAGGCATAAGTAAAGAAAGAAATTAAGAATCAGGCAAAATTATTGAGGATAGTCATCATTCTCCTGCCCTGATCCCAATTTATTTGGAGTCGGCGCAGCATGTTTTCTTCTTCCATACTTGTCTATTACTCGTCATCTCAGCAGTTACCTCCTTTCTAGCCATATCATTCTTCACACCGTGAAAGAATTCAGGATAGTCTTTTTGCAAAAAAAATCTCGATTTTGAATCAGCGCTAACTATACGAAACAACTAATTGCTCCATCGTAAAACTATTTGTATTCCTAAAATTATCATTACATCTCAGTATAACACCAAAAATTGTGATTGGACATATTAAGTCGTTTTTTAAATAAATCACTATATAATATAGCGAGCTCGATCATTCAAAAAATCGGCCAAAATATATATTTTAGAAAATAAGCTCACTTGAAATAAACTCGAGTCACAGGTAAGAAGGTAAAGTACTATATTGTGAAAAAAAATTTTTTTTTTTCGTACGAATCTTGTTCTTCCAATTTCATTATAATTTGTACCATTAGCTTATATTTTAAGGTTTATAATGTAATGATGATGTCATGTTTTTTATGTAAATATAATTTTCCACCGATATCTCTTGTGACTTGAGTTATTTTTTGAAGTACCACCTTGTTTCTGATAGAAAGCGCTCTTGATCCAAAATGGTTGTTATTAATACCGCTATCAAAATATTTCTCATTGGATTTATAGTTGTTGACTTGGCGAACAGGTGTATCCTCGTTAAGAACTACACTGTTTAATAACTTGCCATAGCGAAAATCGACCTCAGTGCTACGACATAAAGGCGCTGTCAATATCAAACTATGAAAACGTTGCTGCAAAATCGTGGAACGTGTATTTTGCTGAATTAGGCCGACCTGAACATGTTGGTATGTGTAACACGCCTAACGAAAGTAGGTAACTGGGTAAGGTAAAATATGGCTACTTATAAAACATGGGGTTTCGCCAATGAGCCAGTTCGTAATCTCTTTACAATAAAAACTAAGCATCTGTTTTTGGTCCTCAGAGCGTCAGCCAACAGTAGTTGACCTCTCAGAAATGAGGTGAAACTCTTCCAAAATATACCATAGTCAATATTTTTATAATTGCGCAGGTGCAAGAAGTATTTAGTATTACGGTAGTCGGCTGGCCAAGTTTATTGACATTGCTCTTTACTGTTTCTTTTTGTATATCGTCGCCTTAGAATGAAAACCTCGGGTATGCAATTTCGGAAATTTTTATTATGTTAAACTTTTGGAAAATAAAACAGCGCAACGCACGCCCTAGTTTCACAAAAAGTTTAGTATACGATATTAAACTGAAATACATATCTTATGCATCTGAAAATGTATCCAAATTGCACCCTTAAAGCTGTGTGTTATAAAGTTTTAAAGGGCGCAGTGTTTTCTTCCTCTTTATTTACTTTTTCGCTTTTCGCATATACGAGGTTTTCACTCTATGGCGACGGTATTTTTTCTATAGCAACCATAAAGTGTTGAAGCCATAATGACTCTGCTGTGAGAAAGGAATGGTGCTTTACGTCTGTATAGCGTTTTCTCTGTCTCGCATTGGAACAATAATAACTCTGACACTTCATACTACGACTTAACATAACATCACGCCTGTAATGTCCGATGGGTTAGGCAGAGGCGTATTTAATAGTACTAGTACGCCCTATTAGTACGACTAACTTTACTTACTTACTCACTGTCATTCAGTGCTTGTATATTTGTTTACTGCTTTAACTGTTGATGTTTCTGTTTAAAATCATATCAAATTCTCTCACATTGACCGACTTCAAAATAGTAGGAGTTCTCAACAATGTCACTCAACTTGGTCAGCACAAATGAAAGTATTGAACTTTTAAAACAATGCTCGTCATCATTTATTTAATTCGGGATTACTTAGTAATGATACCAAAATGTTATCGTCATTGTATAGAACCATTCTATTTTGAGATTATGTGTCATATTATAATGCTCTTATGTCATATAAAAAATACATCTAATTTTTTATTAAGTTATGTGTAACGGTTCGAAATAAAAATTAGGAAACATTAGCTGTGTTTTTATATATTCCATTCATCACCTCTTCATAGTCTAAAGCAATCTGCTGGGTAGTCTTCAAAGGGATGGGCCACTTCGACGCCATTTTTGTGGTCCTGCCAAAAACTAAAGCATTAGGGTTGCGCGTCATCCCGCCCTTTCTGTCGCTTAAAACCGTAATTTGCTAGAGCGGGAATGCTATAGTAAGCGGTAGCATCGACGATGCGGTTGGCAGCACGTTCTGTTTGTCGCTCTAGCAAATGACGGCTAAAAGGATAGTTAGCTTGGAAGAATGTGATTCCGGCCTGCCAATGAGGTGCAATCCTAACATCACGTCTCGAAAGGTAGGTGTACCAAGTGTGTACATTTCTCTATCTGTGTAGAGCGTATGCGAGCGTATATTTATCAATCCTGCGCAAATCTAGACTGCTACAGAAAAATTCCACCAAAAAACACTGCCCGACCAAATTGATCTTTTGATGGATATTAGTGCAAAAGCTACATGTTACAAAGCCATATCGTCGGTTTAGGCCCAGTAAAACGGTATGGAACAGTGTGGTCGCATCTTTCCGACTTCCTTTGGTTATTTAGTGCTTTTGTTGGGACACTCGGTATTAGAGAACTATTCAGTACTGGTTCTCCTGATAATCATAGACATATTCTAAACAAAGCTGAAGTAGGACGACGTTCAGTGTGAAAGGCCCTTTACACATATAAACAAGTGCATAGGGTTGAAAATAATCACGCAGTGTAATATTTTCCGGGTATTCTTCAACTTCATGTTTTCTGTGTTTTGCACCTGAGCAACTGTTAATATTAGAATTAAAGTCTTTTTAATCACCTGTTTATAAGTTCATGTAAACTAGTAATAATTGCAGAAGGCGTTCTTATCTTTCTGCCTTTCTGCACACTTTTCGATACACGATTTTACGTTTTATTTTTGCAAATCGGAATTTCAAACTGACAACACACATCACTGATTTTGACAAGTGATAACCATAGACATAGACATCTACCTCAATGGTGATTACTGATTGTGGTGGTGCGATGTTGATCGATTGAAAATAATTGAATAAAAGGACATTTTAAAATTCTATAGCTTAGTGGTTCCGACAGTTCTTAGTGAATATAGTTTCGGTAGTTAGAGTATTCAGTATTTGTTACAACGCTTTGTTTAAAAACTGCAGGTGTAAAATGATATCATTTCGTGCCTTACCGGCAGCTAGTGGTTCAGAAAATTGTGGATAGTGACTGAAAACCGCCAAAAAGTGGGAAGTTTTGTGCAGAAAAGACATACTAAACATTGTGACTGTAACTTTCTGTGAAAATGACATGACACTGAACTGGTTATTGTGAGAGAATATGCATAAAAACATTATGATTGATTTGTTGCCGCAATATTTTTTTTCTTTTTGGCAAACTTAGTTTTGTAGCAGTAAAAGTAGGTTATCACGATTAGCTATGGAGGAGACGTTGCCAGTGATAGAGGTAACTGTGAAGCATGAACCTATGGGCAGTGATAATACGGAGGCGGATGAGCAGAATGGATATAATCAACAAAGTGACGAAGGTAAGTAATTTAAACACATAGATACAACATCATACCTTTGCTCTCATTGGGGCATGTTGTAATATTAGTTTTATAGAATTTTATGTCTATGTATTACTGGCAGGTTTTAAAGTCTATGGTCTTTTAAAAACCTTATTGTTGTTAGGAAGGTTTTTTAAATGTATGAAAATGACAGAGAAAAATAACGAGAAAGATTTGGTGGAGTGTGAATAGAAAATTGGATGGGGTAACATGTTGTAATTTGGAGGTATTTATTTAGTTTGTTATATATGGTTGAGTTGTTTACATATGGGGTTTTAGATGGTTTAGTTATACTTAAATAAAATATGTGAATGTTTGTTGGAATTTAATTGAAGAAGGATCCCACCCTCACAACATGATGGTAAGCAAACCTAGATTCCTTAACAGGTTATGGGCTGCCCCCGGGCAAATTTGAACTGCACCTCATGTTGTGAGAAGGTCGAGGAAGGAAGACCCTGGAAAATATTTTGGAGTAAAAGTTAAAATTATTGGAAGTAAAATTTTTTGGAAAATGGCTGACGACCAAAAATTGACAAAACTGACAAGCGAGTCAGAATATTTTTTATGGAAACAGAAATTGTTGTTATTATTGATGGCAAGGGACCTTGATGATGTTTTGGAAGAAAAGGCAAATTTAAAAAAAGATTTCATAAAAAAAGATGCAAAAGCAAGATTAATAATAATATGCTCTATTAGCGATAAATACATGGTTTACGCTATAAACTGCAAAAGTACAAAGGAAATTTTAGAAAAATTTGACACGATATTTCTTGGACACAAGGATACACAAATTTCTAGGCTATTGGAAGAATATTATAAATTTAAATTTGAAAATAGTGATTTAATGACAGACATAGCAGAAATTGAGAATAAAGCGACGAGGATAAGAGATTTAGGATACGATTTTGATGACAAGCAGATCATAACCAAAATACTTTCAAATTTACCGGAAAAGTTCATTCATTTTAGAACAGCATGGGAATCAACATCATTAGCAGATAAAAATTTAATTAATTTGATATCAAGACTTAATCTAGAAATAAAGATGAGACAAGAAAATACAGACAGACATGAAGTATCAAAACCAACAACATCTGTTGAGAATGACTCTGTCAAACAAACAGAGAACAGTTTTCATGTAAGGAGTTGCTTCAAATGTGGGAAGAAAGGACACATTGCAAGATTCTGCAGAACATTAAATGGTGACGGTAATGCATACAACAACATAGCACAATGCTATAAATGCATGAAGAGTGGACACAGACATGCAGACTGCAATATAAAGTTTAACTGTATGAACTGTAAGGATAACTCGCATTATACAAAGTTCTGCCTAAAACAAAATGTAAGTAACTTCTACACAACTAATACAACAGAAGCAGAGGTTGAATTCATAATAGATTCAGGTACCAGCAGTCATATTGTAACATCAGAAAGTTACCTTAAATGTAAGAAAAAGGTAGATTATAAAATCATGACTGCAGACGGTAATATTCACCATGTCAAAACCATGGGCAATATTTACACTAAAAATATTGTTTTTAAAGATGTATTATGTGTTCCCCAACTCAAAAAGAACTTAATATCTGTATCTAGATTAGCTGATGATAATTATTTGTTAAAATTTTTCAGAACGAGTTGTCGAATCGAAAGTGAAGGCTCTGAATGCATAGAGGTTGGTGAACTGAAGCAAGATGGTCTGTATTATTTGAATGTTAATACAAAACCAGTCTTACTTTCAAGCTCAGAAAACATCTTTCACATAAATGCTAATTTCTGGCATCGTGCATTAGGTCATGTATCTATTAACAGGACCAAGGATCTTGTTCGAGGTATAGATAGAGGCCTGGTAGAGGAGATTGACATCTGTGAAGTTTGCACACAATCTAAATTATGTAGAAAATCTTTTAAAACAAATAGACACAGAGCTAGTAAGCCATTAGAAATTATTCATAGTGATATTTGTGGTCCTATTGAAACAGAAACATGGGATGGTTACAAATATTTTATAACGTTTTTGGATGAATATACTCATTTTGTTAAAGTTTTTCTGATCAAAAATAAAAGCGAGGCATTTTCTAAAATAATTAACTATATTAATTTGGCGGAAAATCATTTTGAAACAAAAGTTAAAACATTCAGATGTGACAATGGAGGTGAATATACTAGCAAACAATTTAAAATGTACTGTATTAACAAAGGTATTAATATTGATTACACTATTCCCTATACTCCACAGCTGAATGGTAAAGCTGAACGATTAAACAGGTCATTAATGGAACGAACTAGAGCATTGCTTTTTGATATGCAGCTACCACATGACTTATGGGGTGAAGCTGTTTTAACTTCTGCTTATTTATTGAACAGGAGTGCAAATACACTAAATGTTAAAACACCAGCTGAAATGTGGTTTAATAGAATACCTAATTTAATACATCTGAACATTTTTGGATCTTTAGTATATTATAAAAATAATTTTCAGTTACATAAACTTGACTCCAGGAGTAGCAAAGGGCTTTTGGTAGGGTATACTAACAATGGTTATAAGATATGGGATCCTTCAAGTTTTAGAATTGTTTATTCGAGAGATGTGGTGTTTAATAATAATAAGAGTGATGTTGCAGATTATTTAAAAATGTGTAATTGTAGAGTGAAACAGTGTGATTTAGAAAATTTATTTAAACAGGTTAGTGTTGATATTGGTGGTGATGGTTTTTGTGGTGAAGGTGGTGATGGTTTTTGTGGTGAAGGTGGTGATGGTTTTCGTGGTGAAGGTGGTGATGATTTTCATAGTGAAAGTAGTGATGTAGATGTTGGTGATGAAGAAGTTTTAGAAAATAGAGCTGAAGTTAGT
This sequence comes from Standfussiana lucernea, assembly GCA_964057025.1. Taxonomy (NCBI): domain Eukaryota; kingdom Metazoa; phylum Arthropoda; class Insecta; order Lepidoptera; family Noctuidae; genus Standfussiana; species Standfussiana lucernea. The sequence goes on from OZ059809.1 coordinate 1,618,242, forward strand.
GATGAAGATGCTGAGATTTTTGAAGGCAGTATTGAAGATGTTGAAGTTGGAGTTAGTGGTGAAGATGTTGAAGTTAGAGGAGTTGGTGTTGAAGATAATGAGATTTTTGAAGATAGCGTTGAAGACATTGGAGTTGGTGTTGAGGAAAATAATAGTTTGAGAGGGGAAGTTAGAGATGATACAGTAGTTGAAATTAGTGATCAGTTTGAGGATGCGATTGAACCAGTTATTAATGATGGATTGCGGATTTTACCGAATAGAGAAAGGAAATTGCCATTTAGGCTGAAAGATTATGATTTGGAGACTTCGTTTTTAACTTATACAGATGTTTTTAATAGTTTTGATAAAGATTTATGGGAAAGAGCAATGAATGAGGAAAAAGATTCCTTAGAGAGAAACAAAACTTGGGAAATTGTTAACAAGTCTGAAGCAAAAGATAGGAAAATAATTTCGAGTAAATGGATATTTACTATAAAGCCTGGTGGAAGATATAAGGCTAGATTAGTGGCAAGAGGTTTTCTACAAAAATACAATATTGATTATAAGGAGACATATAGTCCAGTGGTAAATACTACTAGTGTTAGATTGTTGTTGGCGATTACAGCTCAAAAAGGTTTTAAAATTAAGCAATTTGATGTAAAGACAGCATTTTTATATGGAGAATTAGATGAAGAAATTTTTATGGAAGTACCTTTAGGATATGATATAAAAGACAAAGAGAATAAAGTATGTAAATTAAAGAAGAGTTTGTATGGATTGAAACAAGCACCACTTATGTGGAACAAGAGATTAACGGAGTTTTTAAAAAAATTGGGATTTTTACAATTAAAATCAGATCCATGTGTGTTTGTAAATAAAGATAAAGAAATATATTTGGCTATTTACGTAGATGATGGTATTTTAATTGGTGAAAATGAGTCTGATTTAAATAAAATTATTACTAAGTTAGAAACAGAATTTGAAATGCGGAAATTTGATAAGATTGAAAAGTTTATAGGGTTTGATGTTAAAGTAGAACGAAACTTTATTAAGATTTATCAGGAAAGTTATATAAATCAAATTTTGGAAAAGTTTAAATATGAAAACTTAAAAGATAGTAGTCATCCAGATATTTTAGTTGATACACATCAAGAGGGGAAAATGGGAGTTGATGATGTGCATCAATATAGACAATTGATTGGTTCATTGTTGTATTTGGTTAATAAAACAAGACTGGATCTGGCTTTTCATGTTGGTTATTGTAGTAGGCATCAAGAACATCCTAATTTGAATGATTTTGCAAATATTAAGAACCTTTTTAGATATATTAAAAATACAGTCAGCAATGGTATACAGTATGTTCGTGGTAACGATTTAACTTTAAAAGCGTATTGTGATGCAGACTTTGCAGGTGATCCTGATACTAGGAAAAGTACGACTGGCTTTGTAATATTTTATGGTGGTGGTCCAATTCATTGGTGTTCACGTAAACAGTCAGTCACTGCTCTTTCCAGTACTGAGGCTGAATATATTTCTGCAGCCGAATGTATAAAAGACCTATTATACATTCAGAGTTTGATCTACGAGTTGACAAATAAATTACCAAAAACACAGTTGTTTGTTGATAATCAATCAGCTATAGTATTGATTAAAAATGGAATTTTGAATAGAAGAAGCAAACATATTGATGTTAAATATCATTTTATTAAGGAAAAAATAGATAAGAATTTGTTGGAAATTCATTATTGTCCGACTAAATATAATTTGGCAGATATACTAACTAAACCACTGGACAGAACAAAGTTTTTGAGATTGAGACAGTGTATAGTGAGTGATACGTAAAGGACATTCTGTAATGTGATGAGTTATGTAGGTTTATTAGGATTTAAGGTTGTTTGAGAATTAATTTGAAATGTTAATGTGTGAGTTAGTTATGTAAGGTGTTTAGATTAATTAATTCAAAAGTTTGTTTGTTATATTTAGTTAAGTTGGGCGGGTTAGTTAAGTTGGGTTTTAAATGAGTTGATGGGAGTTATCTATGAGATGTTATTCTAATTGTAATAAACATAAAATTCAGAGGGGATGTTGTAATATTAGTTTTATAGAATTTTATGTCTATGTATTACTGGCAGGTTTTAAAGTCTATGGTCTTTTAAAAACCTTATTGTTGTTAGGAAGGTTTTTTAAATGTATGAAAATGACAGAGAAAAATAACGAGAAAGATTTGGTGGAGTGTGAATAGAAAATTGGATGGGGTAACATGTTGTAATTTGGAGGTATTTATTTAGTTTGTTATATATGGTTGAGTTGTTTACATATGGGGTTTTAGATGGTTTAGTTATACTTAAATAAAATATGTGAATGTTTGTTGGAATTTAATTGAAGAAGGATCCCACCCTCACAACATGATGGTAAGCAAACATAGAATCATTAACAGGGCAGGCACACATGTTGAGTAAATATGTGTTTTTTTTCATGTAATGGAATGTAGCCACCAACAGCGCTCAAATCATAATTACAAGCTGCTCCTGAGACCTCTTTACATAATTATCAACATTTTGCATATTTGAAGTGGAATTCTTTTTTGGTATTAGATGTACTCTGGAATTCCAGGTATATACAGATGTACCCGTTTTAATTCACACAATCCTTTAAAAATATTAACATAATTATCTACACTTCTACTTCAGTCAAAGAAGAAGAACTATGGATCAAGCCGGAGCCCCATGAAGATGATTCTCAAGATTTAATTATCAAGGAAGATGATTCGGGAACAACGTCCGAGAACGAAGCCAGGTTAGATGAAGAAGCCCTGAATGACGAATACAATAGTGAGTACAATATTGTGGATTAGGATCTAAATATTCTGGTAGGCATGCACTAAACTAAACTAAAAATTATTGTGGTAACCAAAACTCAACTTTAAAATGAGATGGAAGAAGTGTAGAACTCTAATTTTTTATAAAATTTTGTGTGAAAGACATCATGTACCACAAATCAATAAGTCCTAAAGGGTCAAATGCTAATTTGTGCTAATAAGAAGTTTTGATATGGAGCCTTTACGAGGTCTTAGTAGCAAAACAAACAACGATAATAGTTTAGTAGTGTTCCATAGAGTTAAGCCTAGTCTACTAATCTCCGCAGATTTAAATGGCCTGTTGATACTGCAAAGTTTCTGTACTTACATGTGTAGTGTGGTGTCTGTGAAAAGGTTTGAAATATGTGAGAGAGAAAGAGAATTAATATTGAAATTACTCAATGCCCATTCATCATAACAAATTGTAGAGCAATATTACACCCCTACAAATAGCTCCTTAAATATCATCCGAGTATACTTACTATCTAAAAATACCTACCTAAATTAGATGTATTTAAAATAATAATGATGTACCTACGTTCATTTTTGTCTTTGGGATGTTTGGTATTCCAGAAATCTGTAATTACATAATCAGCCTATAATATTTCCGACGCTGAAATACTGACCTCCTCTCTATGAGAAGCAGTGGACGTATTTCGCCCCTTGGGTCCAGTGCGGGGTAGATGTCACATGTCTTCCAATTTTTTGGTCCAAGACATCATCATCAGTTTCCTCATGATGTTTTCCTTCACCGTTTTGAGAGCAGTATTAGTGAAATAAATTACACAAAGTAATGCGCCTACCTGGGCTCGAACGCATTACTTACAACTCGTAAGTCAGGGCCATTACTATTGGGCCACCGCTGCTCCGAGTAGTTACTATTAAACAAAAATGTTATTTACTAGCTGACCATAAGATTCATTTAATTTTGTTCCATTGCCTAACTTTGGGTTTGTGTTGGTTCACCACAAAAACAGAAAAAACCACAATTTTTCCGCATGCTGTAAGTATAATAAATTAATATTATCTTTGTGAATTATTCAAGGCTAACAATCAATACAATAACTTTTTGTTTTTAGGAAACAGGCAATCTAATGCCCCTTCAAGAAAACAGATTCTGGTGTTTCTAGATTTTCTGAATGAGCACAGGGACCTTGCTAACTGCATGTTGAGGGGACCTTCTGGCCGGGCTAGAGCAAACCATCTCTGGGAAACCATCGCAGAGAGGCTCAATAGCATCAGTGGTTGTATTAAGACTACGCAACAATGGCAAAGGGTAAGACTCTTTTTGTAACTGCCTTTAGATTTTGAACGCTTACGAAAGAGGAATAGCAGCGTATAAAACCGTGGGGCACAGCTGTCAATGTACAAGTCCACTAAAACTCCTTATCGTGTTAAAAACCGGCCAAGTTTGAGTCGAATTTAAATTTACACACAAAAGCAAAAGTAAAGGGATTTGAATTAAATGGCATGCCTAACTTCCGCCATTTTATTTTTTTTTCACAGATAATGCCACGCATATGACCTCTATTAATCGATAGCTGGTATCAATACTGTATGAGACAATCCTCTACTGCATCACTTTTTTGAGATATGAGCTATCAAATTTAAAATCCATTCACCGGTGGCATCTTTGTGACCTTTTCATGTCGGAAGTTGGGCAGGCCACGCTACATAAAAAAATCTTCCAACCCCTTTGTTTTTCATAGTTTACTAGTGAAAAACAAAGTCACTGCTGCACTTTGGCGAAAAAGTCCTATATCTCAAAAACTAAATATCAAATCTGATTCAAATCATTTTTCGTTGAAAGTTTAACGTTCTATTAACCTACATTTCTTTAGTGTTTTCCTCCTCCTACTTTAGAAATAGAGGAGGGGGGTGCAAACTATTTCTTAAATTCATAATTTCATTTTTCGGTTCATAGAATATCGCGTTAATCACGGCCTAAGTGGCGTTTTTTATGTCCTATGAAGTGTAGGTGAGGGACATTTTGCACTTCAGCATGTTATCCATAGTCTGGTCTGCAGGATCGCATTGACACACTAATATTTCCCCTATTCCCCATTATTATTTCCCCTGTCAGCGCAAAATATCAACTTAGCATTCCACAAGCCATAACAGTATTTTTTTGTAATTTCAGGTATGGTCCGATAAAAAGTATCTAACAAGAAAAGCTGCGGCTGCCAGATACGCGTTCTTAACAGGTAGTGGAGCTCCCGCGCCAGAACTGACCTTTCAGGATGAGAAGATCCTGGCTATTATTGGAGAACCAAATCCACCGAGACGTGTCTGTCTGAAGACTACTCCTGAGGTGGGTTTTAGATTAAAATAAAGACGGTTAAAAAAACTGTGTAGTTATTGTACATTATTATGTTTTGTTGGCATTCAAGTAACTAATACTATTGTTTTAAAATAATAAAAATTGTTGCCCGCGACTTCTTTCGCGTGAAAATTTTGATGAGTGGGTGAGAAAAAAAAATTAAGTCAAAATTGACCAAGTTTCATACAAAGTTTCAATCCTAGTTTTAAGAATGAATTTCCAAAAATCCCGTGCACGCTTATGTCATATGTATAAGGAACGTTTGTACAAAAAGAAGACTATTCACGTTTCATACAAAGTTCGGCCCAAAAGTCAAAGTGGGCGCCAACGAAAAAAAAGGTGTCACCACTATTGGGGGGGATGTCAGTCCGAGTATTTTTCACTGCGGCACTACAACAACCATTCCTTCAGCAGATTTTTTTGGTTAAAAAATTGGATTTTCGTACGTTTTATTTAAAAAAAAAACGCAAAAAATGAGCCTTGTTGGGATGATGACTTTGAATAAGTATTATGACATGACTAACTATTGACTGCCTCGTTGGTCTGGTGGTGGCAAGCGCGACTGCTGAGCATGAATTCCTGGGTTCGATTCCCGGGTCGGGCAAAGTGTTGTTGGGTTTTTCCATCAGGAATTTCTCAGAAGCAGCCACGGAGTCTGGATTTGTTCCCGGTTGACGGAAATAGGCACGCCCCCTATTATATGGGACTTAAACATAACTGGTGAAATTGGGTGGTACTTATGGGTACACCTCTGCCTAACCCTTCGGGAATTATAAGGCGTGATGTTATGTAACTATCGACTCATCTCGCTAGCAACCACCATGGCCAAGGTACTTGACGGTCTGATGAAAGGCTGCGTCTCAGAATATGCATGACGCCCAGTTCGGGTTCAAGGCAGGAGTGTCCCCGGAGAATGCCATCCTTAGCTTGAAGCACACCGTCAAGTACAACACTACGAGGAAGACGCCGGTGTACGCGTGTTTCCTCGATTTGTCGAAAGCTTTCGACCTCGTCTCCAATGTATGCTATGGAGTTGAATTTGAAGAGCACGGGTGTACCGGCGGAGTACACAGCCCTCCTCAGATATTGGTATGCTCACCAGACGAATCCCGTGGTGTATCTAGGTCATGTTGTGACCCACTGGTCACAACATGTCACAACAAGCGATCGCGCTCTATGTTGTCATCATAGGTCACTACCTATGATGACAACATAGAGCGCGATCGCAGGGCGTTGGCGGTGAGGAGCAATATGCTCGCCCACAGGTTCGCTCGCTGTACGACAGACATCAAAGTGAGCTTGTTTGAGCCTACAAACGTCCTGTACGCGTACGATAAAACAACGCACAGTTGCCGCGCCGGTGCAGTGCGTCGGGAATGTTTATTGCTAACTAAAACTAAACTGAATTAACCATCTACTCGTATCAAGATGTCATCCCAACAAGCTCATATCACTTTTTCGCCAGCAGATGAAAAGATTTTTGTGAAATAAAACTTACGGAAAATCTGATTTTTCAACCCAAAAAATCAGCTGAAGGAATGGTTGTAGAGACTTACACCCGTATCTATAGTCAAGTTAAAGTAATTAACTGAGCTTAATTACTTTGCATTTTTTTATGCAATAGACTAGAATTTAAACGAAGTAAGAACCTTCAAAGAAAGCAAAGCTAAGAATTCTAACTTTTTACAGTTCTAATTTTAGGAAATAACTGAACTACATAATAAAGTCGTATATTAAAAAAATACGTTTACCCAAGTAAAGTCTGAAGTGAATGATCTCCTAGAAATGATGCTTGGATGCTTCTAGAAATCTAGACCCAGCGGTTTCAGCTGTGCATTGATCAATAGAATAGAATATACTTAATTGTTCACCAAAATTGATACAGAACGGTTTTACAAAAATTGTTAATTTTATGGTTACAATGGCGGTCTTATCGCTGATAGCGATCTCTTCCAGACAACCTTAACAATCACGCTTACTTTATATACATATATAGAAGATAGATATTAATATTTTTGAAAATTGGACCAAAATCTAGCAGATCCTTAGCTCCTGGGCTAGATCTTCAAGTCAGGCAGTGGCATTGAGTTTTTACATTATAAATTTTTCGATAGTGCTTGACTTGCCTTGCCTTATTATCGCGAATTTATGGCGTTTATACGCCTTTGCCTCAAAAGCATACTTTTATTTATTAACAATTTTCATTTTTCCAGCCAAAACCGCAGACGCCAAAACAACCCCAAGATGTCTTAGTAGTATCAGTACCTTCAAATATAGAACTGGAGCCATCACCACCAGCAGTTCCAACAGAAGGACTTACCCCACATCCAGAAGTACAAAACAAACCACCAAGAAAACCGTATACTCCAAGAAATTCAGACTCTTCACGGAAGGAGGAATCAAGAAAGTCCAATATTCCACACCCAGACGTACCATCAATACCGGTTACTGTACCAGATGTGTTACATCAGCCAGATGTCTCGAAGCCACCAGATAAGCCGCCTAAGCCAGGAGATCAGGAACTGGATGACCTGTCATCTTCAGCTTTAATTTCTGATCCTCCGTCACCAATTTCTACTCAACAAGGTTTGTATCACAGCCGTTCACAGTTATTTCAGACACTGACGGTAGCAAGTCAACCCAACTTCAACCTTATGTAAACTACCAACCTTATAATGAATGGATACGCAGCGTTTATGCGAACACATTTTCTCCTATGCAATAATGTCTCAAACTCATGGTTTGCCAAAGGGCGATGAAGCGTAGCGTATTTGGGGATTAAGCGCGACAGAATTCGCAAAACCACATTTGCTCCAAAACTGGAATCTGGAAGTGGGATTGGGCGGGCCATGTCTGTAGAATGCATCAGGACCGATGAGCTAGAGTCGTCACACAGTGAGTGCCAGCAGACGGGCGGCGTTGCCGAGGGAGGCCTAGAAAACGCTGGCGTCACTACCTAGAGGCCTTTGTTTGAGATTGCCCAGAAAAACCGCACGGAGATAAGAGTGGAAGGTTATGGGGGAGGCCTTTGCCCAGCAGTGGTGCATTAGAGGTTACTTAAAACAAAAAAAAATATCTACGCGACGCCTACGCATCATATCCGTTGATGCAACTAATCTCTGCGCTGGAGGCACGCTTTCGATCGTGTGCTCCGGAGACTCTTTTGATTATTATATGAACTTTATTATTACTTATTGATATTCATTAAAATTGGAAGAAAGTTCATTCAAATTGTGATGGAACTTGGGAGGAACCTATCTTCAGCAGAACAAAATTGATTGTATACCATGAACATCAAGTCAAACAATATATAGTACATTTTGATACATGTGGGGAAACTGTCACTGCAGACGAGGCTGAATTCACACCTGAGTCGTAGGCGAGGGTGTTATGGAGCCGAAAACTGCAGTGAAAAACGCCCACGTGAATCAAACGACGTTTTTTCAATACACTAACGAAGAAATAAAATAACAGAACGACATTTTTGTCATTAATCAATATAAAATTATGATTTATTCGATTTTTCCCCGTGCTTTGCCTTTGTAGGTAGCAAAGGTATGAAGCCGGTTAGGCTGTTTTAGGGCTTTTATTTATTTATTTAGAAATAAATAAATACAAAGCCATGAAACAGCCTAATATTAAAAATAAAAAAATCGAATATTTTGAATTTAGGACACAAATAAATGTTAGCACGTTGATAAAAGCTAATTATTTTATAAATAATAGTTTTATTTATGAATTTTGTCCATAAACACAATTTAAATTTTCATTAATAAGGCCTTTAAAACATGCATTCTTTGCTGAGATAAAAAAAAACAATCACCACCGACTATGAGAATCGAACAATAAATAGTTTATTATTATCTGTGGAAATAAAACACTAGTCGAGATAAATTAAACAATCCACAAGTGTGAAATACATTGCATGTTGAACCTAATCGTAGTGCGATTAGAGCTAGTTTTCGAGGAAGTGTATTGAAAAATATTTAACTTTCCCAATCAGATCAATAAAGAATGTAACTATCTTCAACAGAACAAAATCGTCGAGGCCGAGTGAGACTCCGAGCCGGTCTGGACCCATACACAAAGAAATTAATCCATCTAGAAGAGCGAAGACTAAGAAATGACCTACAAATAAACGAAGAGTTGTCAGGAATCAGAAACGCCTTACAAGAAATTGTAGGACTTGTGAAACAATTTGTTAGAAAAGACGTTAAAAAAGACGATAAAAAATAAAGCGTTATAAATGTTATAGTTTTTATTAATGCAGAGTTATTTTTGGCACAATAAAAATAGCATTTTGATACCATCACTTTTTTCTCTCAATTGAACCTATGAGAATTATTATTGTCGACTTTTCTTTGGTTTCACATTAAAATAAATCAAACAATAACTAACACATTATTTAGAACAGTTACATTACAGGGTAGTTACAATAATTTAAACATAGCATTGTGTAAAGTTACCTACAGATTTGCAAAATTTTTGGTGATGTGAGAGTGACATATCTTTTTTCTAATACGTATTTGTCATAAGGGGCAAAAATACTAAACAAAATAGCTCGGAAATCGAGCAAATCAGGCACCTTTATAATAATAATTAAAACTTAAACATAGAAAATAACAATGATAGAGGTGGGACATACGAGAATAAACTTATTTTTAACAAATTATAATAACACACTTGAAATTAATATGAAGGTAAGTGGGTAACTTTTACTTTGTACTCAATGGACACCGACATAATACCCTAAAAAAAGAAAATTTAACTTAATTATAATCATACTAAGGGCGGATTTGAACAAACTGGCACCGCTTGGGAATAAAATCACTTGTTAGGTACTCTAGCTACTAGAGTAATTCCAGAGTAAAACAAATTTCACTTGCAAGATAAAATTTATACAAGTTTGATCGAATCAGCCCTAAGAAGAACTCTTAGACTAACTAATCATAAAAATAGTATGATTGTACGAATTGTAATTTACAGAGCTTCAAGGATATATTGGCGCGTGGGTCAAATCGAAAACAATGCAACTATTTTGTTTTTCAATACAATATCTCTATTAAACAATTTTACGAATGATCACCAAGTTATGACGCGTCCATAACTTTCACTCCAGAAACAGGGCTTTATCAGCTTTAACATCTTTTGGCACGTGACAAAATTCGAACTAACGCTGCAATCTTATTATCCAATGTCATTTAAACGCAAAAAGATCTTTGTAGCTCTGTAACTTAGTTTTTTAACCCTCCATGGCCTCTATAGTGGTACTACATGGGGCTTTCATAGTGTAACTACATGTGGCCTCTGGAGTGTTGCTATATGTGGTCTCCGTAGTGTTACCATGCATGGCCTCTGTAATGTTACTACACGAGGCTCCCAGAGTGTTGCTACATATGGCTTCCTTAGTGTTACTACATGTGGCCTCCATACTGTTATTACAAGTGGCTTCAGTGTTACCACATGTGACCTCTGTTGTTTCACCACAAGCCTTCTGCCTATTCTTCTCAATCACCTGCACCAACTTATCTCTATACTCTGCATTATCACAGCAAGAGTCCTGAGTATGATCATCCTGTCTCTTTCTCTCTTCCTCAATATCTCTTTCTGACATTTCAGGAGCTTCTAGGCCTGCCATATTACACATGTTATGTAAAACACAACAAGCTATGAGTATTCTTGCAGCCATAGTATGATCGTAATGCAGCTCCTTGCGAGTAAGAAGGCAGCGCCATCTAGATTTTAACTTGTAAATTGTTTGGTCTATGGTAGCATAGACGTTTTTGTGTAAGTCGTTGTAACGGCTTTCTGGAGAGTTTTCGGTGACATCGTCAAATATAGGTATCATCAGGTTTTCACTTAAGTTGTAGTTTGTATTGCCTGTAAGGTTATTGGATTTGATGAAACCTCTGATTTAGTTTTACTTACGGCTAATTAAATAATATAAAAAATGGAGTTTGTAAGAATCGTAGCAGATGCCGTTCTGTAGTTTCTGCCCGTCCCCCATGACAGACAGGAGTTTACGTATTAGGTCCAAAAAAATCAAAGATGTTTTTTTTTTACAAAAATGATTTGATTTTTTGATGACTCTCAGCTATAGGTAATTCCACTATTATTTACAAAGGAATAATTTCTCAGTAGAAGCATGGAGTCTAGATTTATGTTTTGTGTTGATGGCAAGAGGCTCGCCAAATATTACATGGGGCTTAATTGTAACTGGATAAATGGGTATACCACTGCCTATCCCTATGGAGACAAGCGTGACATTATCTTTTAAGGGAAAATTAATTAGTTACCTATTAGGTAGGCAGTATCGTCCAGGATGTTCAAATGATCACTGACATTGTCATCGTACCATACATCAGTACAATCAAATGCCCCACCGAAACTTGCATTAACACTCAGGATGTTACAATCAGCATCGCAGATCTGGGTAAAATAATATATATTATATACTATACTAATAGAATGAAAGAAAAATGGGTTTATTCTGAGAAAATAGAACATTATTTATGATAAATAACTCAGATAATATGCTCAATAATACAAAGAAGCAAAGATACCTCCAGCTTCAAATAAATTTTGGTACCTCTAGATAACTTATTTAGTAGATAATCGAGAGATTGTGCCTAGATAACGAAATGACAAACTTCATCACAAGAACCATTGAAATAGTGTGTAATCAAACATTTGCTGACAAACGTTACAACAAACGATAATTCACTTATCTACGAATGTTCATTGCACTTTTGTAACAAAAGTTCACGCTTCAGGAATTGTCAGCTGATGGTCGCAATGCGTACCATCTTTTGAGTAAATAGAATTTAGTTTCTATTCAGGTAAAGAGTAAGCAGGACTCAGATTAAACCACAGGTTAAACACAGGATGAGATACCATAAGTAGCTTAAACTAATACACCCTAGGTTACTACCTAGGTTACATGTGTTTCTGGCCAGATATTATGGTGCGTGTTAAAAATGAAAAACTACTTACAATGCGGGCCAAGATAGAGTAGTAATTATGATTATTTAGGTAATTTTCTTCATTTTTAACTGGTTTTGTGAGAGCAATGTGGTTGCAGTCAATGCATCCTATCACATCGGGAAAACCGAACTTTTCAAAAAATCTGTAATAAGCATATTTATTTACATGATGATGGTATGTTCGCTGTAAGAAACACTTTTATTCATAATATATTAGTTATTATGGTGAAATATCAGGATAATTTTCTATAGCTGTTGACGGCGACTTCGTTCGCGTGGACGAAGTTTCATACAAACTTGCAACCCCTATTTTAACCCCTTAGGGGATGAATTTCCAAAAATCCCTTAGTGCACAATTACGTCATCTAAGGAATGTTGTGCACAATTTCATGCCTCTAGGCCCAGCGGTTTCAGTTGTGCGTTGATCGATCAGTCAGTGAATCAGGCAGTTCCTTACTCTATAGATAGATATACAGCGAACATTCAACAACAGACTCAAATTAGGCAGCACAATATCAGCTGATATTGTCCTGCTTAATTAAGTAGAATTTGGACATTGGTGATTCTTTAAAAATATTATGCCTCTTTCTAACCTATATTATAATAATCCCACTTGTTAGGCCTGATGCAGATTAGTAGATGTTGTTGGTAGTGAATGTTCACAAAGTGAAATAACTATATGAATAAAAAAAAATACTCACTTCTTTTTAATAACATCCCGTTCCTCTTTATTTCGTGGAAACTTAATATATTTATGTACTATGGTGCTGTGATTTAGGGCGTTGGTGACCTCTCTGATGCAACGAGACATTGTCTGGTTTGCTAACAAGCCAAAGTGTTTACCCGTGTAATGTTGCAAGCGGCCCCAAGCATAGAAATTTAATACTGCTAGGATCTAAAATAAATATTTATTTTAGTGGTATCTTCAGGATCAAGATAGGATACATTAGCCATGTCAGAGCACACAATCATGTATGTAGTCACCAAAAAACAAAACGGAAATAGTCACTGTAGCCGGAATGGGCATGGGATGTATAATTTTTTTAAATAATGCTTCTTCTAACACTGAACAGACCATAATGTAATACTCATGTATGGTCACGGATTTCTCCGTGATTATGGTGTTTGCAACAGTGCTAAAATATCAACTCAAAACAAATAGTAAACATAGTAATTTTCCCGTTTTAAGTGTTAATGAAAGTGTTAGTGGCCATGTCAGTTTAAAAACTTTTGTCAAAGTATTAGAAAAATGTAGTAGCTAAAGCATACAACCTTTATACTAGGATCCAGTTCATTCGGTCGCAATTTTGGGGGCATCAAAGGCGTTACGTCTGCACACAATTTATCAAAAAGTTCTCGGCTCAGCCTATATTTGTATATAAACTCTTTGTCAGGAATTGAGTTCATGGCGAATCTTTCTCGTAAGATGCGCTGTCGTCGAGAGTGCTTTTGTTTATTTTCTTCTTGTTCATGCATTACTGCTGTTACGACACAATAAGCGAGTGCCATTTCGTAGCTGTGCAAAACAGAAAAATAAAAAAACAATTCTCGTACATATTTAAAGATCAAGGTGAAGTCTGTGGTTTTTGCCTGCCCCGATGGGAAAAGAAGTGCGAGTTTATGTAAGTGGCAATTACTGGATACCTATTTAATTATTTTCAGTATATTCTTTACATCAAAATAGAGGCATTTTTAGCTTACCGGCTTGAATGGCTTCTACACAGTTTCAAAAGCCTGAGAGGTAAGCTGGACATTAGGAGGTGCGTCTTTGCACCCCGTTTGTTACCCCGGACGCAGGCGATCAAATTTCAGCTCTTGAGTAGTCTACGTTCTATTGAAATCGAACAAACATTTTTTATGTCTACAAAGTTGCAAACTACTTAAGATTTTTTTTTTCAAAGACAACTTTTTTACTTAACTGTAATGTGTTGTATAATTATTGTTTTTAACTACGTATAGGAGTAAAATAGTATCTGACTATATTAAAAGCTTGAACTCTTGAAGTAATAAAGTTTTGTGTTGCGTATTGTTTTTTTTTTTTTTTTTATTTACCCCGAAGGGAAGGCTATAGTCTTTTGACCATACTGCCTGGTTTGCGTATTGTACCGAATCTCACTCGCTCGTTTTTTCGATTTGCTAACAAACACGACATGTCATTTATTCAGCCTTTGCTGTCAAATTCATTGTTTCGTTTCGTTATTGGTTAGGGGCTCATGCGCACGAAGACGAAGTTTTTTTTTGACGAGTCTTTTTTCACGATTCGATAATTTTTTGACGGCGGCAATGCTATTCAAATGCCGTGCACGTATCGTCTTTTAAAAATCACGTTCGTCAAAAAACACTCATCGTGAATTTTTCGTAACGGATTCGCTAATACGCTCGGTCCCGAAAAATCACGAAACTAATGTGAACATCAATCCGGATGTTTTACGGAATCGTGATAAAACACGATTCCTTATGCAATGTCGCAATGTGAACGTCCATCCGTCATGGCGAATCGTGTTTTTTGAAGAATATTGTCAATGACGGAAACCGTAATTGGGCCTCCCAGTTTGTGGGTATAATATTATCAGATCTTCATCAGCTAATAAAATTCTTTAAAGTGTAAAGTTGAACAGGCTATTTGGCTATACACGACTTGCAACTAAAATGTTGTGAGTGTGTATGTAATGAAACCCTGTAGGTTTTCTTTGGAATCAAAGTGTCAATAAAATTTTAGTAAATAGTAACTCAAGAAAGCTTTAGTAACCAACACATAAAATAGCGAGAGTTGTATAGACCAGTATAGGACTAATTCCTATCCTCGCTTATTATAGGTTTCTAGGATGCTTATTGAACTAAAAGCGTGGACGTTTTATTGATAGGTAATAATAATAATGCAAGACAAACAATTACAAACTAAAGGTAACTGAAACTTTCAGTAGCGCCATCAGGATGGAATTTGGTGTGGACAAATGTGCGGTCATGCATGTAAAGCGAGGGGAGATTGTGGAATCTGTGGGAACCCAACTCTCGGATTACATAAATCTTAGATCCCTTTCAGCAACCGAAACCTACAAGTATTTGGGTATGTCGGAAGCGCTGGGCATCAATGTAGCTGACATGAAGCAATCGTTGAGGGAGCGCTTCTTTGGCCGCCTGAGAAAAGTATTTAATAGTCTTTTATCAGGCGGGAACAAGGTGCGTGCGTTCAACGGTTGGGTCATGCCGGTTTTGATGTACTCTTTCGGCATACTCAAATGGACACAAACAGAACTAGACGCCCTGGATAGGAAGGTCCGTACATTGTTGACGGCATATCGAATGCATCACCCTCGATCTTCGGTTATGAGACTGTATATCCCGCGGAGGTGCGGAGGTCGAGGCTTTTTAAACGCTAAGACTCTCCACAATCGCGAGATATGCAGTCTCAGGGAATTTTTCCTAGAAACCGACGTGGGGATGCATCGGGATGTGGTCGCGGTGGACAAGGGCCTCACCCCGCTCTCCTTGGCTAAAGAGAACTGGCGCAAACCTGTAGTACTTAACACTAACGACCGCAAGGAGGTATGGCAGAGTAAAGAGCTCCACGGACGCTTTTTCCGGGCCCTTCATGGGCCCGATGTAGACCTATCAGCGTCCGTAACCTGGCTACGTTCCGGCGACCTCTTCGGAGAAACCGAAGGTTTTGTCTGTGCAATTATGGATGAAGTTATGATGACGAATAACTACCGGAGATTTATTGTGAAGGACGGCACGGTTGACATATGTCGGGCATGCCACCGTCCGGGCGAATCAATTCGTCACATTATCTCCGGGTGTTCTCGTCTAGCTAACGGTGAGTACTTGCATAGACACAACCTTGTAGCCAGGATTATCCATCAGCAACTTGCTCTAAAATACAACCTTGTGGAATCGGAAGTGCCGTACTATAGGTATGTGCCCGACCCAGTTCTCGAAAATGGCAATATCACACTGTACTGGGATCAATCCATCATCACTGACAGGACTATTGTGGCCAACAAGCCTGATATAGTGGTGGTGGATCGATCAGAGCGGCGCGTAATGATTGTTGACATAACGGTCCCGCATGATGGGAACCTCGTGAAAGCCGAGAAAGATAAACAAATCAAGTATCTTGACTTGGCTCGCGAGGTTGTCGACATGTGGGAAGTGGACACGGCGATCATTGTGCCGATAGTAGTTTCAGCCCATGGCTTAATTGCCAAGAGCCTCGACCAATACCTGAGGAGGCTCTCGTTAGGCGGCTGGATCAAGGGCTTGATTCAGAAAGCGGTACTCCTGGACACGGCTCGTATTGTTAGGAGGTTCCTCTCTCTGGAGCCCTGACCGCCGGTGGCTTGGACCCTGTTCCCGATACCGGTGGGCTACTATTTTTTATATTTTTAAATGTTTTTTTTTATAGGAATATTTAAAAATGTAATTAGTAAGTAAGAGAAATAAATAAAGGAAATAAAAATGCAAGACAACAATAAAATAAATAAATAAGACAACGTAAGTAGTTTAATAGGAAAGGCACCTTATCCCACCCGGGATAAGGTTGACCTGTCTTATAGATTCATACCTGCGAAGTTTTTACATAGATACACATATAAACTCACGCCTTTTGCTCATGGGGTGGTAGGTAGAAGAAACTATAGAAGAACCATTTATTGTACCTGGTGATTTGTAATACAGGCATTTTATGCCTAACACAGACACCAGCTCGACACATTGCTAAAAAAAACAAATAATATTATGTGAAACCTAGAATAAGCTTGCCATTGTGAGGTGAAATAAAAAAAAATAATAATAAATTGTGTTGGACTGTAGGTTGTATTGATCGTCAGATCAATCGACCAAAGTCAAGTGCAGTTTACTCAGCCTTTTACCTCACAGATGACGATAATATTATACCGCTGCTTGGTTCACTTTTTCCAGGGGCTATTTTTGGCACCATGCCAAGCCACCTCCCAAGTAAGAAAGCTCTCCGGGGGCACAACTTCGGCAGTCCGGCAGTCTCGCTCTGCAACCATTAGGCCATCAGACATTAGGTGTCGTCCTAAGTTGTGTGTTAATTTTTTATGTTATACTAGCGACCCGCCCGCGCCCCCTGCTTCGGGTACTTGGCACGATTTTTCCGACGTGATTAAACATAGGTATTTCCGTACTATGTAAGTCTTAATATTAATTGTACACATTTACACATAAATCACCCAAAATTCATATTCTAAATGATGGTGTAAACCGCTTCAAAATCCGTTGCTTAGTTAAGAGTTTTTCAGGAGTCCAGACGTAGGTACTACAGGTTATCACCCATACCTTGTCGATGTTCCACACATTAAAATTTGCACGAAGTGCTTTGCTACATTTTTACTACCTATATAGCATTGCCAAGAAGTGGAATTTCCTGCCTGCGTCGGTGTTCCCGAGGTCAAATGACACCAATGTATTTAGGCTTCTTTTGGGTTAGCTCGTTCCATCGTCGACTCCATCTCTGTTCTTAAGACAAGATTGAGGTCAATAGTAGGCAGAGTAGGGGGTTAATATAAACAATAGATAAGGTAAAATTTTTTGGATAAATTTCTGTTGTCTTGGTTCCCTTGCGAATCTTCACATTTTTAATTCGATCACTTAGGAAAACTTTGAGCGTAGCTGTAATTAGAGCATTTTACACGAAAATCTGACTGGGCCAGAAAGTGCGACCACGTGCCGGAAGGTGTTGCGTGGGTAACATAAGATTATGCGGCATAAGCTTGCATAAGAGATACGGCAACCCATTAGGTGGACGCATTACATTGGGTTTTGGTTATGAAATTCGGCTAGGTGCCAGGTGGGGAGGCGCATGACCGGTCGTTGTGACGATGCTTGACGGAAGTAGACCAGTCTTTCGGCTGAATAAATGAGAAAATATGATAGGATTACTAACTAGTTTAATAAAAAATTTCGTACGAACGCGCGGCCCTATATGGGCGGTTGATTGCGGTGAGATGAGTCTAAATAAACTAGACCAATTTTACAGTCTGGTACTTAGATAATCCTGATATTTGCCAGACAACTGCTGTCTGACAGCAAATTCGGCCAGCAAAAAGGAATTTTCATTTTTGAATCACTGAAGAAGTCTTTGGGTGGAAAAGTCGAAAATATTCCGAAAAACTACAAGGACTGGACGTCAGACTGCAGCATTCATAATCTATATCTTTCGAAATATACCAACATAAATTGCATAGAACGCACACTGCAGATGAATTACCTGCACCCTGCGTGTACTCTTTGTCTCCCAGCCTGCGCGGTACCCATTTACCACCCTATATTGATCGATTAGTACTTTGATAGACTTGGATACTTATATTTGTGACCTAACAGACCTGCGCGGGAATGCTGCAGTGTCCGTCTCTGGCTGGGGTATAAAAGGGGTGCACTGGGTCCGATGGGCGTAGTACCGCATTAGATAGACCGGGTTAAGGCTTGCACTGGAATATTGTGCAGAATTTTGTGAAACTGTTCTTTGGAGAAGGGTTTTTAGGCTTTAAAATACATGACTGCGTTTTAAAATAGTATTCTATTGTTTTCAGATTTATATAACTTATTTCCGCGAGATTTAGTCTAGTAATTTGTTGAAATTCGGCTCGAATACCTAGGTCTTGGCAGAGTTTCGATTTGATGTCGAGAAAATTCCGAGTTCTTACTCAGTTTTTTTTCGAAATCGGGTACGGAATTCGATTTGCGCCAAGTATAATTTTATTCAAAAACTGATTATATTCTCAAACGAGTCTCTGGATAGGGTAACTAGAAAAAATTACAAAAGCGCGTGGCAACACAGATGATAGTGCGGCGTCTTGGGTAACAGAAAAATGCAACGTTTCCTTCAAATGCCACCAAAATGACGGGCCTCCCCCTCCACCCCACCCCCCCGCAACAAGTCAATAATAGGAAGGGGGGAGGCGGTAATAAGAAAGCAGGGATATAATACATCTAACGCTACTGCATTTTTACAGATGAAGAAACCAAAGATCTGAAATCATTGCCGCTCAAGAAAAGATTAGAGAAGAGAGTCAAGCAAGAAAATGGCGACTTCTCAAAGGAAGAAAAGCCGGATGAAAAGGTGAGTTTTTATTGTTCCTTCTCTAGATTGGTCGTGCGTGCTGCGGTCTGGCGTTCTCGATCTGTATTCTCTAACGTTTTTCTTCGTAATAATTTAGTAATGTAGCTTTACAAGGATCTGTTGACGCGTGGCCATGTTCAATACTAACGCCCCCCTTCTGCTATTAAAGTACTTTACGCAAAATTATTTTCATTAACGTTGGCCAACAGCGCCCCTCTGTCGACGTCATTTCAGCGCTAAGATCCTTCTTTTGTCGTAGAATGCAGGATGCTGACGCTGCCGTCTTTTTAAGATTTCGCGCCGAGTTTCGTCAAGCACATACTCGCTAGGTTATTTATTGTGGTTTTACTTGTACCCTTGCGTGTATGGCGGTCGGTTGCATTATTGGTCATAAGGGCTTGACTTTTGGCATTTTATGCCACGGGCGTGGTTCCATTTTGAGATGGTGCAGTGCGGGGGATAAAACGGGGGGGGGGGGATACTTGATAGGGGTGGGGTAATGCGGTGCTGGGGAGAAGTGATGCGTAGTGTGAAATATTCATGCTATATGGAGGACATTGATGTGATATCGGCAGCGTAGTATTTACACAGTTTGGAAGATGTTGATAGGATATTGGCAGTTTAGTGTGGGATGGTCATTCTGAATGAAGGATATTGGCAGTTTAGTGTGGGATAGTTATTCTGGATGAAGGATATTGGCAGTTTGGTCTTGGATAGTCATTTTGAATGAAGGATATTGACAGTTTAGTGTGGGATAGTCATTTTGAATGAAGGATATTGACAGTTTAGTGTGGGATAGTCAATCTGAATTAAGGATATTGGCAGTTTAGTGTGGGATAGTCATTCTGAATGAAGGATATTGGCAATTTAGTGTGTGATAGTCAATCTGAATGAAGGATATTGCTAGTTTAATGTGGGATAGTCATTCTGAATGAAGAATATTGGCAGTTTAGTGTGGGATAGTCATTCTGAATGAAGAAAATTAATAGGATATAGGCAGGTAGAGCAGATTTAGCATTATCTCAATTTTTTTTTGTCAGATTGGGTGTCAAAGAGTGAGATCCCCGCACAAACGATTTGTTTTTGCTGTGAATTTCTGAGTTTTGCACACCCAGACTGATAAGGCTTCAGTCTGTGTGTGCAAAACTCAGAAGTTCTATTGAAAATATAGGATTATTCTTTGTTGCAGAATGTCCCTGAAGAAAATGAACAGCAAGGGGATAATCCTCAACCCAAGAGTAAGTTTAATTTACTACATGTAACATACCTTGACCTACCCTCAAACAATAATCCACATTTATAAAGTGGTAAGTAATGGGGCTACAAGTTTAAGCTGTTAATTCTAAGGGCGGGACTTACAGGTCGCGCTTTGACGAAACTTTGCTAATACCAAAAATAGCGTCAGCATCTTACTTTTAAGGAAATAATGTGTTATTTTCGTATAAACACTAACTTCCGTTAGCAAAGTAAATCTAGTCTTTTTTTACTCCCTCGAACCTAATATAAATGACTTAAGGTAAAAGCGCCAGGGTAGGCCGCGAAATTCAAATTATCTAACGGTTTTTTTTAATTTGCCGGCCAGTGTCAGGCTGTTAGTTGAACAAAATAATGTGGTTTGCGGCCCCCGTGCTTCCCCTATAGCAAAACCCAGGCAGGATCTGCTTTCTTTCATTTAAATTGCTTTTCTTGTACAGTGGAAACCCCCCTGATGTATTCCTACGAAACACTGCGGAACATAGAAATCGTGACGATTGACGAAGAAGAGCGTGACAAGGAGTTCCAAGAGACTCTCAAGTCTCGCCAACATATGCGTCATGTGTGTGAGCACTGCGCGCTTGGGTTTGTACTGCAACATGCTTTTGATGTGCATATGAAGGTTCATGCCCCGGTGAGTACCACCCCTGATTTTATTTAGCCAACGTTGATCCTTTGGTCTGTCCCCGATTGAGAATTTTAACGGAAAGTGATTTGACGTTCGATTCCCCCAAATACTTAATGCACAAAGCTAATCAGCCGTCCGCTTGGTCCCATCAAGTCCAGAATTTAAGTTGGGGCATGAGGATTTTTTAAAGGCTGTAATTAATGGGTCAGAGTGGAGCGACTTGCATTTTACAAATTCACATTTGCAGTTGGAGCATTGAACGTAACTTAAATGGGACTTGTGATTTTAACTGTACAATTAAATTTGTTCTACAATCCGACTTATCTTTTCTTATGAGCTTGTGAACTTGAATCCTGACCTGACCTTAGACTAGACTAGACCTGATTTCCGTGATGAACAAAGAAAAACCATCAACATACAAGTTTGTACGGAACCCTAGGTGCGCGAGTTACACTCGCACTTGTCCGGTTTTTACATATTAATGACCGCGTATCTTGATAGTTTATCTTCCCAACTCTCTTCACCAGGAATCAGGCGACCACGAATGCTCAATCTGCCACTCGCGTCTCAAGTCTGCTGACATGTTATACCGGCATCGCTTACGTCACTTCCGTCGTTACCGGTGCCTGCTCTGCCGGACGCGGTTCAAAGATAAGGACACTGCGGCCTGCCATGTCATGAAAGATCATGCCGGTCAGACCTTCGAGTGTGATCATTGTGGGAGAGGTTTTAAGTAAGTACTAGCGTTGGGAGATAGAATTAAGTCCCTAAAGTTTATTTCGTCGGGAGCAATTTTAACTGTCGTAAAGGCGTGCTGGTTGGGTATCGTGTTCCCCAGTACTAACTGGGTTGTGGAGGTCAGATAGGCAGTCGCTCCATGTAAAATACTGGTATTCAGCTGCATCTGGTTAGACTGGAAGCCGACCCCAACATAGTTGGGAAAAGGCTAGGCAGATGATGAAGAACAGACGCGCTAGTTGATTTTCGTTTTACGGAGCTGAATGAGAAACGTTGCAAATCCATCATGCTCATGTCGGCGAAATTTCCACCGTATATTTGTGTAAATGGATCCACATTAATCTTGGGCCGAAATGGGCACAAGCCAGTCGACGTAAGTTACATCAGTCCTAACAGAGGCTGGTTTAGCATCAAGAAACAGCTGCCCAAACCATGCTGGAGGATCCACCATGTACAAAGGTCCAAATGGGTGTTTAAGTGCGGACAATGGAGTCCACAAATACGTAGCTGTAAATAATTAATTGACACAATTCCTAGGCAGCAGTGGTGTGAACAATTTTCTATGTCTGACTCCATGTCTTAAAAGCCATGCTTATCTACCCACCTTGTTTACAGACGGCCGCAGTACCTGAAGAGGCACGTGGAACAGCATCACACGAAGCCTCATAATCTTGAATGTGGCGTCTGCTTCCGGGTCTTCCACGAGCGAGGCTGGTATAGGACGCATATCAGGTAAGAACAGTTCTGGTTTAAGGCAACAGATACATATACATATATACATACATAACCCAGTAGGATCCGTAAAAATGGATTGGATCTCTTTATTTTTATGCATCACAATATTTTTTCTTTGGTATTCATTACAACCACCAAATCCAAATCAAGACCAAATCAAGATCATTCCCGACTTAATTACTCAGCATCAGCGCCCTACATAAAACTACAGTTACTCTTAGCCTGCGACATCCTACAGCTGAGCATAGGCCACTGGTCGTTGGTTTTGTCCAGCTCGTCATAAAACTTTTTATTTATTTACAAATTTATAAAACCTATTTATTCAGACCATTTAAAATTATCCTACCGAAATAAAATTAGTAACAAATTTTACATTAATTCTATTAAATGCTGTCTATTGGGAAATACCTCCGTTTCCTTCCATTTTTCTTTGCTGACTGTTTAATTCGAGTTCACAGTTTATCTCCAATACCTTCCAGTTCATCGACATGAAAAATATTAGCACACGATTCACATGCATGTTATAGATAATAACTAATAAAGTACCGAAGCAAAGTTAATAAAATTAATATAGGACCACCGCGCAAGCTTCCTCTAACAAATGAAAAAAGAATCATCTCAATCGGGCCCGCAATCACGGAGAAATCGGGGAACATACCACTTTTTTTTTAAGTCAGTTAATAATCTTAATGGAATTTTAAACAGGACTCATAACGAGGAGGTACGAGCCAAAACGGTGCGGCTGCCAGCGACCTGCCCGATCTGCTCTCGCGACTACAAGAGCAAGGCCAGCTTGAAGCGCCACCTCCTCACACACGATGAGGATGTCCACTGCGAGATCTGCTACGAGAAGTGCAAGAATCGGATCACGCTGGGCAACCACTACTTGAAAGTTCATAATGAGAAATATGTTGGGTGAGTAGTAGAGTAGAGGTGAAATTGAGACGAGTGGAGCGGAGAGGAAACGTGCAAGATATGAAATGAAAAGTTGATTTCCGCACGTCTGACGTTGGAGTCCGGGCCTAGCGCTGGTGGACTAATAAATATTTTTCAATACACTTCCTCGAAAACTGGCTCTTATCGCACTACGATTAGGTTCAACATGCTATGGATGGCCCTCCCGTGGTTTTCATCTTATATCCCCGCACTGTAGTGCGGAAATAAACATTCCACACGTGGTGAGGCGGCTCGCCCCCAGTCATTTTTATTTTCCATTGAATCAATTTGGACTGTGAACAAATTTAAACTAAAAACTAAAACCAAAAAACTAAAAGTGTATTGAAAAACGTCGTCCTCGCCTGCGGCTCGTGTGTGTATTTCGCCTCGGCCGCAATAACAAACTTCCCCCACTTATATCAAAATGCTACTACTACTACTATATTTGCCAGGCTGCCGGAGCAGACCTGCACAACGTGCGAGCGGATATTCTCGACGCGGGCGATGCTGAAGCGGCACATGCAGAGGATGCACAGCGATAGGACTAAGAAGTAAGTAGACATCACATTACACCCATATTCCTAGGGTAGGTATGGGTGTACAGTTTTATGAGATATTTGGTATACAAATACAGGCAACTTGCTTTGAAACTATTTTGTGCTAGTGTACAATATAAAAAATGAGGAGGAGCTCGTGGCTTAATAATAACAGCCGCTCAGGTCGATCTTCAGGTTAAACCGCGCTTGCCTAGGTTGGTCCGTGGATGGGTGACCCATTACATACCGAGTTTCCTCCGTGCCTCGGAAAACAAGTTAAGCCGTTGGTCCCGGCTGTCATTTGTAGATCTTTGACATTCGTTTACAAGTAGTCAGTGTCCCGAAATTCTAGCAACCAGTCTTACGAAGAGGTATCGTATTACCCAGTACTAACCGGGTTGTGGAGGTCAGACAAGCAGTACACGCTGTATTTACTACATTTTATGCTACGAGTAATAAAGATTTGGACTTTTCTCCACCTAGATACCAATGCGACTACTGCCAACGCCTGTACCTGACCAAAGGCGAGGTGAGGGCCCACATCACGTGGTCGCACATGCCCGCTGAGGCGCGCGGCGGGCACGCGTGCACGTGCGGCCGCATCTTCCGCAGCCCCTCCCTGCTGCGCGACCACAAGGCCAGGTTCCACGCGTCGCAGCCACCGCCCAGGGTTCATCAGTGTGAACATTGTGAAAAGGCTTTTGCGGTAAGAATATGTTAACTTATCATATCTATACAGTGTGGAAGAGACACCGAGTCTAAAACAGTTACTACGTATTCAGTACATCAATCTGGAACTTTTTTCATCGGTAAATTTTTTTAAACTCTGCTGTTCCATACATTTTGACCGTTTAGGTATTGCAGTTTTGTAGGAAACAGCTGTTTTAGCGTTATAACGTTATACGCATAATATTATTAGATATTTTTTGTTCCAATGCGATTGATTTCCGACAGTTATTCGCATTGTACCATAAAATTTCTATTTGCATCAGACTAAAGACTTGTTACATCATGGAGATGGATGATGGAGATCATCTTCGTGGTTGCCTTCTATTGAATCCCAGGGTCATTGAGATATTATTACTTAGGCAAGGATGGGATTCGGTAGGAAGCTTTCGCGGTAGTCTGCGCCGGAAGCAGACCGAGATACGAGATAGCGAAATGTGGATGTACTATTTATTAGGTACACCTCTGTCAACTGCCAACCCTTTCTTACAGGCGTGATGTTATGTTATATCTAACGATCAACCTTTCTTTCGCAGAACAAGCAAGTGCTGACCCGTCACAAGAAAGTCCATTCGAACGAGATGTATCCCTGCAAAGAATGTGGGTTGCTCTTCAAAACTCAACCTTATGTCAAAGTCCATTACCAACTCAAGCATTTAAACATGACAAGAGAACAAATCAAAGCGCAGAGGAAACGTAACAAAACTCAATTGATACAGAACAATATAAATAGAAGCACGAATTGGGAACCGCCAATAACAGACAAGAAGAAAAGTTCTGATGTTACAATCGAGGATGAGGAAGACCCCCTCTTGGTTCCGGAGGGGGGGATACAGATCAAAATTGAGAAGGAAGAAGATGAATATGAAGTTCCAACGTTTCAAACATTTGTGAATATTAGTAGGGTGTGAGGTGTCTTACATCCCACTAATTCATAAATCAGAATCTTAGATAATTTACAATAATTGCCGCTTATCCATTAGCTACTTTAGATTTAAGTTAAGGGGCTGCGCCCCGGTACTCCAAGAAATTAAAATGTTCCCGCTCTAAGTTCATTTTAATCCCATGGAATGAATTTTTCATGAAAAAGTCATTCAATAGGATTAATTGAACCTTAAAGGGGGAAACGATAGAGTAGCCCATGAAATAAAAACACCTTAGGCTTTATGCAATAGAGTTATAGCGTTCCTATTATGAGTATTAAGTTAATTAAGTTAGTATTAAATAGTATAGTTATTTATTTAAATTAAGATATTGTTAAACTTACTAGCAACCCTAGCCCGCGAAATTCAAATTTTCTTGTTCTTTTGCAATTTGCAGGTCAGTGTCGGGTTGTCTGCTAGTACAACATAGTGATCTCTGAGGGAAGTCGTTTTTGTTTATTTTGCTGGTAAAATAAACGATTAGATTGTTCATGGTTGTTTAATTTTTACTCGTGGTCATCATCAACATTTTCCTGCCCCTACCCCAAATTATTTACGGTCGACGCAGCATGTCTTTGTCTTCTCTATTACTCGTCATCCCGGAAGACGTCTCCTTATTAGCCATTTCGTTTTACTTGTAGTATCCCTGTTTTTTTTTTATTATATGAGGTAGTTTTTAAAAAAAACTGCGTTAAATGCACTTGGTAATTATTTATTTCCTATTTAATTAATTTTAAAATCACGAAGCACACAATAACAGTGGCAGGAGTACATAACCACGAAAAATGTTACAGTTTTGTACAAATATGATTTATTATCCTTTAGGTGACAATAATAATTTCTTTAATAAAGTTTTGAATTCGTTCGGGGTTATGTAAAATATACAGGGTGATTGGTAATTGGGTGCAGTCCTTGAAATGGGTGATACTAGAGCTAATTTACAACAAACTTGACCCGATAACTAGGGGTCCAATCTGAGTAGTTTCGGAGTAATGGAACTTTAAGTTTTTTTGGTAATTTTCCTCCTCTCGGCCAAATATTTGGCATTGACATGATACTTACTTTCCATATAGCGCATAAACGAATTAATCTTTCGAAAACCAATTTATCAAAAAAGATTTCAAACTTTTGGTTTAACAGCGTCACGTCATAAAGTTCATAATATGAGAAAAAATTGAAACTAGCCTTGTTTTTCAAGGCAGATTACTCAAAATAAATGTATGACACTTAAACGTCCAAATTCGACGTCCTTGTCTTATTAGCTTTCAAAATTGGTATCAAAGTACCCACTTCAAGAAACGTTATGGATAATAACAACAGTAATTGTTCCAGACAAGGTAGTATTTTGACCGTACTGGTTATTACGCAAAGACTACAATATTTATTACGTATTTCTGGATCAATATCAATTTTTGGTAGAGAGGAGGAAAATTTCCAAAAGAAGATGGGGCCCCTAATTATCGGGGTCAAATAGGTTGCTAATTAGCTCTTGTATCACCCATTTCAAGGACTTCACCCAATTACCAATCACTCTGTAGATGATTGTATAAGCAGGTACTAAGTAGTGGACCTCGCAACGCCTAATACAAGGTAAAATTGATTAGCGACACTGTAGACATGATCTGAATCAATATCAAAACGTGATAATAATAAACTGAGTCAATAAACGAGAACGTCATGCGCGCATACCACGGGTCTACAGAGGGGAAAACTAACCTCACTGCGTACCGTGTTAAAGCGCCTACACACGGCCCTAAAATCAGAGGCAATATCGGGAGAGTGGTGGTGGGGATGAAATCGGCCACTACTCTACACACGTCCCTGCCAGTTAGTAGGTAACCCATCGTGCAGCAAAGCGCTCGTCGAACCAAGATGCCGCCTACACTTTCAAAAAATCAAAAAATAGGCATCGCTCTGACACTTGCTACGGTGCGACCAATACAAAAACAAAAGAGGAAGACCTGGGTTAAGAGGTGGTTAATGAAATGCCATAAATTGAGTCACATGAACGTGATGAGAAATTTAGAATTTTATAGGCCTCCTGCCTCATGTCGCGGTTAAAATAATCTTTGTTTTTTATCCCATGAATACGACAAATCCTTGAAAAGCTCAATTGTTTTCGTCCAGACCTTTCGCTCCTTCTCCTTCGCCATATCTCCGCACGAAATAAAAATTGATTTATAAAACACGTCCTGTTGCCACTACAGTCGCACGCGCACTGCAGGGGGGGGACACTGCCTTACTTGACGTAGGCGTCCAATTTTTACCAAAGATACTAGCACCATCTCTTACGAAATCCGCGTAAATTTGAGAGATTTAGTACGTAAAAATTACATAGATGGTGCTTACGCCAATACGCCAGGGTGCTTAATACGCCTTGTTTATTATAATGAAAATTGAGTCAAAAATAATAAATAAATATTATAAAAAACAAGAATAAACATTTATAAAAATTGTATTGTATGATCTGATAAAAAAAAGATTTAATTTATTTATTTTAAAAGTATTTTGTAATTTCAATGTTTTTTTTAGGTTTTGCAACATTGTCATATGTCAAATTTACAAAATGGTCTCTACTTTCGGCGTGTGCGCGTGTTTGCAGATCTTTTCCATTTTGTGTAATTTATGTGGTTTTTCGGTTCTCTAAGCTGTAGAAAGTGCGGTTGAGTTGAGTGGTAGCCCTCCTCCCGTCTTCCTGGTCAGTTTTTATCCGGAAACCTCATTAACTTTAGTGCTGTGTTTTGCGAAATAGACGCTTTCAGATCTTGTGTTTTACAGTTTACTGTTAAAATGCCAAGACGTTGTGGTTTAGGATGTACACCCACTAGTAAGTACATTACTTGCTTTAATACAAATTTACTTATATTTATAAAATTTCTAAAGAAATTTCGTCTTCGCCGAGGGAGGCCTAGAAAACGTTGGCGTGACAACTAGACCGTGAGGTTGGTCGGAGAAAACTGCACAAAGAGAAGAATGGAAGGCTATGGGAGATGCCTTTGCCGAGTAGTGGGACAACAAAGTCTAAGAAAAAAAAAAGAAATTTCCTACCCTCATAGAACTATAAAGTACCTACTTAAATGTCCCTATGTTATGCTCGAATGTCATGTCAAAGTCTCATAGTTTTATGAATGAATAGGAATAGTACTAGTACCTTCATTCAGGATTACACAGGACATACTGTATCCCAGACGGCCTCTGCTACTTAGTCTCAATCAGAACATTAACACTGATTTATGTCTCAGAGGCTTCCATAGAAACTGACGGGTTAAATTGTAAACAAGACGGGTTTTTATTAATTTATTTTATAAAGTTACCATAAACCAAATACAAAAAAAAAAACATATTAAACATAAAATTATAAAAGAAATAAATGTTTTCCTTTACTGTTGATAGATGAATATTCACTAAATAGTTTGTAATAATAAACATTTTTTTTACAGGAGGTGTACTTCATGTATTTCCAAATCCCGACAAGTTTCCTGAGCAGTTCAAAGCTTGGGTTCGAGTCGTTTGTGGCCAAGATGAATGTAATTTTAATTACAAAAATATGAGAATTTGTGACAGACACTTCACTGAAAAGGATCGGAATCGCTATAACCGCTTGAATGCACTAGCAGTTCCATCACTGTTTTTGCGTGGTATGTAAATTTTCATGTTGAATAGTATTCAAATAATGAAGTAGGCATTTTAAAATCTCTTAATAATAATTTTTTGTTTTTCAGAAAAACCAAGAAATCCTTGTGACTTATCAAACTCCACATTAGAACAGACTTTTAATCAACCTGAAGTATCTGACAATTATCATCAGTCATCAACAGGTATGTTTGGTAATTTATGCTTTTTAAATTAGAGTATAATTAGAAGTAAGCAATAAAAAAATATAAAACGAGAAAAAGCACCCGTGCATATGATATCAGCAATAATTTACAGAACAGAAAATATTATTTTCATATCATAATAAATCAATAGTATCATGATTAATACTTTAAGATTACCCTACTTATGTCTAACATAGGTGCCTAATGATATATTAGGATTCCAAAATAAAATACAACTATAACAATGAGCAAGTACTAACTTAAGAGGAAATAACTTAACTTTACCATAATGTGTTCCAGGTCAAATTGATGACCAAGCAATGGAGAAGAGTTCTTTGGATGTTCCTGAAGAATCAGACATCCAACAGTCTACATCTGGTAAGTTACAAACAAAACTCGCACTTTCATTTGCTATTATTCAATTACCATCTAAGAGTATGACTTCTGACATCTGCACCGGCCAGTGTGGTGGATTACAGCCAAATCCGTCTCACAGAGACCTGAATCCCAGCAAAACATTATTGGCTGATTATATTATGCATAAATAGTTACACAATGCAAATATAAATAATTAAACCTAATATAAACAAAATTGAAATCATCACAAAATCCAGTTTTTGGAAAAAGTAACCTTGAACTATGTAGTTGTAATATTTTATAAGAAATATAAAGGAGTTGAATAAAACAATAGTTTTTTTATAACCTCTTTTCACATATTATACCCTTTGCAGTATGAATTAACTGCTTGTCACAGGTTCAATTCTCATGTGCAACAAATGTTCATATGACCTACAGATAGTTGTTCCGGGTCTGACTGCTTGTCTATTTGTGATTAATGTTTATAAACGCATCCACAATACAGGAGAAATTTCAAGTGGGGGAAAGCTTATGTAAAAAAAAAAACCTAATTTTTACCTAATTTTTCAGGTGCATCTGTAGAAGTACCTCACAATCCACTGCTGGAGCATAATTATTACAAAGCGGTGGGGACAACTTCTAATACAAGAAGTAAGTACTTATTCATTATGTTATTTTGAATTCTGAAATAACTTTATAATGAACCAATCTTATCTAATCCTATTAGTAGGCATTTAAGAATTAAAGTTCATGGGATTGTTCTTACTTGCTTTTTTATTGCTAATAAATGATTAAATTTTGTAATTGAAATAACATGGTGAATGTTTCCAAAATATCACTTGTACATTAGTTGAAACAATGATGATTGATACTATTATTGTATTTTACAGGTTGGAATAAGAATAAGCTTTCTTCAGTGAATTTGAAGAAATGTATTATCTACCAAAAAAATATAAAAAATTTAAGAAGACAGATGTGTCGTCTTAGGAAACAGGGAAAAGATTTAAAGTCGCGTCTGGAATATGCCGAAAAGCAATTCAAGAAATCGCATTTCTTAAAAGTTGTCAAGGATATGACACCTGCTGCAAAAATTTTCACCAACATGCAGTATTTCCAAGCAGGGAAAAAACCAACTGGACGGCGTTTTTCCATTGAAGAGGAGTCCGAAATGTTACGGCTTAACCTTTTGAACGCCAGAGCATAAACGCACGCGCGTGCCCTCCACGCCAAGCCACAATTTCACCGCATACAAAAAAAATACCTACAAAATGAACACGGATTCCAAAACTTTATCAATATACAATATTATTAAAGAGACAAGACTAGAGATTAAATATTTAAGGTATACAAATAAAAACATACAAAATTAATGATTTAATTGTTCATTTCGTGTGATAGTGCTTCACATTTTTGGTCACATATTTGTGTCGTTGGCGTACAGGGAATGCGCTTGCTTGTCACGTATATGTGACAATGGCGCTCAAAAGGTTAATGTCGAAATATTTTGTTTTACCTTCGACAAAATCCTTAAAGCGGTTGTTAGCTCAGATTAAATTAAGCCCTGGCATTAATAAAATCATTTTTGAGCAGCTCAAAAAGACCGTGTCTACTTGGATACTGAAGATAGACTGTGTACCCTCATATTCGATGAGATGTCAATAATGCCACAAATACATTATGACTCATCAAGTGATGAATTAAAGGGATTTACCAGTAATGGAAAAAACCAGATTGCAAACCATGCTCTAGTTTTTATGGTTAAGGGCATAAAAAAGCACTACAAACAACCTGTTGCTTATTTCTTCACCAATGCCTTAAACAAAATTGATTTAAAATCAATAATAAAGGATGTTATCAATAATATTCAAAAAACTGGTCTAATCGTACTATGTACAGTGTGCGACCAAAGTACGGTTAATGTAAGCGCCATAGAAGGCTTAATAAAAGAAACCAAAGTAAAATATTTGAGAAAAGGGAAGGAAATACCTCTTGATATGTTTGAAGTGAATAGAAAGAAAATTATTCCTCTATATGATGTTCCTCATTTATTGAAAGGTTTGCGAAACAATCTTCTCAATAAAACCATGACCTATGTTGATTATGAAGATGGAAATAAAATTAAATCAGTAAAATGGGAATATTTCCAGCAGTTATATGCTGCAGATAAATCTTGTGGAGAACTGAGCTGCCTCCAAAAGTTGACAGAAGAACACGTCGTTCCCGATAAAATTAAGAAAATGCGAGTGAAGACTGCAGCGCAGATTTTTAGCCATAGTGTGGCGGTTACCACAGACCATTTAACTGCTAGAGGAAAGTTACCCGAAGAGTGTCTCTCTCTTATTCCAATTACACTTTTAGTGGATAATTTATTTGATAGCCTTAATTGTAATACCTTTGAAATTCCAAATGGTAAAATTTATAAAGGGCCTGTAAGAAGAAATTCACCTCACCATCAATTGTGGCTAAAAGCAAAACAATATCTAAAAAGTATAAAATTTCAAGCGAGCAAAAAGGTAGGGAATAAAATCCGAAAATTTGAAAGTGTTGTCCCATCTGTAAAAAATTTTGTAAAAACTATTGAAGGCATTCAAGAGTTGTGGAAAATTTTATCACAAAAATATTCTTTTGACTCAATGTTGACGAGAAATTTTAATCAAGATCCTGTTGAGAATTTCTTCGGAAGTATTAGAAATTGTGGGGCAAGAAACATTGCACCCAATGTAATGGCATTTGAAGGTGCATTCAAAACGATTTTATTAAATAATTTAAATGCTCATTCAGCTCAGGCAAATTGCGAAGAAGATAATAATAGTTTTTTACAATCATTACATTTTTTTACGAAAAATACTAATACTACCCCCATAATCGAAACTTCTGAAGAAAAAGAAATAACGCTTAGAGAGGAAGTCCTAAAAGATGTAAAACTTCCAAATGATTTAGGCCAGAGAAATTATGTATGTGGGTGGATCTTGAGGAAATGTCTCAAAAATATAATAAAAAACTGCAAAACATGCAAAAAGACTGTTTTATGCAATAAAAATGATAAAAATTCCTACATTGCAGCAAAAGAATATTTTCCTGACAAAATGTTGTTATGTTATCCCTCTAAACAATTGGAAGAATGTTTTCTTAGTATACAAAGTATATGTGTTTCACATTTGAAAAGTGATGTGCTGAAAACTGGTATAAAAAAAGAAATAAAAACAGTAACAGAAATATTTGTGCAGTTTCCATTCAAGTGTGAGACACATAAAGAAATGTTGAAAGAATACTTTACAGATGTAACAATAAATATCTTAATTTATAGTTGGTGCAAGTCAATAAACCGGATTTTAGCAGGGAAGCTTACATTCGACGGTGAGGATGAAACTAAAATGTATGCTCAAGATTATTATAATAAACATCGCCGTAATAAGATCAATAAATGATTTAAATAATAACATAATCATTTTTATTTTGTGGTGGCTTTATAAAACATTCAATTTTGCAAACATTAACTGTATTTGTTTTTTATCTTTTATGTGAATGAAGAACTAAGCACGAATTTCTATGGAACAAATACAAAATGTTTATAAAAATGGTTTTATATGGCCTTCATTTCAAATTACCCGCCTACCCATAGAAAACCTATTCAATAATAAAGATATAGATATATATCTATGTATGTACCTATAGTTTTTGGGATTAGTTCAGCGGATATAGTACCAGATGGCGACACCGTTCAATATGGGTGTCAAAAATTCTCGAGAGAGGGCTCTCTATTCCATATATATTACTATACTCTTTGGCGCACTGCGACGAAATCGGTTCCGATTTCGCTACACACGCACGGACAACGCTCCCTAGACGATAATCGGCCCTAAATTGTAAGCTCGCCCGAACCAATTTCTGAGTTAGGGGTAATAATAATAATACTGATTACGATTTGCCTACTCACGAGGCGATCAAGGGAGCGATCTAGGGCGCTCCCCACCACTCTCCCGATATTGCCTCTGATTTTAGGGCCGTGTGTAGGCGCTTTTAGGCTGCTGTCTCTGTTCCAGGAATTTGAACCAACCGTCAACGTCTCGGTCCAACGACTGTCTCGAGAACCAATTAAAATATCTCGACTTGGCGCACGAAGTTGTCGATATGTGGAATGTGAACTCGGTTATCATTGTGCCGATTGTCGTGATGACCAATGGCCTTACGGCCAAGAGCCTCGACAAACATCTTTCGAGGCTCTCCCTAAGGAGAGAGGTTGGATCAAGGGCCTGATTCAAAAGGCAGTTCTCCTCGATATGGCTCGCATTGTGAGGAGGTTCCTGTCTGGAGCCTTAACCACCGGTAGCTTGGACCCTGCTCCCGACATCGGCGGACCACTATTTTTTATATTTTTATCCAAATGTTTTTTTTTAATATTTTCTGTAAGAAATATTTAATAATGTAAAAAAAAATATAGAAAAGAGAAGAACAATTAATTTATTCTCAGGTAAATAACACTCATTAAACAAAAACAATTATTTTTGTTTAGTTTTTAGGGATTTATTAATTTATTTACTCTAATGATATTATAAGTTTTTTTCTTTTTTTTTTTCTCTTTATTTAAGGAATTTTTATACATTTAGTATATGTCAATTCCATCGTAACCTAACCTAAACTAAAAAAAACATCTACTCACTAATTATGGCTTACGGCTAAATAACATAAACAGCGCTTTGGCGGCTTCAGACGAAGGAGAGGACAACATTTCGTGGAACATACCCACACTGGTTCTGCTCAAGTAAAATGTACTTATCAGCAACTCTCGATCCGTCTCGTAACGCACACATTCCACCAACAAGTGATGGACGTCCTCAATTACACCGCACACGTCACAATTTGGAGAGTCTGATTTCTTCATCATATGCGCGAACTTGTTCAGTGGAACGTGGCCAGATCTTAACCTAAGCGCTGTTACAATCAAAGATCTACTCAAATTGACATTAGTGAGCCATGGTATTCGAGGAGGCTCACATTGTATTGTTTTGTACCAAATTCCTTTTTCTAAAGATCTCTCGTTAAAATATTCCGTCCAGTTATTATGGCAGTACTTTTTGTATTTAGGCAACAACTCAGTGTAATTTGGCAGTATTAAAACCTCTTTTCCGTCTACTGCTGCTTGTCTCGCCAACCTGTCAGCCTCCTCGTTACCTCTGATGCCGATATGTGATGGAATCCATTGCAATTTCAATTGAGTGCCCTTTAAATTGTTTTCATAAATTTCAGCGAGGATGTCAAAAGCTATCGATGTACCTCTGCCACCAGAGGCGCATCGAGCTATATGATATAAAGCGCTTCTGCTATCGGTACAAATTAGGACTTTATTCTGTTGAATTGATCGAGCATACAACAGGGCTTCTAAAATTGCTATGAGTTCCATCGACATAACTGAAAATTCATAGTTTGATTTAAAACAGTTATTGTAAGATAAATTATTTGCTACATGATGATCATAAAAAGCGGCACCGCGACCATTTGCGCTTCTTGAGCCATCGGTAAATATTACATACCAACCGTCATATTTTTCTCTTAACTCGGATATAAATATTATACGTTTCGAAATACTTAGTACCTACGTTTTGTTAGATGTGGGGAAGTTTGTTATTGCGGCCGAGGCGATACACACCGTAGCCGCCAGGCGAGGGTGTTATGGAGCCGAGAACTGCAGTAACTAATGCCCACGTGTATCAAATGATAGTTTTCGATACACAATATAATAATAAATAGAACGAAAAGTATTTTTGTCATGAACTATTAGGAAATTGAATGATTTGCTTTTTTTCCCGCGCTTTGCATTCGCCAGGTTGAAGGAGAGGCAAAGGTATGAAGCCGATAAACAGCCTAATATGAAAAACAAAATTCAAATACTTTTTAATTTAGAACACAAATGTTAATTTGTTGATAAAAGCAAATTATTTTATAAAAAATAATGTTTATTTATAATATTCTGTTCATGAAATAACATTTTTTTTCATTAAACATGAAGGCCTTAAAAATATGCGCCTCTTTGCTGTGAAAAAAAAGTAATCACCGCTGACTATACGGAATTGAACAGATGTTTAATGTTATCTGTGGCAAAATCTGGTAAAAGAAACCCTCGTGTGTGATAAATGAAAAATCCACGAGTGTGTGTAGTACGATAAGAGCCAGTTTTCGAGGAAGTATATTGAAAATCACTTTATTTGTATTTTCTTGAAAATACTTATTATTGATACCCATCACGCCTCCATAGAAGAACCTGTAATTAGCTAGTGAAACTATCTAGTTACGCAAACTTGTTCTTGTATATTAGACATGCAAAGATGTAAAACATTAAAACTCCCTCTCTGGTTTAACACCATCCCAGGGTACGACTTGCTTGTCAAACCACACGAGTTCCCCCCTGAGGGAGTCGGGCGCGTCCAGCGCGACGTACAGCGGAGCCGCCGCCCCCTCGTCGGTGCTCATGGGGCCATTGTGAGAGGACAGGTCCGTGTCCACGAAGCCGGGGTGCACCGAGTTCACTTTTATGTCTGCAGGAGATGAAAGGATTATTATAAGATGCAATTCTCAAAATGCCTTTTTATTATTTTATTCTGTTTCACATTCCAGTGCTCTTAAAAATATTATCTTTAGTGGCTGTTGCCGTATCAACTAAAGATTATGAAGGCCATTGTACTTTGGCACTGATTGTACCTTCTTACTTGTCAAGGTTATCTATAATTAATATTTTTATAATAGACTACTAGTGCAGTAGATATGTACTTTTACCTGGAAAGTATTCCGAACTTAATGGAACTTTAAGAGGTTGTTTGGGAGTATACTAGGAAGACTACCCTTTGCTAACTTGGGGGGGGGGGGGGACAATACCCTCATTTTTTTCTGACTTTTTTAGTTTTTCGCTTATATCTCTTGAACTAAGCACATTTTGGCTCCCACATTTAGACTACAATGTTGAAGAACGTTAAATTTCCTGAAAGTTTGTTGGTGAACCAATTTTTCAAGCCCAATATTAACGGAGATACAGCCGATCAAAGTTTTTTAAAATGTAAAAATAGCATAACATTTGTTACCATCATTTCTATGTGAATTATGTTGATCACTCATCATTGTCATGAGGAGGACGTGTCGTCCATAGACTTGAACTGTGGCGACGACGACGAGGAAGGCCCGGCAGCCCCCAAGATCCCAAGATTTTCGCAGCCTAAAATTATCTCACATATGTACCTTCAAGACCTCTTGAACCTTTACAGTGTGGACTTTGGACCCCATTGACCTTTGTATCGCACTTAGTACAAATCGGAACTCAGCTTATATTGGTGGTGTAAAGGTGTAGTAAGTGAGTAACACTTGATTGTACATAGCACCTGCAATCTTTATATAATATAATGAAACACAAAAACAAATCTACCTATGTCCGTCATAGACCTTGAAACCATCTAACTGATGTGCCCCCAAGCTGATTTCATAAGAAATGCAATAATGCGAAGATGGTTTTAGACCACTAAAACAATGCATTAGGCACTATAGCGTAGTAGCACAGGCCGGGTATCCGCTAGTCAATTCGGTCAGCGGACCCCAACAACACCCTCAGGTGACATCATATTGTGTGTACAATGATGGGGTTCTTGGTGTCAGATAGGTTTCAATACAAAACAACATTATAAGGGGGCATCGTCACGTTTGGGGGGACGGGGGGATCATAGGTTTTCCAAGACGTTGATATTGATTATTGAGCAACATAATTAACATAGAAATTATGATAATAAACAGTTCTGCTATTTTTTACGTTTTAAGGAACTTCGACTAACTTTGATCGACTGGATCTCTTTTTTTTTTTTAATTGCACCATTGTTTTAATTTCATGCTTTATCACATTGGCCTATAGTATAATACTACATACTTCCAAGTATATAATTATATCAAAGTGGCGTCACCAGGCGATAACAAACAGATCTCATAATAAAGCTTCCAGTGACGGTCAAGTGGTTTAATAGCAGCGTTTTACCTGAAACAACTCTGTTAATATTGGGTTTAAAAATCTCGTTTATCAACGAACTTTTAGAATTTATGTTCTTCAACTTTGTCATCCAATATGGTATTTAAAATTAGCTTAGTTTAGAAGATATAAGTGAAAAACTGAAAAGTCAGAAAATTTTGAGCTTTTTGACCCCCCCTCCTCCCGAAGTCCCAGGTCGAAAACTTAGAATAGTCTTCCTAGTGTACCCCCAAACAAGTTGTTAAAGTTCTTGTAAGTTCGGAATACTTTCAAGCTACCTCACCTTTTTCCGACATATCGACTGGATTAAACGTGTGGAAATATCAAGCTGTTTTACCAATGTCTTACCTAATTATCTCTGATAATTTGCTAACTCTCAAAGATTATTTTAAAATAAAAAGACCGTGATTTTGTCATGGCTATTAAATTCTTATTATGTTGATGTCATAGAAAAATATTATAAAGTTTTACTCACCTCTACTGTTCAACATTCGTTGATGGATATTACTCAGAGCAGTCACACCAACTTTAGCCACGACTAACGACGAGTTGCCCCAGTCCGCAGCATGAGTGCCTTGCTTGGCAGCATCCACGAACTGCTGCATCAGCTTGGACAGCTCCGGAACAGTTAGCTTCTCATCCTTGAGCTTCTCCCTCAGCGCTAAGCTCGGTATACTACTCAAGTGCGCGTAAGAACTGGAGATGTTCACCACTCGAGCTCCACTTTTGAGGATCGGGTTAAGTATTTCGCTGGTAGTCACTAGAGCAAAGTAGTTACCAAGCATTGTCTGTTCTGCTTGCACAGCAACCGGTTCTGTCGAATTCCTGCCGAAAGCTATGCCAGCGTTGTTCACCAAAATATCGAGGCCTCCATAATTATATACTTTTGATGTAATCTCTGAATTTCTCAAGGCTTTGCTTATCGGTAACATCTAGTTGGTGGTATTTAGGGTTTAATCCTTCTTTTTCTAAGTCGGCTATTGCTTTTTGTCCACGTTCTATATTTCTCGAAGTCAAGTAAACAGCTCCGTCGAAACGCTTGCAAAGTCCGCGAACTATCGCGAAACCGATGCCTTTATTCGCACCGGTTACTACGGCGACTTTTGTGGCCATATTTGAAAATATTGTTAAATATTGTAATAAAGTGGCAACATTTATATTTTAATAATTAAATTTCGAGTATGGCAACTCCACCCTTCTTCCAACGCCGGTCAAGGCGGTGTGTCCATTTTTTTGTACTGTGCCTAATAATAAAATTAAACAACGTTTATTCCTTCTCCAAGCCGTTTTATTTCGCTCCATCCACTGCCGATAATAACTGTAAAAGGTTATGGGCCCAGGCATCCGGAGCGAAATAAAGGAATATTGACTTAAAAGCTGTGGTAAAGCGGCGCGTGGTCCTGCGGTCAAGCAGAGGCAAAGGCGGAACAAGATGGACGGCGAGGGCTATATTTTTGGAGCTTCAAATAATCGCATGTTATTAGAAGATGTCGGTAATTGGCATACATGGAAATTTCAAGTAAAAGTCATATTGAAGGCGGTAAATGTCTTTGACTTGGCAGATGGCTCATCAAAATGCCCTGAAAATGAAGATGAAAAATTAACCACATGGAAGAGGTTAGATGCAAAAGCCCAAGGAATCATCGTAGCAAGACTGGGTAACACGGCTATGCTGCATGTTCAAAATTGCGAAACAGCCAAAGAAATGTGGGACAAATTAAATACAGTTTATGAACAAAAATCTGATATGTCACTCCACATATTACAGCAGCGCTTCTTCGAAGAGAAACTTAACAGTTCGGAAGATGTATCTACGTTCATAGCTAAAATAGAAGCCATTGTGACTCAAATAAGGCAAGCAAAGGGCGAAGTTGCCGAAAACATGATTGTTACAAAAATCATAAGTTCGCTAGGTGAAAAGTTCAGACACTTTGTCTCTGCATGGGACTCTGTGCCATTAGAAAAGCGAAATCTTTCGGAGTTGACAGCCAGGCTCATCATAGAAGAACAAAGAAACAAACTGTACCAAAACAGTGAAAACAGTAGTTCCACAGCGTTCAAAACGAACACAAACTCAAGAAAATGCTTTAACTGCGGTAAAGTGGGGCATTATAAAAAGGACTGTAAGGTAAAGAAGCACAAAAGTGATAAAACTGAAAACATCCTATTTTGTAAGCAATGTAAAAAGCGAGGACATACAAAAGAAAAGTGTTGGTTTAGCAAAGACAATAAACAACAAAGTGAAGATAAAAAACAAAACGCATTTGTCATGTCAGTGGTGTGTGGACTTATGTCAAAAAGTAAATATAATGAGTGGTTCTTAGATAGTGGTGCTTCTGAGCATATGTGCTTTACAGTGGACAGTTTCATAAACTATAAAAAGTTATTAGTGCCTAAAGACATTGTTATTGGGGATGGGACAATAATAAAAGCATTAGGTTATGGTGACATTAACCTAGAGGCATATGATGGTGTAAATTGGATTAAAACATCAATAGGCAGTGTGTTACATGTGCCAAGCCTCAAGGCAAACTTATTTTCCATGAGTGCTGCTCTGGATAAAGGTTACAAACTGGAGTCGACTGCTAACGAGTGCCAGTTTATCAAAAACAACAGTGTGTGTGCGGTAGCCCAGAGAAATGGTAAAATGTACACAATGTTATTCAGACAGTATGAGAATAATGCCATGGTTGGAAAAGTAATGTCAAATCTGAGGGAATGGCATGCCAAACTAGGTCACCAAGACATAAACCAAGTGAAAAGCATCTTGATGAAGCAAGACATTAAGTTCGAAAATAGTGAAGAAGAAACCTGTTTGCCATGTTTGAAAGGAAAACAACATAAGTTTCCCTTCCCATCCAGTACCCATAGGGCAACGAAACCAGGAGAGGTTATCCATATTGACATTGGAGGTCCAGTAGAACAAACTTCACTAGGAGGGGCAAGGTTCTTTCTGCTCATCAAGGATGATTATTCCAAATTTAGAAAGGTGTATTTTCTGAAGAATAAAGGTCAGTCTGTAGAATATTTAAAACAGTATCTGAAAGAAATAAAAGTTAATCCTGGTCACATAGTGAAATACATAAGAAGTGATAATGCAAAGGAATTTATCGGTAAAGAAATGGAAAACTTGCTGAAATCACATGGGATACAACACCAAAGAAGTGTAACATATACTTCACAACAGAATGGTTGTGTAGAGCGTGAGATGAGGACGGTGGTTGAGTCGGCACGAACTATGCTTCTGGAGAGCGGCCTAAACAAAAATATGTGGGCTGAAGCTCTCAACACCGCTGTCTACATAATTAACAGAACAGGTCCTAGTCGTGTGAAAGACAAAACACCATATCAACTTTGGTGGAACAAAGATTTTGATGTCAACGGCCTTCAAGTCTTCGGTAGTCAAGTATCTGTACATATTCCTGATCAAAAACGGTTAAAGTTTGATAGCAAGGCTGAATTAGGCTATTTCATAGGATATGGAGAAAATACAAAAGGATACAGAATATATTTTCCAGAGGAAGACAAAGTAGACATCAAAAGAGACATAGTATTTATAAAACAGTCTATAGAAAACAAAGATAGAGACAGAAGACAAGAAAAGGAGTATCACATAGTTTCTGACACTCAAGAAGAGACAGAACAAGTTTCAGAGGAAGAAGAAAGCCAGTATGAGGATATTGAAAACCCTGAAACAATAGAAAGTGAAAATGAACAGGATTCCATTCATTCTTTTCATGAGGAATCAATACTAGAAGAAGAGGTAGAGGAAGAAATAGAAGAAGAACAGGAAAACTCACAGGAAACTTCAGGACAGACAGAAGAGGCAACAGAAAGATCCAGAAGAGTAAGGAAAAAGCCAAGCTGGTTGAAAGACTATGTACAAGAAGACGAAAACATGTTCCTGAGCTACTGCTGTGATGAACCTGTTTCCTACCAAGAAGCTATGAAAAGACCAGATAAAACTAAATGGGAGGAAGCCATAAATAAAGAGTTGAAGACACTGGAGGAAAATAATACCTGGGAGGAGGTGACAGAAGTTCCTGATGGAGAAAACATAGTGAGTAGCAAGTGGGTATTTAAAATCAAGGAGGCAGAAGGAAAATCTCTGTATAAAGCTCGCTTAGTAGCCAGAGGATTTGAACAGAAGAACTGCGACAATCAAACATACTCACCTGTCGCCAAGTTAACAACCTTCAAAGCTATGATGGCTGTAGCTACCCAGAAAAGGCAGCCAGTGTATCAAATGGATGTCACGGGAGCATTTCTTTATGGAGACATCAATGAGACAGTTTATATGAGATTACCTAGTAATAAGGTATGTAAACTAAAGAAGTCAATCTATGGTCTTAAAAAATCTCCTAAATACTGGAATGAAAAGTTTAATAATTTTATGTTGAATGAAAATTTTCTAAGATCAAAGAATGACCCATGTTTATATTTCAAACAAATAGGAAATGACTACATTTATGTGTTATTATTTGTAGATGATCTGTTGTATTTTGGTAGTAATAAAAACCAAGTAAGTGACTTTAAAAGTTCCATATGTAAAAACTTTAAAATGAAAGATTTGGGTCTAGCCAGTAATTATCTAGGAATAAATATTAAACAGGATCTTGTTAATTGTGTAACTATAATAAATC
This sequence comes from Standfussiana lucernea, assembly GCA_964057025.1. Classification (NCBI taxonomy): domain Eukaryota; kingdom Metazoa; phylum Arthropoda; class Insecta; order Lepidoptera; family Noctuidae; genus Standfussiana; species Standfussiana lucernea. The sequence goes on from OZ059809.1 coordinate 1,660,758, forward strand.
AGAAAAGATATTTGTTAAAGTTGTTAGATTTATATCAGATGTCAAATTGTAAAACTGTATCTACTCCAATAGAACAGAATTTAAATTTTGAATTGTTACAGAAAGATAAAAGTGAAAGTTTTGAAATAGAAAAAGCCTGTAGAAGTTTAGTTGGCAGTCTTTTGTATGCTACTTGCACTAGACCAGATTTATGTGTAGCAGTAGGATTTCTTAGTAGATATGTGCACTGTGCTAGTGTAGCTTTATTTAAATGTTTAAAGAGGATATTAAGATACATAAAGGGTACTATAGATTTGTCTCTAATATATAAATATGAGGAAAGTAGAAATGTATGTAAACTGCAAGGCTATAGTGATGCAGACTGGGCCGGTGATGTTGCAGACCGGAAGTCAACATCTGGTCAAATTTTTTATATTTTTAACTGTCCAGTTTCTTGGTACAGCAAGAAACAGTCTTGTGTATCATTATCGTCTTGTGAAGCTGAATATGTAGCTCTTAGCATGAGTATTATGGAAGGTTCTTTTTTAAAAATGTTACTCAAAGATTTTGGATATAATAATGTTGATTTTGAAATACTTGAAGACAACCAAAGTGTGATTAATATAGCAAAAAACAATGACAGTAACAAAAGGTTAAAACATATAGATATAAAATATCAGTATATTGTGGAAAATGTATCAACAGGTTCAGTTAAAATAAAGTTTGTTTGTAGTAATAACAATATAGCTGATTTGTTTACCAAACCTTTGGGGAAAATACTTTTTGTTAAACTTAGAGATATGATATTGTCATAAGTTTGTTAAAGCAAGTAGGCACGTACATAGTGTTGAGTTTATAACATTGTTTAAGGTATCTTGTGTATGTAAAGGTTGTTAGGTATTTCTAGATTTAAGGGCTCTGCATATTTGTTTAGAAGTTTAAGGGGAAGCATCTCAGAATTTTTCTTAAGGGGGTGTTAAGAATAAATGTTTTGAATTGTTAAATTAAAGGGTTGTCTGGGAATTAAAATATAATGTTGAGGGGGTGTGTTAAATATTGTAATAAAGTGGCAACATTTATATTTTAATAATTAAATTTCGAGTATGGCAACTCCACCCTTCTTCCAACGCCGGTCAAGGCGGTGTGTCCATTTTTTTGTACTGTGCCTAATAATAAAATTAAACAACGTTTATTCCTTCTCCAAGCCGTTTTATTTCGCTCCATCCACTGCCGATAATAACTGTAAAAAATATAAATTACAAGCAGTTATAACGTAACTTATTCAGCGTTCAGTTTTAAACTAAACCAAAATATTTGCTGGTTTATGTTTTATAGTAGCAAAAAAAAAACGCTGTTTCATAGTTGTTTTGTTTGTTCATTCATCGTTGCTCGTCTGCTAAAAAGAGCACATCGTTGCAGCTTACCCACAGATATAATAAATACAGTATTTAGTACTGTATTTATTATATCTGTGAGCTTACCTGAGAGATGACGTAAAACGTATCAAATCATAATGTTGGAGGTTGGAACTAAGTTACTGATGGGAACGACTATGTCGACGTCGACAAGTCGTTGTACATCATATCGCGATATAATTTCACAAATGATGTCTCAGCAGTAGCAGGCACGAAGTCGGGATTTACGGTTGGTGGATATTATGTGCTATAGATTCGCCCCCTATTACATCGTACACGAAATTTGAGCGTACAAATACACGTCTGCCTAACCCGTCGAGGATTACAATAATTACAGGCAAGATGTAATGTTGTTAACCAACAGCGCTTATAGCTACTTTACACAATTATCATAATTTTTGGTGCAAAAACTGTTAACTAGGAGCAAGATCTAACCAAAAAAAAAATACAATGAAACAATGAATAATAAAATACGTACAGGTTTATTAAAATTTTAACAAATGCACTTAATATCAAAAACTTATGCTTATGCTTAGAGCAGTACCTAATAGTAGATTATGCACCAAGGGGATAAAGCAGTAAGACTAGACTTCTGAGAGAAATGAGGGATTTAAGCTAGCCCAAGACGAAGACACCTTTATCTCCGAGGAGCATACAGTTAAAGTGACCATAATTATGTCCCGTTTTGAACGGGACTGTAAATAGTCCCGTTTTACGAAAACGCGCGAAATTTAAAATTTTGGAACTCGCCGGTCCCGCCCGCCGCCCGCGCTGATATTTTTTTTTATTTTTTACAATTTTTTTTTTATGAAAATAATTATAATTAATCTGAATATAATTATAGTGAACATTCAATTGTATTAAGTTACACTTTCTCTAGTTAGAGAACATTTAAAAGTTGTGTTTATTTTCATTGTTAGCCTGGTAACTGGCCTACACAGGGTTGAAGGGACAGCGACGCTAAGGTCATTACCACGTATTCAGTACACAATTTTGAACCATATATAAATTTTTCGCCGGTTATTAAGAAAAAAATCAGCTGTTCAGTACAATTTGAAGTGTAGGTAGATATTGCACTTTTCTAGGAAACAGCTGTTTTTGTTTTTTTAATAACCGACGAAAAATTTCTATGTGGGGGGTTCAGAATGATGTACTGAGTATGTGGTTTCCGTTTCCGCGTACATACCCTCCCACCCCGGGACACTACCTGTCCCTTTCACCCGTATGTACATACTTATTGAACTCTCTAGCAAGTTGTGCATCTTTGTCTCTTTAACTGTAGGTATATAACTCTATTTACTGTATACCTACTAAGCATACACACTCTAATAAAACTTCTTAGGTTTCACGCCATCCCATTGGACAATATCCTTGTTGAACCACACAAATTGTCCCCTGACGGAGTCTGGAGCTTCTAGGGCTAGGTATAGCGGGGCTGCAGCACCCTCGTCGATGGTCAATGGCCCCTTGTGTGATGACATGTCTGTATCTACATAGCCGGGGTGGACTGAGTTCACTTTAATGTCTGTGGAAAGGCAAACAGGTTTAATTTAGAGATATTTATTTTTAAATAATTTTTAGTGTGCGCGTTTTTTTATTATACAAGGTGTTGTTTTGCATCCTCGTCAAATTCAAGGAGGCGACTATGCTAATGATTCTCGATCCGAATCAATAATAATATGGGCAGGTAATTTTTACATTTATTTCTAAATATCGGAAATCGATAAGTTTACACCACCCCACAGTGTGTAATTTCGCCTCAAAAGCGGACATCCTTTTTTTATAGCGGATTCCGATGGATATAACTGTTATACAGTATAATATTGAAATACCAATTTAAATATATTACTTAATTTTAAAGTTACAATAGTTTTTTTGAAAGGTCAATGATCTTTGTCAAAATCTTTTTTGTAGATATTTCCCAAAATAACAAACGCTCACCTTATTTAAAATTAACCATGAATTGAAAATTGTATATATAATGTCGTGTATAAATTACAAGTCTTTACTTTCCCTGGAACGCGAGTTAAAAATTTATTTTGAAATATTAGAAAATAAATTATATAAAATTTTCTATATGACATTAGCATTTTTTTTTACCAACGAAATACACTCTAGTTATGTAGCTTCTTATAGTAAAAAAATGGAACATTTTACGTACCTACAGGACTTCAGAGTTATAACGTTTCTAAGTTTTTCATCAATTTCTAAGGAAATAGGGTTGTCAAGCATGCGTTTACTATAAATAAGTAAACTCATGGAAAAATGTATGTTATTGAAAAATCACACAATCTACTAAGTAATAAATTTTCTAAACACGTTTTTAATATTGAACCTGAAAAAAAACCGGAAACAAATAAAAGGAAACCATCAGGAGGTTCCTGGACACAGATGCAAAGGACTCACCGAATCATTTCTATCCATTATCTACCCCCTTATATCCAAGAAATAGGTAAATAACCTAATGATAAGTTTTTATATTATAAAAATAAGATATAGGTATAGACATACCATAGACTTGAGTGACAACCCTAACTTAAAATTTTAAAAATTAATATCTCAGAAGACCTATGTTTAAAACATGTAGTTTTTTTTGTCAAAGTAATAGTTACATCAACTAATAATTTGGCATTTAAAAAAAATGCTAATAATGCAGGACATGTCAGAAAAAAATATGAACTAAATAACAGAAAAAAAATATTTTCGCCCAAACCAGACGAGATTTTTTAACTTTTTTAATATTAATAGGTGCCTAAAATATGTTTAAATCATAACCAAAAACACCCAATGGAAAAAACGATTACACACGGAAATAAAATGTTTCTATGGACTTTTCTCGATTTTCAAATTTCTCGACTACTATGATAGATAACGACACCGGAGTTTTACTAGTAGATTTGTTCGATTATTACCTTTCTAAATAGCATATAAAACGAGCATGTCCGCTTTTGAGGCGAAATTATACACTGTGCACCCTTATTAAAACGCGGCCCGTCTAATACTAGCCCTATAACCGCGCTTTCACACCACAGATATAATAAATACAGGAGATATGGCAAGGAGGCGTGGCGCTTGCGAACGCATCTAGCCGCAAAGAGGCTTGTTGCCAGTTTCGGCCATTAGTCGAATGTCAACTTGCGACGTCTTCACTGCTTGTGATTTTTTACAAAATGCCGCTTTGTACAGTGGTTGTTTGCAAAAATAACACCTCTATTGTGTTCACACGTTAGTACTAAAATATGATTGTTTTTCTTATTAAATTCATTAAAACATTACTTCGTGATACTAGAAACACGATAAAGTACCAAAAGCAATTATTTTCATTAGGAACAACAACCATTGTTTGCTTAATACACATCGATCAATGAATCGGCTGGTCTAATAGTGCAATGGATAAGTGTTTTACTGATACTCTCACTCACACGATAGTTTCGTGAAGCGGGTGTGTTTTAGGTAGATAATTAGAGAGGTGATGTCACTTTTGTGGTTGTCGATATTTTATACGATCCCTTAGTACGAATGATTACTTACACAAGGGTAAAAAATTAGACTATTTTTGTTACATGTAACTTTATAGTTGTTGTTTACTAATGTGAGGTACTTAATGATAAAATTTATATAATTAATTAGGTACTGAAAAATACAATTCATTACTATTTCTTGATTACTCGACTTATCTTTTATTGAATCAAGTATGGGTTTTTAATTTATTGCGGTACTCTTACACATGTATCATTGATATCATCATCACAATTCACACCTTGGTTTTATTTTAACATTTTAGCTATCCGAAGTATCCAAAAATAAAAGAAAAGTGGATAAATGCGACAGGAAAAGTTCCAAACTGGTTTCCCACAAAAAATAACACGATATGATCGTCTCACTTTGAGCCTAAGTGCTTTCAACCATTGAAGAAAGACTACATACCAACACCTCGAATTCAGATACAAAAATAGTACTGTATTTTTATATATAAAAAGGGCAGATTAAAGGTAACTGAATTTCATCGATACTATTTTTTCTACGATTACCTCTTCACATCACTAGTTGCGATGTGTGTTTATTCTGAGTCTGTAGCTACAGGTAGAAGCCCCGCCCCATGTATGCCTGTGTTCTATTAGTGAGTTTATTAGTGTTGCTGTAAGTTTCTTTGTGTGCGGGAGAAATATGAGCTCGTGTGCCGTTCTTATAGTTTTTGCTTTTGTGTTAGTGAATTAAGTGGGGAGAACACGGCGACATCTGAACACGAATACATTTGTTTACAAATCATATCTCCTGTATTTATTATATCTGTGTTTCACACACACAAACAAACGCAGACGTTTATTCGATAAACGGGTGATTCTCCTCTTTTGAAAAGGGCTTCATTCTGAAATAGTGTCAAATTAAAACAACTAAAAATAGCAGCGTTTATTATTATTGACCAGGTAGGTACCGTAATTTATATTGATTATTTACGTCTTCTATGACAACCTCCTGAATTTTGACGAGGTTGCCAAACTACACCTTGTATACCACAGATATAATAAATACAGGAGATATGGCAAGGAGGCGTGGCGCTTGCGAACGCATCTAGCCGCAAAGAGGCTTGTTGCCAGTTTCGGCCATTAGTCGAATGTCAACTTGCGACGTCTTCATTGCTTGTGATTTTTTACAAAATGCCGCGTTGTACAGTGGCTGTTTGCAAAAATAACACCTCTATTGGGAATTATACGAAAGATGGCATCTCATTTCACACTTAAGTACTAAAATATTATTGTTTTTCTTATTAAATTCATTAAAACATTACTTCGTGATACTAGAAACACGATAAAGTACCAAAAGCAATTATTTTCATTAGGAACAACAACCATTGTTTGCTTAATACACATCGATCAATGAATCGGCTGGTCTAATAGTGCAATGGATAAGTGTATAACTGATACTCTCACTCACACGATAGTTTCGTGAAGCGGGTGTGTTTTAGGTAGATAATTAGAGATGTGATGTCACTTTTGTGGTTGTTGATATTTTATACGATCCTACTTAGTAGGAATGATTACACAAGGGTAAAAAATTACACTTTTTTTGTTACATGGAACTTTATAGCTGTTGTTTACTAATGTGAGGTACTTAATGATAAAAATTATATAATGAATTACTGAAAAATACAATTCATTACTATTTCTTGATTACTCGACTTATCTTTTATTGAATCAAGTATGGGTTTTTAATTTATTGCGGTACTCTTACACATGTATCATTGATATCATCATCACAATTCACACCTTGGTTTTATTTTAACATTTTAGCTATCCGAAGTATCCAAAAATAAAAGAAAAGTAGATAAATGTGACAGCAAAAGGGCCAAACTGGTTTCCCACAAAAAATAACACGATATGTTCGTCTCACTTTGAGCCTAAGTGCTTTCAACCATTGAATAAAAATTCATACCAACACCTCGAATTCAGGTGCAAAAATAGTACTGTGTTTTTATAATATATAAAAAGAGCAGATTAAAGGTAACTGAATTTCATCGATACTATTTTTTCTACGATTACCTCTTCACATCACTAGTTGCGATGTGTGTTTATTCTGAGTCCGTAGCTACAGGTAGAAGCCCCGCCCCATGTATGCCTGTGTTCTATTAGTGAGTTTATTAGTGTTGCTGTAAGTTTCTTTGTGTGCGGGAGAAATATGAGCTCGTGTGCCGTTCTTATAGTTTTTGCTTTTGTGTTAGTGAATTAAGTGGGGGGAACACGGCGACATCTGAACACGAATACATTTTTTTACAAATCATATCTCCTGTATTTATTATATCTGTGTTGTATACATATCATGCTATAAGCCATGTCACCATCTGCATAGTCATTTCTCAACTAGGCTGGACAGTTGAATACCAGTATTTTATTTACATGAAGAAACTGTCTTTCCGGCCTCCACAACCCAGTTACTTGGTAACACAAACCCCTTGGGGAGACTGTTGCAATCCTTAAGCCACGTGCCAATGGGAAATTCTACCTAAAAATTACACAAATGTCTGTTGTGTGAGTAACTGAATGAATTTAAGATTTCGAACTGCCCTGCCTTTAGAACGCATGTAAATGTTAAGCAGGCTCATTTCATAAAACCTCTGACTGTCTAGTTGATAAGAGTGGTCGCAATCGCAAGCGCAACTGGTGAACATGACGTCCATGGTTCGATTCCCGGGACGGGCAGATATATTGGATTTATTCATGAGGAAGTTCTCATTAACAGCCACTGGTCTGATTTGCGCCCGGTTGATGGCAACAGTATACCCCCTTTATATACTTAGGACTTAAATATAACTGGCGAAATGTGGGTGTACTCTTAGGTACACCTCTGCCTTACCCTTCAGGGACTAAAGGCATGTTGTTATGTATGCTTCTGTTATTTCATCAAACTTGTTTTTTTTTTTAATCTTATCAGTATTACCCACACAATGATTCCTAATCTTCACGTCCTTGAGTAAAAATGTTTTATTGCAAACAATAATTTAAGTACACAGTTCCCAAGACATTACTGACTCAATTTTATAATTATTATTTACGCAAAAATATGTAAGGTTAACTCACCTCTGTCGTTTAGCATTCTCTGTTGAATAATAGTCAGAGCGCAGACTCCAACTTTAGACACAACATATGTGGAGTTGCCCCAGTCTGCAGTATGAGTGCCTTGCTTAGCAGCATCCACGAACCGCTGCATCAGCTTGGACAGCTCCGGAACAGTCAGCTTCTCATCTTTAAGACGGTCTCTTAAAGCTTGGCTTGGTATGTTACTCAAGTGGCCTGCGGCACTGGAAACATTGACCACTCTAGCTCCGTTCTTCAAGATGGGGAAGAGAATATCACAAGTAGATACCAAAGTAAAGTAGTTAACGAACAGAGTCTGTTCAGCTTGCACGGCAACCGGTTCCGGCGCGTTGTTATTGAACGCAATGGCTGCGTTATTAACTAAAATATCGATACTTCCATAGTTACTCTTGATGTAGTCCCTGAACACCTCCAGGCTCTTCTTATCAGTCACATCCAATTGATGGAATTTAGGTTTTAAACCTTCTTTTTCCAAGTCCGCTACCGCCTTTTGGCCGCGCTCGACATCACGAGCAGTCAAGTACACTTCGCCTTCAAAACGTTTACAAAGTCCGCGAACTATCGCGAAACCGATGCCTTTATTTGCTCCGGTTACTACGGCGACTTTTTTGACCATATTTGAAATTAATTTCAGATATTATGTAACTTATTCAGTGTTCAGTTTGAAACTAAACCAAAATATTGTCCGGTTTATGTTTTATAGCAGCAAAAAAACGCTGTTTCATAGTTGTTTAGATTATTCATTGATCGTTATCAGACTGATATATAAAGAGCAAATCGTTGCGGCTACCTGAAAGATAACACGTAACACGAGTCACACCATCAAATGATAATGTTGGAGGTTGGAACTAAGCTACTGATGGGAACGACTTGTCGTCGTCGACACATAAGACAGCAAAACAAAGACGTAATAATGTTGTACATCCTAAGACGCGGTATTTCACCAGATAATTTGGATTTAATTCAGTATTTGTGCTTGGGGATAAATTATGCTATGGATTCACCCCCTATATAATATGATGTAATACACGAATTGTGAGTGAAACAATGGATAGTAAAATACAGGTTTATTTAAATTCTAACAAATGCACACATCAAAAACATGCTTAGAGCAGTAACAAAATATAACAACTTACTTTAATTACGATGATAAAATTGTTATGAAAACAAAATGGTTATTTTATTTCATTTAGAACAACAAGATAGAATATTCTTTAGTGTACACCAAAATTGTTACAGAGCTCTATTACAATATTGCTAATGCAATGAGTACAGTGGCAGTCTTATCGCTAATAGCAATATCTACAAAATCTTTGGATGAACTGAACAAACTTTTCAATAAAAAAAAAACAAATTGAGAAACTCCCCTTTTTTTGAAGTCGGTTAAAAAGGGGATGTAGTTAACGATATACTTATAATTACTATATTATACTTAAATCGTCGTCCAATGAGAATAAAATGATAACTGCGTTTTAGTGTTATGTCATTTTTGGAATCTGTGAGTGGTTATACCTAATACCTACATCTGCGCAATGTTTTTGAAATGTTTATACTTACAGTTATTTTACGAAGTTACATTTTACAATAGTATTCAAAGATTTAACACAGGCCTTAAATTACGAGAATAAAGTGATAATATTATCGAAATGTATTCCTACTTGCCCTCAAAAAACTGTGACTGACGGAGCTACTAAAAGTAACTGAAACTTTAAGTAACGTTAGTAAAGGAGTGAGAACCTAGTTTTTTTGTTATACAACTATTTGGAAAACGTTTTTACAAAGTAAATTTTCAAACACTTGAATTGAATAAAACTAATGTTGATTACCATATCAAAAGTTTCATTGTGAAACCAAGTACAAAGTCTTTAACAGAAAAAAAGTTTTACAATATTTATGAGAATAAGACGATATTAAAGTAACTTAAACATATTAAAGTACCTACTTGCACCCTAAAAACCCATAGAGTACCTACTTAAAAAGATAAGTAAAGAGTGCAATATTTGATTCTGGTCAGGCTGTACGGGGTAGAAAATGATGATCGACATTATAGAAAATCAATCATTGTCAAAGACAATGATTGATTTTGACTAACTTCTTATTTTTTAAATAATTTCTATTTCAATAATTAGGCTTTTTTCACTAAGCATTCAGTCGTCAGTCTACGTCCAGTTTTAAAGACCAATCGACAAAAATTATAGTTTCAGAAAAACTGCGTTTTTGCAATTATCATTTTATTCTCCGGAACGGCAAAAAATATATAAATAATACATTGTGAAATTATTGAGGGGTCAGCACCCGGTTACCAATACCATAAATTCTGTACATGATCCTCGACCCCCCCCAGCAAAGAAGTTTTTCAAAGAATTTTATAAAATTGTTGTTTCTTATAAAAGTGCAATATGAACAAGACGTAACATAATAAACACACAACATCTTGTGTGGTGAATTAGACGATGATACTGAACAACAAGTTGCTGTATGAGAGAAACAGACGTTTTTATTATGTTCCACCGTTTTAAAATATATGTATTGAATTCTGTAGCAAGTTGTGCATCTTTGTCTCTTTAACTGTGTACTTAACATGTAAGTACACTCTAATACCACTCCTTAGGTTTCACGCCATCCCACTGGACAATTTCCTTGTTGAACCACACATATTGATGTGCATGTGGATTGAGTGATCCTCTCTTCAATCTTAACAAAAATCGAGGAAGATTTAGTAGAAAATAGTTAAAACATTATGGTGAAGTTAAAAAATTTGTTAAACCTGAGATAAAAATGATATGGTCAATAAAGTGGATCACTCAAACCGCACTGTTACATCCTTCACCTGTACCCCTTTTGGTCTACTCAGCAGCCTACGCTGCATTCCTGCTGCTGACGCAGCATCCTCTCCTTCCTCTCTCCCCCTCATCATGTTCTGACACCTTCAGTCGTCTCCCAACCGTCTTCCCGTGCACAAGTATCTTGCACTCGTGTTTTTTATTGTTTTAATATACAAGTTTATTTTAGCCTAAAGTAATTTCTTTTTTTAAAACCCAAATTCGGAACCCGGTTATAACATTGGTGGCAGCGTAAAAGGGATTATAAATCCTAGGAATCCTAGCTGAAAGTGCTAAATTCAGTGCCTAATTTAAAAGTGAAAGTGCTTCAATTCCTGAAAAGTTCCAGAGACGACTCATCACACCGGTAAAACCCGGTATTGGCCTAATTCAAGGTCACTCCAGTTCCTGAGTTCCAGAGACGACTCATCATACCGGTAAAACCCGGTACTGACCTAATCCAAGGTCACTCCAGTTCCAGTTCCAGTTCCAGATCCTGCGAAACCATGAAAAACATGTACGCAATAATACTGTGAGTCGTGAACATATTTTCCTATAAGTACAGTGATCAAGTACAAAAAGTTCAGTTCGACAGTTATAACATTCTTCAACGGCTTATCAACGGATGTTATGTCTCGGTGCTCGTCGCAGATCCAGACTCAGCACACTGCATAAGCGATAAGAACACATTGTCGGACTAATTCCAATAACTAATCTTGTTTCCAGACTTATTATATCTAGTTATTCTTTTAGTATTATAAGTTGTTGTCAACCATGTCCCAAGGTAACAAAGCCGTAAAAGAAGAGTCTTCGGGAAACATACCCCTAAGTGTCATCCTAAAATTCATAAAGCCCTTTGATGGCAGTAGAGAAAAATTAAATGCATTTATTAATAATTGCGATAACGCCATTTCCCTAGCCTCTTCTAACGAAGCCGACATCGTCTTCAAGTATATAATTAGCCAACTAGATGGTAAAGCCGAGATTGCTTGTTCAATCAAGGAATTTGATTCGTGGCCATCCCTTAAAGAGTTCCTTCAGAACCAATTTGGGGAGCGTAAACATTACGCTCATCTCCTTGCAGAACTCCAGGATTGCAGACAAGGTGCTCAGGAGAATGTTAGCCAATTCTCACTTAGGATAGAAACCTGTTTATCACAATTGCTTACAGAAATTTCTATATCAGGTCACAAGAAAGGTGAAATATCTGGCAGAGTAGCTGCAATGGAGGACTTAGCCCTCCACACGTTCACGATGGGCCTTACCCCTCGTATCGCAAACATCGTTAGATGTAGGAACCCCAAAAACCTCAATGACGCCATAAATTACGCGATTTCCGAGGAAAAATTGCAGCAATATTCCTACAAACAAAACTTAGCCGTGAAATCACTTCGTCAAAATGATCCAAGAATTAGGTCTAATAGACCCAATAACTTTAATAATAATTATCAATCACAAAAACCTACCTTTCAACAACCCTCTTCAAATGATCCATTCTGCAGATATTGCAAGAAATCAGGGCATGTTCTAGAAAAATGCCAACTCCGCGAATATAATAATAAAAGATTCAATAATCAAAATAGATTCTCCCCTTCAAGTGCGCAGCCAAGCACATCTACTTTCAAACCCCGTATTAATGCGGTAACTGAAGTTGAAAGTTATGATACCGTTGACAACAATTTAAACTAAATAATGTCCCGAATAAGCGTCGCACGGGACAGATCAATTCCATAATAGACGACGCTAAATCTTCCATGACCCATGGACAGGGTAACCAGCCCCAAACTCGTGGTCATCCAATTGGAGTCAAGCAGCAGGGTAACCAGCCCCAAATCGTAGGCTCTGAATCCTTCATGACCCATGGACAGGGTAACCAGCCCCAAACTCGAGGTCATTCCATCCGAGTCAAGCAACAGGGTAATCAGCCCCAAATCGTAGACTCTAAATCCTTCATGACCCATGGACAGGGTAACCAGCCCCAAACTCGAGGTCATTCCATCCGAGTCAAGCAACAGGGTAATCAGCCCCAAATCGTAGACTCTAAATCCTTCATGACCCATGGACAGGGTAACCAGCCCCAAACTCGAGGTCATTCCATCCGAGTCAAGCAACAGGGTAATCAGCCCCAAATCGTAGACTCTAAATCCTTCATGACCCATGGACAGGGTAACCAGCCCCAAACTCGAGGTCATTCCATCCGAGTCAAGCAACAGGGTAATCAGCCCCAAATCGTAGACTCTAAATCCTTCATGACCCATGGACAGGGTAACCAGCCCCAAACTCGAGGTCATTCCATCCGAGTCAAGCAACAGGGTAATCAGCCCCAAATTGTAGACTCTAAATCCTTCATGACCCATGGACAGGGTAACCAGCCCCAAACTCGAGGTCATTCCATCCGAGTCAAGCAACAGGGTAACCAGTCCCAAACCGTAGACTTCATCCAAAATCCTGAAAATAAAAAACATATTAATGAAGAAATATACGAATTCACATCTAACATACCAAATAAATACTTACCTTATATAGAAGTTAATTCTCCCGTGTCTTTTAGAGACCTATCCCTTCTCGTCGATACTGGCGCATCTATAAGTTTAATTAAAAAATCAGTCATTGACGACATGCCTGTTATTGACGAATCGATTAAATTTAAAATCAAAGGTATCGATTCAACCATTGATAATCCTCTATGCACATTAGGACAAATCCCTATAACCATCTATACACATGATAAATCTCATAGTGACTGTAAACACCTAACACATATATTCAACATAGTTAATGAATTAAGTATGTCCTACGATGGTATTATCGGCAACGACTTATTCAATTCCATGAGTGGCAAAATTAACTATGATGAAGGTGTGTTGTATTTAAAAGATATTAAGCTTAAAATGCATTTCAATGAACCCGTTTATACTATTACCCCACGCAGTGAAACTGTAATCGAATGTACTGTAGCAAATCCAGAAATCAAAGAAGGCTTAATAATCGACCAACATATTTCCCAAAATCTACTAGTAGCAAACTGTTTAGTACAAGTAAAGAATAACAATCGTGTTAATATTTCCGTTGTTAACACCTCAGAAGAACCTGTAACTATTCCGTCTGATCTTAGATTATATTTAAAGCCTTTCGAACTGAAGGCTTCAATCTCTATCGGTACTTTAGACGAACCTCATACTCATGAACGCACAGAAGAAGTTCTAAAGCAGCTTCGCGTGTCCCATCTTAATCCAGAAGAAACTGAGGCATTATACTCTGTTTGTTCTCAGTTTTCAGACATTTTCCATCTACCCGACGATCAATTAACCTGCACTGATGCAGTAGAACATAAAATCAAAACCACGTCTGATAACCCCATTCATGTTAAGACATACAGATTTCCCGAATGCCATAAGAAAGAGGTAGATTCTCAAGTTGAGAAAATGCTGAAACAGGGTATAATAAAACCTTCTATGTCTCCATGGTCCTCACCAATTTGGGTAGTACCCAAAAAGCTCGATGCTTCCGGTCAAAGAAAATGGCGCGTTGTAATCGATTACCGTAAACTTAACGACGTGACCATCGGCGATTCCTATCCTATTCCAAACATAGCCGAAATCCTAGATCAATTAGGCAAGTGCAAATACTTTAGCACATTAGACCTAGCTTCCGGTTTTCATCAAATAAACATGTCTCCTGATGATTCTCCCAAAACAGCATTTTCAATCCCAACAGGGCATTACGAGTTCACTCGTATGCCATTTGGATTAAAGAATGCACCGTCCACCTTTCAGAGATTAATGAATTCCGCTTTATCTGGTCTCCAAGGCATCCAATGCTTCGTTTACCTTGATGATATCGTAATTTACTCATTTGATATCCCTTCTCATATAGATAACCTAACTAACGTATTTTATAGACTCCGTCAATTCAGTTTGAAACTACAACCGGATAAATGTGAATTTTTAAGAAAAGAAGTTTCATATTTAGGCCACGTCATTACTGACAAAGGCGTAAAACCAAATCCTGAAAAGCTAAGAGCAGTTCACGAATTCCCTATACCAAAAACTCCTAAGGACATCAAATCATTCCTCGGTTTCGTCTCTTACTATCGCAGGTTCATCTCCGATTTTTCTAGCATTGCAAAACCTTTAACAAATCTACTGAAAAAGAATGTAGAGTTCGTCTGGTCAAATGAACACCAGTTATCCTTTGAAATCCTAAAAAATAAATTAACTACAGCTCCGCTATTATCATATCCTGATTTCTCGAAACCATTCCTTCTCAGCTGCGATGCATCCAATTATGCAATCAGCGCTATTCTTTCCCAAGGCGAAATAGGCAAAGACAAGCCCATCGCCTATGCCTCCCGTACACTCAACAAAAATGAGTGCAATTATAGTACAACTGAAAAAGAATTACTTGCAATTCTTTTCGGCTGTAAGACCTTCCGTCCTTACCTATATGGTAGAAAGTTCACAATAATTACCGACCATCGTCCTTTACGTTGGCTATTCAACCACTCTGACCCCAGTAGTAAACTTCAGAGATGGAGACTAAAATTGGAGGAATATGAGTATGAAATAATATATAGAAAAGGAAAACTAAATAATGCCGCTGATGCATTATCCCGTTATCCTATAACTAAATCCGTCAATCCTATAAATCCTATACCTAATACTTCTAATGAGAATTTAAACTCACCTAATTATGACGAAACATCGAATCCAGATGTCCTTCCAGCTATCTCTCCGGACGATCTAATCCAACTTGAAGATCTTACAGACCCCCTTATCCAACCTACAAGCTTACCAGAGTTAGGCAACCTTGATGATCTAGATAATATAATAGATGAAAACTTACCCTCACCTTCCACTGATCATCCAAATCCAATATCACCACCTGATGTCCCGAGCCGTAGTAACTCCAGTACCCCAGATGGTAATTACTCAGACTTCCTTAAAACTACTGCTAAGGATTTTAATCCTAACGTAACCATAATAGAACACAATGAAAGCCTATCCAAAACTGATAAAAAATATATCATTATCCCTACATCTATAGATATGGACGAATCCGTCCCATATACTCAAGAAATCATATCTAATATTCCTAATTTGAGCGAATTTTCCTTACTAGAAAGAACATTACATTCCTTCCTTAAATATGAATCCGAAGATAAAGTTTACTATTTCATTTTCACCAAGGTCAATCACTTTGACACTTGCACATATGAAGATATCTACAAGTGTCTTAAATCCGTAAGAAATGAGTTAGTTGTCAGCCTCACAGGGCAAAATAACCCTCAAATAGCTATAGCTGATTTTAATAATCCTTTCGACACTCATCAGTATATCAAACTATATAATATGATCCTATATTTATTTCACAACTCAGAAATGACTATACACATTTATAAAAATACTATTATCTATCCATCACAGAGTGAAGTCCCTAAAATCATGAAAGAAAATCATGATCTCCCTATAGCCGGTCACTTAGGTTCTGGTAGAATGCTGAAACGCATCCAAGAAAAATACTACTGGAAAAACATGAGAGTAGACGTCGAAAACTACGTAAAGAAATGTCCACAATGCCAAATTAATAAAGCCCTTAGAAGAACC